>OY015311.1:80212420-81412420 GCA_955612985.1 Cheilosia scutellata
GTTAGCTTCACCGATAACTGGTTGTGCTCTGCCTGTCGAGTAGTAGTTGAGTTGTAGTAGACTAAGAGGTTTCTGGAGGTAAATTGTCGAAATTAATTGCAATTCAAGCCGAGGAGCTGGTAATCAATCACGTGACAATTTGTTATCAAGTTAGCGCATATCTAGGTATCACATACACAATAGGTAACAAATGTGTTCTCTTTAATTCGTCACCTTGTATGTATCTATGTAGATAGCATTTTGTGATAGGGGCCAGGGGGAAACTTTGCTTTTGACGTGGAACGTAAATCGTGAGTCGTAAGGAAAATGGCAGACAATAATTGTACAAAAAGTTGAGAGAAAGCATGAGAGCGACCAACTACCTATAAACGACGCAAGTTTGACAGTCCGTTCACATGAACACTTTTCTAGGCGCGGCAGTTCGCGAATTTAAGCCATCGGCTTCTACCCGCAATGTCTAGTTTGAGGTAAAGTTCGAACGAATGTTATATTCGCTACTTTGTGGAACGCGAATTAAATGATGTGGACTGCGAATAAACTTTTACAGTTCGCGCCAAGGGTGTTTTCGTTCGCGGCAAAAAGTTTGTAATTCGAAATTTCGTGAAACTGTTTATAAAGTTGTTTTCTTAATGCATTTTGTTGGGATAATTATTTAACCTCCTCTTGGAATAATAAAATGTGCAATTTTCTGTTTATAAATGCATAAAATAAAAAGTGATTTGTTCGCATTTCATCAATTCGTTCGTTCGCTCCCTCCCATGTGAATGTTCCTTAACAGCAAATGCTGGACAGGCTCTTGAAAAGGAATGCACTTGGCTGAAATATAGTAGGTAAGCATTTAAGTTGATCTCGATGAGTTTCTTTTTTACTTGTTGGTGGGGGTGTTTTCTCCGAAAGTCTTAATCTTAAGCTATCCTTCCGTCTACCAAATTACTGTAGCGTGTTCCAGGCGGAAATTATGGCGATTAAAGAAGCCTTATCCTGGCTCAAGAAAAACGTCATATAGGTATCATTACTGGACACTGACTGATAGGCAAACATGCCGCAAGGCTAGGCCTTTTCGCAAACGACTTTTGTAGCTGCATGGACGAGGAAGAGGAGGAAACTATCCCTAACCTTCTTCGTTCCTGCCCAGCTCTCTCCCGCAGAAGGAAGCTTCACTTAGGAGCCTTCCATTACAACGACTTGGGCGATCTGACAAGCATAGACATCAGAAGCCTCTTACGCTTTATAAAGAGCTCAAAATGGTTCAACTAGTAGGGAGATCTTAGATCCTTCATCGTGGCATCACAATGGACCTATACTGGTCTAAGTGTGTTGGCGTTTTTAACTGACAGCCACTTTCAACCAACCAACCACCCAAGCTTGAAAATATAGCAAGATGCAAAAGGACCATCTATAGACATATCCTAGGCTAAGCTACTCACATCAGCCATTCTTTTGTTTGTTTATGAAACCTCGCCAGCCAGTGGTTGCCAGTAGTTGCCAGTTGAGACACATTTCACATGCTAATTAAAACAACAACCTGCTGGCAACAACTCTTGATTTCCTCCCCAGTTAGAGAGCGGCTGGCTGGCAGCTGGGTAAATTCAATTCACAATGAATAAGCAGGTGGCGCTGAAAGCAACAAGTGGCTTAGAATTTCGTACAATTTGCTTAAATCACAATGGCGTTCTTATCTCATGCACACAACATTCCAGAGAAAAATGTCAGATTTTATCAAATATTTCTACCAAATGCATAATTTTATACGAAATGCTGGTATACTTTTAGGCTTATTGCCTAAAATTCGGCTGACTGGCTTCATCTTGCTGGCAATTTGAAGCTAGCCAGTTCGCCAGTTCGCGACATGCATGACAAAAAAGTAAAAAAGTGTATAGTGTCACGGGTGGTACGTTGTCATTATGTGACATATTGTCAAAAACAGTCGTCGATTCAGTCCCAAGAGCCTTGACAAGCGATACATAGTCAATCAAATCATATAATCATATAATCATATAATTGTGTCACTTTAAGACAAATTTGGACGTCACTAAACGAATTCGAATCAACCACGATGAATCCGAATCAAGTCGAATTTTCAGACTGGAATGATGGGATTGGTCATCGGATCTTTTGACGGATGTTGGTGTGGAGTATACGAGTTAAAGGGTTGATAGGAAGACACAAAACTCTCAACTTATAAGTTTTATCCAAAAAATTACACTTTTTATATGGTGTACAAATTATAATAAAAAAAATTAAAACTTTGTTATACCTTAGGTTTTTAAAACTACAAATAATAAAATCTAGCAACCAAGTGTCTATCTTTGATGAGATAACAAAAACCACAAAAATAAGATTGAAAAAACGCATAAACTCCAAAAGAAAACGAACACAATAAAAGATAAAAGGATTCTCCGCCCTTGATATGTTTCATTTCCTTACTTCAATTTATTCGTTACCTTTTGTTTACTTTTTTATTAGCGTTTCATTTTTTTCGTTTTATAAAGCACAATTTTCATACTCAAGATATTCCTCCATTGCCTTGCTACCCTATACCCAGGCATGGCAAATAATGAAAAGAAAAACACAGAGGATATCGAGAAGTCAAGCGAGAGAAAAGAAAAACAGATGATGTTTGTTTTTATATTACTGGATTCGTGATGTTGGAAGCCAACGCGCGTCGGGGATAAATTTAATATTTGAACGAATATTTCCAACTAAGGACGAAGTTACACAACACCTACTACATACATATAAGGATAAATCTGCAAAATCGAGTAATCAACAAATTGATAACAAAAATGTGTACCTTCTGTCAGACAACAGAAACAAATACAACAAATACTCGTTTTAGAGAAACCTATCGCATTTTAAGGAGATACATTTTTGATAAGCAATTTCTGCAACAACCTATTATTTATAGAACAAGTCACGCAATTCAATTATTCGAAATCGATCATATCTAACCATCAATTATCTTATTTATGAACGTTGGCTAACATATTACCCACAAAGGCACGTTGTTGGTGCGAGTGTGTTGGTGTTCTCTCTTTACAGCAGCTTCCTGTCCTTTTGATAACGACAACATCATTTATTATAACCCAACAAAATGTGTAAGAGCAAACACATTTACGGTCATACGCATACCGTATCATGGATCATAGTTGAATACTAATTCGAATTTTACATTAAGACCATTTTGCAGAAGAACAATGACGTATTGTGTTTGTGTTGATGATTTTTGTTTACTTTGTTATCGTATTACGTAAAGATGGAAGAGGTAACTTTGTCGCATCACCCAACATTGATAAAATGAAAATGATTTACCCCAAACACTATATTCAACTATCTTTGTTATCGTAAAATCTGCCGAGAGGAAAGTTCCTTGAAAATTGTTTACTTATCG
The DNA here is from genome assembly GCA_955612985.1 of Cheilosia scutellata. Taxonomy (NCBI): domain Eukaryota; kingdom Metazoa; phylum Arthropoda; class Insecta; order Diptera; family Syrphidae; genus Cheilosia; species Cheilosia scutellata. The sequence continues at coordinate 80,215,812 of OY015311.1, forward strand.
TAGCATCCGTTCGAAGGGGCATATTCACTTGTCGGGTATTTAAATGAGTTTCACTGCGTCGTAGAAAACTTTCGAATCGAAATCACCTATACAAAGTGTCGCATTTCTCATCGGCAGCTAAATCGATCCAAACTTTGTTTTTCAGCTTGAACAACTTTATTTGTTTATTTGTGAGAACGTGATTGAACCAAATTCTAATTAAATTCCAAAAACGACAGTGTTTGTATTTAGAAAATCGATTAGAAATGGTAGATTGCAAGCAGTGCAAAATAGGATTTCAACGATTATTCGGGTCTACCTGGCCGGGCTTCTAAAAATACTACAAATATAAAAATATTGGGCGATACAAAGGACCCTAGGCGTAGATAAGTTCTCGCATTTATACTAGTGTGAGTTTTATTTTTGGAAAGGGTTTTACCTATTTTATGCTGTATTGAAGCTTACACATGACCCTGGAATATTTTTTAGACTTATATGTGGCGCGATTCTCACCCATCGACTCTAAATCACCAAAAGCAATTGCCATACGGGTAGAAGAGATATTATGGACTTGTTCTAACCATCGCATCCTGCGTCTACATAGAGTACGGATAATTCCATAGCATGTCTTGGGACCTTGGTTTAACATGACCAAACCACCGAAACATGGACCGCTCCGTCCGGAAAAGCATCTGCTCGACATTGAGTTCCTCACGCATTCTTGTTCCTTTTACGATCTCTGCGGGGCACACCAGCAACGGAGGAATCTCATTTAGTCAGCATGTATTAGCGATCTTATTATCACGGTCATTTCATTATCAAAGTATGTAAGTGTAAGTAATGGTTTTTTAACTTTCTCGTATATGTAGTAAGAGAAAGATATTGTTTTCGTACAAAATTTCGAACTCGAGATTTTGATCAATTCTGATATTACGATGATAGGGGAACTCAAAAAAGTGGGTCTCGCAATTCTGTCCGTCCGTATGTCTGTCTGGCGCACCCCTGGGGAATCTAAACGCTTGGACGGATTTGTTTCAAACTTCGTATTTAGAGTTTGTGGGCTTCCCGCAAGGAGGCGGTTTTTTTCTGCTAGCCCTAATATTAACGGTACTTCCCATATAAAAATTTTACGAAATATTAAACAATTTAGATTTTTTCGAAAACGGCTCTAACGATTTGAACCAAAATTGATAGTTGAGTTAATGTAGGCATGCTTAAAATAACTGCACACCCAGTTTTTCGCTAAAAAGTCCAGCTCTTAACTTGATAGCAAACTCAGTTTTTATCTAAAAAGACTGCGTCCTTTGATATACACTCAAATCCCTAATAATAGTAATTTAAAAAAAACTGCTCATATCTCGAAAACGCCATTTTCGATTATATCCTGAAGAACGCAGTTTTCAGCTAAACAGTTCAAAAACAGTGCTTTTCGAATCCAAAGTTGTAACATTTGGCAGCTTAATTTTACAAAAAACCGATCTAACGATTTTGATCAAAATACATATTTAAGACAACATAAGCATTCTAAACTGGAATATAGCCGTTTTATGAATATTTCTCAAAAATGACTACCCAAATCCGGATCCCGATCCCGATTTTTGCAAAGCCCAAAACTTCAGTGGCAATATAATTCGAAATTCATCGCCTACTTGCCTTGAAGGAAATGTCTGTTCGAGGTGAAATTTGAAAGTAAAAAAGTGTTGTAGTTAATGTTAGTATGTACAGTGACGGCAAAAACATTCCGGATTTTTTCTTGATACATACAGTCATGTGAAAAATAATAGGGACACTTGCAGAAAAATTGTTCAAAACACAATTCTGTTTCAATTACCATAAATTGGTTAAAAACGGCACATTAAATTATTTGTTGGGATGTCGATAAAGTAAAATACTATTATCATAACATAAGCGTTTTTAAAAATAAAAATAATACTCTAGACTTAAAGAAAATATTGTTTTTCTTTGTATTTTTACGAAATACCTCAATGTGTCCCTATTATTTTTCACATGACTATTGTAATATTTTTCTTAACATCAAGGAGAAATCCTTTAACTTAATACAATTAATAATTTGAAGAATTAGAAACCTTTATAGTTACCTATAAAATATAATACCTTTACAATATACCTAATATAAGGAAAACATTATAGAAAAAATCCGGAATGTTTTTGCGGTCACTGTATGTATTACGTTTTTAATTAACAAGGGTTCAGTTACAAAACCTGAGTATGTACATCTTGAATCGGTATGATTTTAAACGTAAAATTTGCTGAAATGAATCTGAGATTCTGCGCGATTCGCAATAAACGAGAAAGTTTCGTGCGACCCAGTGGTGCACATTTTTTTATCATTTTAATGATTTTTCAATGTCCCACCTGACACATAGCATATCATAGGAATTCGGTGGAAAATGTTATGGAATTGACTGAGAAGTTGAACAGGAAAAGTACTGAAAAATTAATAAGGATAAAAATAATTAAGGAAAAGTTTTACGTACTTAAAAATTACAACAACTTTACGCCGCCGGTACTCAGACCCAATGTGATTCTTGTCATACTGAACATTGCGCTGTAACCTAGTGACTTTTATTAACTGAATGATAATAATGTACCTAGACCTACTGTACGTACTAAAAACTGGAAGAACACGCTTGAAAGCCAGTTACCTTCCACAACAAGAATTACAAATTCATATCGCTGATAAAAGCGGAATTACTATTGATGTCCCATTCATCAGTGTCTTTATTTTTAACCAGGGTTAACCGGCCGGCGGCGTTCTGCTGAAAAGTGAAAAGCTGGTGGATGTTCCCTTACAAAGTAAATAATAGTGTAGAAAATAGCTCATCATTACCTGTCTTCTTTAGAGATAATTATTGCTTAATATGTGTCAAGTACTCACCTAAAAAAGAAAGAAAGCAATAATTCATTAGATTGATGACATATTGTGAGCATTTCAATGTTTGTTTAGTTTTAAAATATAAGGAAAATATATAAAATGTGTCCCAAAGCGATAATATGAGTCAGATTCTAGAACCCATTGTAGGGATTAGCCTGCGATGCTTAAAGGGATATCCAGACAAAACCCATTTACCGAGTTGGGCTTGCAACTAAACCAATAAGACTGCCAAAGTTAATGCGGTAATTGCTAACTACTCCCAGTTGCGCAACCCACGTTGGTTTGTGTCCTTTTTCACTTTAATACTACTAAATTTGCATAGACATAGCAATCTAAAGGTGTGAGATCACAGGATCGTGGCGGCCAGTTCACAGGTCCATTACGCGAAATTATGCGCTCAGCAAATAGTTCCTGCAATAAATTGATGGTGTCGCGCGCCGTGTGGCATGTTACCATCTTGCTGAAACCAAAGCTCCGTCAAGTCAATGCCATTCAACTGAGGAACGAAGAAGTTATAAATCATGATTCCACAAGCCCATAAAGCACACAAAACAGTGAGTTTTAATGGATGTAAGGGCGTCTCGACAAAGGTAATAACTTCTTCTGTTCGCACTGTTTGTCGTCTTTGGGGATGTTTATTATCCACTAGGACTAGAGTGTACGTGGTGAGAAAACGATTCATCGTGTTCCGAATAACTTGCTCAGATGGACGATTATATCGACCGTAAAATGGACGTAGCGCACGATAAATTTGGCGAACCGAACCATGCTTTTCAAAATAAGTTTGCACAATTTGCACTCGTTGTTCTGTTAAATTGACAATCTTTAGAAACAGCAACTGGCAAGTGTTGTTGTTCATTTGTTGACGTCAACGTCGTCAGAATTTATAGAAGTGCCTTTGTTATATGTAGATATTAGAGTACATTATATAGAAATAGGTTGCTTTTTTGTTAAGCTCTTCAATATTCACATCTTAATATGGTGCGTTTGTAAGTCCGATTAACGGCTGAACCGCCGAAGCTATAAGGCATATGTTCACACCATATGTTCGTGTGGTTAGACCCACCACTAGGCGCTGGGGTCGATTTTTTCCTAAAACTCTTATTTGTATACCGATTTGGCTTAAATTTAATAAAATAAAAATAATGTCTTCGGCCAAATTTGGACTCGGTATTTATAATATGTATCTTTATATGTATCTCGAAAATCAGCGAACTGATTGAACTCAAATTTTCAGACAATCTTCAGGGAGTGTTCCCGTTAAGTTTAGTCAAAAATCGAGAAAGGGGGGTGGTCCCTTATATGCAAAGAAAATATTGCATTTCCTCGACAATTCGAAAAGTAGTGCGTCGATTGAGATAAAACACAATATATTTCCTATGAAATGAAAAGTCCACGTAACTCTAAAGTTTTCCTATAGATGGTGAGGAACGGAATACCCATAAATCTTATTATAACTACGCTATATCTTCAAATTTATAGCAGATTTTTAGACACTCATGGGAAATAAAGTTGTAAAATTTTGAGCATTAATTTGGTATGCATTGTCCTAATTGACTAGAAACAATACAACTCTTGAGCCCGGGCAAAGAGCTATTTTAAAGTTAAGAAAACCACTGGGTTTTTTTTTTGAATAGGCTCAAAAAACCGCGTCGGATCGATTTTGATGGCGGATTTATCACCTCGATTACCGTTGTCGTTTGTCAAAAAACGACTTTTGTCGTTTCTTGAGTCGTGTCGGTTTTTAGTCCTCATTACCTAACGCAGACGACCCGCCGAATTTGTAGCGGATTTGTAGACGACTAGAATGTAGTAAAATATTTTCGAAGGATTGGTAGCACTTGTATGGAATTGTCAAATAGTCTGTTTTTTTTATCAAGAAAATAAATTATTGTGCAAATAAGTTTTTACTTCTCGAAAGATTTCAGTTTTGAAAAGATTTATAAGAAAGGGCAAAAAGAAAGGAATTAATTTTAACACGATCAAAAATAAGAGATCATTCATTTGTGCAGGAATATGTGCAGACTGATGGGACAAAGAAGTGGATGGTGTTGGCGAGTTTGTAATGAGATATATAGCTGACGTTTCAGGGAAATTATCCCATTGTGATGGGATTATCTTGGAAACTGCCTGCGATGTCGACGGATAGTTCGTGTTACAATCACGCGATTGTGCCTGAACTATTGAAGTATCTATTTGAAGCCGCTATGGAGACACCTTTCGGATTTAAGATGTTTTCGAACGAGTGCAAATTCGCAATAGCTTCATCTTGAGGCGAAAGTATCGCCTGTTTAAATTTGCCTGCTCCGGTTGCTCGAGCGGGACTCCTTTTTGTAGTGCACTAGTTTTTGCATACAGAACCTTTCACTTTATATTTCAAATCTGCCCAAACCTAAACAAAACAAACTAAAATACAGAATTCACTTTAGTACCTTTTGCCAACCCTTGAGGGAGGAGGGCAATAGCTATTTATCGTTGTAGCAATACAATTCCAAGAACTATCAAAATCGATCTTATTTAACCCCTTGCTGTATCCTTTCGCCAAATGAGTATTCTGCTCCATTAATGAAGTAAGAACTTCTGATTGATTTTTATTTGTTATTTTCCATTTTTTTCCATATTTTTTTTATGTTTTCAATTATCCATCGGACATACGCAATCAGACTAAATGTTTTGAAAATGAAAATAAACAGCAAATTTTCCTCCAAAAACGAACGCATGCATGTGCGTTCTTCTATACAAAAGAAATAAATTCTGTTTAAAAAAACCGAAAACACAGCCAAATTGAACCACCCGACTACCTTTAGGAGCGAAATTACAAACGACAAAAAAGGTCGTTTTTTAGGTCATTAGTCGTGTCGCTTTTTCTTAGGTAATTAAAGTAAAGTCGTGCGACGACTACAAAACTAGTACAAAAAAGGCATTTGACATTTTCATCCGACCTTTGTCGTGTAAAAACGACAAGCGTAGGTAATACCGATTTGGAAGAGTCGTGTATTTTTGAGTCGGAAACGACAACGGTAATCGAGGTGTAGATTTTTGTATTTCCAAAAGCGATAGATAGCTGTTTAGGTGATGGATTGCTGGAGGATTATTTGCGGATACAAAATAAACTAAATTCTTGTGGAGGGAAAAATCTCAAACTTTCGGACAAAAAAGGTGGAAAATGTTGAAGTCAGAATGTAAAAAACTGGAAATATCGGCACGAGTACGATAACTTAGGCGCCAAAAATTGATAACGCTTTTTCGTAGAGGAGTTAAATTAAATATAAGCGTTTTTTACTATGGGAGTGGGGTCTATCTGGCTTCATTTAGGAGGGACGGGTAATTTAAAAAAATTAATACAGTAAAACTCGTTAATTCGGAATGCTTGGGGATAAGGTCGGTCCGAATAAACGAATTTTCCGAATTAATGAGAGATTTTTTTATGCACTCAAACGCGTTCCTAATGATGAAAAAATGTAAGAACATTAAACCACAAATTATTTTAATAACACAAAAGATCGGAAATAATACATACAATTTATTCTAATTCATTTTTGTAACTATGTCAATGGTACTGGTGTTTTCCCAAACAACATCTAAATGTGGATTACCGGGATTCCCCCAATATCATTTTTTTTTATGGTTTTTCCCGACTTCTAAATAAATGGGGACTCCCCCAATAGACATTTGTTCCGATTACGTTTTCAATTATTGCGTTATTTAATTTTGTATAATTTAATTTAAATTTTACATAAACAAAATTGAAAACCAACTCTCATTTATTCGGAAAAATCTCTTTAATTCGGAAAGATTTAATTTTCCGAATTAAAGGGTTTTACTGTAGTACTTAAAATGAAAAAAAAAAAAAAAAAAAATATTAAAAAACAATGGCAACACTTATAATAAAAGACTATAGGCGTATTTTTTTGAGAATCTATATCTAGCTCACTTTTACTTTTACATACAAAACTGTTATACTCACTTTTGGTTTTGTTATATGTACTCACTTCCCAAAAAATACGCTTTATATCATATACCTAAGTCGAACTGTCAAAATGAAAGAAAATAAATTCGAGTTATAGAAACTTCCGAGTTATGGAGGCCAAAAGTTGAAAACGCAGAGTTCTCAAAAAAATTCGACTTAAAGAAGTTCGAGTTATGGAACTTTGCGTGTAACCCCCCCTTTTACACGTTTTTGTGTCGGTCTGTTTTCTTTCCAGTTCGTTAAAACATAATTTACCTATTTTAAGTTCGAAAATTGTGCAAAAGAATTGTTTCAATTTTGTCGTTGCTTTGTCGCTGCCTAACATTTAAAAATATATAATCTGGACACACTATACAAAAGAAAACATTTCCAAAGGCCTCCTTCTACGGCGAGCTATAATGACCAAAAAGCACTCGTTATTATTTTTGCTAGCTTATTCCATTGTACTCACTTAAAAAGTTATCAACAACCCACCACGTTTAACCTCCATAGTGATTTGAAAACAACTTTTCAAATTACGTATTGAGAAAACAAGTTTTAAACTCTATCAGGAAAACAGTTTCTATAAGATGCGCAGCAACCGAGAGGAATTCCCTCCCAAGGGACGATTTGAACAAAAGCTGCAAAACTCTTGCAAAAGGGATTCCGGATTCCTATTCATTTGCAATACAAGAATGCACACACACGCATTTTTGTACTTTGTCGTCCCTTTCACGCGAATAGCGCTGTGACATTGAAAAAGTTGAGAAAAACTTGTTTCAGCTGAAAAAAAAAAAAAAAAAACAGCAAAAGAAAACCTGATAAGAACCTATCCAAATATTTCTCTTTGATGCGCTGCTATGTACAAAAAAAAAAAAAAAGGTAAAAGTACCAACCTAATGAAACTGAATTTGTCAAAAGTTCCCCCCCTTCTTTCTGCTCGTTTATGCTTTCAGCAAATGCATTTTGCCATTGGCTATAAACAAATAAAAGAATGAAAAAGGAAGGCAAAAAAAAAAAACTTGCGTTGACTTTGCTCAACAAACAATCAGCAATAAACAAATTTACATTTCTGCAAGTTTTTTTTTTTTAATCAGCTTGTTACTTGTAGCATTTCACACCCTCCTTGCCCACTCTATCGTGTTTATTTTAGTCCACAATTCTTTTTTGTCTTTCTATGTTACACTGACCGATGACCGCTGAAATATACAACAGCAGCACACATAGTTATGATTAAAAGTGACCGAACTAACTAGCTCTCCCGTCCAGCCTCCCTCACCCCTTTCTCTGTTGAATACCTAATCTGTTCTGTTTGCTTAGTAGTTTAGTAGACCTCTCAGTATTTTCCGTCGCCATGCCTCTTTATTTAGTATATCAAACGAAACGATGCTGTTTACTAGAGCTTTCACAGCTATTTATGTTGTTGTCTATTGTGTGAGTGTGCTTTTCAAATATAGAGCCGCATACGTCAAATGTTACTGAAATAGCGTTCAAAGAAAATAATCACATCGCTTATAGAGATCACATCAGATCGAAGACTTTATTATAAAAAAAAAAAAAAAAAAAACTGATACGGACAACAACCTACACGTTTGTTGCAAGGTACTCGAGTTCTTATGAGTATACGATTTCGCAACTGGATGTGATGACAACATAGCGATGAACAGCTAACGACTACGACTACAATGGTAATGGTAATGCCTGACGCTTGAATGATTTGTCTACTTAATTATCTGACTCATAACTTGCTTACTCCTCGCCTCCTCTTTATTGTGTTCTGTTGCTTATCTTCCATAAAAGCGATGAGAATAATCATAAAGAGGGGTATGACAATGCCAAGTGTTCCCATTTCTTAGAATAAGCGGTTTACATAGTTGGAGTGGCAGAATTAATATTGATGGACTGATTTTTCAATTGCCAAATAAATAAATATATATAAATAAATAAAAAGCAGAGATAGCTTCCTATCTCCTATCCTTCCTATCGACGCACGGTTAAATGCGTTCAAGTGTACCTACATATTTCAAATTATTACCAATTTTGTTTTTAAAGTCTATTTGGTGGGCCATCTAGTGGTTTCTTTTTAAATCATAGGTTATTTTGACACTGACAGCTGTGTTTCCCGTTCGAAATCTTGACAGAAAGTCACTATCGAAATGAGTCGCTTTACGCTTTGGGAAATATTGAAAACTTATTTCCAAAGTGAGTGATGTGTAGTGTTTGGGCTACGTGCGTTTTTTGAAAATAAGTTTTGGCCGAAATGAAGCACCCACTGCGCCTGCTGTACGCAAGTTTGTTCAAAAAGTTTATGAGACTCGTATGCTAGTGGACAACACTCATGCTCCCCGTCGTCGTACGGTGCCAATGCATCCACAGAGAGTGACAGTTTGGTGCGGATTGTGGAGGGGTGGCATCATTGGTCCATTTTTCATCGAAAATGAGGCTGGGAACAAGGTTCCGGTCAATGGTGGACGTTACAGAGCCATGTTAACCGATTTTTTTTTTGCTGAAATTGAAGACATGGATTTGGACGACCTCTGGTTCATATAGGATGGCGTGCCATGCCACAATTCATCGATCTTTTGCGCACCAAATTCCCAAATCATGTTATCAGCCGTCTTGGCGATGTCAATTGGCTGCATCGGAGCTGCGACCCTGGCCAATGTCTAAGCTCACCTGTAAATTTGAGCTCAATCGATTCGGTGGTCTTCGAGATATAATATTTTGATTGTTTTTGTTTGCATGGGAGGCGCCATACAGGAACACCCCTGGGCCAATACCTAAAGGACCATTCACCATGAGAGCTACCAACTATCTACGAACGAACGAATATTCGCAAATTTTGACAGTCTGTTCACATGAAAACTTTTCTAGGTCGCTGCAGTTCGCGAATTTCAGCCATCGGCTGTATTAAGAAAACAAGTTTATAAACAGTTTAAATAACGAAATTTCGTTTTCCAAATTTTTTGCCGCGAACGAAAACACCCTTGCCGCGAATTGTCAAAGTTCGCAATCCATATCATTAAGTAGCGAATAACATATTCCTTCGAATTTAACCTCAAATTATAAAAGCCGCCCGTTCTTCCTTTTTAAAATCGAATCGAAACTAGTTAAAATTTAAAGAATTCATGTGGTACCTACCTTTGAAAATGCCGACTTGTAGGTATACAGTACTCCCCGGATAAAAGCAACCCTCTTAATAGCAAAACCCTTTTTATAGCAACAAATTATTCAGTGTTAGGACTCACAAGCGTCATTCTATGCAATTGTACCCGCTTTATAGCAACCCGGTTTTAAGCAAACCCCTCTTATTATCAAATAAAAATCTGAACAAACATTTTATTTTACCTGGTATTTTATCTTTTTATAAGCACATTTGATTTTTTTTTTAAATAAAATAAAATTTCACGAAGGAAGATAATCTCGGGATGCACTGATTTTGAACCAAGTAATGGCTGGCTTTCGAGTTGGCAAACATTAGTTTCAAGAAAATTCACGGTGAAAGAAATGATGCTGATGTTTCAGCAATGGACCGAAAATATTTTTGCGATACATATTATTAAACATATTTTCTGAAAATGATATTTTTAATGCGGACGAAAGTGGACTGAATAGGCAAATAATTTTGTTTGTTGACAATGCATATTGCCACAAATTGTTTGGTGGCGTGAAGTTACAAAAATGTTTAGTAACCGGTGGTGAAGATACCCGAGAATGTGGTTGAAATTCCTTCAAGAAAAGATGCACACAAAGCTTAGCCACGCTGATGTCATTTGCGCTAAATAATTAAAAATAAATTAATAAATAGGTGGCGCAACAGGCAGGTAGACACCCTAGGCCTAGCTTCTCGCAACCATTCGTTTTGTGTGAGTTTCTATATTTGGGACGAAATGGAAGGGACCTACAATTTTATGCCGAGCCCGAACGGTTGAATTGAGAAGCTTTTTCAAGACAGTCATACTCTCGGTTTGTGTTTTTCCGGGGATCGAACCTGGGATCCCTCGCACAGTAGTCCAGCACACTAACCACTGCGCTACTGCGCCCATGCGCTAAATAAATAACTTCGGCAAATTTTCTGACACTTATGAAAGTGTTGAAAAGAAAAGTTCAGCGAACCTTAATCTTAGAACAGATAGGTATTTATCAAATTTCACACTATTAATTATTTTTTGGCAGCTGAAACGTTTCCCACCACGATAGCGCCAGAAAATTACCCCAGGATAGTTATTTAGGCCAATTAAAACAGGGCCTAAGTATAAAATCTCTGGATGAATTAAAGGATAATTTTAAGAAAACTACTGAAAAATTAATGATTCAAAGAAAAATTTAAAATGTTGTTTAATTAAATGTATTCAAAGCATATTTAATTTGCACACATATTGTCCAATACAATATTTTTGTGTTTTGTTACATGAGATTTAATGTAGCTACTTGTAACTAAATTCAATTATTTATACATTTTAGAAAACACCCTCATATAAACACATTTATGTGCTATAACAAGGGTCCCCGCTTAATAGGAATTTAATTGAAAACCCGGCTATAAGCACTATAATTTCATACCCATCCGCATGTGCTATTATCCGGGGAGTACTGTACATTTAAAACCTATGCTTACCTAATGAAAATCCAAACCTAAGACCTAATTTTTGAAAATTGCTCGTTGATTGCCGACTATTGAACGGCCGATAGAATTATTCGTCAGAAAGTCTTTCTTGTTTTAAGATGGTAAGGGCACTATTTATTTCGAGCTAGAACAGAAAGGCAAAGTTGAAATCTGTCAATGACCACATCAATTGGACAATGTTTAAATGGACGACTATATTTTTTTCTGAAGAATCCAAATTTAATTTAAAAGGAACGTTTCCTATCACGAAGCTTTAAATCTTCGACTCCTAAAGTGCACGATTAAACATGGACGGTTAGGGTAGGAGGTAGGTATGTGTCAATGAAGCGCGGCCAATTTTTTGTTTAGTTATTATTTCTGTTTTTATTATTATTTCAATTATTATTATTATTTTTAATTTTTTCAATTTTTTTCCAATTTAAACAGAGTATATTTTTTTTTTTTTTGAATAAGTCGCTTTAGTTTTTTCCAACACTGTGCCCATCAACATTAAATTAAATAACCACTCGTTATTTTTCTAACACAAATCGCAAAGCACTTCATTCGCCCGAAACTTGTTAAGACACGTTCTCTCGATTTCGTCACCCCCTGACTCAGCGTTGAAACAATAAAGTGTCAACACTGTATGTAATCGCTTTGGGCAACGATACGAATGAGCTTTTTGATGTTTCTTTCTTGCTCGACGAACGAAAATAAGTACGCGAATTGTTTGTGAAGTAGAGCGCAGTAAATAGCCTGAAGGACTTTGGTTGGCTCCTTTGATTTGTCTAAGCGGGTCATTAAGTGTGTTTTGCAACACATCTCTGTACTCTGTGTCTGTAGTCCAGTTAATCTCAAAAGACATCGTCACCCGTTCCAACATAGCCAACATTCGTTGAGGAGGGTTGAGTTTTTATGACGCAATCGCATAACATGTTCGTTTGTTTATGCTTGATTGGCATGTTAATTATGGCAGTAACTGGTTCTTTTTGGTGAGCGTCAATTAATATAAACGGTTCTTTATGACCTCCGAAAGGTGTGGAGAATAGAATAGTTTCAACTAGGTACTCAACAGGAAATAATTAAATTCTATTTTGCTCCATGGGGCGTTAAATTCTTATGTACGATGAAAGCTCCCTTGTGCCAACTTTGTACTCGTATTGTTTACAGCAGCGTCGTCGCTACAGATGAAGTGGACCAGGACTTTTTCTTGACCTCTGTTTTGTTTACAAAGAAATAACAAATCCACTGTGGTTGGGTCGTCTTATACTGTATACTTTCTTCATAGCCCAAAGAATGGCGCGGCGCGCTGCCTCTTTTCTAGGATTAGATGTGGGAACGAAAATCTGTTTGGCAATAAGTTTTTATTTTCTCTTACTGGTGATGTCTCCTCGCTGGGTCCGATTATATCTTACACCGCGCGCCGCACCGCACCGCACTGGCACTCCGACTGGTCGTTCTGTAAAACTTTAAATTGGCATTTCGCCAGGAATCTGTGTGTGCTCAATGGGCTACGACGACGTCGACGGCGATTACAAACGGGGGAAGGACAACAGGGACGATGCATTTCAATTCGAATTTTAATGGGCAATCCATGCGACACACAGCCAGTACCAGTAGTAACTGTTTTTTGTTTTTATTTTTGCTTTTTGTAGTCGCGTTGTCATTTTCGCATAATTAAAAGTCGAAATTAGCTCGAAATTGTTTTTATGTTGGCCGAGCAACGTTATTTGCTGTCTGCTTCTGCTGAACACAACGTTAATTCTCAATTAAACGATATGGCAACATTTTGAGCGAACGAGCTTTTTTCACTTGCCTCTGACACTTTTGAGATTCAAGTTTTATTTTTTGGAAGATATCCATAAATAAATTTTGAAATAAGAGTTTCAACTAATGCAATTATTGGAATTGACGCTCCTTGTATTGAATGGGGGACTCGGGCGTGCGGGCAAATTGGGAGTGAAAAGTTTTATAAAATAAATACTCCAAAGTTGATGCTGTTGTTTCCTTCGCTTAGGGGAACAATAAACATTTTAAATTGGATCTATTTGTATCTGAGTCAAAGCCAACAATGGAAATTTCCTTCGTAATGAAGATGGGAAAGAGGATTATGAGCACACCATATGGTTTCGTTTTAATAATTTTTATAGAAATACACAGAAATAGGTAGGGTACCTATTGAAAGTTTGCTTTTAATTCAATGAACAATACATTAAATATTTATATAGCTGCCATTGAGGATAAATCAAAGACTAGGAGGAGTACGTTTGCAATTTAATAAAAACATACATACCTATATAAGGTTTTAAAATTTTAGGAAATCGAGTTCAATTGGCAAATGAAGATACCTTTGTCGTATACCCTGCACTGCAACCGACTTTACTTACTCTATGAAATGCCGGTCGAGTCGAACCCTTAGTAAACCTAATCGTAGATTTACAGTTTACACAGAAATCAATTTTGAATAAATTGAGGGCACCACTATAAGAATCTTGAAGGGAAATTATGAGAAAATTATAAATAAAAGAGGTTTTTTGGCGTTAAGAAGATTTGCTTTAAAGGGGCAAATAATATACAGTCAGATACTGAAGCAAATGAACCAAAGCACCTATTATGTCGAGACTTAGAACAAGAAGTATCTTTATCATGAACATTCTTACCGAACAAAAATTCAATCACTATAGCAATAATATAGGGGTCCTGATAATAATTAGAAACACGGATAGAAACAAGGATTTGATTTGAATACAGGAATATCCCTTTACTTATTCGTGTACTTAATTATTCATGAAATAAAATCTCCATTTCTTAGCTAATTAAAAAAAAAAAACCCGGCCAAGTGCGAGTGTCACTCGCGCACCGAAGGTACCGTACTTGGCCAGAGTTGGAGTCTTGAATCGTTAGTGTGTTGGGTGTTCTTTGATTTGATAGACCTAGGTGGAAAATTGAAACAGTTTTTTGTATGACGGAAAATATTTTGTTCCACTAGTCAACAAGTCTATTTTTTTTTTTATTCCGAAAACAAATTATTGTGCAAATAAGTTTTTACTTCTCGAAAAATTTCAGTTTTCAAAAGATTTATAAGATGAATAGCATTGAAATGTTTTACAGTTCAGATAGTGAGGAAGAAGAAAGCAGTGAAAGGGCAAAAGGAAAGAAATTCATATATTTGAAGACCCTTTGGCCAGACCTTTCGGATTTAAGATTATTTCATACGAGAGCAAATTCGCAATAGCTTCATCTTGAGGCGAAAATATCGCCTGTTTAAAGTTGCCTCCTTCGGTTGCTCGAGCGAGACATCTTTTTATTATGCACTAGTTTTTGCATACAGAAACTTTCATTTTATATTTCATATCTGCCCAAACCTGAACAAAACAAACAGTTATATAAAATACACAATTCACTATCAAAATTAGTACCTTTTGCCATATCTTGTCGGAGGGAGGGCCATAGCTATTTATGGTTGTAGCAATGCAATTCCAAGAACGATCAATATCGACTCCTTGCTGAATCCTTTCGCTAGATCAGTTTTGTTCTCCATTAATGAAGAAATAACTTCTGATTGCTTTTTATTTCTTATTTTAATTTTTTTTATGTTTTCAACTTATCCATCGGACATACGCAATCAAACTGATGGTTTTGAAAATAAAATAAACAGCAAATTTTCCTCCAAAAACGGACGCATGCATGTTTGTGTGCGTTCTTCCATTAAAAACAAATAAATTCTGTTTAAAAAAAACCGAATACAAACGCACAAACGCAGCCTAATTGAACCACCCGACTACCTGTCGGGAGCTAAATTGCAAACGACAAAAAATGGCGTCTTTTAGGACATTAGTCGTGTCGTAAAGTAAAGTCGTGTGACGACTACAAAACTATAGTACAAAAAAGGAATTTGACATTTCCATTCAACCTTTGTCGTGTAAAAACGACAATCGTAATACAGAGTCGTATATGCATTTCCGGGTCGCCTAATCTCTTACTTTGGCGATTTCCAGTAGCCGCCAAGATTACCTGATTTAAACGTTCCAGACTTATTTATGTGAGTTTTTTTTTAAAGTCACAAGTCTATGTCAACAAGCCTCAGACATAGAAGCCCTCAAAGAGAATAACCGTCAAGATCAATTGCTTAAAACACACATTAAAATGTTTTCTGCTCCTACGAATACTTAATACTTATGTACTTACAAAAACCGAAAACTTATTATCAAAAAAAAAAACGACCCTCTAAATACAACACCTAATAGACTGCGAACAAAATCAAGAGCACAATAATCGCACAAATCGTAGTAATATACATAGTAAAAATCAATCAATCAAACTATCCAACCGAATGGAAGATATTCAGCGAAATCATGTTTCCATCTGCGATGTTTAAAGAATTTAACAACCTGTAGCAAGAATAACTCACTGAAAGAGAAATTCGAATAAATGAAATTGAACCGCTGAAAGCATTCCTTATCCTGTAACAAGATAAGGATATGTGTATATGTCTATATAGGTAATAAGAAGGGAAGATATCTATAACTAACAATCAATAGAGGGAAATAATTACTTCCACCCAATACCGAAATGTAAGTACTAATTCCAAAGTAATCCGAACAGAAGGCGGCAAATATATATATAGTAACAGTAATACATATTTGGAAAGGTAAATAATCATTGATTAGTAAGTTGTCATTAGTCATACAAATCATGCCGGTCATAGGAAATCCAAGCGCTAGAAGCAGTGTTCATTACGTGGAAACACGAAGACATGATCCCTCAAATGAACTTGTGGGTGGGTTGGATAGCGAGGTACCTGCCAGCTTGGGAATATTATTTACGTCAAGTCTAGTTCCATTGATGTAAAAATCTGTATAATATAGATAGGAGCGGTGCGCCATGGTGTACGAATTTGTCTTTAAATATGACGTTGATAACGACACTGTAGAGTGTAGACATACTACGTACAACTACGGCAACGACCTTTGTTTGTTTAGCTTAAATCAGTTTAGCTCGTTTATTGTACCTTGTAGTTAGTAGGATATTTAAAGAGGATGTGCAGCAGAAACAGGAACATATTTACAAATGTAAAATTATTCCAAACACCTGTACAGCAACGGACATACATACGTTCAGCGGGGAAAGCAATTTAGAATTACAACAATCAAAGCCTGTCTTTTGTCTTTTCAAAGAGTTTCGAAAAGCGATTTGTATATGTACGAGTCCGATGGACGTTTTCAGAGCCTCATTTCTTTTTTGTTGACCTAACTAAAAGAAAAAAAAAGTTTTCCTCTTTTAAATCTTGTTCGAGAATACATCTCATACCGATAGGAATAAGAGCGAAGGCTGCGTTCGACCGCAGCAACTGCAATGGTGACAAATAAATATGTGCCGCTAACTCAAGAGATCGATGACACCAAGATTTGCTGATCGATTTGTCGCTTTGGCAATCCGAATATGTACAGTGACGGCAAAAACATTCCGGATTTTTTCTATAATATTTTCCTTATATTAGGTATATTGTAAAGGTATTACATATACTTTAAAGGTAACTATAAAGGTTTCTAAAGTTAAAGGATTTCTATATGGGGTATTCCATCGTCATGGGTTGGACAATTGTATAATAAATTTGTTGTTTCCTTTTCAAATTTTATACATTGCTGTATCAAATCTACATAGACTTTCATTAAACCAATAGTTCTATTTGTTAGTTGATTTTTAACGTAAAGAAAAATACGCCACCTTAATTTATTTTGAAAATAGGCAAGATTTTTTTTTTCTGTCACGGGTGGGACAAATAAAAGTCATGATTTCCGAGCAGTGAATGTATTTACAGAAATTCTGCGAATTTATTTCACATATTTATTTAAAACCTTTTGTTTCTTACATAAAACGTTCATAGGTACTATAACAAAAAGCGAATAAAAATAGAAATTATTGTCGTAATACAAAAAAAAAATAAAAATGTAAATGTCACGGGTGGGACACGTACGAATTTCTTTGCAAGAAACGATATTTTTTTAGGTCAATTTAAAAGAAAACAAAAAAGTTATAATGTCATTAATTTAAATGTTATTTACTATGAATTAACGAGGCCAAGGGCTCGCAGTCTGAGTCATTCCAATCACTTTTGTCTAGGTCCGAGTATATCTGAGCTACACTTAATTTAAGGGCCCTACACGTGATTGGTTGAGATTTACTCGTAAGGGATATTTTTAAATTTCTTGAAATAGTGATATGATTGTACTTTTGGGGCAGCAAGTGCCAAATCCACAAACCAGAGAGAATAGACCACCAGCTTTAGGCAAAAATGGGAGATCCATAGAGCCAGTTTTGAAATAAGTAGCTCCGCCTCTTTTTCTATCTGTGAATACGTGTTGTACCACAGAAATAACTGTAAATGTTATTAGGTGCCAGTGTATGCGTGACCAAATTCGCCTCCGTTTACTTTAACATGGCACACGTGCTTAACCACCTAATAACTTTTTGAAACTGGCTCTATGGATCTCTCATTTTTGCCCGAAACTGGTGGTCTATTCTCTCTGGTTTGTTGGTCACGCAAAATACGGGCTAATAACGTATAACTCTACCAGACTTGAAAGCCTAATAGCCCTCCGGGACAAGTGTCCCACCCGTGACACCTGTGACTGTCACGCGTGGGACACTATTATTCTTCTAGAAAACTCTCTGAATAACGTTCACAATAGGAAAAAAAGTTACATAGGTTTTCATTGTAAAATAATAATATTATTTATCAAATTTTAGACATAACCTCTATGTCAGTAACTAATAAAAAAAACTTTTTCTGTATATTTATCACGACAAGCAAAATTATGTTTTGTTATTATTTAAATATTATTGATGCACTTACACAAATCAAAATACAATTTCTCGTATTTGAAGCAGAAAGATCGCGAAATTTAATTAACACTTCAGATGCGTTTTTATTTCGCACAGAGTACACAAAAGACGGTCAAGTATTTCCAACATTGGAAAAAAAAAGTTGCGTTCGAAACAACTTTTGATCGTAAGCCTTTGATAACCATTAAAAAAAAACAATCTTATTTTTGTGGATTATGTTGATTCTGTGTTTTGGCTTTTGTTTTATCTTATAGTTAATCTATACATATAATAAAACTGTAGGACTTTTCTTTGTCAGCTAAAAACTCGAAAACTACGGGACAGATTTCGATGAAACTTTTTTTTAAATGTTCCTTAAGACTGTGAGACTGCTATAGGCTATGTCGTTTATAGCCACGTCCTTAGGAACAGTTTTTAGCCAAAATGTATTTTCTGAAGTGCAAATATATACATACACATATACCTTGCTACAAATGGATGTTTATACTTTTGCGATCGTCAAACAAAAACAATACGTATAGGTACTACACATTCGAAAAGGGTTGATTTGTTTTCGCAGTGAGTGATGGTCAGTTGTATATGTATCTAATGATCGTATGTCCGATGCATGCAGGATGGGGATGGGGTGCGTCGTGCGTGCTGCAGTATGGCATGGGGTATATTAATAATCTTCATAAGAGAAGAGACGTGTAATACAAAACAGGTTTCATTTCAGAATTTCATTCGATATGTGGTATGGTAACAGTGTAGGGTAGGGGTAGATAGTTGTTTGGATTCCATAGGAAGAGGGAACCAAAGGAAAGGAAATACAGCATTACAAACAAGTAGCATGATCAAGGAGAGGAAGGGCGATGCAGACAGAAGGTGCACATTATATGTATATCCAATACATTACATCCATTATCGATATCGCCACGCCAAAATTGGACAAACGGGGGTGACGCCTCCCATACAAAAACATCTTCTATGATTTTCATGATTCTTTTTTTTTTTTGTTTTTTTCGTATTGCTGTATATTTCAGGTTTAGAAATAAAATTCCAGAAAATAGATTTATTCTCATTTTTCGCATTTTACGAAAGAACATTATTATCGAAGACCTAAGCAATACAATTCCTGTGCACGGGCAAAGCTGGGCGGGTACAGCTAGTAATAAATAATTATCTTCATAATTGGATACCAATGTTCACTTTGTCATGGAATACCCCATATCAAGAAAAAATCCGGAATGTTGAATTAATTTGTAATAAATAGAAAAAAAAATGTTCGAGGTGCAACATTCATAAAGCATCCTGACAGAAAATCACTTTAGTCCTAAACTGCAACATTCGATGGATAATTCTTCGAAATCCCAAAAATATGAGATTTGTTTGCATGTTCAGAGACATCGTTGTTGTTAGAGAATAAGCTAAAATGTAGAAAGAAAGGCGTTAGCTAAAAACCGGGTCAGGAGGAGAGGCGTTGGTTCAACCCGAACAATAAAGCTAAGACAGAAGTTAGTGATAAATTTATTAGTCTGAGAGCAGCGTCCAGTTCAGTCTCCACACATATAAAAATATCAAAAATTTCCGAATTCATTACAGAACAACACACAACAGCATAAAGTACAAAATTAATCTGTTTACTGTTTGGTGCATCTTCTGTTCTGATACTAACAGTCTCACTTGGATTTGACTGCAAAACACCTTGAGGATTATGCGGAATTGATGAAATTCATGAAGGCAGATGGTGAAATGGATCTATTCTGCCTTAAATGAAGCGCTAGGATGCACGAGTCTACAGACAAATATTGTGCGAACCCAACGTGAAGGTTGGCAGGCGGGTGTTGCGACATGATTCTAGGTCGTGCTTTTGCTTTACAATTTTCCACACTTGTCATGATCGGCGGAGAGAATTGAAGACAGCTCTTAAGCTCATAATATGGAACAGCAGGTAAATTTCGTTTGTGGTGCTTGTATCGCTGGTGAAAATCCATTATAATCAAGATTTTTCCCAGGAAGGATAATTAGACGCTTAGGGTCGCCACTAGCGTGTAGTTGGCAAATATTGATTTCATTCAAATTAGCTTTGCCATAGCCATAAGAACGGCCAAAACTTTTGCTTGGAAGTAACTTCTTGCGCCTGACTTTCTTTCGGGTCCATCCATCTGTGTAGATTGCAATTTGTTTTAACCTTGTCATTCACTCTGTTTGACATTCATATCTTACTGGACAATTATATAATGGATTGTCAAAGTCGACCAAGGGAGAAATTTCATCAAATTGCCTCTAACCTTTAAAATAGCTCAAATTTGTTCCCAATACTGCCAGCAAATTGAAAGGCTCCCAGTGAAAGGTCAGCATCATACTGAGCCATAAGAACTAGGTACCGAAATGCATTATATTAGACCTAACACGTTAAGGAAAAATAATTTTCTTCAAAAATGTACATCGATGTGGCTCTTGGGGCGCTTCAACCTGCAGGCAACGGACAGCATCACTTGGACTTGCCTATACAAAATCTAAAACAGAGCGCCTCTCTGGCCAAACACAAAGTATAGGTAGATAGCCAGATAGAAATTGCAATGCACTTCATTTCTATCACTAACCAGGTACATACGTAATACCTATATCCTTTGGATATCAACCTTAAGCAGAATTCCCCACCACCAGTAAGACAAACGAACCATTACGTACAAATCCATCAATAAATGAGGAAGTGTAAATCTATCTACCTACCTATTACTATAACGATGTCTTAAGGCTACGTAATATCTCTTGTCGCGTCGCGTCCTCTCTTTTAAAGTCAATTAAAAAAAAAATCATTTAAAACTGGTTAGTCATCTTCTTCAACAGTTCTAATTGGGTTAAAAATGATTCTGTATTCTATGAAAAAAAAAATGTTTAATTTCGTAACCATCTTCTTTCGCCCACTAAACAAAATTATTTTAACCCTTCTTAAAAATACTAATAAAACTCTGCCCGACACAAATCCAAATTAAATGAATGACATTCATTCGCCGTGATGCCGCTTTATATTCAAATTTTCTGTTCCACTAGCAGCCCACCAACCCCATCGAGTTCTACGGTAACCAAGAGAACAAAAATAAATTATGCCCGAGGGTAGGTATATTAAAGTACAAGGTCACTCAAAGAAGTCGAGGAAAATCCAAGCCCCGTCGACCGGTCGTTGCTTTCAGCTTTCCCCATTTCCATACAACATCATTACAAAATCTAGCAGACACTCACGAAGCAATTTAAATCAAGATAAGTGCAGTACTCTCAGGTCTCGCAAACCTACCCCCATTCAAAGTGTACTGAGCTTGCAGAATTATCTTGCCTTCCACAAGCAAACTCAAATCAAATCAAATGACACTCACACTATATTCGATCGTATCTGCCAGCTTTCACAACCCCCCGCAGCTATTGCATCGTCAATGACATCTCCGAAAAAATTATCAATTCCGCATAATTATGACCATGTTTACATTTTATTTATTTATTTGTTTATGCGAGAACGGAAGAAAAAATCCGGTCGAGTGTTACCTCACCTTTATCTGATAGCAGCAGCAGCAGCAACCACCCAGGGGGGTCACGGGGTTGACGACAGTCTAACTTCACATTCACGTGCTACACTGCTACCCATTGAAAAACAGCTTTTGTATTGTATACTATTCCTCCATACAGCTTCATATTTTGTACCTTTATCATCCCATCCCTACCACCCCCAATTGAAATAGATAGCACAAACGAACGTACGTCGATTTCATATCAATTTCTAATGCAAACCAAAAAAAAAAATACAACCGTGTGGATGATTTCGGACCATTTTCAAATGAATTCCCACATTCATAAGAATTTTCATAAATTTTTAAACGAATTTTCTTTCAATTCCCTCCTCCTTCTCTTCCCATTTTATTCACATCTACTTTTTTTTTTATTATGAGGAAAAAAAAATTGCATTTTCCACTACTAAATTCGCACAGTTCCCTCGACAACAACTACACTGGTCCATGTTTTTCATTTCATTTTTGTATACTGTACTAGTATTGTCTCCCTTTTCTACCATCGAAAAGAAGACAAACATCGGCACATATAAATTAGAACCCATCAAGTAAAAGCAGTACAACAGTATATTCAATTAATAATTTAACAAATGGTCACTTACCTTCTCCCTTACTCCAATTGGAAAAGAACACAATTTTTCGTCGTGAAAACGATTAAAATGTTTAAGTTTTTCTCAAATATCACTCAAAATTAACACTTTTTCTATATTAAAATTATTTTCTTGATAAATTAACACAATTTTCGGTGTTGAAACGCCCTAAAAAGTGGAATTTAGATAAGAACTCAATTACAGAACCACCTTGAGCAACGTCTGAAAACGAACTGTTCACCATTTTATCCATCATTTTACCACAAGCCAGACAATTTTTATTTTTTTTTTTTGCTAGGTTTTTGAGTTTTCGCTCGGTCGGTCGGTGGCAAATGCGTTCAGGCATTCAATATAATAATGAAAATTCTATGCTATGAAGTTGGTTGTGTTGATAATATGGGTGTGTTCAAAGTTATGATTGTGGTTCTATTTTGATGGAGAAAATTAGAAAAGGGATTACACTTTGTTTATGTTAAATTGGTAGGTACAATAGGTCTGTTTTTTCCACATCTATCTCAGTGAAGTAAAGTAAAGTAGGATTTTCAGCACGCAATTACAACAACTACGAACTGTTTGACACTTTCGAGACTCTATTATAGTTGTTGTAATTGCGTGTTAAAAATCCTACTTTACTTTACTTCATTTAGATAGATGTGGAAAAAGCAGACCTATTGTACCTACCAATTTAACATAAACAAAGTGTAATCCCTTTTCTAATTTTCTCCATCAAAATAGAACCACAATCATAACTTTGAACACACCCAGCAACTTTTTCCTCCTTTTCATCATCCCATTCAAAAAATCATAAAAAATGTTAGCGAAGAGATTTTTGAAAATTTTTTTTTGCAGTCACTATTAGAATTGTTTGAAGAAACTTTTTGCATCAAAACATTTTTTTGGGACCGAGGAAAAAAGTAAAAAAAGTAGGCTTTTACAAAAGTTCTAAATTTTCAATGGGTACTTAATGGGTTAAGGAAAGTTGTGTATCATTCAAACGGAATTTAAATGACCTTTCCATTGATGCCAAAATTTACATGAAGTAAGTTCAAATTATGAGTAGAATTAACTTTAGTTTTGTCAAAATACTTATACCGACCAGTGTATGACGTATCTGCGAAGACTAATGTCGTTTTCGGTTGGTCGTCCAGAACCGTCCGGAAGAACACTCCGCGATTCTGAATTCAAATCCAGAAGCAAATTTCTCTTCTTTTCGGGAGAAGATCTGTTTTCCATTAAAGAAGCGCCATGTAGCGTGCGGCATAAAAAAAAAACATCTTCTGGACACAAACATTATTGACACAAAAAAGTAGACTCTTCTAAGTACCTATTCAGAGCTACATCGTTGTTGGCTTAACATCCAATGTTCAAAACTGTTTGTCCTTGCATGTTGCAGAAGCCTGCATATAAATTCTCAAAAGCGAAATACAACGACAGATAAAGTAGATAACAAAGAATACTTTACATACATTTACGTTTTTATTTCATGTTCATTTATTTCATAATTATATATATTCTTTTATAACTAATACATTTTATAATTTTCATTATCATTTATTGTTTAATATTTTTATTTTCCTCTGTTCATTCTTTATTATAACTATGTCCAGTTTTTCTTTGTTCGTTATCCATTTAGCTGAGCAAAACTCAATAACACAAGACATACAAGTTGTTTTTATAAATAATATCCTTTTAAGATCTTATTTTTGTTAACCGTTTGTGTGGGACAATTTATTAGCTTTGTCAGTGTCAGTGGGGGGATATGTTACGGTTTGACCTTTAAATTCTAAGCACACCTAAGTACACATTAATTGTTTTTATTTATAACGGAAAAGTAATGCAAAACATAAAGTTGATTATAAACCTAGAGAGAATACAAGAAAGACAATACTGCGCGTGGGGAAACATAATTTTGCAGAGCGCTAAAGAAGCAATTTCATGTGGTAAGGGTGCCAAAAAACAAGAATCAATTGCACATGGAACACACACCTCGTTTGGAAATAAATCACAATTTACAGAGGGGATATTCTAAAGGGACATTATACTCAACACATTGAGAGGGGAGAGATGTAGAGGCATAGACGGGGATGGGTGGGTGGGAGTTTTCTTATTGCCAAACATTGCCAATATTAAGATTACCAAATTGTTGACTCAGATTCGAGGTAGGCACTCCTGCTGAGGGCGGCACCATTGGTCCGTTCATCTGCATTCCCATTAATCCTTGATTAAGAGCGGGATTCATTTGCATTAGGCCTTGACCAGTGGCCATGATGCCACCTCCTCCGCTGGCCGCTGGGCCAAATGCTGATACCATTCCGGGAGCAACACCGCCAGCGGGGTATGTCGCCTGCATTGGGGGAAACTGAGCGAAACCAGTCGTCTGAACGCCCATCATCTGCGGATGGTAGGACATACCTCCGGCAGCGGGCGAAGTGAATGCTGCTGGCGCGGTCATGACAGGCGCGTTATACATGCTAGCTGAGTTCGGTGGCGTCATGAACTGAGTCTGTGGCTGTGGTTGGCCCATCATACCGGGAGCCATTCCCATGCCACCAGGGTTTGCGTTCGGGTTGACGAGTAACGCTGGGAATGGTTTGTTTTGCACCAAATTACTGTTGAATGCACCCCCTAGGTGATTGCTGTTGAACTGTCCAAGGCTCGGTTGTTGATTGGTCGAGGGAGCAGCACCGTATAGTGCCAATATGCTATCCTTAGTTAGCTTGCCGGCTTTGTCCTTTTCGCCGCCGACACCCAGCGATGTTGTTTGATTGAAGAAGTCTTCTTCTTCCTTTGCTAAAGAGTTTGTTCCTCCACCAAGACCCGCCAACGACGATTCATTATTGTCCACAGAGGAATTATGTGTATTGGCCGCAGAAAGTGGTGCAGCGCTAAGGAAACCGCTAAACGTGTCGTTATGTGAATCATTATTTAAGCTTACCAGACCCGCCGACACTGGTTTTGTGGGCGATGCCAGACCCAAGAGATCAGAGCTCCCCGCACCGCCTAAGGAGCTATTGTGATTCGAAGTGGATGAAGATTCACTAATTCGATGCGACTTGGGACTATTGGAGGGCTTGGGTTTTGGCAATGGGGCGGGTAATGGCGCTTTTACAGCCGATGAAGTGGACTTTCTGTCGCTGCTGCTGGTGCCACCAACAATCCCAATACCGAGGGCAGATCCGGCCTGCGCCGCTTTCTTTTTACGCTTTTGCCTTTCCAGTTCTTCGTCGATTTCTTTGGCCCAATCAACTTTGGGTGGCGATGGGGGCACCCATTCGCGAGCTAAGTACTTTTTGTGCTCGTATTTGGCACGAATGAAGCTCTCCAGAGCGTTATCAGTTTGTGGGCGACGGAAACCGTCGGGCAATTGCGCCTCGTAGACAGCTCGAGCACGCGAATTTCCCATTTGTTGAAGAGAGATCACTTGTTCGGGCGTCCAAGTGTCGAGATTAACCGATTTTACTCGAGATATATGCACACCGAGGTTTCGATGAATGCCAGCACAACGAATACAGAGGAAAACGCCAAGATTCCAAGACGCCCAACGCGGGCCTAAAAGAAAAAATAGATTGTTTTTAACTGTGGATTGATTTTAATTGTTATTTAAAAAAATGTAGCATTTTGAGGGAAATTCCATTAGTCTAACAATGTTAGGAGTAGCTACAAGCAATTTGTGGAACTAATATCTCCGTAAAGATCCATGAGGAAGTGAATATGAAAACGGCAGATGGAACATATGTTTCAGAACTTTTGTATTCAAGGAAAGATATTCGTTGACAGGAAGTCAACTGAAGTATTACTGAATTCACAAGAGTGTGTATACCTACATGCTTCGTTATCACAAGTTTGATAACATGGCTTCAACGAGAGTGATTTATCGGAAGTAAAGATCTTAAGCAAAAATATCGTCAACTACCCCGTGAGCAGTAGTTTGCATAAACACAAGTGCTCTACCTCGGGGGTAATACGGATGTGTTAGCACTATGCCCCCAACTGCCTATTTTGAAACGTTTCAATATGTGATTTGGGAGGTACGCCCCCTCATCACTCGGGCAAACAACAACATTTGGAGAAAATGTTCTTCATAATGAATTTTTACCTTTTGCATCACAATCCACACAGTATTTGTTGTCCTCATCCCGGAGCATCTGAGTCAGCAGTGTTTGACACTTCTCCTGGATAAGTTTGGTCCGTTCGGTTTCTTTTCGACTGCTGCTATTGTTGGAACTCATTTTTCGGCTTTTTTGTATTTTTGCTAATAGATTTTTCCGATACTATTTAAAAAGCACTTTATTTATAATACTAAGTTGGGATAATATCAAAATCACAAGCGGAATAAAGTTCAGGGAGTTTCTGCACTTGTAAATTATTTTTTTCATCAAATTGGTAAATGGAAAAAAATTCTAAATAATCCCGAATCACCATTTATACAAGTTGACGGCCATTGTCAATTTTTCTGAAAAATGGAATTTCCCATCTTTGCTGAGATGTCAATTTTGTGTTGGTGGACAGTTTTGTGAGGTGACGTATAGAAATAGAGGGAAATTCTCTGTGGAATGGATGTGTTCACAGTGTTTGCAGACAGAAGGCGCAGCAAAGTAATGTTCCAATCTTCAGCACGCAATTACAACAACTATTGGCGTATATTTTTGGGAAGTGAGTATAACAAAACCAAAAGTGGGTATAATAATTTTGCATGTAAAACCAAAAGTGAGTATAACAAAACCAAAAGTGAGTATACCAATTTTGCATGTAAAAGTAAAAGTGAGCTAGCTATAGATTCCCAAAAAAATACGCCTAGTGTCAAATGAGAAAAAAAAAACAAAGTGACAGCCAAAAAAACTTGTAGGAAAACAATCGAAATTTTATATGGCGGGAGATAGGGTTTAAATTAATTTTGGATTTTTTGAAACAATCTCTACAAATTTATTTATTGAACTTTTGTAAACACTTTTAAGAAACTCTAAATTTCAAGACTGCAATGTTTTCAATTTGTATTTGGCACTTTATTCTAAACTTTTCACAAATAAAAACCTATCTCCCGCCATGTAAAATTTCGTTTGCTTTCCTACAAGTTTTTTTGACATTTCAGTGAAAGAGAAAGCACACTTCTGAAAGGGATGGCGGGAGATAGGTTTTGCCCATTTTATTTGTGAAAAGTTTATAATAAAGTGCCAAATACAAATTGAAAACATTGCAGTCTTGAAATTTAGAGTTTCTTAAAAGTGTTTATAAAAGTTCAATAAATAAATTTGTAGAGATGGTTTCAAAAAATCCAAAATTAATTTAAACCCTATCTCCCGCCATATAAAATTTCGTTTGTTTTCCTACAAGTTTTTTTAGCTGTCACTTTGTTTTTTTTGTTCTCATTTCGTCACCTCAGTATTGGAGTGACACATATGCATTTTTGCCATATTTGAGTTAGGAATGATTTCTAAGAGACAAAAAGGAGATCTTTCGTTTGGTGTAATTAAATCTGTCCTATCTCCATTACTGCCAAAGATATCAGTGTTACAAATGATATAAACGCACTTATGGGAATAAATTGTCAGTATTGGTCTGCCACATAAGCCTTTGTATGTGAAGTTCACATTTTCGTATGAACTTTTCTGAAATTTCTTAAATATTTTAAATGACCTATACATACAATAGAACTAAAATGATGCTTCAATTGCAAACACCAATTCAGTG
The DNA here is from genome assembly GCA_955612985.1 of Cheilosia scutellata. NCBI lineage: Eukaryota > Metazoa > Arthropoda > Insecta > Diptera > Syrphidae > Cheilosia > Cheilosia scutellata. The sequence continues at coordinate 80,243,908 of OY015311.1, forward strand.
CTTAAATGATCTAAACATACAATTCTTCCTCAAAAGTGCTTCATATGCATAATAGTTTTTCAGTGTTTAAATGATACATACAAAGCAAACTCCAAGTTAATTTTTTGAGCATTAAAATTGATTTCAGTGCATAAGTGATACATACAATACAGTTGTCTCCATAAATGCCTTATAGACAGTTACTGTTGTTCAGTATTTAAGTGATACATACATACAATTCATTTCTCAAATCACTTAAACGCTTTGTAGTTGAATGTAAAACTGGCACACACCATTATAACTTGGGCCAAAAGTAACACAATTTATCATAATCATGAACAAATTTCAGTGTTATGATCATGAGTGCGGTTGATGTTTTTTGCATTTTTGCAAAGAATCAAGCCTTATAAGATGTCATTGTAAGTACACTTGAGACTATGAAAAAGTCAAAGAAGTCACTCCAAGGAGAACAACGCGTAAAATGAAAAGAAAGCATTGATCAAAAAGGCTTATACCAAAAGTATTAATATAATTTTATTTATTTATTGAAAAAATTTTGTTTATGTGGTTATCCAATGGGCCAAAAAATCAATTTGTTTTTAACCTAGATCACTTGTCATGTTCCATTGGGCAAAAAAATCTACGTTTTTTATCCGGATCACTTTTTGCAGATCTCGTTATTTTTCAAGATTTACACATACTCTCACTAATCAAAATATACTTTGCACAGCTATTTTACATCATTCAGAATTTGTTTTTAAAACAAAATTACTAAAGGCCTCTTGAAAAGCAATTATTCAGAACAAAAACGTTAATAATGGACATGGACTTAATTTTGGAGCAATTGCTTTCATCTTCTTAATTTTTTTTTATTCTTAATCTGTGTCATCTGTGGATTTTGATTCTTCGTCGATATGTTTATCCATATTATGAAGTTCGTATGTCTCCATCGACAAACGAAAACAATTTGCACAGCTGATGTACTGTCAAATAACGCACTAATACATTTACAAAAGCAGATCAATCTGCTTCTTGTTCCATGTGTCACGAAAAATCTGAGATCTGAGTAAAAATTGGATGAGCCCAATGGAAAATCACATTAGTCGACGAAGTTTTCATGTTTTGGAAGTTCAATTTATGTTTCATTTTTCTGGATTATATTTAAAATATATTTTTTAAAATTATGTTATGAATTAATAATTGGATACAATACATATTTTGTTTTATTTTTTTGTCTTCCCTCTGAATTAGTGCCTTCAGAGGGTAAGAAAGGAAAAAAAATAATTTATTATAATTTTTAAAAGAGCTGAAATATTGGATTTTTAGATCCCAGTTATAAACAAACGTAGCTATATTACAGAACTATTTTTCTTTGAAACGATAACTTACCTTGTTTTTTACATACAAAAATAAGTTTAACAAAAAAAACGACAAGAAAAATAAAATAACAGCAGTTCAAAAAAATGCTTTTATTTTAACTTTTGTATGAAAATATGCCACATACGCATTCAAAAATCACAATCTCGTTCCATATTTAAATGCCACATAGGTTGGTCAAAAAGTGCCTCATACCATACAAATACGCATTATTTGAAAAAAAAATCATGCCACATATGCAATTTCCTTTTTTTCAACTTGAGCTTACAAAAAAACCAATCGCCCAAATGAAACAAGAACTAAAGTGTAAGTAGAACTCAATAGTCACTAAATTAATAAATTTGTTTCATAGTTGTTTTACTGACGGTTTTTTTTTTATTCGCATTCAAACTTTAAACGTCGTTTTCTCGAAACTAGGTTTTTGTCGTTTAGATCACTCCAATACTGAGGTGACGATTTGACACTGACGTTGTCGCGAACTACCCTATTGACCTACAAATTATTTGACATTAGGCATTTGTTTGTTTACGTTTTACGGATGGTCTTTGGCCGAAAAAGTTAGAACTAGTGAAAAAGCATATTAAATTAAATAATTTAAACCAAAATATGGATAAATATAATAGATATGTTATTTATAATAATAGATATGTTATTTTAATATTCATGATGTGCCACATCTTCATCGTCCTCGTCGTCGTCTTGGGATAATACTGGTTCATCTTTTTCATACCAGCAATTTCTCCAGTTGCAGTATTTATTATTTGTAAGGGAGAAAAAGCATCGCGTTTGTGATTTAGTGGAAAACGTGGTGAACTTATATTCGGAGTATATATTATGAGATATCTTTTATAATTATTTGAAAATGTATGTAAAACTTGCAAGTTGCAACCACTCTACGAAAAAAAATCTTCACAGCAAAAAAAAGGTAAACAAATTCTGGCAGCTACACCACCAACACCAACAAAGAACAGCTCAGAGCAATTTTTTTGTTCGATTGGGCAGCCGAAATCTGACATCTGAAATAAAAATCTGAGATTGCGAATCGAAATCAACAGAAATCAACATTAGAAGAAAATAAATTCACAATAGTGACTGACATAAGTGTCAACAAATTTTATAATCGTGGTCAACTTTGTTGATTGTTCCTTGTATTTCTAGTGATTTCTATTTCTAGTCTTCCTCTCAGCTGTTGAATTTTGGGTCCTTTTGTGTGTTGTGCTGTTTAATGAATTCCGTTTGTAGGGAGCTGCAGAAATTACCTGAAATATTAAAAAGAAAGCTTTTAAATAAATGGCAACGTCAAATTGTTAAACAAAGTCACACTCCAATTCGATTCCAATTAGAAAGTAATCGAAATCGGGCGGATAAACGATTCATGTGGAGAAATATTCAATGTAATGCAAGTGGCGGTCTTAACCGCGGCTCTCCAAATTCGGTAGGCCATTCTGCACATATGTTTTATTCGATTAAAATGCTGTCTTTTTCCCAAACAACAATAACCTCGCACATCTCCAGATAGGTTCAAATTATCGGTACTGGGATCCAATGGAGCCGCATTGTTGCGCAAAGTCCGCAAGCCAATCTGAGTTACAATTCAAAGTTGTTTCTTATAATATTTTGGCTCAAGATCTGCTCATCGAGCACCTGCAACTATACAGACGCTGCTATCAAATGTATCTAAAGTGGAGCTATCGTTTATCAAAGTTGACCGAAGAAATACTAGCTCAACGACCAGATATCCTTTGCCTTCAAGAGGTCCAGGAGAATCATTTAGAAGATATCATTGCGAATATTCAGAATAAATTGCCATTGGAATCCATTTTTAAAAAGAAAACGGGCTTCAAGACTGACTGTTGCGCTGTATTCTACAACAAGGATCTCTTTGAAGTTGTTAGCTTTCAGGAGGTGGAGTACTATCAACCGGGATTCGAAGTAAGTTGATAAGCATAATGCGTTAACATTAACCTGCTATATTATTCGATAGCTCCTTGACCGCCACAACATCGCTCTCATTACAAAGTTGCGCTGCAAATACAAGCCAGATGTTACTTTTCTCGTGTGCACAACACATTTGCTGTACAACCCAAGAAGACAGGATGTCCGGTTGGCACAGGTAATGGTTTTATTAGCCGAACTCGATCGATTTTCTGTTATTTCAACAAGTGAAAGTGGTGTACAGAGAATGCCTATCATCCTGACAGGAGATTTTAATTTCGAACCTTTTTCGGCTCCTTTTGAACTTATTGCGACGGGAAAGCTACAGTATGAGGAGTTAACGCGTAATACATTGACTAATGGTGCTCAACCGCACAACGGAAAAAAACTCATATCCCCTCGGTTGGGAATCACCGACAACTGTCAGCATCTTGAATGCGTTCACAGTAACTACAAAGATTCTAAAACAAGGGTAAGTTAATTCAAGAAAAATCTACTAAAACTCGGTGAGACTTGTTTCTTTATTGGAAAACAGCTCCATGACCAGAAGTACAGCAAAGGCTATGCGGAATCCGAACCGCATACTGAGCTCTTTTCAACGGGAACCCTAAGTCATGGCCTGAATCTGAAGTCGGTGTACAACCATTTCAAATCGGCCTCTTATGGATCTACTTTTCAAGACAAATGGATAACGGTAGACCACTTGTTTTACAGTGGTGCAGATGAAACAAACAATCAGCACGGATCTCTAAAACTACTGTCAACGTATCAGCTACCAACTGTGAAAGAGTGCTATCAGTTGGGAAATCTTCCAAACGCCAGACACGGTTCAGACCATCTAATGTTGGCCGGTCTATTTAGTGTTCAGTGATTATATGCTCGGCGACAATGGCTTAAATTTATTGAGTTCAGTTCACATGTAAATAAAGAGAAATCATTTAACATTAACATTCTTCAGAGTCTGAGTTACGACGTTGCCTTTGCCGGGCACATGTAAAGGAACACCCTTAAAACAAGCAATCAAGTTGTCATTAGTTTTCAGATCTGGAGCGCAAGTTTCAAACACTTTCTTCTTTGGGTTCAGCTGTGCATCCGGATTGCGCTCGAATCCCTCACAATGAACCAAGTCTCCAGGCACCGCACCCTCTGGGGGACTGAGAACCTCTACTTTGTCTGGCGTAGAAGCACACATGACCATTGCCTCTGATGTTACACCACGCATTTTGGCCGGTTTTAAGTTGCACAGAACGACAACAAGCCGGTTCTGCATCTCTTCAATAGGGATAAACTTCACTAGACCTGACACGACTGTCCTAGGTTGAGCTTCACCACAGTCGATCTTCTCGAGGTACAAACTGTCTGCATCTGGATGACGCCCAACTTCAACGATTTTGCCAACACGGAAGTCCAAGCGACCAACATCAATTGCAAGTTCGGGAACAGCAGCTGCATTATTGGCTGCTGCAGCTGGCTTGGATGGCTTTTCCTTTTTCGGTTTTTTCTCCTTAGGAGTCTTTGATTCATCGGCAGATTGTGCTGGAGCTGCAGTAGTGCTTTCAACTGGTATTTGAGGTGCCTGTGTACAGAATGTCCTCGCGCCAGGTATAGAGATTTGTTTCTTTCCATTCTGCGTCTCAAGTCGTACTAGTTCGGCTAAGGTTTGTTCAATACGTTTCTTTAGATCGGCATTTTCTCTGGCCAACTGGTTCTTTTTTCGTGCAAGGATCTCGTTTTTAACTGCAGCAAACTGAAAATTGTATTCGTGAAGTAATTGCTATCAGCAGTGGTAGAAAGAGAGTACCTCATGTTGGAGTCCCGAAATTAGTTTTTCGTTTTGTTGGTTGGTAATGGCAATCTTTTCGACGGAAGTCATATTTTTAAGATTTTTAATAAATTTCAATCGACAAAGCGAACCAATGCGGCTCGTTGACATTTGGACAAATATTGGTTGGCTGGCACTGGCTGTATGCAATCATTGTGAATGGATTAAGGTGGTGTTGACATTTCGTTTTCATTCTTTTATATATCAGATGCGTATTTAAACATGCAGTCAGAAACATGCAGAGTATAATAATTATAGGTCCCCTCTATTAGTCCTAAGTTTAATTTACTCAAACGAATAGTTCTTAAAATGTAGACCTAGGTTCTGTATGAACTTTCTGTGCAAAATCCATCAATTGTTTTGGAAAATTTCAAAAAAACATAAGCCAACTCCACTAAAGTCAATTGTTATTCTTAAATCTCCAGACTCAGAAAATAAAATGGAGATTCCGAAAATTGATGTATAACAAAAAGATTTTTCTTTTTGCGTAATGAGCTCGTCACCAAGAAACGCGTTGTGTGGATACTTCATACTACTTCGCCTGGTTTATAGGGAATATAAAGTTAATCTGTGTTAAACTGATTTGTGTCAAAACGGTAGTTTAGATCTCCCCAAAGAAACAAATAGTAATGTCGAAATAGAAACTTTATTGTACTCCATTGTCTCTACCAGATGAACTTTGGACATACCTAATAATAAACAAAAAAAAGCCCTACCGAATTTTATATTGAGTTCACTTAATGAAAGTGTAAACAAACCCTAAGCAATATATCATTTTTAGTTAAAAATACTGGGAAAATGTGAAATTCCCTTCGGGTCTCAGGTTTTTCGACGAGAATATTCCATTTGACAGGCAATTTCTTACAAACGCACCTATTGTGAATACACCATACTTCAAAAACACACGAGTTTAGGTTAGATCGCAGTTCCTCCTGTTCTTTGGCTTCAAGTTTTGTGTGAAAAGTAGTTTTGCTAAGAGAAAAAATCTGTGAGAAAAAATGGCTCTATCTGTTCCAAAAGCACCGGGTGTATCCCAAATGTTGAAGGAAGGCGCTCGGGTAAGTGAAATAAAAGTGATATGACAAAATAACAGACATATTTCCAGCCGGAATGCTAAATACACATTTTTTATTGTACCTCGTGAGAACCTTAATAAATGTTGGGGGTGCCGATTGTTGAGTCATGATGGCCAAACTAAAATTATCTACTTTTCTAGAAAAAAAGTGGACTAAAACCGAAATCTTTTTCTTTAGATGTACAGCGGCCTGGAAGAAGCAGTCTACCGCAACATCACAGCATGCAAGGAATTCGCACAGACAATGCGTTCAGCGTACGGACCAAACGGAATGAACAAAATGGTAATCAATCACATTGAGAAACAGTTTGTGACATCAGATGCTGGCACAATCATGCGCGAGTTGGATGTTGAGCATCCAGCTGCTAAATTGATTGTTATGGCCAGTCAAATGCAAGACGCCGAGGTGGGAGATGGTACCAATTTCGTGGTTATCTTCGCTGGGGCATTGTTGGAGGGAGCAGAGGAATTGCTGCGCTTGGGAATCACAACCAGCGAAATTGCCGATGGTTATGAGAAGGCCATGGATAAGGCATTGGAGATTCTGCCCAAGTTGGAGTGTCACAAGATCGAAGATTACCGAGATGTAAATAAGGTCAAGGACTGCCTAACAGCGGCCGTCATGTCCAAACAGTATGGTCAAGAGGAATTCATAACCGAACTGATCGCTAAGGCGTGTGTTTCGATTTTGCCCGAAAAGAGCACCTTCAATGTGGACAACATCCGAGTGTGCAAGATTGTTGGCAGTGGATTGGGCAAATCCGAGGTGTTGCGCGGTATGGTCTTTAAGCGCCAGGTTGAGGGTGATGTTTCCAGCGTGGAAAAGGCTAAGGTTGCCATATTCTCCTGCCCTGTGGATATCATTCAAACCGAAACCAAGGGAACAGTTCTCATCAAATCAGCCAAAGAGCTCATGAATTTCAGCAGCGGCGAAGAGAATTTGTTAGAGAACCAAATCAAGGCTTTGGCTGATGCTGGCGTAAAGGTTATTGTTGCTGGCGGAAAGGTCGGCGATATGGCCTTGCATTATATCAACAAATACGGACTGATGGCCGTCCGCTTGAATTCCAAATTCGATTTGCGTCGTCTCAGCAGAGCTGTAAACGCCACAGTGTTGCCTAGGCTCACTGCGCCCACTCAAGAAGAGCTCGGCTACTGTGACAAGGTTTGCATCGAAGAACTGGGTGACACTGTTGTCGTGTCTTTCCGCAACGAAGGAGCTGATTCCAAAATCTCCACCATAGTAATTCGCGGAGCCACTGACAACTTTATGGATGACATTGAGCGTGCTATCGACGACGGTGTCAACAACTTCAAGGGTCTAACCCGTGATGGTCGCTACGTCCCCGGTGCTGGAGCCACCGAGATCGAACTAGCTGCACAGCTTGCTGAATACGCCGACACTCTTCCCGGTTTGGAACAGTACGCAGTCCGTAAGTTCGCTACCGCTCTCGAAGTGTTCCCCAAGGCCCTAGCCGAAAACAGTGGAGTGAATGGTACTGAGATCATCGCTAAGCTGTATATCGCTCACAAAGAGAAGGGCGCCAATCAAGGCTTCAACATTGATTCTGAACAGCCAGACACCGTAGATGTGACAACTACCAAGGTGTTCGATTTGTATCAGTCGAAATACTGGGGAATCAAGTACGCTGTTGGTGCCGCTACAACGATTCTGAAGGTTGACCAGATCATTATGGCGAAGAGGGCTGGAGGACCAAAGCCACCAAAACAGGGCGGCGGCAGCGATGACGAAAGTTAAATCAGAAGCTCCTAAATCGCTCCTGTCCATCATTCTTCTTAATTCTAATCAATGCATTTCGTTTGTGTTTATCACCACTTCTCTGTTTTTGCTGATTAACATCTTACACATTCACATACAAATTTCTTTCTAATTACATATTATTTTTTTATTAATAACGGATGTGATGGGCCTTTATGCGCCTCGCTTTCATTGTATAAGAATAATAAAATTAAAAAAACTCACAAAACATTTTTAAGAAGTTTGCGTTTTTTTTATGGGTGTATTTTTCTAGCAGTTTGTGCGGCGATATGGTGGGGAGGTTTGAATTGATTGCATCCATTTCGCAAATGACACGTTTCATGGATTCCATGGCATAACAAGCACGGGTAAGTTGTATTTACAATTCTCCTTGTGCACAAACCACACGGTTTAGCTTGTGGCATAGTAGCTAGAGTCGGAACAAATGTTGTCAATTGGTTAGCGAACTTCTCTGGTTGAAGTGGATTTGCTTATGTATATAAGCCCGGTTTATAAACACTGCTTCCGCTGCGGAAGCCAACTGCTGAAGAGATACAATTGCCTTACTCCCGATGTTGAGAGGAAGGGGACAACATCTATCAATCATTTTTGGATTGCTTTGCATGAAAAAGAGAGCCATATGCTACCTGCTATGCAGTTCTTCCAGATAAATGTCATGCGATACCTTCTAAAATCAATCAGACTTGGCGTTGGCTATTTTTAGAACAAGAAGGCAAATTTTCTACATGTGGTATTTGTTCATGATGCAGAGCCGCTTGTCGGCTCGGGTACCAACATTCATCAAATACCTACTTTCACCTTTATAGATATTTTAAACATGGTGTACCCAAGCTCTGTATTAGCTAAATCATAAAGTACAACAAAAATTCAACCCTCCACCGCTTCCATACTTTCCTGATGAAATTACATTACGTACAGCACATACATACCTGCCTGTTGCATAGCTTTACACCAAGTAGCTAATTGCAAAAATTCACCCTCAAAGGAAAAAAAAAAAAAAACAAAATTCAACAATTTGTGCTCACATTTTGAAACGAAATAGGTACATATATATTTTCTTCTGTAGAATAGCAATCAATATAAATTTATGCAGATTCGATGAATCACTCATTTTGCTTTACATAGTTAATTTGTGTACTAGTAGGTCATAGTAAATTACGATATTCATTATTTTGTATTAACATACATGATAATATAGACATATAAAATTTTATTAAATGGCGAATGTGCGATGATGAATCACTAGGTGCAGCAGCGGCCATTTCTCAGGAAAAAAATATGATAAAACCCACTTATAGCACCGTACAAGAGCTCTTCTCACGGAATGGATTTACCTTTTGGCTGGAGAATCCAGTGAGTAGGTAGTCCTCTTGCTCGTGCTCTGTGATGTACTTCATCATTTTTGCACAGGATTCGGACACCGTCTGGCGTTCGATAGCTGCCTCGCGTCTCAATTGTTCGACGATCATTCGCTGTTGCTGCAGTGTGGATGACATTACGTCCATAACGGCTGTCTCTGAGAGGCCTATGATGGAAAGTTTATTAACGAACTTGTTCGGAGATGGAAGAAAATGTTTGTGTGCTGAAAATGAATATAGTATGTGCTGAATTTCAGTCGAATTTCAAATTGAAATAAATTTTGAATTTTAGAACAAATCGAACAAAAAAAAGACTTGGAAAAATTCTTCTCACACAAGATACACACCCAAAAAATTTTTTTTCTGCGTTTGACAGTTGGACAAATTTTAAAGGGATGTTTTGTTTTGTCTCTTTCTAGTGAAAAAGGACAAAGCGAATTGTTTTTCTTTCTGTTTATGGTTTTCTTACATAAGAAGATCGTGTGTTGTTGGGGAGGGGAATTAAAAAATATTTATAAAAATGCAATAAAAGACTATTCACATGAGAGCGACCAACGATCTACGAAACGAACGAACGAATATTCGCAAGTTTTGACAGTCCGTTCACATGAACACTTTTGTTGGTCGCTCGCGGCCTCTGTGAGAGGTCAGTCATCAGTAATTTCTAATTTGAGGTCAAGTTCGAACGAATGTTTTATTAGCTAGTTTGTGGAACTATAGGCGTATTTTTTTGAGACTCTTACTATGCTCACTTTTCGAGTCTCAAAAAAACATACCTAACTCACTTTAGCGCACTTTATTTTTATTTGGAAGTTGGTACGCGTGTTTTCAACTTGACATATTAGTTGGAAAAGGGTATGTTCAAAAAATTGATACTCATTGGAGAAACTGAAAATCGTTCTTAAATTGTATCGACTACAAAGGTTTGTTAACTAATACTGAATGAATTTGACAGTTTCTCTCTTTATCTCAGTATTTCCACCAATGAAAGTGCTTACTCTCACGCTGTGCCAACTGTCAACGGATGCGACGAATAGAAAAGTAGAAAGTAAACCTACTTTATCCGTCGCATCCGGCACGTACGTTGCTTATGGGTCACCTTCCATAAGCTGCTGTGTATTCTATCAACCTGTCAGTCGAATATGTTGCCGCAACGGATGCGACGGATTCTATGGGTCGGGGCCTTGAAGTGAGCTAGCTATAGATTGCCTTATGTGGAAAAATGTGGAAAAGTTTGGAATTAGAAATTTTGTTATTTAAACTTTTTATAAATTTGTTTTCTTAATACATTTTGATGGGATATTTAATTATCCTACTCTTGGAATAATAAAATGTGCAATTTTCTGTTTATAAATGCATAAAAAGTGGTTTGTTCGCATTTTATCAATTTGTTCGTTCGCTCTCATGTGAATGGTCCTTAAGTGATCTAATCACTTTTTATGTTCGATAGGATATTTCGTAGTGCTATTTCTTTCACAAAGAGATTAAGATTAAAATTTGGTGTTAAATAGTTACAAAAATAATATAAAATTCACAAGTTTATGTAGGAGCATATTGCACCAGCCGTCAGCCGAAAATAGGTAAATTGTATAATTAAAATGAAAATTATTCAATCACAAATCCTGCAAGTTTTTTACTTGAAAGAACGATTTTTCTCTTTCTCATTTGAGACTGACGTTGTCGGGAATTATTCTATTGAAAAAAGGGAAAAGACATTTTTCCATTTATAACTGCTGTTATGAAATTTGAAATCGAAGCCGATACACTATGGTGAATTGTTTTTTGTTTTTTCGTCTCTACTCTATTCGCCTATTGTTTAGTATATTTAGTCCCATTTTAGTACAGCTGTTGGTACAAAACTCCCATATAACTATTTTATATAAGGTCTGTTTTTTCCCACATCAATCTCAGTGAAGTAAAGTAAAGTAAGATTTTTAACACGCAATTACAACAACTACGAACTGTTTGACACTTTCGAGACTCTATATAGTTGTTGTAATTGCGTGTTAAAAATCCAACTTTACTTTACTTCACTGAGATAGATGTGCAAAAAAACAGACCTATAGTCAAGATTAAACCCTAGTTCGGTTTTAGTTTGGAAATTCTGCCAAAATTTAACGCTATCGCGAATACATTCGATATTTTTAATACTATCATTTTGGCGAACGTCTGAAAACATCGGAGAGTATAATTGTCCTAAAAAATCGTTTGATAGGATTTGGCATAAAATTGTGCGTCTTATGCCCAAAACACACGTGCAGAATTCACTGCGCAGCAGGATTAGAATACACATGTTCTTATATGTGGTAAAACAAATGTAAATTCTGCAGCCACCGCAGCACTGCAACATGTCTCTATTTCTAAATCCACTGCATGGCAACGCAGTGAATTAAATTAAATAGACTTGGCAGCATCGAATTTTTAAATTCAGCTACTGATGCATACGAGGAAAAGACAGACGGGAATTATTTGTCGTCTGTGTTTCACTCACGTATTTTTCCCCGCATTGACAGCAACCGCTTCAAATTGAATTCTGCACATCTGTTTCATCTGCAGTACTGCGTGCAGTGAAGCATTCAGAATTTCTGCACATGTGTTTTGGGCATTATCCACTCGTAAAAAATAACGACGTATGCAGACGAATGGTTGCGAGGAGCTTAGGCCAATGGTTGTGGACCTTAATTTGCCTTAACTTTAATTTGAAATGTTATTTTCGGATTCAGTTCACTTATCTTGTTCACCCTGTAAAAAATGGTAACTCTGACATTTCCCCGATTCATCACCATCGCCCTCTGTCAGAGGTCAACCATAAAAGAAAAATCAATAAATACGACTTTTGAAGTTTATTCCACTAACCCAGTTTTGCATATTTATAGGCTCCCGTGTGAATTTATCAAAACCATAATCATACCAAGTACAGGAATTTTAAATTTGTGCCATATAAATCAATCAAATTATTTTCACAAATCTTCTCTCCACTTTGACAGATTACATCCTGCACTCGGTCGAGCTATTTCTCTCAATCACAAGCTGTTGCTAAGAAAATCTGCCAACATAGGACTCTCAGAGACTGCTGTTCTAGACATTATGGCTGCAAATTTGCAACAGCAGCGCGCCATAAACGAACAACTACGACGCGAGGCCGATATTCCACGGATATCCGTTTCGGAAGCTTGCACCCTAATGATTAAGTACATGTCAGACCACGAGAATGAGGATTGCTTGCTAAGTGGATTCACCAGCCAGAAGGTGAATCCATTTAGGGAAAAAAGCACTTGTAGCATTTTGTAAGTCCGCACAATGTAAACCAAGGGAGATATTTGTGTTCTGGGAAAATGAAACTATTGTCAATGTTGTGTGTAGGTGAAACCGTCTTTTGTCCCCTAACTTAGAAAACCGTATTTCCTTAAGCACTATTATTATGATATACATATGGCAACTGGAAACCGTCTTTATATATTATCTACAATTATTGTAGTGGTAGCTTAAGCAAGAATATACTTTATATGTAAAGTCAAAAAGCAAACAATCTAAAATATGACAATTACTGAGGTACAATTTGGAACTATTTACTTACTCGTACTCTCTGGAGAATAGGTACATACGAAGAAAAAACTAAATACAGTATTATATAGCACATTAGTAGTGCGACACTCTTTAAAGTATTTTATGCAATGTGATTGAACAACAGTATAAGAAAATATTATCTTTAAATATATTCGTATACACAAGTTAATGTAAGAAAACTAGACAAACGAATTGTTTTATTTTTATGTTTTTAATTGGTTTTGGAAGATATGGACGAGGGATTTGCAACGACGCGACGTTCACAAAATATCCAGCTTCTACCTCAACCTTAGTTCTTATGGAATAGTCGCCGTGTCATCCTCATCACGTATATTCTACTACTTATGTACCTACTTCGGGTTGGTACAATTTGTCTAAGGGGCATCTCTCTGTACAATGGACTGTAGCTCTTACTATTACGGATCATTTGAAGAAGCTGAAACTATAATCAGGAACGAGATCCTCAACAACAGTTTGCCTAAAAATTGAATAATGTTTGGGCGGATAAATATTTTTTTTCGTACAAAATTTCGAACTCGAGATTTTGATCAATTCTGATATTACGATGATATAGGGGAACTCAAAAAAGTGGGTCTCGTAATTCAGTCCGTCCGTATGTCTGTCTGTCCCACCCTTGGTGAATCTAAACGCTTGGACGGATTTGTTTCAAACTTTGTATTTAGAGTTTGTGGGCTTTCCGCTACAAATTTTACGAAATATTAAACAATTTAGATTTTTTCGAAAACGGCTCTAGCCAAAATTGGAAATTGAAAATTTGAACCAAAATTGATAGTTGAGTTAATGTAGGCATGCTTAACATGACTGCACACCCAGTTTTTCGCTAAAAAGTCCAGCAACGGCACTTTTGAAAATTGGCCTTTTCTGGAAAACGACTTAAAAAAAACTTATTTTTAAGGTACTATTGTCATTCTTAACTTGAAAGCAAACTCAGTTTTTATCTAAAAAGACTGTGTCCTTTGATATCCCCCAAATCCCCAAATAATAGTAAGTACTTTAAAAAACTACTCATATCTCAAAAACGCCATTTTCGATTATGATAAAATATGTAACTGGCAGGTAACGCTTAAATCCATAGTAATACCATTTGCTCAGTTTTGAGTTAAACAGTTGCAAAACAGTGTTTTTTGAACCATGAATGCGTCCTTCGATTTCCACCCCAATCGCTAAAAATGGTACTTTAAAAACTGCTCATATCTCGAAAACTCCATTTTCGATTTGGATGAAAATGTAACCGCTAGGTAATGTTTATATCCTGAAGAATACGTCGTACTCAGTTTTTAGCAAAACAGTTTAATAACAGTGCTTTTCGAATCCAAAGTTGTAACATTTGTCAGCATAATTTTACAAAAAACCGCTCAAACGATTTTGATCAAAATACATATTTAAGGCGGCTCTCAGATTGAGGCAACAAGCAATAAGCAACTATAGTCGCTATAGCAACTGCCAATAAGCAATCAGCAACATTTTTCGTTCGAACGATATTTAGTAGCTTTGATGTTAGTCCTCTAATTTAATTCAAAGTAAAATAATTGTGAGCGATAATTTTGCGTGTTTCCTATTGCCAGTTGCTTATTGATTGTTGCCTCAATGTGAGAGCCGACTAAGACAACATAAGCATTCTAAAACATGATCACGTACTTAGTTAAAACTCGAATATAGCCGTTTTATGAACATTTCTCAAAAATGACTATAACCAAATCCCGATTTGGGATATTTTTGCAAAGCCCAAAACTTCAGTGGCAATTCGAAATTCATCGCCTACTTGCCTCCTTCAAATGACAGTTCGGGGTGAAATTTGAAAGTAAGTAATAAAGTGTTGTATATGTGGATGTAGTTTGTATTACGTTTTTAATTAACAAGGCTTCAGTTACTAAACCTGAGTACATCTTGAGTGGGTATGATTTTAAACGTAAAATTTGCTGAAATGACTCTGAGATTCTGCAAGATTCGCAATAAGCGAGAAAGTTTCGTGCGACCCAGTCGTGCACATTTTTTTTTTTTAATCCGGAAGTCTTTTTTTTCGAATGCTTAGGCCCGGAGAATCGTCCACTCTACTACCGACGAACAACGCGAATATATGAATATCGCGACCATTTGGAAAGGGACTTTAACTAAAGTGCTCAACTGAAGGGATTTCGCCATGGATCAATCATTCTGTAGACATAGAGGCATGTTGGTTGAGACTTAAGTTCGTCCGGACTGTAGCGCGATCCATACCATCATCAGGCAGGTGTCCTCTAGGTAGACCCAGTATGAGATGGTTATATCAAGTTCATAATCTCTCCTCTACCCGTATAGGGATTGCCCTTGATGATTTAGAGACGATGGCGGAGAATCGAGATCTATGGAGGGTCCACTTGAGCAACCTATACACTCGCAACCCACTTAATGGGCCATTGAAAATGATTGAATGAATATTTTTGGTTTAGACGAAGTTTAGCTGGAACTAAGATTAAATAGTAATCCATTTTATCTTCCTAATGTGCGTTTTACTCAGCTCTTTAGTTTGGATAAGGTGTATGCTAGAATTCTAATGAACAAATTTGAACAATTTACAAAACACGAATACAACCATTTCATTTCAAATGCAGGTAAATTATATTACTAATGATGACGATTGGATATTTATTTCAAGTTTCTCGCGACACAACATTTTTACGGATACAGTTCATATTTATCAGGCATAAATTCCATTTTTGGTTTATCGCAGCCCAGTACATCGAGATCGATTCATTACTAATTTGAAATAGAGTTTCCTAATTGGATTTTGCTCCATGTAAGAGTAATAATATGTATTTCTTTTTGCCTTGTCCTGGTTTTTTGTTGTCTTTTTCCTAAAAAGATGTTCCAGTATTTATTACACAATTATTTAGTTTGTAATAATTCAAAACATACTCTTTTCAGACTGCATTTTAATATGATTTTTGCACAAATTTGATCAGGTGCCTACCGTCTATGTATAAAAAAAACTCTGCAGTTTGTTTTGACAGCTTCGTAACAGATTTTCAAGTTTGGAACTTCCATAACAGATTTTCATAAACGTTCGAAATCCTGAATACGATTTATAAAAGATCTTTTATGGTCGAGATCTTTTATGATTCATAACAGAAAATTCATAACAGAATAAAACATTTTGCTGAATAGGCCTGATTGCCTTTTAATGTTATGTACATAAAGTGCCAGCTACTGTAGGTGTTGAGAGGCTTTTTTATAATCCATTTAATTCCAAATTGAAAGCCCTAAACTAGAAAATTAAATTTTTAGTAAAAATAAATTTTCTTAAGGAATATAATATTATAAATGTATAACATTTTAAAATCGCGATTAAAATAACAAATCTACGCTTGTTTAAAGTCAAAATTTCCTTATGGGTGCCAACTACTGTACCCGTTACGCTTTACCTACAAATTCATGATGAGTCCGAACAGTTAAGTTGAAAATCTTTTCAGGACAATATTATACGTTATGTCTATCGGATGTTTGTCAGGCATTCGGAGGAATAGTGGAAAAAACCTGAAGGCTTTCGCTCAGTAGTAATCCAGTGTAGTTAATCCAAAGTTAGCAAATTAAATTTCAGTAAGAGGCTTAATGATAAAGTAAGAATTGGCCAAACTAATTTTGATTTATTTCAAATGAAGGCTATTGACCAATAAGTCCTTCTTTATGTTAACCCCTCAGGCCAATTTCCTTAATACGTTTTCAAACCCGACCGCCTCCAAAACTTTTTGTAGCGATCTTAGCCCAAACCTACGGTAGCAATTAATGCCCAAAATTCAAATAATTTAGACTCTATCGCACTCTAAACCTATGCCCAAGTAGATCGAAGAATTATGTCCTGTTGATTTTTCTTAAACTTTGAACTGCACCTAATGAATTTCGCAAATCAATTTAGTTCTGAGGGAGGGTTCACAATAATTTACCCAAAAATGCCGAAACTGAATAAGTTATGGTCCAATAACAGGCTATCGCAATAAAGCTTATAAAACCAACATTTTAAGGGACGTCCCTGTTCAAAGAAGTTATCGATTCTCTTTTTATTCATAGAAAATGGATATAAAAAAAAAACGAAGCTCTTAACAACCACTCTTCATCTTCAGTCTTCCACGTTCCACCAGCTAAAATAAGCTTTAGTTTATTGGTTTGGGCGCTCTCTTCAACTCTCTCAGGACATTCTAGAGAAGAGGAGACTAAGCGCATGGATTTATGGTTGTATTCTAAAAATAGAATTCGGCGATTCTATTTTTAGCCCCCTCATATGGGGTTATGTACCAACTGTTGGAGAGTTACATCGTATAGGTAGCCAGGTCACCCGAAGGAACTATTTTCATCTGTGATAACATCTCCATTCATGAGGCACTTTATATGCTACCTTTGAAATTTCCAATTTCATCATCCACAATCCGCCGCCACTTGCGTCAGGGTGTTGCCCGTTGTCATCATGTCGTCCACTATACTAGTCCTTGTTATCAGCCTGCAAGTCTTTAATCAAAGTAAGCGCTGAAGAGAACCACATAGAGAGCTTTAGTTTTCGGTGAATGACCGAAAGGCATATTATGTACTCGACACCATAATCGTTTACATATACAACAGATTTACACCGAAAGCATGCCACCCAAGTGTAGTGTAGTGTGTTGCACCCGAATGAAGCGACTACGTCACTACGTGTAGCTAGTTACGTATCTGTGAATATGAACTGACATACACACTCACGCCCCCTTTGAAAAGCAAGGATGCAATTTGACCTAGTTTTACAATTTTTTAAGGATACGCTTGTGTGGCTTTTACTTGTCGTTGTGTGCGTGGATGTTTAGTCAGCATAACTGTAATCTGTGTTTACTTTCTGAAATGCACACATTCTTTTTTGTTCAACTAAGTTCCTTTCGGTTGCTTTATCCTTGGTAATTTATTTTTTTCAAGAACAAAAAATTTGAATACCTAGGAGTAGTTGTTTTTTTTTGTTTATTTTATCTGCGAAAGGATTTACTTTGAAAGGAAGTTTGTTCAAAGAGTGATGAAGATGCAACAAAAACCGCACCCACTTTTCAAAACCTTTTGACAGACAACAAATAAAACTTTGGTACCTACGATACAAAAGGCTTCGACATCTATAGGTGCGAGGTATTATTATTATTCAGAGTAGGTACCTCTACGTACATGTGGGAATGGGAACTCCCATGTAGTAGGGTTTTCTGTTGCAAAGATTAGAAAAGATCCTCTGGCAAGAGGAATAAAAGAGGGACTACACATTATTTTCCCATTGAAGGAAGGGCCATCAACCTAAGACAAAGTCTTGGAAAATGACACGTTTGAATGTTTCAGCTTAAATGGGAGCGATGTCCTTTAGTTGTCAATGGGTAGCTATAATATCTACGAAAAAAAAAAACAACAAAGTGGGGAAAAGGATAATTGAGACGAAGAAATAAAGAAAGAAAAGAAATGTGGCTCTTGGGTGAATGGGTTTTAGTTTAACCCTATTGTCCAGACTATAAAAGAGTCAAATGAAATTCAAAAGAATAATATAATTTTAATTGTGACTAGGATTCCTTCCTCTATCAAAAAAATAAAATGCTGGAAGGACTTTTATGCGATGATTATTATCATTAAGGAAAGAAGACACGAAGAAAAGAAAATGTTATAGTTAAAAAAGTGTGTACTTTATGAATGGTAAGTGGTTTCGTCTTTAAAAAAAATGATTAAGAAAGGACCCGCCGAAGAAAGATCATAACTGGAGGCATATCGTCTCAAGATATTTCTCTCCATGAGCAGGATAGGAAGGAGGACTAAAAAAGGGACAGATTAGAATGAATAACCAACAAGGAAGTTTGGACGAGGGTTTTATTTGTCAAATATTTCATGTTATGGCCGAGTCGACAACGTCTTGAAGTAGGTAGTTGAAGTGCTAAGGTTAATCTATGACACTTTCAAATAAGAGGACGAGGAACTTAAAAACTGTTTTTAAAATATCAATGACAACACGAGGGCGTTCGGAATATTAGTTTTCTAAACGTAATACCTTAATTGGAATGCCTCAGAGAAATCCGGGTTAAGACTTCATTGAAATAATTGTAAAGGGTGATTTTTTAGCTGTTTGGTTTTTCAGTATGATTTTTTTGACAGTTCACGAATGATTC
Organism: Cheilosia scutellata; assembly: GCA_955612985.1. NCBI lineage: Eukaryota > Metazoa > Arthropoda > Insecta > Diptera > Syrphidae > Cheilosia > Cheilosia scutellata. The sequence continues at coordinate 80,262,953 of OY015311.1, forward strand.
GTGACACGTGTCAAAGTAAAAAATGCTAAAATTGCTAGTTAAAATTGCCATTTCACCATGGATTGACTTACGCCCGAATGAAAATTACTGAATTTTATTACCTACCAAAAATAGTGCTCAGTAAAAAATGTGTTTAGAGCACTTCGTCCATTTTATGGCCGTCGTAATCGTCAATGGTGCTTGCTATCGTTCGATGATTTTTGACTTTTTTTTGACCCAAAATGGAAGAACTGGGTTTGGTCGACATGTGGTTTCAACAGTACGGCGCTGCTTCGCGACTTGCCACACAGCATGCGAATCCATGGCCATATTACGAGACGAATTTGGTGAGTAGTTCATCTCAGGTTTTGGACCTAGAATTGGCTGCCTAGATCGTGCGATTTGTTGACGCCGCTGGACTATTTTTTGTGAAGATATGTGAAGTCTCTCGTCTATACAGATAAGCTAGCAACCAGCCGCCATGGAAGACAATATAACCCGTGTTATTGGTGAGAAACCAGTCGATATGTTGGAAAAAGTATGCCAAAATTGGACTAACTTGAGGCGTAGTTAGAAGTTTTGCAAATTTTCGTAGCTTTTTTTTCAATTTTAAAAACCAAACGCTTTAAAAATCACCCATTATATTGTGACCATAATATGACAACTGGCTCATTTCAAGCATTTGACAAGACTTGTGTAGTGGATATTTGATAATTTTTGACACTAACTTAAGCCCTAACCTAAACGAGACGAAAGCAAACTGAAGCTAATGTCATAACTGAACGAAACACTCTCTTCATGTTCTGTAAATTGCCATAATACACTTGTCGGAAAGGAAGAATCAAAACACTGAATGTAGTCAACTGTCAACATGTTTGTAGGCACGTAAACTGCGGTTGGGAGTGCTCTTTTCATATATACGAAAACAAAAGGGAACGGAAACCAGACGAAACTGAACAATCTGCTTTTATCGGCGCTTAATATGAATTGCTTGTATTCGCACATTTACGTAAGTGGGCGTATGTCTATGTACGCTTCCACCAATTATTATAGTTGGCCCTTTAAGCTTATGATTTTTACTTTATATTGTTATTTCTTTTTAGATTTTAATTGCTCAAATTCCTTCTTTGTCCCGCTGAAACCAAATTCCTTGTAAACCATTAGATACCTTTGTAGATGTATTTTTGGTGTTGCCAATACATATTTTCAGAAAGTAAGTATCTAAGGCGAACGCTAGCCCGCTTTAAGTACCTACTTGTAGTAACCACAAGAATGCTATGGCCGTCCTTCAATAAAACCAAAACCGAGAATATCATACGGAAGGATAGGAAATCCCTGTTCACCCTCGTATAGGTATGATAACGGGGCCCAAATCTCTGCAGTACCACATTAAGAAAATGGGCTTAACGGAGGAAGAACTTTGTAGAGATCGCAGTGATGAGAAGGCTTCATATGTGTCACTGCCCACGACTCCAACAGACCAAGTATATAAATTCCTAGGGAGTCACTTCTTCAACGACCTTCACCTGAGTATGGCACGGAGTAATCCTCGCCAGTCCACAAAACTAATTAAACCATATATATTTAATTGCTCTGAACACACATTTTCATATTTTTTGAGCATTGCAAATCATTTATACATTACTAGCTGACCCGGCAAACGTTGTTCTGCCTAAAATAGTTATTTTAAATATTTCAAGATTTGTTTTGATATTTTTGTTCAATTGCCCCTGCACATAAGTTGTATTGCTTAGGTCTTTTTTTTTTTTTTTTTTTGTCGGAGGTTGTTACTATCCGATGGAGCACTCAGACACAACTACTGGTCCATTGTACTGCCAAACAGACACCTTACATTGCTGTACTTAGTTTTCCCGTCTTTCGAAGAAAGATGAGAAGGAGCTTCAGTGATGAAGAGCTTAGATGTTCGGCACTCACCACGTCAGCCCCAAAGATTCGCCACCTGATGCGAGCAAAGGCAGGACAACTACAAAGGAAGTGTTCCGCTGTATCGTCATCCTCTTCACAAGCAGGACAGATGGTGGTGTCGCTCAAGCCCAATACACTTAAGTGTTTGGCAAAAGCTTGGTGGCCCGAAAGGACGCCCACAAGCAGTCTGCAGTCGATTCTCCTGAGAGACAGAAGAAAGGACGCGGACCTTTTGCAGATGTCCGGACGCAGTCGCTTGGTCTGTCTACACCCAGCACAGTCACGCCATCGACACTCGTGTTTACTAGAAACCCAACTATCAATATATGACCTAACCACAGATGCAGGCAGACCCAACGCAGGTTCAGGTCCTGAAAGAGCTTCTTCTGAACCCAGCCTGGCAAGCTGATCGGCGATCTCATTTCCCTGGATACCAGTGTGCCCTGGGACCCAGACAAGTTTGACCGTGTTTAGCCTGCCGACCAAGTTCAAAGCAAGCTTGAGTTCGAGCACTAGCTTGGACGAGGTGAGAGGGTTGAGCAGCGCTTTTAGTGCAGCCTGGCTGTCACTGCAAACGCATATGATTCTAGCCCTCCACCTGTTTGTCACAATATAGCGCATAGCCATAAGGATAGCGAAAATCTCCGCCTGGAAGACAGTCGCGTGGTTACCTAAAGGGTAGTGTAGTCTAATGTTCTCACTTTCCACGAAGACTCCAGAACCAGACCCCTGTCCGGTTTTAGAGCCATCCGTGAATACACGATGGCATTCTTTCCCTGGCTCAGAGTCTGGCCGAAGCCATTCCGTTGCCTGAGGAAAGTTGACGTGGTAGTTTTGTCGCAATTCCTGGAGTCATTGCATCTGACGGCATATCCATAAGACAGGGGTCAAGCGATAATTCTCGCACAAGTTCTTCAAAATTCCAATGCGCGTGGTATACCAAAAGCCAGCTCTCTTTAATCGGGGGATAGTTTTCAGCGTACACCCCATGATAAAAATATCAAGGGGGGGAGGTTCATCATAGCATCTAGAGCAGAGCCCGGAGTGCTAGGGAAGGCACCTGTGCAGCCAAGGCAAACCGTTCTTTGGAGTTTGGCGAAAGAGGCAGTAACACGTTTCCGCGAAAGCCTGTTCCACCACACAACCGATGCATATGTGAGAATTGGTCTTACCATTGCCGTATAGATCCAAAGGACCCTTTTCGGAGATAAGCCCCATGTCTTACCAAAAGCGCCTTTGCACTGCCAGAAAGTCGACAGTGCTTTATCGGTTTTCGATTCAACATACCAAAGAAGTTTTCTATCAAGGATTACTCCCAGATATTTGACTTCGTCAGAGATCGGGATAGTGACACCTTTTAGCACAAGCTGAGCCAGACCAGTGAAATTCCTCCTCCTCGTGATGAGAACAACCGTAGTTTTAAGAGGATTCACTGAAGGCCCATTTCTTGTGCACCAGTCATCGATCAAGCCCAAGGATCTCTGCGCCTGAGAGCAGACAGTCCTTAGGTTCGAGCCGACAGACAGAACGGCGACATCGTCCGCGTAGGCTTGTGTGTAGGTTCCAGGAAGATTGAGTGCCGTTAGCAGAGAGTCTACTACCATACACCATAAAAGGGGAGACAGAACACCACCTTGTGGGCAGCCCCTGTTTACACCTGTCATGACGCATTTGCCACAATCCGCCTCGGCAATCAACGTCCTGTACATTAGCAATGCTTTAATCCACAACACCAATGTTTCATCTATACCGTGATGTCTAGCTGCGTTGCACATGCTGTCAAAGGTCGCATTATCAAAAGCACCCTCAATATCGACGAAAATACCCAACGCGTACTCCTTCCGATCAAGACCGCTTTCGATCCTACCACCAAGGTTCTGAAGCGCAGTTTCACAGGATTTTCCGCGCCGAGAAGCATGTTGCATCTCAAAAAGAGGATGCGATCGAAGAGCAACATTGCGCACGTGCAGCTCAACTAGTCTTTCCAAACTTTTCAGCAGGAAGGAAGACAGACTTATGGGTCTGAAACTTTTGGCGAGAGTGTAGCAGTGGTGCCATTTTAGCATTTTTTATGCTAGATCTAGCATATTTAAACCTTAAATTGCATATTAGTATAAATAAAATATGCTATATGCAATCTAGCATATTTTCAACATTCAACATAAAAAAAATCAAAAACTTTATGTTTATACCCAGCGTGAACATATTCGTGGTATATGCATCCATCAAAATTTTCTGTATTTAGCATTACCTACTGAATATGTGAATGACAATTATTCAATTGAATGAAATCAAAGCTTCTCAAAGTAAAGGAATAGACCTCTAGGTACGTCTATTCCTTTACTTTTGCTGTAAAAATGGAAAATACTCTCAAAATGTCGGTGCTGGGGTTGAATTATTCTCGCACAGTGAGAGAAATTTACGAAAAAGTTACGGAACGCTTTTATAGTACCCAAACTAAATGCAAAATAACAGATGCATTTTATTTTCCATAAATTACAGTATACGATGTGACGTTTTTGTTTTTCAATTATTGGTGATGGGCTTTAGTTCCTTAAGGGCTACATACCACTACAACAATACTTAATAACTGCAATAGTAAAAAAGTAGGTAGGTATTTCAAATGTGTGATAAACGCGAAGAATTTGCTAATTTATTACCAATATTAGCTGAATCATCCAGGGATGAAATTTATTCGGTATTAATGTAACTTCTTTTAATGAAATCAAAAAATAAATGGTAATAGTAATAGCACGCATAATACCAAAATGCCCAATACGTCGACAAATTCCAAATCAGCTGTCAATTGTCAAGTGTCTGACAGTTTTTTAATTGTTAGGTACTACAAGAAAATTGTTGAATAAAAAATAAAGACTCGGCAAAATATCAGTACAATGACGAAGACGGGGAAGCTTAAGATCCCCGTATGACACTAGATTTTTTGTTTGCATATTTCACGCGTTTAAAATGAAACTAGAACAGTACGAAAAATTAGAAAGAAAATTCCCGATAGGTGTGATTGCGTATACAACAACTTTAATAATGTACATATATAAAAAAATGCATTGAAAATGTATTCAAATTATATTTTTCACCTGGGAGTTTTTTTTTTTATTTGACATTTTAACATTATTTGGCATTCCTCCTCCCGTTACTTTGAAGTCTAACTTTTTGAAAATAAATTCGTTTGAAAATGTGTGTTCCTTTGCAAACAATTGCTACCCCTTTCATAATATGTACATACCTACACTTTTTGTCTCTTTTACAAGCAACTGATTTTTTAAGATGATTTCATGTGATAAAAATGAAGAAAAATTGAGAGAAAAATGTAGAGTCATATACGGACTTTAGTTTTAGTTCTGTATTTACCTAATTGGCGTGCTTTTGAATAACTAAATGTAAATTTCATTACAAAATACTGAATTCACTTTTTGTTCCTTATTATACATAGACATCATGTTGTGTTTATATTTATTCCTTTTTTTTTGTAATAAAAAAGTTGTTTTTAAACGTTAGCATATTTTGCTTAGTTCCTCCATACAATTTAGCATATTTTTTTCTTAATTTGGCATATTCTCTTAGAAAATTTCTGGCAACACTGGAGTGTAGTCAGTCTTACCGATTTTTGTTATGAACACGACTTTAACCATACGCCAAAGAGAAGGTATGTAGGCCAAGGCCAAGCTAGCGGTGAAAATTCTTTTCAACGTCGGCATCAGCTGACTAAGACCTTGTTTCAGCATAGCCGGGTAAATTCCATCCGGACCAGGTGACTTGAAACTCTCAAAAGATGCAATTGCATATTTGAAGCGTCATCCGTCACCACTCTGGATGCAATATAGTGGCCACAGTTGCCGGTACCACTGAAGAGCGCGTAGTGACCTGATTTCCCGGGAAGTGAGTCTCCAGCAGGAGACTAAAAGTTTCCGCCTTTGTCTCCGTGTAGGTACCATCAGATTTTTGGAGCGATTCCAGTTTACTTGGTCTGTCCCTTTTGAGGACTTTAACAAGTCTACTGGTCGCACTTAGTGATTCGACCTCCTCACAAAATTTCCTATAAGAGTCATTTTTCGATTTACGAATCAGTCTCTTAAATTCTTTTTGCTTCGATCGATACAGATTCCAGTCTACTTCTAAGTTGGTTTTTAAAGACCGATTTAGGAGCTTCCTGGTTTCTCTGCGAATACGCTGCAGTTCGGTATTCCACCATCAGGGTACCGGTTTTCTGCAGGAGTTTTTTGTAACCGGACACGCTTGTTCAAAACAACGGATAAGGACGCTGTTCAGATCCTGAGCAGACCTCTCTACCCCTTGTATTGACCTTAATTTAAGTGGAGCTTTAACAGAATTGCCAAGTTCCTCCTTAAACCGTGCCCAATTCGTTTTTCTCGGATTTCTCCTTTCTTGCGAAGGTGAAACTTCACAGTAGATTTGAAATTCGATGTATCTGTGATCTGACAAAGTGCTATCTGGCGATACCCTCCAATTGATGATAGTCTTGGAATGCCTGTTGGACAGGGTAATATCGATTACTTGCTGTCTCCTGGCTGTAACAAATGTAGGCCCACGACCCACATTGTTGATGGTGATGTCAGACGATAGGATGAAGTCCAGAAGACGATCTCCTCGTATATTGCATTTGCTGCTGCCCCAAACAGTGTTTTGAGCATTAGCATCGCAACATAAGACAAGACCAATCTTTTTGACCTCGCAGTACTCTATGAGCTCAACAACTGCCTTTGGTGGTGGAGGAATTAGAGAGTCGTAGGGGAAGTAAGCCGATGCAACAACAAAGGTTTCCCAATTGACATTTGCATGGTAAGTGATAGTTGCAGCAACCAAATCTTGGCCACAAAACCGTTTGATTTTAACTGCCGTGAGGGATTTCGATACAACAAGACATGTCCTAGGTCTCTCGGACAGTTCATCGTAAAGAACATGGTATGCACCGCTCAACTCACCAAGGCCACAGATGCGATTTTTCCACACCCATGGTTCCTGGATGGATGTTATGCGGTTTTTTGTCCTACTGACAGCAAGCCTCCTACTTAAAAGAGCAGTAGCAGCCTAACAGTGTTGTAGGTTGATCTGAGTGAACAAAATGGATGCAAACTCTGGGTTACGACCACTATTAGCACTACTTGACATTGAAATGGAAATTAATCCTACCAAGGTGCAGATAGGGACGCATGTCGTACCTAGACTTGATGATCTCGGCAGAAGCCTTGTCTATGCTCACAACCAGAGAGCTACCATCTTCATCGTGACGGTTTTTACTCTGCCTATGAGAACGGACAATTAGGTCTTAGATAATAATGTTCTATCGTAAAATGCGAAAAATGAGAATAAATCGATTTTCTGGAATATTATTTCTGCGTAAACCTGAAATACATCAATACGACCAAAACAAAAAAAGAATCATGAGAATCGCCCCAGCGATTATCGAGTTACAACGTCATCGGTTTTCACCCCATAGAAGATCTTTTTTGTATGGGAGGTGCCACGCCCCTTTGTCCAATTTTGACCAATCTTCACAGGAATACTCCTGGGCCGATACCTAAGATCGTATGTAAATTTGAACTCAATCGATTCAGTGGTTTTCGAGATATAAGATATTTTTTGTATGGGAGGTGCCACGCCCCTTTGTCGAATGTTGACCAATCTTCAGAGAAGCACTCCTGGGCCAATACCTAAGATTGTCTGTAAATTTGAGCTCAATCGGTTCGGCGGTTTTGCAGATATCAGATTTTTAATGTTTTTTTTTGTATGGGATGTGCCACTCCCCTTTGTCCAATTTTGACCAATCCTCACAGGTGCACTTCTGAAACAATACCTAAGATTATTATGTAAATTTGAGCTCAATCGATTTGGCATTTTTCGAGATATAATATTTTGAATGTTTTTTTTTGTATGAGAGGTGCCACGCCCCTTTGTCCAATTTTGAAAAATCTTCACAGGAATACTCCTAGGCCGATACCTAAGATCGTATGTAAATTTGAACTCAATCGATTCAGTGGTTTTCGAGATATAAGATTTTTTTTGTATGGGAGGTGCCACGAACCATTGTCCAATTTTTCTTTTTTCTAAAACCCGTACTGAGAAAATACCTTTCCAACAAAGTATAAATCATCAAAATCGTTTCGGCCAATCTCGAGTTATGGGATTACATGGCTTCGGACACTTTCTTTTATATATACAGATACACCATATAATAGACTTCAGTAGTTTTCGTAAATGTTTGACAGCAGCTTAAGCCCACTAAAGTCTATCATGGTTGACATTTTAGTCAGGCAGCTGGCTGCGTTTTAACTGTCAGTTGATCACGTTACAGATTTTGAGGCTGCCGTACACGGAAAAACTACTACCACTTGTCACTTCCATCCAGTACGAAATACCTAATTTATGAATCAAGCTCTCACTTTAAAAGAGCAATCGTTAAATAAGGGATTCCTAAAATGACAATAACGCGTTACTAGACCAAGTAAAAAAAATATATAACGCAACACGTCCATATAGGCCCTTAGGACTACTTTCTCACAACCATTCAGATAGATTTAGTCAACCTAAGACGAGTGTACTTCCAAGGTGCCCAATGATTATCATATATGAGGACAGTATTCGGAGCAAATAGCTCATGTAGGTCTTTGAGCCCAGCATCTTTCTATATCATGTAATCTATATTTGTAAATAACTCAAGTCTTGTCGGAATCTCTCTTGGGTCTCGGCACTTGAATTGAATACCAAACGACTCCTTCTGTCCTTCATTGGTCTTAAATTTCAGTTGCCTGCTGCACAAGTATTTCTATTCAGGTTAAATTTTAAACCCGCTTCAGAGCAGGCGCTTATATCCATCTTATTTCTATCCAAACTTTTCATTTCAAAGGGACTTTCTCTGAATGCATTATAGTATCTGCTTCAAGGATTCAGAACAATAACTCACTATCCAGAGATGGCATGAACGAGGAAAACTTTAAAATTCCCAAAAGATCTACCCAATGTCGGTGCAAATTCATATTTATTTCTTCTTTGTAACAGATATTCAGGAAGGAGCTTCCTTCCAAAGCCGGATAATTTTGTTACAAAAACTTGCCACACTTTACCGTCATTTATTTACTCGTCAATCGATTGGATTAAGGCAACTGTTAAACCACGTGGCATGCAGGATGAAAGGATAGCTAAGGCTACCAGAAGATGCTTACATCTTCTGAAATTCAAAGCTCAAAGTCAGATAATAGACTTTTTTTTTTCTCTCAACTCTGTCCAACGAATAACGGTCAGGTCGTTCCCATTTACTTAATTTCCCATTCAAAGGAACAATAAAAAGGATTAACCCAACAGTTGTAGAAGAAGAGGAAGCGGCACAAATACAATTCAATTTGGAAAAAATCCTGCTCAATGTTTGCTAAGTCCTTGTAGACAGAATATAGGTACAGATACACACCCGACCCGTTTGCGCGCCATCCAAAGAGGAATCTCACAATTGGTACTCGAGAGCAATGTGTCCTTAAAGCGAAAAACGCAACGAAATGCTACTTTAAAGGATTTTCATTGATTTTAGTTCCGTTATGGGGAACGATGCTGTCAAACAGGGAAAAGTGGTAACCATCAGCCTGACAGTTACCTACCCTTTTTTCGGACCAACAGACATTCTCCTGCATTTGGTAAATAAAGTGGGATTTTCATGTGTACATACCGTTTCTCTTCGACTAAGAGAATACAGCTCGTGCTCCAATCTAACTTTAACCAAAGGCCAGCTCAGCTTCAGCTCAATTATTTTGTTTAGTCTGGTGGATGACAGAAAGCTTTCGCTCTGAAATGCTAAAAGTTTATATATTCCACTGCATGATGGGCTCAAATTCATTCGAAATACAGTCGGCAAATCGTTCGGGTGTGTTAAAAGACTTTTGGTGCAGTTGTTTACCTCGTGGTGTTAAGTGTGTATAGTTTGTGCAAAAAAAAAGAGTGCAGGGTGAAGTCTGGGTGTCAGTTGTGACAGCAGCAGAATTGCATTTGTGAAAAGCACTTATTAGTGCGAGTTTTAAGTGAACAAACTTCAAGTAAACTAATACGAATCAACTAAACGCAATGGATGCAGATAACAAAAAGCCATTCAAGGTAAGTTTTTTTTTATTTATTTATTGCTTGTGAAATAACATTCTCCGAATTTGGGCGTCGTGCTAGATTTTTTTTTTTTGTGTTATCTTTAGCACTCCCTTCGTTTTTTTTTTGACAGATGTTTGCTCTTCTTGTGGTATGTGCATCTTCTTTAGAATTTAAGAGCGGGAAAGCGTTCACCTTTCTGGAAAAAATGTCAAAAGTGGTTTTCGTTGTGTTTGTTTTGTAATCGAAAGAGTAAGGAATGGTAGAAAAATAGATTCTTGGTTTATTTGTTTATTACGATTTACGAACGAAACGGATTGATGCAAAAAGTTGCTTAAAGTTTTATTTGTTTTTTTTTTCTCGTCTTATTGTTCTATAAAATTGTGTTTTAGCATAAAACATGATCCTTATTCGAAAACATTGTAGGACAACCTGCAATCGTATTAAAACCGAGAAACATTGTCAAGTGGGAGGCTTATAGGCGGTATATTACGATAAATTTGTGGGTAGGGTAACTTTGTTACGTTGCAAGTTTTTCATTCAATATAAAACGACGCTTTTGTTCTTTGTTCGATGTTGAATGCTTGTCAAAATTTACTAGTTGAATTCGATTAGGGTGTTGCTCGGAAAATTAAGTTTTTGTGAACTTTTAAACAGGGCTACCATCTTGTAATTTTGTTGGGGAGTATAATACAAAAACTAAATTAAGAATCATTTTAACTTTGACCATTTTTGTCTGACAAAAAATGGCTTTTACTATTACTTCTGTTGATCGTACGTAAAAAAGTTGCCTAACTTAATTTTTAGGAAATTTCTCAAGGATAAAAAAATTAAATTTTATTTTTTTTTTTAAAGTTTGAGAAAAAGGCATTTTAAGTAAAAAATGTAACTAATTTTCAAAATTAGGAGCCCAGAGTTTTGTAGCTGCCCAGATGTAACCAAAGTGCTTTAGACTTTTATGCGCTACTCAATTGTCTTAAAATGCCCAAAACAATTTTTGTACTTATAATAGTTTAGAAGTTATAGCGTTTAAGTGGTAACACCTGCAAATTAGAGGTCACGACTTTGATGGGCTATAACGGGAAATACGATGAAAATAAACCCCCCCCTTGCGATACAATTGTTCGGCATATATGTATATAAAAATGGTGGCAAAAATGTATAGTAATTCATGAATTGAGAACGGCTGGACTGATTTGGCTCAAATTTTTTTTTAGTTGTTCGTAATCGCCAGGGGAAGGTTCTTCTGAAAGAACATTTTGGGAAAAGTCGGGAAATTGGAAAAATCGAAAATTGAGAACGGCTGGGCCGATTTGGCTCATCTTTTTTTTCAGTTGTTCGTAATTGCCAGGAGAAGGTTTTAACGAAAAAAATATGTTGGAAAAACCCTCTGTAAAAGTCGGAAAATTGGAAAAAGCGAAAATTGATGTTTTGTATGGAATTTCGTGTGTAATTGTTCCGGAATGGCTTTTCAAATGGAAAAATAGAAAATTCTTAGTGGAAAACTCAGAAAATTCCGGAAAAACGCGAAAAGTTTATTTATGTGGAAGCATCATTCCGAAAATGATGAAAACAAGACTGAAATGAGCAGGGGGTTGCTATACATATTTCATGCAGTGTTGCCAACCCGGTTCGAAGTTTTTATGCCTCATTCCGAAAAAAATTATGCCTTTTTCAAAAAAATTATGCCTTTTTGTTAAAAAAGATAAATAACTAAGAAAGTTTCAATTTATGTGTTAAACTTTTATTAGTAGGCACATAGTTAAGAAAAAACAATAATTAAGACATAAATAGGTATGTGTAGTATTTTTTGTGGTGGTTGGGTGTGTATGAATCGGGCAGGCATTGATTGGCATTAACTTGGCAATGTCCAGTGTTTTAACTTTCTCATACACATCAATTGTGCTTATTTTACCTCCCCGTGGTAACCACCGGGTACTGGTCTCGCCCACCTGGGCTTGACTTGCTAAACTTATAAGCGCGAGTGTTGAACACGAAAGAAATAGCAACACTATAATGCTATGTCGGAATTGACTGTCTGCTCGAGTCTCAGAAGTCTTAACATGAGCACCTCAGAATGAGGACGTACGGCGGATGAATTTAAATAATTAAATCAACGGTGGCGTCAACGGTCAACTTGGCAGATACCTTAATGCGCTACTTCGACTTATTTGGAGCTAAGGTCATTAGGGTTTTTCAGCATTAGTCAGGATGTTGAAATAGAGATGGTGGCGGATGAGCCCTTTATGGGCCAACGGCAGCGCTCATATCCCCGTAGTGGGTTACTGACTCCGGGAAATCCGGCCCCTTTTGTCCAAGGGGTCCAGCAAAGGACCTGGCCCTCCAGGTTGGGGGTTGTGCGTCGGGGTAACTTCCCTACCACGGAAAAACCAGGCAGTTCCGAAACAACGACAAGCCTCGGATATGGATGATCTAAATGTTGACGACCCCAGCAAACGAAATAAGGACAATGAGCTTCGGATCTGCACGTGGAATGTCCGGACCCTAAACAGACCGCGTGCAGCCGAACAACTTGTGGAGACCCTGGATAGGTACAAAGCCGACATTACGGCCATCCAGGAAGTGCGATGGGATGGAGAAGGCACAAGAAGGATGAAAAGCTGTGACATCTACTACGGCGAGTGCCGCAGAGAGCAGAGTCAGCGGTTATTTGGATGTGGATTTGTGATTAGAGGAAGACTTAGGCAAGAAGTCTTGGGATTTCGCAATGTTAGCGACCGCCTAGTCACAATCCGCATCAGGGCCAAATTTAAAAATATCACGCTGATATGTGCTCACGCCCCGACAGAGGAGAAAGACGACACAGCCAAAGAAGCATTCTACGATCTTCTTGAGAAGACGTATGATAAGTGCCCGAAGTACGACGTCAAGATAGTTCTTGGCGACTTTAACGCCAAAATCGGAAAGGAGGGCATCTTTGGCTCTACAGTCGGAAAGCACAGCCTGCACGACAACACCTCCGGAAACGGACTCAGGCTAATCGACTTTGCGGCGGGGCGAAATGTCATCATTGCCAGCACACGATTCCCACACCTCAACATACACAAAGGGACTTGGCGGTCTCCAGATCAACAAACCGTCAACCAAATTGATCATGTTGCGATCGACGGCAGACATGCCTCCAGTATCTTGGATGTCCGAACGTTCCGAGCGGCCAACATAGACTCGGACCATTACTTGGTAGTAGCCAAAGTACGGATGCGGATATCCAACACTCCACAACACCGAGAGGATACTGTAAGAAGATTTGACGTTGCAAGGCTACTATCGCAAGAGACCGCCAAAACCTTTGCCGACCGCGTCTCCCTAAACCTCTCAGCAAGCCCACCCTCAGTTTCACCAGCATCAAGTACAGAGGATCAGTGGCAACATTGCCAGCGTGCCATCAGGAGTGCCGCTACCGAAGTGCTGGGTTTCACTAGGCGACCACAACGAAACCCCTGGTTCGATGAGGAATGCCGTCAGGCAAATGCAGCCAAGAACGAGGCCTACCAGTTAATGCTGCAGACAAGAACCAGAGCGGCTGAGAGAGCTGCTCGAGAGCTCTACGGGCAGAAAAGAAGGGAGGAACACCGACTTCTCAGAAGGAAAAAGAGAGAGCACGAGAAGCGAGCGGTCGAATCAATTGAGGGACAATACTGCAGAGGCAATGTTCGAAAGTTCTACCAAAGGGTAAAACGATCCACCCAAGGATACAAGGCCCGAACAGAAGCCTGCAGAGATGAACATGGGAATACAGTAGTAGACTCACAGTCGGTGCTGAGGATTTGGAAAGAACACTTCTGCAGACTGTTAAACGGCGGAGACAGCCAACAACCCGCTGTCAGGCAGAATGATCTGTTCAGCTTGGACGATGATAGCCAACATTTCCGTCCACCCGACCTACACGAAGTGAGGCTAGCGATATCCAAACTTAAGTCCAACAAAGCTGCTGGAGCGGACGGCCTCCCAGCCGAACTTTTCAAAGCAGCGGGAGATGGCTTGGTAAGGAGCATGCACCAACTCATCTGTAAAATCTGGTCGGATGAAAGCATGCCCGACGAATGGAACCTCAGCATCGTGTGCCCCATCCACAAGAAAGGAGATACTCTGAACTGCGCCAACTACAGAGGAATAAGTCTCCTGAATGTCGCGTATAAGATCTTGTCGGCTGTATTATGTGAACGTCTAAAACCTTTCGCCAACAACCTGATCGGCCCATATCAGTTTGGTTTTAGACCAGGAAAGTCAACCATCGACCAAATTTTCACACTCCGACAGATCTTGGAAAAAACCCAGGAATTTCAGATCGATACACACCATCTATTTATCGACTTTAAAGTCGCCTATGATAGCGTATATAGGGACGAATTATACAAAGCCATGTCAAGTTTTGGCATCCCCGCCAAACTCGTCCGTCTGTGCAGGATGACGATGGAGAAATCTCGCTGCTCCGTCAAAGTCGGCAAGAACACCACCGAGCCATTTGATGTCGAAAAAGGTTTGAGACAAGGCGACGCGCTATCATGTACTCTCTTTAATATCGTTCTTGAAGCAATTGTACGAAACTCGCAAGCCAACACCAGAGGTACAATTTTTCAAAAGTCCGTCCAACTACTTGCCTATGCTGATGACATTGACATTATTGGGAGAACGCGGCGAGCTGTCAGTGGTGCATTTGCAAGCATCGAAACGGAGGCGGCGAGGATGGGTCTGGCTGTCAATGAGGACAAAACGAAGTATATGCTGTCAACGAGAAAGGACTCTCAACATCGGCGACTTGGACAAAACGTCACGATGGACAGATACAACTTCGAAGTAGTTAAAGACTTTGTATACCTGGGCTCCACTATCAATTCGCAAAATGACATCGGCGCAGAGATCAAGCGAAGAATCACTCTTGCCAATCACTGTTTCTTCGGGCTAGGAAGGCACTTAAGAAGTAAAGCCCTCTCTCATAGAATCAAGGAGATATTATATAAGACCTTAATCATCCCGGTCCTGCTGTATGGTGCAGAAGCATGGACCCTGTCAAAAGCGGATGAAAACCTTCTCGGATGCTTTGAGAGAAAGATTCTTCGAGTGATATTCGGTCCAGTTTGTGACGATGGAGTGTGGAGAAGAAGATTCAATGACGAACTATACGGGCTATACAGCGACGCTGCCCTGGTCAAAAAGCTAAAAATTCAACGGCTGAGATGGCTGGGACACGTGGAGCGTATGGACAACAACGCACCAGCCCGACGAGTCTTCGAATCCACCCCTGAGGGACAACGCAGCAGAGGAAGACCCCACCTTAGGTGGCGCACACAATTGGAGAACGACCTCAACCAACTTGGTGTGCGCAACTGGAGGCAGCTAGCGAGGGACCGAGCTAGCTGGAGGGGCTTGTTGGTTGAGGCCGTGGTCCACCCCGGACTGTAAGCGCCACCAAAAGAAGAAGAAGTATTTTTTGTAACTAAAATTATGAAAAACAAAAACTAACTTCACGTAAGATAGTTTTTATTGGCCGGATCTGCACCAAATTCATCGCGAACAGTTGAACTTGAACTCATCTTCAAAATAAACTATTACAAACTGTTTTTAAAAATTTATTCGGCCGCACATTGGAGACGTTTTGTATACGTACGTGTAGTTCAGACGTCCAAAAACAATCTGAACTTGTTGGAATTTGTAAACACTTTCGTGCGTTGAAATGAAACGTTGAAAATATATTAACTTGGTTTATGGACAGAAAATGGGGTATGGAACACAAGGACAGTATGGGGTCATTAGTAAGTCTTCCACAATATGATGAAATTCACTGAATTTATCTCTTTTTAAATATTCGGCTCTACGATATTGACCACGCCGCAGTTTCCGAGTTAGAAGAAAAATATCTTCAAGATACAGATTATTCATCAGGCACAAAATGGAACCTACCGGCACACTGCCTATTTAAAGAGAAAATCGTATTCGGTGTTCGCACCCAATTCGTACGACCAGTATTCATACGTTTACGTACGATACAAATTCGTATCCAATGTGCAGCTGCCCTAATGCATTTGCACACCATATCACATTTCTTGTTTGGGTTTAGTGAGTAAGTCTAGTAGAGAATTGGAAAATAAGCATGACGCACAGTGGTAAATGAAAATTAGTGAAGCGACTTTGATCAAAGTACCGGATTTACTAAATTCAAAATTTATTTTTACGGATTGATTACCTATAAAAAAAACTTCACAAAAAATGATGCCTTTTTTCTCAAAATTATTCCTCAATGCCTCAAGCATCGGAATGATGCCTAAAAGGCATAATTATGCCTCAGTTGGCATCACTGATTCCATGGTATAAAGGTAACAGTTCGAGGGCGCAAGATTTTTTACATTCAGAACTGGTATAGTACGTTATTATAAATGTTGCCGTTGCTCAAAACTAAATTATTTTGAAACACTCCACGATGAAGATTTAAGAATTCGATTTTATTTAACTTTATCCATGTTAATTAACCAACAATAACATAATTCACTTAAAAATGCTTTGCGTCTTGTTAAGCTTCTAATGAACACAAAATAAACAAAGACAAAACAAAGGTAAAAAAACATCATTGTCGTTCGGTCAAACAGGTAGTGGTTGAACATTTTTTCTACGAGTTACTTTGAGTTACTTTATCAGCGGCTTCGACGATGAAACAGAAAAAAAAATCACCGATCTTTATCTGTTGGATAGCGTTATGTGTCAGATAACTATCCGAAACTTTGAAATTGGCTGTAAATGTTACCATGCCGCAGTTGTCCGACATACCTACGTTTTTTTTTCCAAGCTACTTTTATTATTGAACCTACTGTCAAATTTGCTGTTGCAATCGCTTCTTGGATTATTTAAATATTAACTAAAACACACAACAGCAACAGTGTTCCATAAAAATACAAACAAAATAAGTACCCAGTGAGATTATTAGTCGCAGGAATAGATGGCGCTGATCTATTGTTTGTATGAAATGAATAGATACAACAACTAAAATTTTACTTACGGCGTATACCTACATAAAGTAAACTCAACGGCAATGAACATAGAAATGACAATTTAACATTTTACTACTAGCAATATGGAGTAGATAATTTATGTGGTAAGTTTCAAACTTATGTCCTGTTCATCAAGTGTCAAATTTCTGTCCAAGCGGAATACATCTTAAAATGACATATCTTTTTTATTAGATCTCGTGTCCTCCGGAGACAGATAGGCAACGAGGTAGAAAACCATTTGAGGAGACATCTTGTCCACCAACATTATAACTGTCATGTCAGTAATAAATATGGTAAAAGAGAACAATAGGTGACAGCAGATTGTCATTTATTATGAACAACGTCTCTACTCTATATGCTGTGTATGTGTGCGTATTAACCTGACGTCCACTAATAGTTAATTTAAAATCAATTCTAACTCAAAAAACAAAAATTAGAGTGCTTACCCCAAAGCATTCATTTGGAATTCTTTAATCGCATTTTAGGATTAATTCTAATGAAATGGCAGCGATAACGCACCCAAAACCGAATAAAGTGAT
Source organism: Cheilosia scutellata (assembly GCA_955612985.1). Taxonomy (NCBI): domain Eukaryota; kingdom Metazoa; phylum Arthropoda; class Insecta; order Diptera; family Syrphidae; genus Cheilosia; species Cheilosia scutellata. Next base: position 80,280,501 of record OY015311.1, read on the forward strand.
AGCCAGCTTAAACATTTGCTTCAAAGCTTTTGTGATAATAAGTAGATTGGTTGTCTTTTATTGTTTTTGTGTATCTGCACGCTTTGTTAATCAATTTAAGGGTATCGAGAAATGAAAAAGGCCCAACCACAATTTGCTCCAGCTTTGTAACATCATCCATTTGTATATAGAATACCACCCTAAGGACAATTTATGTATTCACCAAAGCACTGAGCAGAAGCTCCAGACCTTTCATCATAATAGTCATTGAATAAGATGGAGATAATCCCCATTATGTTGAATGTCCTTCATCAGCCGGTACTGCTTCTATATTATACACACTTACCGCACTCATGAACCCCCACTAGATGTCTCTGTCTCGACTACGTTTCCGCTTACTGCACATCCCAGACAGTAATATTCTGCTAAAGTGGCTGTAAACAAAGGTTTTTCATTCCTGGAGACGACTACGTCGCTTTTAATAAAAAAACGCATCAACCACAATGAGTAGAGTTTCCTCTTGTGGAACAGCGATTTAACGACACTCGAGCGCATAAGGAGCATCAAAGGACATAATTTGCATGCCATTGCCCCACCATCACCCATAGTGTGGTTGATTTTTTAATTAATCCGCTGGATTTATTTTTTCATCCTTACAGTAAATGACTTTTCAGCTATCCTGTTTGTCGCTAGCACAAAGGAAAGAAATTTCATTCTGACCATATACCATAGCTCCACTGCCAACCGTCTAAAAACAATAACACTTCCGAGAATTCGAGAGGCGAAAAAATCAAGAGAATGTTTATACAGTACGTACAGTGTATCGCTGCCAGGGATTAACAGGAATATATTTTTATTTTTTTTTGCATTTTTAACAAAACACACTCCGAAATGTATCTGTAGGATAAATGTGTTGGAAATGAATGTCCTTTCATTAGATAATTGAAGGGATAACATTCAGCATTTGTGCCGGAGGCCGATTCATGCAAAACAGAAAGCTTGTAAATAGTTTAGTAAAATACAACAAATCAAATTTTATAACATGTCATTGAAGTGGAAAAAGGTTTTGTAACTATCATCATTTTAACTGAATGAAGCCTAATATAATTTCCTAGCTGGGACTTGTTGAAGTGTATGATGTTATACAAACAAGAAGAACAAAGTTATAGAAGTTCTAAATTCTAAAAGCTAAAAGTTTGTGAATACGAATCAAGCTGGTGCTAAAAATAAAAGTACATATTGTGAATAACTTTTATTAAGTGGGGGCGGTTTTCTGAGAAAGTCTGCCAACTTAATGTTTGCAAAGAATCACAATCACAAGTCATTACCTATGTACTCGTAAATACACGTGTGGGTATTTCTCAAAATAGATTTTGTATCTACGAGTTTCACGAACTTATTAAAGCCACCTATCCAACTAACTCTTAATAGCCAAATTTAACTAAATCTCACCAAATAAGAAGCATGGGATTTAGTTCATAAGTTTGGGAGAAGTAGTTCATTATGAAGTAATATCCTACGAGGTTAATCCAAAATGCATGAGTAGTATGGGGGGCATGCTGCCCCCCTACAACCCCCCCTGCTTGGGGTCATTGTTGGGACCCTAAGAACAAAGTCCCAAATGGAACTAACTCCCACTATACAAAATGAACTAAGTTCCACAAAATTGGGATTTAGTTCATATGAACTAACTACCATGATTTTTAGGAACTATGTAAGACCCAACTCTAGAATGAACACAGACCCAATATGAGAATGAATTAAAACCCAATAGTGGGACTTTGTTCTTTATGAACTAAGTCCCAAATGAACTTATTCTCAAGCTAATTAAAATATCTGCAACCCCCTGCTGGGGTCACTATGGGATTTGGAGTAAATGCGAGGTTGTAATGTTATATTTGGAGTAGGTGCGCGGTTAGGTATATATGCATGGATTTCAAGAAACTCTCATTTTGGGACTTAGTTCATTCTAGAGTTTGGTCTTGGTTCTTGAAAATAGTGGAAGTTAATTGACATGAAAGAAATCCCACATTTTTTGGGAGTAAGTAAGTAAGAGTTAGTTCCATGTGGGACTTAGTTCGTATGGCCCAACTGTGAACGTTAGAACTGTGACGGTGGAGATTAAACAGTCACATACTCCTTTGCTAGGCATCTAAATCAAGTCAACAAAAAAGAACTTGTCATAATTGAAGTCGGCCATATAGCATCAGATCAGATTTAGTTAAATAAAAAAAATAGCAGCAGCGTATAGGACTCTAGCGCGTTTATGACTCCCACAAAATCTCTTTAAAAAATTAAATAAACCTAAATTACTCTAATTTTCTCAATATTTTTGAACTAAAAATATCCTCAGTGAGCTCAGCTTCTATTCACATATATGTGAATGGATCCGATGTTTGAATGTGATACTTGACGAAATCTTCTCCTTCCTGTCCTTGATTATATCCTACTAACATATACCTAGATTATTTATTTTAATGTCGGCTTGAACACTCTCATTAGGACTAAGCCTCTGCTAGAGCTACACGCAGGTATCTTCTTTTAGAAGGGAGTCGCAATACGAAAAAGATTTGGCACTCCTGGTACAAAACCAAAACAAATTCAGTCATGCCCACAGACAACGTGATTTGACCATTATATAAATTCGCTTAAAAATTTCTGCATTCGCATTTTGTTCTTCCCCGTGGGTTTTCATTATTATTATTCATTTTACACGAAACATGAATCGCCTGCGGGGTTCTCAGATGAACTCGAAGCGAAAATGAAATCCAATTTTTGGGGCCAATCTAATTTTACAATGCGTTAAAAATTCGTTGAAGAATTTTCAAGTTAAGGACGAAATATGTATTAAGAATGTACTTTCGACATTTATTGCTGCAGGCGGTTCGGCATGAACCCAATTAGGTAAGATGTGCCTTTTTGTTACCACTAATCGTGTGACCTAATTTGTGACGATATTTGCAAAGAACTATACGTTTGCTGTTACCAGTTACCAGCAGGCTACCAGTATAGAAGAGATGTTAAAACGTACATCTACCGTCAAAATAAAATCAACAAGGACGTAATAACCAAAAATAACAAGTCAACCAGTTTTACAAGTACTTTTTGAAGTTTGTGTACAGGTTGTGGTAAAGCTCAGCATTGGACTTGTAACTCTGTGTTAAAAATATGAATTAAACTCGTCGCGTTGTTATAGGCCCCAGGTATCCCCCTGACCGCAGAATTTCGTAAAAATAAAAAAAGTTAGCGCAACAGGTCATAGGAACCCTAGGCCTAGCTTCTTATAACCATTCGTCTGTGTGAGTTTTTTTTATTTTTGGGGCGAATGGAAGGGAGCTAAGTACAATTTTATACCGATTCCGAACGGCTTAACACTAACCACTGACCCACTCCTCCCACAATGTCATAGTTCGAATAAAGTTTTCTATTTCAAAATACAAACATGACATCCATAAACCATTTACTGCAATTGGCACAAAATCAAAGTGAAAATAGATGACGAATGTTCAGTCAGACAGAGGTTAAAAAATCAGTCTCGTGCGTTATCCCTTTATGTTATTACCACAATCTCAATAAAATTTATAAACCTCCCTTGGTTTCAAAAAGAAAATTATTATTTTTCAGAGAAAATCCTAGACTTGGGTATAAATTTGTAAAAGCAATTTTGAAGTAATTTCCCGACCACACACTAAGCGCCATGAAATGTTAAATCCACTCTTTGTGTTCATTAACCACATGCTCTGGCATAAGTCAGTGGTTGTTGTTAGTCTTGGCTCATATAATGTTATCCATTAACTGCATTCAGCCAGCAATAGATCCCTCTAGGATGGAGCGTAGACAGAGCACACATAATTGTTCTTCACTGTATAATTAGTCTAAGAGCCCGCTGCAAATTTTGGGTGTGGATGATAACCAAAAAAGATGAGTACCCCTAAAAAGTTTTGAAATTTCTTATTTCAAAAATGAAAGTCTTGCAGCCGGTGGTAGCGGCTCAGGTGAGTAATACTGTGTTAAAAACTCAATTTTTTTGAGAGTTGGGATAATTGGTATAACCACTTGAAACTAGTCTCCAGATAAAGGAAATTACTCTTTATTTTGGCATAAGTCGCAAGTGGTTATACCAAAAATTCAAAAAACGGATTTTTTCCGTTTTTTAAGGACGTCTGGCAGGGGATTGGCCGCGTCTAGGACGTCTTGCACCCATATATTAGTGTTTGGGGGGTCAAGCTCTACATTTAGTGCCAAGCTTAATTGGTTATATCAGTTAGCCCAAAAACGGGTTTCGAGTCGTACTATGAGCGCGTCTGGCAAGCGGTTGGCCGCCTGCAAAACGTCTTGCACCCACGGATTCGTATTTAGGGAGTAATTTCCTTTATCTGGAGACTAGTTTCAAGTGGTTATACCAATTATCCCAACTCTCAAAAAAATTGAGTTTTTAACACAGTATTACTCACCTGAGCCGCTACCACCGGCTGCAAGACTTTCATTTTTGAAATAAGAAATTTCAAAACTTTTTAGGGGTACTCATCTTTTTTGGTTATCATCCACACCCAAAATTTGCAGCGGGCTCTTGGTCTAAATAGGTCACCTCCGTAAAACTCCAAATTAAAAATATTGAAAAAAAAACTTTAAATCCCAAAACCATGTTTGGTTCAAAAATCTAAAGCAGGTTTTTGTGTTTTTAATCAGACATCAGAACTCTACATTGTGCGGTTAGTGTGGGGAACTACTAAACGAGGGGTCAACGGTTCAGCCCCCGGAACACATACAATTTAAACTATAACGTTTTTCCTATTCTCATATCCGTCGTGAAGTCTGACAAACAACTGTCCTGAGAAAGCTTTTCAATTCAGCTGATCACCGCCATTCGTCCTGAAAATAAAAACAAGCACAGAAATTATTGCTAGAAGATATAAGTCCTATGTAGGTAGTCCTTTCTTAGAACCGAAATATCGGAACTTTCCACCCTAGAGCTGTTCCTGACATTTCTGTCAGTGGAACAAATCATTAATGTACATGTCAACGATAACGACATATAAGTTACTAGCTGACCCGGCAAACGTTGTTTTGCCTAAAATAGTTATTTTAAATATTTCAAGATTTATTTTGATATTTTTGTTCAATTATTTCTTTTAATAGGAATGAAGGCGGATAGCTTCAGTGGTTCAGCGGCCATTATCGGACTTACATACGCACCAACGTTTTTATATATAGGTAATGTAATATAACTGTACCCGCCCGGCTTTGCCCGTGCACATAAGTTGTATTGCTTAGGTCTTAGATAATAATGTTCTATCGTAAAATGCGAAAAATGAGAATAAATCGATTTTCTGGAATTTTATTATTGCGTAAACCTGAAATACAGCAATACGAACAAAACTAAAAAGAATCATGAGAATCGCCCCAGCGGTTATCGAGTTACAACGTCAGCGATTTTCACCCCATAGAAGATCTTTTTTGTATGGGAGGTGCCACGCCCCTTTGTCTAATGTTGACCAATCTTCAGAGAAGCACTCCTGGGCCAATACCTAAGATTGTCTGTGAATTTGAACTCAATCGGTTCGACGGTTTTGTAGATATAAGATTTTGATTTTTTTTTTTGTATGGGCTGTGCCACTCCCCTTTGTCGAATTTTGACCAATCTTCACAGGAATACTCCTGGACCGATACCTAAGATTGTATGTAAATTTGAACTCAATCGATTCAGTGGCTTTTGAGATATAAGATTTTGAATGTTTTTTTTTGTATGGGAAGTGCCACCCCCCTTTGTCTAATGTTGACCAATCTTCAGAGAAGCACTCCTGGGCCAATACCTAAGATTGTCTGTGAATTTGAACTCAATCGGTTCGGCGGTTTTGTAGATATAAGATTTTGAATTTTTTTTTTGTTATGGGGTGTGCCACTCCCCTTTGTCCAATTTTGACCAATCTTCACAGGTGCACTTCTGAAACAATACCTAAGATTATCTGTAAATTTAAGCTCAATCGATTTGGCAGTTTTCGAGATATAAGATTTTGAATGTTTTTTTTTGTATGTGAGGTGGCACGCCACTTTGTCCAAATATGACCAATCTTCACAGCAACACTCCTTGGCCAATACCTAGGATTGTCTGTAAATTTCAACTCAATTGATTGCGCGGTTTTCGAGATATGTATAAGATTTTGAATGTTTTTTTTTTGTATGGGAGGTGCCACGCCCCTTTGTCCAATTTTGACCAATCTTCACAGGAATACTCCTGGGCCGATACCTAAGATCGTATGTAAATTTGGACTCAATCTATTCAGTTGTTTTCGAGATATAAGATTTTTTTTGTATGGGAGGTGCCACGCCCCTTTGTCCAATTTTTCTTTTTTCTAAAACCCGTACTGAGAAAATACCTTTCCAACAAAGTACAAATCATCAAAATCGTTTCGGCCAATCTCGAGTTATGGGATTACATCGCACTTCGGATACTTTCTTTTATACATATATATAGATTCAGTCTATCTTCACAAGTAAAGAAACATAAATTGAAAATTGAAGGAGACAACGAAATCACTCTGCTGTGCAAGCACAAACAATGAACTCTTGCTCTTCTATTGAATAACGCTGTGCGCATACAAGATATTTCGTATAAATATTTGTATTCTGAATTTCAGTCGAATCCCCATCCTATAACAACACGCAAATATTTTATTTCGCGACCTTCAGCCACATTATCCTGTCTCACATCACTATCATTCAAAATAGATTCGATATACCTACCAATACCAAACCAATCACTTGTGTTAATTCGATATAAATATATGTTCTGGGAAGGACGTGGTAGTGTGTCTGGGACTGTATGTTTCTCACAGGTGTAAATATAAATCACGCGTCACCGGTTGACACTTTGATTTATTATAAAATGAAACCATTTCATTTAATTTACGTTAACATCCCTGACTGACAGCGATATGTTGAAAAGTGCACGCGACAAACTTGACATTTAACTATACATGTTTTCGGTATCAGTGAAAGATGTTCCGCTAACGTTAATATTATTTATAAAAATGTTGTTCCTTATTCAGATGATTGAAAAGCTCAATTAGATAAGAAAAAAAAATACCAACCATCCACGGCGAAGGACAAGGCTCTTAAAATATTTATTACAGAGAAAGTTTGTTCTTGGATGCGGCGCGGCGATTCCTTGTATTTCATTTTAGAATTTCATTTAGCCTATCGTCGGTCTTTTTACTGCGTATATATTGATTACCTTAGCACTTAACCAATCCTTACCGCTGAATTTTTGAGCGACAAAAATGACCTTGGCCTTTCAGGTGCAATATTACTACAGCAATAATCTATATTTTGTTATAAACATCGTTTACAGTCTCACAAATCTATGTATGTTTTGAGAACGGACGACTAGTCCTTTTGAATGCCTTTTCGTCTATTTGTTATATCATCGGTTGTAATCATTTGGCTAAATCCCATAGTGGATGCCATTAAATGTTGTCGTCCCGAATGTCAAGCAATAAGCTGAAAATGTTCATAAATATTTAAGTATATCGTAACATTCCATATCTGTCTACGTGATCCTTTGGTGGTTTTTGGTTGACCAAATGTGGATGAAAGATAAAAACTGCTGAAGAAAGATTAGTACTGGCAGTTAATGTGCGTGTAGGTATATGTACCTGCGGAGGTCATGGAATAAAAACTCTGAAGGTTAAGTGTAATTAAGGATAATCCAGATGTTCGAGTGGGACATCAACAGAATTTACGAATTCCTTAAGCGTTTCTATGCCTAAGAGGATTCCTTCAAGTGCTGTATAGTTTTATAGGTTAGGTTGGAGTACTATTTTTGTTGTATTAAATGTTGTCGTTGTGATTACTAAAGCTTTCTTTAGAGTTATGCTTCAAAGACTAAATGATGGTGTAGTTTTGTAAGGACATTAAAAATAGTTTATTAACGAAAGATGTATCCCCCAATTCTGTATACATTATACCCGTTCCTCTGAGTATCTAAATTTACCTATTAGGACCTATCTATCTTCTATATATATGTATATAAAAATGAAGTTTACCACTCACTGATCATCAACGCCCAGCCCAAACCCTTTATGATGTATACAAGGAATAAGTAAGGATATTTCGAAATTGTAATGCTTCCCAGCCTCTGTCGCCGTTGAATATGCTTATCGCTTAATCTAACTCCAGCGTACGTACTTGAAAGATATTCAAGGGAAATTTTGTAAGAATGGGGTCAGGTGCATATGTTGGACAGTATAGGAAGATCTGCGCGGTGTGGATTATAATTAAGGATTTGCTAGCTAAAAAATATGTTTTGTCCCGTATATAGTAGCTCTGTCTTCTATAGTATTACTTGTGTTGAGATGCCATCACTTTACTTACAAATTGATCATATAATCTTTGAACTGTTTTCTCCAATATGGTGTTAAATATATTTTTCAGAGATACTAACTACTCCTTAGGTACTTTTTTTGGTAGGTTTCCTGCGCGTTATACAAATATAAAAGAGGAAACTAACTGACTGTAAATAAATCTCTGTGTACCAAATCCTGAGGGTATGCGAGCAAAGCCGCGGGCAAAAGCTAGTATTCTATATTCTCTATTGGTTTTTGAATATCTACCTTCTTTCCTCCTAAATACGGTCAATTTTGTTCTTCTTATTCTTGTTCAAATATTCTACTATAATCATGGTCGTCGAGTTCTTTAAACACATCGTTTATTTTTTGAATCATTACTTCCGAAGGCTTATCCGTACATCCAAAGGGTTAGTTTTGGTTGCAGGCCCCATCTTTTGCCAAATTTTCTGCTGCAGGCATAGAAAGCTGTGCAATCTTTCATTACCCGTTGTTCGATTTTCAGTTTCCAATTGAGCTTGGGATCCAGGATCCCTCCCAGATACCTAGCACTGCACGATAATGAGAGTGGTTGACCGTTTAGGCAAGGAAGTGTGAAGTCGGGGATTTTGGTCTTGGTGGTGAAAAGCATCAGTTTGATTTTCCTCGGGTTTATACCAAGACCACACTTTTTGGCCCAGGTGCAAATCCTCATCAGAGCGTATTTGTATATGTAAAAAAAAAATAAATAGTTGGCGCAACAGTCGAGTATACACCCTAGGGCTGAAGCTATATCTCACAATCATTCGTTTGTGTGAGTTTTATTTTTGGGACGAATGGAAAGGACCTACAATTTTATGCCAAGTCCGAACAGCTGAATTGAGAAAGCTTTTTCAGGACAGTTATACTCTCGGATGATTGTCAGACGTTCGCGAGAGGTGGTGCTGTAGAAGTACTGCGCCTACGTGCGTTTCTGTATGTAGTCGTCGGAATTATTCCAGGAAAGCTTGTTCTTGAACTCAATTTGTACTTCCAAAATCTGAATTTGGTTTCCCGAGATCTATTAGGATTTTTTCATACCCGAATCAATGGATTATTATTACAATTGTTATTTTGTAATAAACATTTTTACAGATTGTTGGTTTTTTATACCTGTTTCCAGACTCTAAAGAAAACTTGAAGGAGCATCGGTGTTTACTCACTTTTGACGCTCACTGTAGATGTCGTATTCCTTTTTTTTCGTCAATAAGCCCCCAAGCGGATTATTTGTAAGCAAAAAAGTGAAGTATGTGCATATTGGGTACTCGGTAATCTGCTTTTGGCGCCATTCAGTTTTAGCCAGAAACTAGAAAAACGCTGAATTAGAGGTGCAACTTATATACAAATTCTTTAATTAGAGGGTTAAAAAAAATCTCGATTTGGGTTAGGTATATATATTTTTTGTATTTTATTTCCATTTCAGGACTCTTCTGGGTAACAGACGTTGCATATGTATGAATGGCCCTGAAAGCAGTTTTCCAATTCCATTTCCATTTCCAATTGTTTCCTAACTATTATTGTTTTCAGTATTTCCAAATCATTAAGTGCATATTTTTAGTTCGAACTTTACATAGCCAAGCCAGATAGGTAAGTGCGTCATTTCCTTCCATCTCCCCAACGGAACTATTTCGGCAACACATTTCAAAAGCTATTTTCAAAACAATAATAAATCTATAGCCTTTGTAAAACAATTGATTGTACACTGCTCGCAAATAATTCACACAATGCATTATGGATTCCATGGCTCATAATGCGACCGAAATGAATTGCACTTTTCGAATTAATTGAAATGAATTCGTGTTTTAATTAAAATTGCCGGCTCATATAAAATTCCATCAGTGGTCGTGTAAATAGTTTAACTGAACGATTCGGCGCCCCCCTCTGGCCGATCGATACATATATTTACGATTAAATTAAATTTATTGATGGCCATTAGACTCACGTAAAGCAACACAAACAAAACCTAGTGATAGCTTCAAATTGAATATTGAGACGTGGATCCACAGGCAAACAGATATTTATTAACCTCACTCTTCACTTTCGCACATTTCAATTAGAGCCTTGTGGGCTGACACGCTTTGCGTCTATATCGAAGGCAATAATGAGTGATGGGGTACAATTTACGGCTTGTTAGAGGACACATTTTCCTTCCCTTTTAGGTATATGTATTGTTTGAAAATTTATGAACCATCACAAGAAGAAATATCCACACAAATACATACTTCGACTTACATCAATCTAATTTCCCGATTGTGTGTGTGTGGCAGGGGAGACTTCACCACCCCAAACAGTGTTGACGGTATTTTTCAGTGGGCGACGGTTGAACACCCCCGCGTTGGAATCTAATTGCGTTGATGGTGGCGACCATTTTTGGTAGAATTTCCGACACATGTGCGACTCGGTATACTTTGTACCTATATCTTCAATGTTGACATTTCTCGGAAAGAATATCTCAAAATTTACTTTTCATTAAGGCGGTGACCTTCCTCATTTCAAGTTGTAGCGTTTCTATCCCAATTTCTAACGTAGAAATTTTCTTTTTATTTTTCAATGGTCAAGGACGAAATATGTTTCACTTGGCTGGGTGGGGACATATTAAAATGCTATTTGATGGTACGAATACCGGAGGCGGGTATAAATGTTTAAAGAGATACTCTTAATTTGTTCGTTTCGTTTCTTTTTTTTCGTGCTCCAAAAGAGTTTATAACTCGTTTCAAGGATGCCGTTGCTGTAAAGTACCTTGGAGTGTCATAAAACATTCAGGTAGACCAGTAGAACGTCAAACCCCCCAGTTAAAAGGAGTGGGTGTAAAACTATATAAGGATTCTGATGAGGATGGTGTATATTTGAGGCAGAGGCCTATAGGCCTCTCAAATCAATCATTATTTGTCAATTTGGGTGAGTTTTGTTTCTAGGATAGGGAACATTTTGTTTAACTATACCTACCTACCTTTGGAAGTTTTGTCACACGTTCGCAAGGGATGGTATAGAATTTTTCGGTTGGATGGTACTCCTCGTCTAGTATTTCAACACATCCAACCGTCAAACCACTGTGTCTAATAAAATCATAATTACGCCTCTAAATTATAGGATTGGCCCACCAATTATGGTCACGGAATGAAATGTCAATACAATCGCTCATTGGCTTAAGCTGGATTATTCCCCCAGGCAATACTATTATGGTTTCTTGTTTTGTTTCCGGTGCGTATATTGTGCTGGAGTCGTAACTCGTAATCGTAATCTGCCTTAAAAAGGCCGCAAAGTATTAAGTCTCAAGTCTAGTAGGATTATCTGAACTTAAGCTTACAGTCCGGGGTGGACCTGCGCCTCAACCAACACGCCTCTCCAGTTAGCCCGATATTTGGCTAACCGCCTCCAGTTGCGCACTCTAAGTTTGTTGAGAACTCCTTCCACTTGTGCGCCCCACCTAAGGCGAGGTCTTCTTCTACTGCGTTGTCCCTCCGGGTTAGAATCGAAGACTCTTCGGGCTGGAGCGTTGGTGTCCATTCGCTCTAAATGTCCTAGCCATCTTAGTCGACTGGTACGTACTTTTCTGACCAGGTCGATGTCGCTGTACAGCTCGTAGAGTTCGCTGTTAAATCTTCTCCTCCACAGCCCGTCAATGCAAACGAAAATCACTGGAAGAATTTTGCGTTCGAAACGACGATCTTCATCCGTCTTTGTTAACGTCCATGACCATGCTTCTGCTGTTGTGTCATTATCAGAGTTTATAGCGGAGCCTAGGTAGATAAAGTCCATAACCAACTCGAACAATTTTCTCAAGAAGGATGTTGAAAAAGTCCCATGACAGCGCATTACCTTGTCTAAATCCTTTTTTGACATCAAAGGTCTCGGTGAGATTGTTTCCTACCTTTACGGAGTTGCGAGCGTTCTCCGTAGTCATTCTGCACAATCTGACGAGTTTGGCAGGCATGCCAAGACTAGACATGGCTCTATATATATATATATATTGCTATCTATCTATATTGGATATTGCTATCCTAACTTCATTTTGGTGGACGGAAGTCTTGGATTTCATCACCCAGAATCATAGAATTTTAAATTTCCTTCAGTCAGTGACCAAATATGTAAATGAAAAAATCAACTTGTTCTTTTATTAGTCTTTATTGCTCGGAATCCAATAACTTAATGAGTCAGTGCTTCACTTACTTTAACATGTAAACTTACATAAAGTAAAAACAAAAAAAACTATTATATATTTAACAGAGAAATTATGAGTATAGGAAAAATACCATAACCGGTTCTTATTTATTTGTGCATGGTAACAACTGACAATATGCATCTTCGGCGTCATGTGTCCATCATTGCTGGGAGCTGTGTTGTGCTTTGTATACTGAGTACATAATTTATGTGATGTGGGATATCAGCGTCATGTGTCTACCATTGATACTGTACGGTACACGCAGGTTGGGAGATTGTTCTTCGCATTGTAATGTATATACATTCTTGGTATACTGTATACATAGCGCATGTTGTTTGGCGATAACAATAGGATGGTTGTACCATTGTAGTATACGAGTACAGGTTGTATTGCAAGTTGTTGCTATGCTGAGCATGTGACTCCTCCCGCCCTTGTATGGACACAACGTTGTCAGAGAGCCGTTTGTGTCCATAAATCCATAAAGTTTTAATAAAGATGTTTATGAAAATTCATTGCTTTGTTGATGCAATTATGCACTCTGGCGTATGTGGGTTATTTCTTCGGAAGCTGGAAATTTGCTACGATTATGTTACCTATGCACAAATATGAATATTTAGGTATACATTTTTTTTTTTTTTTTTTTTTTTTTTTTTTTTTAAACAATCATACATTATATACATATTATATAGGTATTTATTAAATTAAATTTTTCTTTCTTATCATTAGTTGTAATTACATTTTTCCAATATATTCAAATAATAATAACAATAATTTCAAATAGGTATGTATAAATAAATAAACAAAAACATTCAGTCAGTTAGACATCTTTATTGGTAATCATTATGATAAATGCGTTTATATTACTGCTAAGCGTTATTAAGTTTCTTAGTCGTTTTATTTTTCTTACTGTAGTCTCGGCCTGTATATTTTCTATCAAATTGTATATTTTGTATAGGATTTTGGTACTTGTAACTTTTTTTAACTATGTGCCTATCGCGTTTTAGTCCATAGTTGTCCCTAAAAAAGGTTTTGCTTTTTTCTTGAACGTCTTTAATTATATATCTTGGTAAATGTTTAATATTATGGAATCCTACATTTTTAACTAATTCTCGACTTCTGAATTCTTTAGGTTGCACGCGATTTTTATTAATTCTACTCATTTGCTTTTTTTTATTTTCGTGAATCCGTTTTTTAAGATTTTCCCATTCCGGTTGGGATAAATTCGAGTGTAAAAGGTCATTTGGCTTATATTTCGTTATGGAATGGATGGAGTTATTATATATTTCGACGGCCTTAAAAGCTAGTGCCCTATCTTCAATGCCTTTATTTTCTTTATTAAGTTTGAGTAATCGTATATGCTCATTCAAAGTTAAATGAAATCTCTCTATCACAGAGTTGCCTGTATGCGTGTTTGGAGATGTAAAATGGTGCATAATATTCATACTATTGAAAAAATTTTTAATGTAGGCTGTATTGAATTCATTATCAGCTACTATTTTGACCGGTTTTCCTAAAATTGCAAACCTTTGCTTTAATAGATCAACTATAGTAATTGAATTCCTATCTGATATGGGATGGATAGACACATGCCTGGTAAGCTTATCAATGCATGTTAAAAACATTGTATTTTTATTCAAGAACCATATGTCTATATGCACTATTTCGTTTGGCTTATTAGGTGTTTCAGAAACCATTAACGTAGGCTTGATAGGATTCCTATCATACTTGCACATGTTACATAATATACAATTGTTAATATATTTATGGATTTCTAATTTTAAATTTGGGAAATAGAAAATGCCTTTTAATTCTAGGTATGTTTCGTCTATACCTCTGTGATTTAAATCTAGATGGGTTTTTTCAATAATTTCTAGCAATCTTTCTACATTGGTAATATCTTTTAAGAGTTTCATACATCTCAGCATTTTCATATTCGGTGAATTTGAAAAATATTTAACAATTGTCTTTTGGAATTCCTTAAAAATAAGATCATCTGGACAGTAAACTCCTACAATACCTTTAATAGGCAAAAGTTCTCTTAATATATTTAGGACGTAATCCTCATTATATTCTGGTAACGAAATAATTGATCTTCTTTTTCTTTTATACAAAATTTTATTTGTATAAGTTCTTGAGTTCCCTTTCTGAATTATTAATTGATGTTTATATATGTTTAAAGGACTTTCAGCTATGTAAATATGGTCATTTAAGTTCTCAATACCGCTATGTATTGTAGCTACATCAGACCTAGCATCGTTTAAGTCTATGCAATTCATTTCTAGACGACTTAGAAAATCAGCGACACAATTTTCTTTTCCTTTGATATATTCTATATCGAAGTCAAACTCATTGAGTTTAATCTTCCAGCGCTGTAACTTGCAATTTGGTTCCTTTAAAGAATGCAACCATACCAAAGGCCGGTGGTCCGTTTGAATTTTAAATCTACGCCCATAGAGATATGGTCTAAAATATTTGGTAGCCCAAACTATTGAGAGAAGTTCTTTTTCTATGACGCTATAGTTTTTCTCATGGACATTCAAAGTCCTCGAGGCGAAGGCTATTGGGTGTTTATTTTGCGATAGCACTGCTCCTAATGACGCATTACTAGCATCAGTTGTTAAGGTAAATGGTTTTTCAAAATCCGGGTATGCCAAAATGGGGCACGTACATATGAGTTCTTTAAGCTTGTTAAAGGATTCAATGTACTGCCTGTCCATTGAATTAATTTTGACATTTTTTTTGAGGCATTTAGTCAAAGGTAGGGCTACTTTAGAGTAGTCCTTAATGAATTTACGGTAGAAACCCGTAATGCCCAAAAATGACTTTATCTGCTTTACTGATTGAGGTACTTTAATTTGTTTAATAATTTCGATTTTATTTGGATTCGGTTTGATACCTTTATCGGAAATTACGTGTCCTAAATATTCCGTCTCGTGTTTTAGAAAGTGACATTTATCGACCTGCACTTTCAGATTATATTCAAGAAGTCTTTTTAATATTTTATTGAGAGAGTCCATATGCTCTTGGAGTGATGTCGAAAAGATGAGTATGTCATCTAAATATACGACGCAAATCTTGTTTATATAATCATGTAAGACCTCATTCATCATTCTCTGAAATGATGCGGGGGCATTTTTTAACCCAAACGGCATACGCGTAAACTCGTAGTGGCCGTCTGCAGTTGAGAAGGCGGTTTTGTGCCTCTCTTTTTCATCAATAGGGATTTGGTGAAATCCTTTAGCAAGGTCGATTGATGAAAAATATAGCGCATTTCCTAATTTGGAGAACATATCCTCCATATTAGGAATTGGGAATTTGTCCTCTGTTGTTATGTCGTTTAATTTCCGATAGTCGACAACAATGCGCCACTTTTGCTGACCGGAACTATCGATTTTTTTTGGGACAACCCAAATCGGAGCGTTGTACGGGCTGGTGGAATTTACAATTATTCCAGACTCAAGCATTTCGGAAATTTGCTTATTAACCTCTTTTTTGTGCGCTTCAGGATATCTGTATGTTTTAGAAAATACAGGAATATCGTTTTTTGTTGGTATTTTGTGGGTATATTTAACTACTGAAGACAAATGCTCACCGTCAATGTAAAAAACTTTCCTAAATTTACATATAGTTGACGTTAGACATTTTATTTCTTCTTCATTTAGGTTTTCTAACTTTAGCTTATCTGTTATCTTATTAATATTTGGATTTTCAAAATTTATTTCTATTCTATCACTACTAAAATTATTTATCTCTTCTTGAGTTAACTGATTTTGTGAATTTGTGAAAACTAAAGGCAAAATAGCATCATTTGTAATGAGCTGTGAATTTTTAAGGTCGATTTTCGCTTGCAAAGGCCGCAAAATATTACATCCTATTATTCCATCAAAGTCGCTATTTAAATCGGATTCAAGCAATTCAATATTAACTAAAGGTTTATTAAATTCTTTAAACAAGGGGATTGTTATTTTAGAGTCGCAACCAATTATTGAATTAATTGATTTAAGTTTCAACGGTCTACTTAGTTGCGTTTTCAAAGATGAATGAAATAAACCCTTTTGAATTAGTGAAGTGCTCGCACCTGAATCTATTAATAATTTAATGGGAATTGATTTGGTTCTAATAATTATGCAGGGAAGAGTTCGGGTGTGGCTGTTTGAAAATTTTGTATTTGTGAACCAATTTGATTTTGTGGCATAGTAGACAAATTATTGCCTTGCTGTATATGTTCAACTTCCATAATTTCACTTTGACGATTATTTCTAATTAATTCCGAATTATTTTCCTGAAAATTTCTATTATAGTTGGGTTGTCGAAAGTTTCCAGAGTTATTATTTCTCCTAAAATTTCCAGAATTATTTGGGCCAAAATTCCTGGGATTATTTGTATAAGTATTCTGAAAATTTCCTGAATTATTTTGATGAAAAAAATGTGGATTACCCAAATTATTATAGGCTCCAACACTATTTTGTAAACTATTTCCTAAATTTTGAACATTCAAATTCTGAAAGTTACCTAAATTAGGCTGCATTATGTTTTGCCCATAAGGCATATTTCCAGTATATCTTGAAATATTTTGTCCTACATTACTATTCCTATATTCAGTATCTGTCAAGTTATTATTAGTAAAGTTATTTAAGCCAAAATTGTTACCTGAAATGTTTTGGTAATTATTTTGGTTATTATAGCTCCTTTTAAATTCAGTATAAAAGTTATCTGTATCAATTAATATGGATTTAGCTTCCGTAAGAGTGGAAGGGTTTCTAGCATTAAGGATTAGTTTAGGATTGTTTGGCAATTTATTTATAAACAATTTGAGTACCATTTTTTCATTTTGACTACTATCATACCAAATAGGTGTATCAGTACTAAGGCTTGTTTTAATATTTAGTTTTGTCAAAAGGCTTATAACGTTTTCATACAATTGCTCAACAGACTTATTAAAACTCAACATTTTTATTTGGTTAATAATATTTTCAAAGCTTTCGTTTATATTACAATTTAGTTTAAGCACTGATTTGATCTCTTCCCAATGTATCGGATTATTATTGTTAATTAATATAACGTTGGCATGGCCTTTAATTTTTTGTCTTATTCTTATGTCTATTATGTTTTTCAAATTTATATGTAAATTATTAGTAAGTAAATATATGTAATCAATATGCTTAATAAATAAATCCAGATGTTCTGGTTGTCCAGTAAAATCCGGAACTCCACTTACAAGTTCGAGTAGATTTAACTCCGTCATAGCTGCTTCCTTTTTGTGTATCAATAATCACTATATAGCGTTTTCACAGTTTAAAGTTATTATTTATGTTTTATATTTAGTTTTTTTTATGTATATTTGTATAAATGTTTGAAACTTAGTTCTGCTTTTCGATTCACCACTGTCACTTAGAGAAATATGTTTATTGTATAATTTATTAATTGTTGCTTGCTTTTTTTTTTCGTTATTTTGAATATGTGTTGGAAATTTTACACAAACTTCACTTTAACAAATATTATTTAGCAAAATGTTTCATTTTTAAACTTTTAACTTTTCACTTAAATTTGCGGTTTTTTTCCGACTGCGCCAATCATAGAATTTTAAATTTCCTTCAGTCAGTGACCAAATATGTAAATGAAAAAATCAACTTGTTCTTTTATTAGTCTTTATTGCTCGGAATCCAATAACTTAATGAGTCAGTGCTTCACTTACTTTAACATGTAAACTTACATAAAGTAAAAACAAAAAAAACTATTATATATTTAACAGAGAAATTATGAGTATAGGAAAAATACCATAACCGGTTCTTATTTATTTGTGCATGGTAACAACTGACAATATGCATCTTCGGCGTCATGTGTCCATCATTGCTGGGAGCTGTGTTGTGCTTTGTATACTGAGTACATAATTTATGTGATGTGGGATATCAGCGTCATGTGTCTACCATTGATACTGTACGGTACACGCAGGTTGGGAGATTGTTCTTCGCATTGTAATGTATATACATTCTTGGTATACTGTATACATAGCGCATGTTGTTTGGCGATAACAATAGGATGGTTGTACCATTGTAGTATACGAGTACAGGTTGTATTGCAAGTTGTTGCTATGCTGAGCATGTGACTCCAGGTTGAATGGTTCATTCTACCTGAAATGGCGGAATTTGGGTCGCCTTCGCCGTTTAACAGTCTTCAGAAATGGTTTTTCAATTTTCTCAGCACCGACTGTGACTCTACCACAAAATTTCCTTGTTCGTCTCTACAGGCCTCTGTTCGGGTCTTGTTCCCGTGACACGTTCTTCTTACCTTTTGGTAAAACTTCCGAACATTGTTCCTGGAGTAGTACCTCTCTATTTCCTTGATCGCGCGCTTCTCATGCTCTTCCCAAGAAGCCTTTGTTCTTCCCTCCTTAAAACAAACATTCTATATACTAGAGACCGATTTCTTAATAGCGAGGTAACGAATCAGAATCATTCCTCGAGTCCATTAGCAAATAGTGAATTTTCAATGCGTCACATTTTAGGACTTATTCAAAGAAGAATGATGAAAGTTGGTGGGACTGTATTGAAATCAAAAGCCTTAATATGGTTCTTTGCTTAGACTTTTATCCTCTACGCTATGGGTCGATAGAATCGGGTAATTTTTTGGAACAAAACTAAATTAGAACTTAATTGAAGCTAGATTAACGTAAAAAAAAAAACGATAAAAAAAGCTTAAAAGAACTATTGGAACCGTTCGCAATTTGTACTGTTTCATGAGCATTTTATCATGACTTTTTTCTGCTTAAAAAGCAACGCTGATCGTATTAGAACTGCCTCAAGCATCTTTCGAATATGTTGTGCCTGAAAGTCTGGAAATTCCTCTCGCATCCCTAAAGCTTAAATAAATTCTAACCTCAACCGTTCACGTCTTAGCGAATCTATATCTATATATCAAAATGAAGTTTACCACTCACTGATCATCAATGCCCAGCCCAAACCCTTTGCTCTAGAAAGCTACAATTTTGCACAGAGCTTCCCTTTATGATGTATACATAAGGAATAAGGAAGGATATTTCAAAATTCAACCCCTAAAGGGGTAAAAGGGGGGGTCAACGTTTGTATGGGAACATTTTTATTTTTCATCCGATCGATTTGAAACTCGGTTTGTGTAGATACTATATTATAAGAAATAAAGATAAACATTTTTCCGATTTTGGAAATTTTGCTTGGGGCCCGAGTTATTGGCAATAACTCCTTTTAAGGGGGGCCTTTTCTTAACTCACGAACCGTTCGTCGTATCGATTTGAAACTTTGCACTGCGTCCAAACTTTATCGCTCTTGAATATGCTGATCGCTTCATCTAACTCCAGCGTATGTACTCTAAATATATTAAAGCGGTATTCTGTAAGAAGAGGGTTATATCTACTGCTAGAAAGTGGTACACATCCCCACGATCTTTCCGGTTGCATTTATGTTGCACAGTATAGGAAGATCTGGGCAGTGTTGAAATTAATTAAGCTAACTAAGAAATATGTGGGCGCAGTAGCGCAGTGGTTATTGTGCTGGACTACTGTGCGAGAGATCCCAGGTTCAATCCCCGGAAAAACACAAATTACATCTTAATGTTTTTTTCTACTGCGCCACCTCTCGCGAACGTCTGACAAACATCCGTTCGGACTCGACATAAAATTGTAGGTTTCTTCCATTCGTCCCAAAAATAGAAACTCACACAATACACAAAACGAATGGTTGCGAGAAGCTAGGCCTTGGGTGTCTACCGCCTGTTGCGCCACCTATTTATTTACATATGTATTTTATTTTTAAATCCTGAGGACTGCGCGAGCGAAGCCGCGGGCAAAAGCTAGTAACCTATAAATGCATAAAGGACCATGCACATGAGATCGAACGAACGAATTGCTGAAATGCGAACAAACACCTTTTTAAACATTTATAAACAGAAAATTGCACATTTTATTATTCCAAGAGGAGGTTAAATAAATTATCCCATCAAAATGTATTAAGAAAACAACTTTATAAACAGTTTAACGAAATTTCGAATTCCAAACTTTTTGCCGCGAACGAAAACACCCTTGGCGCGAATTGTCAAAGTTTATTCGCAATCCACATCATTTAATTCGCGTTCCACAAACTAGCGAATAAAACATTCGTTCGAACTTAGCCTCAAACTAGACATTGCGGGTAGAAACTTATGGCTGAAATTCGCGAACTGCCGCGACCTAGAAAAGCGTTCATGTGAACGGACTGCGAATATTCGTTCGTAGGTAGTTGGTCGCTCTCATGTGAATGGTCCTTAAGACCACGTAAAGTGTTTCCTTGAAATACATTATTTCAGGGCGAATTTTCATGTCGGTTACATATAAATACAATTTAAATCCAACTGGGACTACATCACTCCAATGCAATGGAAGATTCTCGATTTAGCCGAACATGGTTTTCACATTACCATCAGAAACTTACACTTGAGCGAAACATCTCCACCGTAGGTGTACGGGTACGCTGAGCAATCTGTATTAAGGCCACGAGGCAAATATTGGTATCGATTAATATTTTAATTATACCAACTTGTTGGCTGCATAATTTAATAAGCGGGTATAAGAGCTGCCCTCTGACACTTAATTACATTGCCCCGAAGAGGGTCCTTTTCATTATGTCCAAACAAGACTTTAATTGGATTTCAATTTTAAATATTTGCAAAGCAAATATTGGCATCCTTTGGGAGGACATCTGTTCCACACTGGCACAGAGCAAAAGTCATTTCCCACTCACAGAGTCACAGGTCATGGTCACATCCTTACCATTTTGTGTATACTTACGGTGATCTTATAAAATATTTAGGCCTCTCTCTGTGGAATTACATTTTCGTATGAGTATGTGTTGGTAACACGCTTAAAATTTGAAATGAAACCACCTCTGCACAACTGCACCTAACTGGGGAAATTAATCGGAGAGCGTATAGTTGTCGTATACCGGCATTCTTCTTGTCTATTATGATGTTTTTGTCCTTAAAACAAGTGCCTATACAACAGCTGAAATGCAATCAACAACTGGCGCTTAGGATGCACACCGCCGATGTATGCGCTGTAAATTGCACACGTTATTTCTGCCAACTCTGGGGGGATGATGGGCAAGCTCACAGGCATCAGGAAAATCCATTCTCGCATTTATAATGACGAGAACTTCATAACGAGTGTGGGTAATTAAAAATTGCCTGCGAACTGTGGAGGTCACTGTTATAATGAGAATTGAGAGGAAGTGCTGAGATTTCGTATTCGAAGTTGTCGCAATAGCACCTGATGGTATATGAGTTATTTAAGCACGCATACGTGTGCACCACTTTCAGATTTGAGGCTTGTGGGTGAAATGAAGTCATAATGCACGTAATGGACATTTGTGCCGTTTCGTTTTCAGCAATTACAACGTCATCTGTGTTATCCTTGATAAATAATTCCAGGGCCTGCTCAATAGCCTCCATGGGACATATAGGACATATAGGACTGCTGATCCAATTTTTAGCCAAAGTATGGTTTATTAACTATGATCGGAGCATAAAACGACCAGAGTCCAGAATTGATTTGATCGTTGGCTGATGCTACTTATTTGATTTTATTTGCCTAGACTGGTCCTGTGACAATTTTTTCAACCGAGTATGTACCTACTCAAGTAGCATTGAATTGTGTCAAATGGGATAATTTGTGACTAACCAACTGAGACAGACAAACGTTTAGCTTAAAGAAATATGAGCGGTAAGTGCTCGAAAAGTCTTAGAATGCAAATACATAATTGCGATGAATGCAAATGATCGCAAATGACTGCAAGTGACTGCGAATGACTGCAAATGACTGCGAATGACAGCAAATGACTGAATGAATGCAAATAATTGGGGTTGAATAAATGATATACCAATTGATTGATACAAAATGATTGCAGTCTTTTTTAAGTAAAAATATTTGGGGATTGTAATTTTTAGAGATGAACGTCTAAAAAAGGACAAATACGTTCGGCTAAACAGACCACGTGCAGCCGAAGAATTACCAAAGGCCCTAGACTACTACAAGGCATGCATAACTGCCATACAGGAAGGAAGTAAGTCAGATGGCCAAAAAGCGGTTAGAAAACTTTGACATTTATTACGGTGACAGCTACATATAACACGGACAGAGCTTATTTGATTTTGGAGTTCTTGTAGACTTAGGCAAAAAGTTTAGAGCTATCGACACGTTAGTGAATGTCTTATGACCAGGGAACGAATTTTGGTGACGTTAAATAAAAAAAACTATACTGTAAAAAAGGCATAAATGCCTTTTATTAAAAAAAAAAAAAGAGGTTTTAAGCCTTATAATAACACTGTACAACGATAAACATTTTATAATTTGATGGCAACAAACGCCTGCGATTGTCTCTCAGGACAGCTGTGAAAGAGCTAAAGAGAGGACATGCGTAGAGACAAGTCGAGCCCAGTTAAAATACGTCTTGAGTCTTGTCATCGACTGCAATATTTGTAGGCAATTTGCGGTTTTCAGCGCCATTTACTATACATTATTTATTTCTTTGAAGGTCTTGAGTCTTTCATTTGCAGAAAAGAGTCTTTCATTTGCAATTTCTCATCGATTCCATTCAAAATACATATTTAAAAAATTTATAATCAATTGCACACAGGACACAAAAAAAGATAAATAAATAGTTGGCCGAGTCCAGCCGAGTCCGAATGGCTGAATTGAGAAGCTTTTTCAGAACAGTTATACTCTCGGATGTTTGTCAGACGTTCGCAAACAACGTGTGCAAGTAATGATATGACCAAAAAGGCAGAAAAAGCCAATGTTGGTAAAAAAGGCAAAAAATGCAAGGTTAAAAAAATCCTTTCCCTGCTTATGACAATACGCATCCAGGCTAAATTCTTCTGATATGCGCCACACCCACAGATGAAAAAGATGATGGTACCAAAGGCTGCTTCTACGAGCTCCTCTATGTAACGCATGCGTATAATGTCCTAAGTATATGGATTTTAACGCCAATTCCTAATTGCGATCATTTCTCTCTTTTTTTTTCATCGTGTCGTGGGTACCTACCTGTCCTGTATGTCGTGTTCGGTGGGCGACCCATTTTTTTATGTACTC
This sequence comes from Cheilosia scutellata, assembly GCA_955612985.1. Lineage (NCBI taxonomy): Eukaryota > Metazoa > Arthropoda > Insecta > Diptera > Syrphidae > Cheilosia > Cheilosia scutellata. Next base: position 80,304,103 of record OY015311.1, read on the forward strand.
GTTTTGAGGCCACAACTCAACTCACTGACCTGTGCAGCGGCGTAGCGAGGGTTCGAGCGATTGGGGGTGACTTTCATTGAAATGTCGACTTATTTTAGGAACTTGCCGACTGTATAGAAATTACGAAAATCGGCCCAGAGGTTATAGAGTTATAACGTCATTGAGTTTGACCCCATAGAAGATGTTTTTTTGTATTGGAGGCGACACGCCACTTTGTGCAATTTTGACCAATTTTCGCAGGAAATATTCCTGGCCAATATCTATAAGATTACCTGACGATGCCGACCGTTCTTTTTAAAATGGAATCGAAACTCGCTAAATATTAGGTGTTCAGTCGGCAAATTCACCGATGCCGAGTTTTAAAATCGAAACTCGGATAAGGTACATAAATTTAAAAACAAATATAAATAGAAGGACTTGTATACATTTCCACAGTGCATTTTTGAAAATTTCTCGTTTTTAAGGTTCCGTTTCCATGTGCAGGAATCTTATTGCTTTCGCTACGATGTCTGTCCGAATAAAATAAGAAAATTTTTGTACCTAGGTCTCTCTCAGGAACTAATTGACGTAGGTAGAAGGCTGGAATTTGCACACAGTATCAAGTTATAAGGTATATCTAACCTCTAGTTAATCGACAAATACCAATGTTAACAATACATCGGCTGGTTTGGGAGTTATTCTTAATTTCGTGGAAAAAATATGTTCATTCGCACAAAAAACTGTTTATTTTTAGATTTACAAAAAATACATGTAATTCTTTCTTGTAGATCATCTTCGTAGCTATATATGTGCTGAAGACGGTTATGTCGAAAAGTTAATATTATAGAAGATATTTACAAAAAAACACATAAAATACAACACAATTGGAACTTCCATTCCAATCCCAATGCATACCCATCTCATCCCCCATTGTCAATGTCACCACACCCATACGCATAACACTATATGCGTGCAAGCAAACCGAGAGAATTACTCCGAAAAGGGTGTGGCTTGTGTGTTTATCGCTCTCGATGCATTATGCGTTGTTGGATTGCATGGGGAGATTTCGTTTTGGATATGAGTGGAATGTCGTGGCCAGCGTTGTTCCGCAGAAATTTTGGAGTTGAGCCATTCTCCGAGCCATTTCACATAAGTTTGAGCCACTTTATTTAAGAGAAAGGGGGGGGGGGGGTGCTTTACTTATTGAGATTTCTTTAAATTTTTTTTTTGTTTGGTAGTTCGCTGGAAGGCAAAATCATCGAAAAACATAGCAGAACTATTACGCGATTACGGGATGCTTCTGGAAGAGTGAGGGACCTTAAACCGATCTAAAAAAAAACTCCAGAAGTCGTTCGACTAATATCTAGGCAATTTTTTTTTTGATTCATTTTAAAAAATTGAGAAGATAAATCCGCCGTTTGTCGGATTTCTATAAATTTTGATTGAAAATATTACCTACTGTCTTGGTCTTAGCTAACTCTTATAGATCAAGAGGTCTTACACCCGCCTTAATATCCTGATTACATTGACAGTATTTAAAAGTTCTGTTATTTCTAAGTTAATATGGTTAAGAAGTCTACTTCTGTGACCGTGGAAATGTTTTCCTTGTCAGCAAACCGCTAAAGTATACTCTTTCAAATAAGCAGTCCGAAGCTTGAAACAGGAAACACACAAATATATAGGAGCGTACTTCTAGCATAAGGTAACTTCAAGTATCATCTAAATACGATGAGATTTCTGGAGATTGAAGCTTGCAGGCCATACCTTGAAGACGTGGAAATCGCTTCATATATTCCGCAACAAGAGTAAGACTATTGGGCTCAAAATGGTTAGTCTACCAGAGAATCAACCCTCAAACGAATGCTGGCTCTAATACGGGTAGGTACAGCCATAATTCATGACACCACTCTGAAGGATATAGACAAACGAAACAAGCCTGATGTCTGTCAGAGATCTTTTTGTTACCTATACTTAGATGGCGCTGCAGTCCGGGCTATAGTCCGGGGTACAACTGTCCCTCCGGGTTGGAATCAAAGACTCTTCGGGTCAGAGACATGACTCTGTATAGTTCGTCTCTAATGGGAAACATTTCCATACATTATTCCCGATAGGAATTTGAAATACTGGTGCGTTTACTTGGTTGAATCGCTTTAACCAGCGATTGTTTTGTGACGGGGTTCAGTTGAGTAAATTAAATTTTTTTAACATTCGTTTTTTTTTTTTTAAGAACGAAGTTTAAGTCTTAAGAAAAATGTGAGCCATTTCTCTTTGGCTCGGAGCACTGAGCCAAAGTTGAAATACTTGAGCCAAATTACCCAATTGGGTACTTCAGCACAACGCTTGTCGTGGCTGCCAGAGGTGGTTGCTGTGGGAGAAAATTATTTTTGTTGGATAGGAGGCGGATCTTAAGTGAGAGGCATAATTCATATATAGGATTTTTGCATATGAGAATATGAGGACAGTGATGGGACTTCTACCACTTAAGTGGTATTTCTACCACTTTTTGCTCAACCCAAAATTCTACCACCCACAAATCCAAATCTACCACTTTTTCAGATGGGGAAAAAATGGAACAATAACGCATATAATAACAAATACCCACGCATTATAAGACTTATTTTCCATCATCCACATAATAGAAACCGAGTGGTTGAATAATTTTAAACTTTTGGGCACTGGAAAATTGGTAAACTGGTATACTGAACTTTGGAAAAAAATCTGTGATGCTTTGTGAGGTTACGTTTATAGAGCTCAAGAAAATTTGTTCTGAATGTTTGCAAAAAATTATTCATCATATTTTGGGCAATGATAGCCTGATAGCAGCATTTATGGTATGTTTTAAAAATCTACCACTTTCTACCACTTTTTGGTTTCCCAATATACCACCTTTTGCCTACCCTCAAGTCCCAACACAATGAGGCCCCTATTGTGAGTGTCGATAGTAGTCGATCGATAGACAACTTTGATTGTCGATTGCGATTGATATTTGTCGATTTGACAGTCGCTTGTAGTCGATTACAAATGTCTGGTCGATGCTTTCTCTTGGAAGTGAAACAATTTTGTGCGTATGAATAGCTAAAATCAATCGACAATTGTCGTGACGATCGCTGATCGACAATCACAATAAGGGCCTGAATGAATATGAGATGTGCTTGAGGAGAAATACCTTTAGTGAGGTTTGATGGGAGAATATTTTTTGTTGTGCTTTTGTGCATCTCGGTCGATGTCCTTGAGTAAGGAGGACGGACAGGACATGGAGGGTTGTTTGTGCTCTGGAACAACAGGGCGCGCCATTTTTTATGTCACAAAACATAATCCTGTCTTGGAACTGGTTTCAAGATATTCATTGCAGACCTCTAGTACGGAACCTTTCACTCATTTGCATCATCAGCGCAGCTACGGTGTTGGGAGTTATGGGGTATGCAAAGCTTGTCTGCGTGCGTAAGTTGCTAGTGGCCAATGACCCGTTCTGATTGCCATTAATGTAGAGAAATGCCTTCGAACTAATGTGCAGATGAATTTCTCTATTCACATATCTCACCGGAGGATATAAACCTCCGCAGATGATACGTAAAGATCGGAGCCACGTGTGGTAAACTCATCAACTCTCTCACTCCCATCTATGCATGTTATCTAGAACATGTTCTCTTTTTTTGGTACGATCTTTTTTACACTATCTTTTTTGTTACGGATCTATTTTTGTTCTCTTTTTTTAATTCAGTAGACAATTTTTATTTGATTTTCCAAAAGATTTACTGATACTAAAAAAAGCAGAGTGAAAATGCTTTTGTTACCATGAAAGTAAAAACTATTGATATCGAGGCTTTTGAAAACTGAACTTTCAACAGGGGTAATCAGTTATTCAGTTGTAAAGCGGATTGTTTCAAATGCTATCAAAAATCGTTTGTATTTGGAAAAGAAGACTGTTCAACTCAACGAGTTTTTAAGTTTTACTTGGATGAAACTCAATAAAAATTTAAATTGGAAGGATGTCGAAGATTCCATCGTTTATCTTAATTCTAAAAAAGTAAATATGTATAACTGATAGCAAATGTTTTGATGTTTTTGCGAGTTGCAATACTTTTTAAAGAAAACTCAAAGAAAATAATGTTGATGAATTTCGTTCGCAAGAAAAGTGTTTTTTAAATACTCAAATGTCCTGAACATGCGTAATACATATACAATACCTGAGCAGAATCCCTCAGTTCAAGAGCAGCCTTAGGCGGCATCTGGAGGCCCTTTGAGCTAGTGATGATGAAGATTATTTCAATATTTTTGATTCTTTTTATTATTGTTTTCGTTGTAATTTCTATTTTAAATTAGTCTTAGGAATATAAGTATAATATTTTTATGCTAATAATATCCATGAACCCAATTACCTACTTATGAATGAAATTCTATCTACTGAACTGAAAACAAGGAAACAGTACAGAACTGTCTTGTTCTCTCCAAACAGTACAAATTATGTATACATTATTGAAGTTTGCACAATTTTAGAAGGTATTGTATCTGTCTATGTTAAGATCATTGCAAATAAATTGAATTGAATTGAAAAATTAAAATGTCGAAAGAACATTCTTTCCGATTGGACATAAGAGAGAAATAGATTAAAAATGTCAACTGCTATACCATGTGAGTACCAACGTGACTAAGCGAAAGTGATTTAAAAAATTACAAAAAACGTTCCCACCGAATTTAACGTTTTTTATTTTGACATTTCTATCATTTCCTGAAACTTTTCTTCCCAAAGTTCCAAGAGGAATAACTAGGAGGTCTTTTTCATGCCAAATTGAACTGACAATATGACAATATGTTGGTGGGAACATGGTATATTATTACCTAGATATATTTTTTTATAATTTGTTTTGTTTTAATTTTATTTTCTTAAAAAATAATGAATTCGTACATTTATGTTAATTAAAATATATGTTTGAATTTTTCGTGGGTGTATTTTTTCATTTTGTGTGTTCTGTTTGTTCCTCTATTTTTTTTACGAATGTTCTCTTTTTTTATGTCTTTGGGAGCAAAATGTTCTCTTTTTATAAAGACCTCAGATGGACACCCTACCTGCAATCCACAATAAGCTTGAACGTATAGACGTGGTAATTCGAGAGCCTCAATCACATCGAAGTTATGATTAACTTTTGTCTGGATGTCGCTTTGTTTAGGAGAAGTCTGAATGGCTTACTGATTGCTAGAACTTCTCCGATGGTTGCTTTCGCGCGGCAAAATATTTAGATATGTATTTAGTTCTGTTGAAAATACGTCCGGTCCCACTCCGCTGTCCATTTTAGAACCATCGCCCATCGGTGAAGATGGGTATGCCGATTTCATTATACCCTCCACAGGAAGGTGTATTCACTTTGCCATTACATTTTGTAACGCCAAAAAGGAGTCACAGGAGACCCCATAAAGTACTATATGCCGAATCAGGATTAAATTCTGAATCGATTGAGCCATGTCCGCCTGTCTGCTTGACTGTCTGTTGAAAACACGATAGCCTCCAAACGAATCGACGTAGGTGAATCCAATTTTCTGAGAGGATTTTTTTTACCGTCGGTCGTCAGGTTGGTATTGAAAATGGGCTATGTCGGTCAAGTAGTTCTGGTACCTCCCATACGCAGTTGTGGGCGCAGGAGCGCAGTGGTTAGTATGCTGGACTACTGTGCGAGGGATCCCAGGTTCGATCGGAAAAACACTAATTACATCTTAAGGTTTTTTCTACTGCGCCACCTCTCGCGAACGTCTGACAAACATCCGAGAGTATGACTGTCCTGAAAAAGCTTCTCGATTCAGCCGTTCGGACTCGGCATAAAATTGTAGGTCCCTTCCATTCGTCTCAAAAATTAAAACTCACACAAACGAATGGTTGCGAGAAGTTAGGCCTAGGGTGTCTACCGCCTGTTGCGCGGATGTACACTTTTACTTGTTTGTAATTGTGTTTTGCTTCCATTCACCTTTTCCAAAATACCTTTTCCTAAAATACCTTTTCCTAAAATACTTTTTAGACAAAATACTTTGTGGACAAAATACCTTTTCCTAAATTACCTTTTGGACAAAATACCTTTCGCACAATACCTTTTTGGAAATGTGGATTTGTCAACGGACCCCCCCTGCTTGGGGTCACTGTAGGATTTGGAGTAGGTGCAAGGTTGGGTATATGCAAAGTTTATATTATGCTATTTGCTTAATTTTATCACCAAAACTACACCGTCCTCGTCATGGTTCTGCACATCTGAAAATACCTTTAAAATACCTTTTCCCGACACTAAAACATTCTAACAAAAGGGATTTAGAAAAAAGGTATTTTGTCCCATAGGCGTTTTTACCAAAAAAATTGTGTCCAAAGGTCAGCTCATCAAAAAAAGGTATTTTGTCCAAAAGGGGTTTTGAATGAGGTATTAGGTAGGACTGTAACGAAATTTGCTATTTCCCTTCCACCTTACTCGCTACCGTTATGACCCCATGTTTACAGGTAGGTACATGGAGTCAGTCCGGGCAGCAAAAGTGGAAGGGTGTCCAGGTGCCGACAGCTTGGCATGCTAGCCTCTGCTCGTCCTAGCCAAATATATGCCAAATATACATGCCAAAATTAAAAAAACTTCAAATAATAAAAATGAGGCCTTCATGTCGCTATATATTACCCATAATTTAGTGGTGGAGAGAGCGATTAATGTTAGTGCTCTTTCAAGATACTTATTGCAGCCCCGATCAACTTTTACCTTCATTGTCATCCAATAGGCTTAGGCCTTACCAACGCCTTGCCACATCCACCAATTCTAAATGTTTTTAAAACGCCATGTTTATAAAATTAAACTAACAAAAAAAAAAACATTTATTTAAATGAGAGAAGATAATTTTGTATATGTGTGAGTATAACAAACAAAAATTAATTATAGGATGTGAATTTATAAAATTATAGTATAGAATAATACTGAGATTTGATACCCGAATAATTAAAATCAACAGAAATTATTATGAATATTATTTTCTTCTTTTTCGGAATATTAAAAAAAAAAATGTGAACCGCACCAAAATTAAATGTTTATAGAAAGTTAAAAATCACTCACCAATTTTAAATTATACATAAATATCAAAGAAGATCCAGGGGTGAAGGGGACGATGTGCACATCTTCCGCGCTGCCCGTGGTGAATTTTGAATTTCTTGTTGACCTGTTTACTAAATGTTGAAGTAAAAATTAACTTAATTAAGTTTTGGCGGATCCTTACAATAACGAAATTAATTTTAAGACAATACTTATCTCTAATCTACTAAATAATCTATAAAATAAGTTCACAACACTTATATAACTTTCATTGACTCCCAAAGTAGTGAACGGCTATTACATATGTTTGGTTGATTGTAATGAATAAGTCATCTTGCATCCATTTATATTGCTCAAATTCGTGGTTTTGATGGTGATTTCAATAAATTATATATTTAATTAGGCATATGCCGTATTATGGAAAACTTGATTTTTGTTCTTTTGGCTTCTTAAAATTTTGTTTACGATCTTACTTAACTTTAGATCTTGCCAACTTAAGATTGCCAGTTCTGTAATGCTGAGAAGTTCTAGTCTCCAAGAATGATGTTTTGTAAAACGCACGGCAAGAAACTTTTTTGTCTGAATTCCTTTGCGAAAATCCTTTTAAATTCTTGAGGACAATCTAATTGTTAATAATTTTCAGCCATAAACTGTTTTTTTTTTATTTATCTATTATGCATTTTTTTTTATTTCGAAACAAACATTCTGTTTGCAAATTATCGATTCGAATGAATCATATATTTTTTTACTTTTTGACAATTTGTTTTTATCTTTTTAGGAACTTATTTTGCTAACTAATTTTCTTACACAGTATAATTTAGAAAAGTTGTGAAATATATCGAAATGTATTGCATGCCTGAAATCAATCTTGGACTTATGCCGTTCCCTACAGGACCGAGGATAAAAGTCAAAAAAGTAGACTTTTACAAAAGTTCTAAATTTTCAATGGGTACTTAATGGGTTAAGAAAAGGTGTGTATCATTCCAACGGAATTTTAATGACCTTTCCATTGATGCCAAAATTTACATGAAGTAAGTTCAAATTATGAGCAGAATTAACTTTAGTTTTGTCAAAATACTTATGCCGGCCACTGTATAAGTTAAGACCATAGAATCGCACAAACAAGAAAGTCGAATAATAAATTTAAAAGTGCTCGACGAGCACATCCATTCATTATAGATTGATATAAGGCTACTTCCCCTCAACGTGGTAGGCCCTCAATTATTTATCCATAAGATTCATTAAAATTAAAATCCTTATAAGTGATTTTGTATCCCCATAGCAATACATATCCATTCATTCAAAACCAAAAATTATTTAAATTATCACACAATTTCTATGCTCTATATAGATACACACTGAATATATAATTCGAAACACGAGAAAGTTCTGACGACGACATATCTCAAGCGAATGCTTTTAACCTGATTAAAACTATCTGCAAGCAGACTCCTAAATCCCAATACATACGTCTTACTGCCACTTTATATAGTCACATTTCACATATCACAATCACAAGAGCTATAAAAGTTTGAAACGATTTTTTTTTTTTGTATTCCCAAACTATCAAAAGTTTCGGAAACTTTAAACAACAATTGACACTACATAGAAAGGGCCTGTCATACAAAAAGCAAATCTAAGACTCATTCGAAATAAATAAATCATTTTATTTCCGATAGTTTTTGACTAACTTTCTATAGTTAAAGGATAGGAAGCGAATGTTGGTATCGGTTGATTGAATCAATAATACCAGGCAGAAGAGATGTATCTGCTACTATAACTAAGTTTAAGTTTGCTATATCTTTTGTACATATATGTGTCGGAGAGGAAGTTTGAATCGATTTTTAGTACCTATTTTTAACACCCAAACTGGATAGAGCGCAAAAAGACAAGTGCTTGTTGCTGGATTTAAGATTTATCCAACATGTTTTCAGACGTGTCGAAAAATTGCCCAATTTTCTTCATCGATCTATACATGAAAATTTCCACGAGAGAAAAAAGATGAATCCAATAACGCAGCAAATGCACAACAATCTGAAAGAATATGCACAGTATCATCTCCATTATTATCATCGTCATCATCATACGTTAAAAAAAGGATTCCGACCCAAGTGTCGGCAGGGGTAAGTGGCTGCACAACTATTCGTTGGTAACTCCCTCCATCACTAGGATAATATAAAAATATTGCCGCTTCTTCAACATTTTTTCGCCATAGTCGTCCGGCAGTTGCAATCTGTGGGGGATCAACGTTCTACACATAGTACCTATAGTAGTGTAGTATACTCCTGAAGAATATACTCCTTTCTAAGTCGCTTGGATTTATTTTTTTCTTGTTGCATTGTTATTGGAAGATTTGTAGATACACCACATTTTTATTCTTATAATGGAAATATGACGACAAAAAGCAAACACATGACTATATATTTTTCATCTGCAAAGTTGTATAGCTATACATAGATAAAATGTCCTTGAGAAGAATATGCAAAATGGAGAAATTCCATTAAAATGGTGTGTACTCTTTTTATTGAAAGCTTCCTCTCTATATTAATCCAATTGCAATAGAAGCGCGCACGACGGCATAGCGATTACGCTGACGCATTTATAAACCTTAATGCCATTTGGAATCAGTCCAATAGAAGATTCGGGTACTGAGATAGTCATGTGTTGGTAGCTTAATTAGTGCACGCTCTCCTCGATGTTTGCATAAAAGCGAAAATTGTGTGCTCTGTCTAGTCTCCACTACATTCAAATGGGACCTAGTCCTAGTCCTAATGCTGAATGCAGTTAATGGAAAATTATATGAGCCAAGACTAACAACAACCACTGACTTATGGCAAAGTATATGTGGTTAATGAACACAAAGAGTGGATTTAAAATTTCATGGAGCTTAGTGTGTGGTCGGGAAATTACTTGGAAATTGCTTTTACAAATTTATACCCACGTCTAGGAGGTGGGGAACATTGTTTAAGCCATACAAGGATTTTTTTTCCCTGAAAAATATATATCCTTTTTTTTTTTGAAACCAAGGGAGGTTTATACATTTGGCTGAGATTGTGGTAATAACATAAAGGGATAACGCAGGAGTCTGATTTCTTAACCTCTGTCTGACTGAACCTTCGTCATCCGTTTTAACTTTGTTCTTGTGTCAGTAACAGTAAATGGTTTATGGATGTCATGTTTGTATTTTTAATTAGAAAACTTATCACTATTTGTATACAAAATTCAAAGAACACTTGTAAAACTGGTTGACTTTGTTGTTTTGGGCTATTACATCCTTGCAGTTTTTTTTTTGGCGCCAGATGTTAGTTTTAACAACTCTTGTATGTGTGCTGGTAGCCGGTAACAGGAAATGTAGTTGGTTAGGTTAAGTTAGGTTGAACGGGGTGTGAGTTCATCACATTGGGCTCGGCACCATATTGGGCCCATCGCCATCCCTGATGGGGAACCTTAACGGTCAAAAACATAAACCACTTCGCCCAAACAATTAACTTTCCTACAAAACCTAAAAATTGTTTAAATTTTGTCTGCGAGGCCAACCTCCTCCAAATTGTCGAAGAAGTACCTTCCAAGGTATTTCCTCCTATACCGAGCAAAGTCTGACATTCACAGATGATTTGAGTTATATGTATCTTCTGCGACATGTAAGTACCTATTCGCAATACCTGCATGTATCCGTATCTTTTAAACCTAATCTCAAAGCGTGCTTCCTTAGAAGACAGTGCCCGGAGAGTATCCCTATTTCCATTCGTAGCTTTGATTTGCTGAGCTTTAATAATTCTACAGATTTCTTCCGATCTAGCTTATGCCACAGAGCCTTTGAGACCCTGTGCCCTACTCTATCCGACCATCTTTGATCTGGCCTATTTTTAATTTTCTCGAAAATAAGTCTCTTGACCTCAGCTATTGGCGGTCTTATGCCCTCAGTACTTTCATTTTGTGGAAGCTCTGCTGCGTTTTTGGCCAGAACGTCAGCTCTTTCATTACCCTCACAATATCACAGTGTCCGGGTACCCAACACAATTTGACTTGGTTCTGCGCGCATAATGATCTGCGTTCAGTTTTGATGATGAAGGACTCTAGCGCCTTTAGCGCAGCCTGACTATCAATGTAGATAGCGATATTTGTGTTGGGTATTGATTCCATATCAAGTAGATCCGCAGCTTTTAGCACAGCCAGAACCTCTGGCTGATGGAACACGCGTAGGTCTGTATCCATATAGAGTATATACCTGACCCTGTACCCTCCTTAGTTTTAGAACCATCCGTATAAATCGAAATTTCATTATCATTGGAAACCTCATTCTTTTGCCAGTCCTCCCCATCAGGATATAGTATGTACTTCGTACGGTGTGTCGCAGTCAATTTCACCTAAACTTTCATCCGTTTTATCATTGATATTGGAGAAGGATTCCATTAATATTGAGCTATGTCCTACCTGTCTGGTTGTAGTTGGCTACAAATATCAGATTTTGAAAACGTGTGCCCATGCAAATAATAATATTAAATCAATAAATGTTAAAAGTGCATTCTTAATGATACTCAACGAATTTGTATACATATACTGTGTAATAACCTGTGATCGGCAGCAACTAGATGTGCTCAGCTCCACATCTCAGAATCGACTGACTTCAGAAATGCGGATCAAGCTCTTTTATAGAGAGACAACAGATGTTACTTTTTGGCACGTAATTGACTTGTGTGATCATGTTCTAAGCATAGGTCACTACATCCCTTCCATTTTTTCTTAATTCCCGAAGTAACATTTAATGCCATAAATGAGCAATCTGAATGCGTTAAATATGCTTTCTTGCAGTCTTGCGATTAACTAAAATCCTTTCAAATGCAACATGTTTCCTCAGAATTTTCTAGACATTTCAAGTAGATGATTTTTAGTTTCAAATCGATCCGGATCGGGATAAACCTATTATGGTGCCTGTTTAACCTATCTGTCACGTCGTTCCTGTTTTCTTGAATTTCGATTAATTTAGACAACATTGTTCATAATCTAATGATTCAAATTCAATGTCTGGAACGTACTTTTAGGATAAAGAATAATCACAGATATACTAATACCTTACCTTATTACTTTATTCTGTATAGCACATTTGGTATGTAATATCCAGATACGTTCATAGATTATTCGACAAACTGTATCAACGTACCTGTATCATTCGTCGTACTTTATTATAATCAGAGAATAATATGTACAAGTAACAAGTGCAATGAATATTAATGGCACAATTCATATTATCTAAACAATCTATATTAATATCACACACTCTTTCCTCCATTTTGTTTTTAAGAAGATGCGTCATACTTAACGCTCGTATCTTTTTGCGGACAGAAAGGGGATAAATGCCCGAAATTTGGAGATTTCAAGGGATATCGCAATTTAAAAAAGAGGATATATAGAGGATAAGTTTTTAACTTGTTTTCGCACTGAAATTGATGAAATTCAAGAATAGTATCAATACAAAAATTAATGTAAATTGTGTTTAATAAATTATTATTATTTTTAAATTACATATTTGTGTAATAAAAACCCAACGTGCCATCATCGCCGTCGTCGTCATTCGCATTTGAATCGTTTTCGATAGCAATAATTTCTCCACTTTTGGTTCTCTTCTTATATTAATTTGTCTTCTGCAGCGATTGAACGAAGCAATTCAGGCTTCGTTTTCAGAAATTTGTAGAATTCAATGCATGAGTTTTACCCCAAGCTGAAAAATGGAAAAAGGCCCAAAATATGAATTGTCACCCCAATTCGCAGAATTTTACGCAATTATTTTTTTGTTGTTGCCTTTCATGTACATTTTTGGGGTGATTTTTCATTTTCAGTTTGGGGCCATTTTTTATTGGGGCCAAATTTCATGTAGCCCAGAAAAGACTCGTTCCACCGATACTGTTGTTCGCGGCAAGGACAAAATGTATTCATTTCACCAACATAGCGATTTCGTTGTGCTCACTATTTTTGGCTTGCAGATGTTTGAATATTTCCACCAGAAATCTGCTATGGTGAAAAGAGGAGTTTATAGGATAAAAAAGGGATTTTGGAAATTTTCAGGGGATAGTTTCTTTGACTTCGAAAAAAAGGGATAATCCCCTAAAAAAGAGGATAGATACGAGCGTTAGTCATACTCATACACATGATCTTTAAGAATTAATTTAAGGTCGTACGAGCCTGCCTGCCAATGAGGCAATGAACTTTTGAATTCAGGACAATCGACCCGTTTTTAACTTTAACAACTTTGCTCAACTTCCTTTTGTTTTTCGTAACTCTGGCGTATTAAGACGTTCACGCAGAAGAGTGTACTTTTTGAGTGCAGAGTTGTCTAATAAACTTAGTAAAGGCGATTTAAAATAAGAAAGAACTAATTAGCGTTGGAAGCTTTTCCCTTTCTTAAATCGAATACATGTTCGATATAATTTGTGATTACGATTCTCGTAATCCGAGAAACGATATGAAAATACATAGTAGCGATTTCTAGCTTTTAATCGAATTCGATACTCAGTTTTTGAATTTATGAGGCGTTTACACCGCTAAGTGAAAGTAATTTCTTCTTTTTTACTTAGTTTAAGTAACGACTTCAACATACGCAATGTACTTTGATTGCTTTTAATGAAAGTAGATACTTAGTTTTTGCTTTTTATCAGGTATTTCTTCTATACAACTTAGAATTCTTCATTACTGATTTTATTATGTGCGCTTCTACGAAAGCTAAAAACTTATATTTTGGTATAGGGGTACAGTATATGTTTAAAACCATGTTTATTTCGTGAATGTTCAAATGTATAGATTTGTACACTCAATGTCGAACAAGACTAGACATAGACTAGATCTACGGATAAATTACTATATTCAACATGCTCAATACACCAATGGTTCTGACATATTGTACGTCATATCGAAATTCGAAAGATACAAATCTGAAAGCCTCATTTGCGTTCACATTTTTTTTAAAAGTTATATAACTTGTATGTATGTACTGGTGTCCAGTAAATCCCTCCCTATTTTCCCATTTTTACATTTAGAAACCATATGTCTTCTTATACTCTGCTTGGTAATTGATTTGGAAGATCTTCTTTGTGGGACAGAAAATTATTTGGTTCATATTATTCATCATTTATACGTTTTTATTTTATTATCAATCACTCAAAGCTATGATTAAATTAGATTCAAACAAATGCATGATTCCTTTTTACAATAACGGAGTTATACGCATCCAAACACGATTATTAACTGCAATAATATGCAGTATTCTATTCCGTATTAATATAAGTAACCGTTTTTTTTTTTAATTCTAGGTATTCTAGATACGTTTCAGCAACTTCATTCGTTATCTTTTTCGAAAGTATATACTACCTGCAGTGCTACGGCTATACCTAAATTAAAATTGTTTTTTCTAATTTTGTACATACTGTTTTTTTTTATGTCCTATGCCTTTCCTATTCTTGTCATGCAAATGGATGCTTTACTCCATTTTAAATGTTATCATCTTCACAAACCGCAAAATGCCGATGCAATTCAATATTTAATGCTCTTTTCTTTATGCAGTTAATTAATGCTCTTTTAAGTCATCAGCCGTCAGCCAATGCTTTTCTTATTGCTTTACTTAATTTATCATTCTCTCTTCCAGCAACTCAATCCATTTCTCTCAAACAATTTAATGCTTTCTTTTTCGGAATGTATTTAAATCTTCTCATACAAATATCGTCGTTTAGCAATGGAATGCTTATATCTTACAGCAATTGAATGCTTCTCTTTTGGCAACTTAAGGCTTCTATGAATTTAATCTTTTATCATTTCGCAATTGAATGCTACTTCCGGCTCGCAATTTAATACCTGTACCTGCGTAATTAAATGCGCTACTCATTTCACAATTATTTAATGTGTGTATTTGCCCACAATTTAATGTGTTTTTTGGCACTATTTATTTTGCGCCCTTGTCCACAATTTCCTGTGGTATTTTTGCCACAATTTAATGTACATTGCAATGCATATTCTTGATCTGCACAATTTAATGTGCCGCTCAGCTTTGTTTAATCTTGTTTTAATTTGAATTTTTCTTTTGTTTTGTTTTGTTGTCTCCTCAGCCTTGGACGAATCTTTAGCTGAGCTGACGCCCTGTTTTTCAGGTTTTGACCTACTCAAAGCGGAAGGCAAGAGGCATTCCTCCCTTGGTCCAGTCAAATTCCCTTTCTCAGTCAGGTTCCGTTTCCTTTCCTGTTGGCTGCTGCGCCACGCACCGACGGTAGACTTCATCGTCTCCCGGGCCCTAGCTAACATAGACGTCTCCCTCTCCGTTAAGGAACTGCGGGGTGCATCTCCTAAGCCTATTGAGCAGCCGACGTGCATTCCTACGCAATTTCAGTGGATCTTCTACTGTAGGTGTGCTGGACAGCTTGTTGCTTTCCACCATGCTCGCCGCAATGACAACTGAGGCTTCGGTTTTGTCCAAACATTCAGTGTCCTTTGGTTTACATGGCTTATCCAAATAAATATAGCCATAACATTTGCATTTGATTCGCTTCGAGTTCTCCGGCGAGGTCAGTTGAGATTCGCAGGCGATAAATGTTCGCAAAACCCACACGGACGAACCAAATGCGAATATATAGAAGAAGCTTACGCGAATTTACATAATGGTCAAATCACGTTATCTGTGGATATGGGAATATGTGACGGAATTTGTTTTTGGTGGTTTAGTACAGGGGTTCACAATTTTTTTAAATTTTTTTCCTACCGCGACTCTTTTAAAGAAAAACCTGTGTGTTAAGTTCGACTTCGCTCTTGGGATTGCTTGAGAGAAATGTATAGGAAGTACCAGAACTACTTGACCGATGTAGCCAATTTTCAATACCAACCTGACGTTGGTAAAAAGAGGTCCTTTCACAAAATTTAATTCGCTTAATGCGACTCGTTTAGACGGTAGGTGTGTTTTCAACAGACAAACAGACCGACATGGGGTCTTCGGTGACTTCTTTTTGGCGTTACAAATGTTATAGCAACGTCAATATACCTTCCTGTGGAGGGTATAAAAAGGAAGACGGCAGACCTAAAAAAAATCACCATCTTTTTCTTTTTATTTTCAAATAAAATGTAACTGTCCTTGTGATCAATCATTGAAATGGGAAAAGTTCATAATACTCAATGGACTGCTTCTGAAACATAAGAAGATCTCCGAAACGGATTTCACAAATCTATGATGGCATTGGTAACGTGATGTTAAGAGTCAGGCAATCGGAACAAGGTTTCAGCTGTAGACGGGACGAAAGAAATGTTCCGATGTAATAACACTAGATGTCAAGGGAATAACTGATAGTTACCTATACCAGAGATTGCTAAAATTCACCACCGGCTCTGTTCCATAGCGCTGTGTTCTTGGACCTGCGATTTTTTATGCATTGGAGGGTCAACATTCTATAAATTCTGTCAGGGTCTACTTTGCAAATTTGAGGCATGAATAAAGATTTATTTTAGGTACACTCGAACATATAACCCACCTCCGCATAATTTATAAAAAGGTCATAATAACTTTTACCAGAGAGTGCTACAATATACATTTTTTGAATGGGCTAATGATTAATACCATTGACGTTCCCCAAGGCTTCGTTGTTGGACCGGCGCTTTTTGCTATTTTGTTTTTTAAAAACCTTTTGTGGTCCGACGCGACATCCATTAGTAATTCAGTATTCTTGTCACCTAAGGCTAACTCCATATTAGAACGGACAACTTTTTAGCGGTCGTTGGTAGTACGGGCTAATCGAACTCTATTCTCCACCGGCCGGCGACGTGGAGGGGCGATTCCGCCGCTTTTGTCATATAAGTCGGCCTTCTTCTCGCTTTTGGGTTGTTGGTAATGAAATGATGGATGATGGTTCAGAAACGTTCAAACTATGTGTAGACTTTGAGTTGGTTCTGTCTATCGGAATATAATGCACGATAATGCTTCTCTAATGGATTTCCACATGTAGGGAGAAATGAGACGACTCGAAAGTGCTATACGTCGAATGCTAAATTGTTTTGGAAGTAACTATTTATTTGGCCTATATATGTATAGAGACCTCTTTCCACAAAAATCGTTCGAAAGGACTTATCTAAAGCTTTTCCTTAAAATATAATATGAAAAGCAACTTCCTGGACTATCGGTTTTAATATGTTTTGAATAATTAAAAATTCTATAAACACTACCGCACATCCTTGTTTTCGCATCCATTGCACAAAATCAAATATTTACTACAAACTCCAACTTGTCTACGAAAGTTTTCCAAACTTGCGAAACACCCCACAAGGAATAAACTGACTTCTATGTTGCCATATACTCCAAAGCGGTATATGTACGTGTACATACATACATACGAACAGGAAATTCTGCGAATGCGATAGCTAATATTGGTTGGCTTATTGCCACCGCGCCGCCATTGTATAAATACCCAAAGGTGTTTCACTTATAGAAATAGTTTCTGTCTTCGTTCAAGGACCGTGCATCTGCAAAATCTCCTTAGCATATGTATAATGAATGACAAGTGCTGCAGCATTCTCAAGTATCTGTTAGAATTTCAATTTAAGTGATTTATGGAATATGAAGGAGGCAAATTAAAGCCCAAATTTAATACCCGCACATCATTTAACAACCAAATGCAATAACTCTCACATATTAAGAACCACATACTCATTGTGCAGTTTGCACGAATTGCATTTTGAGCCTCCCATATATTCAATACGAAATATCCTTTTCATCTCCTATCCAAAACATCACATTATCCAGAGAGATGTGATCCAAATGTGTATGTGGCAAAAAAAAAAAAATCATTTTGATGGAATTTTCTTAGAGATTAAAACGGATTCACATTCTCGAATGTTGGAATTGGCATGCGTCCCGCAAATATTCTCAGTTTGGAATGTTTTCTATAGTGGATATGAGTTGAATAAAATTTCGTTTGGCGAAAAATAACTGGCTTCCCCCCAATACAAGCGATTTAAAGCCACGTGCCGAAAAGAACATTCTATATAATATTCTGAATTTTCTTAAGGAGTCCCCCTTCCCCAACTCCCTTTACACAATAATTACCAATGGCATGGTAATTAGGAATTCACGTCTGAATAAAATATTTATATGTATATGTATCTACTAAGGGAGTGAGGGTAGCGCGTGTACGTATAAGTTAATTAATTTTGCCATTAAAACCAAAATCCCAGTAAAATGGTTAAGGGACTACGATTAAAAATGTTGTTTATTTGAGTCTTTCTATATGAGAGTTGATATCATGAGTCAGTCTTTCTCACCTGATTGAATTTAAATTAACGCCTGAAGTACCTATCCACTCAGTAGAGTTTGTTTTATTAAGCCTACGAACCTAATTGGAATTTGTTCTCCAATACTGGAGGTGAAGATGTAGATACTTTGCTCCTGTGATGCCTTTATTTTAACTTCCAAACAAGTTCAATGGTGAATTTAAAATGTACACCTCTCTAATGGGAAATGGATTCCCAACCAATTCGAATGATATGTACCTGAAAAACAAAACCGCATTTTGATTGGCATTACAGCAGAGCAGAGCTATAAAATTATTGTAGCCATAACGTCGATAAAGTCGATAAACTCTTAGAATACGTGTTATGCAGTCCAATACCTATGCATGTGAAAGGAATACTAGTTGTATCGAATTATCGAATATTATTCGTAACTAGTTTTTCCTTATAACTTAGTTTGAGCTCAAAAACCTTGGACAGCAATTTCGTTCATTTCGAACATATTTGGCATTCACAGATGTTAAGAAACAGAATAAAAGTGAATGACGCTTAAAATAAATTCAAATTACTGCATCGGCTGGCTTGACAGTAGGACATCCTGCCTGACAACCCAATTTTTCAATACATTTTCAATGGTTTAGGCCTCTATTTCAAGAAAAGCTTGACTTACATTGTTTTACACTGCTTGAATTGTCTATTCGTCTCTGGTAAACAAGTAACTTTGCAATATTTCCCAACACACGACTCATTTCGAACCGCGAATTATAATACATCTGTACATTTTTTTAACGCATAAGAGCTGTCAGTGTCAAAATAACATATGATTAAAAAAAAAAACCAACAGATCAATACCACTGAGCAGGTTCAAGAATTTATTTTAGTAAGTCTGTGTCTGACAGCCTGTAGAAGAGCATTCAGCAACACATGGGGTTTCAGGCCGCAAGTGGTACACTGACTGTACACAGCAATATTGCGGCCCATTGTAACATATGGTACAATCATGCAAGGCCGTAGCCAGACAAATATTTCGGGGGGGATATGATCTTTAAAAAATAACTTGGAAGCGATTGAAGAAAATAAAATAATCTTAAATTTAAAATTTAATTTTTTTATTAACTAGTAATTATAACAAAAGTAGGAATATGTAGTTTAAAAAAAAGTATATATATTCAACATAACAAAGTAACGAATTATTTTATAAATCTAAATAAGTAAGTCAAAAATCGCATGACGATATCGTTTCGACGATAGCCTTGCATCACGTAACATTTAAAATCTCTATCGTCTCGACGACATCGTTTCGACGATCCAACATTTGCTTCTTGTAGCTCAATAATCGACAGATCACTATCGTCAAGGCGAAAGCGTTTGCACGATAGCGAATTAGGTATCGTCTTGCATTGATTTGTATATTTTGCAGACAATTTTAAGCTTTTTACAGGAAATTTTAAAGCGAGCAATTGAATTCAGATTTTTTTTACGATTTAAATTACATAATAGTTCATACGACATTATAAATAATATAAATCATCAATTAGGAACAAAATAAATGAGCAAGATTTTGTGGGTGACTGTAATTTAAATATTCCGTAAGCACAAAGTAGGCCACTGTAATTTGTCAAATGTCATTTATGACAATTACGATGACGTCTAGTGCTTATTATTCAGGCCTATTCGGCAAAATCTTTTATCCATTTTTCCTGTTATTCTGTTATGAATTTCCATACAAAAGTTCGAACTGTCAAAAAATCTTTTACGATCTCCAGAATTGGTATTCTGCGTGCAAAAATCTTTTATGAAATCTGTTATAAATCATAACAGAATAAAAGACAGCATTTTGTGACTTTTATCATAAAAGATTTTTATTAATTAGAAAGTTTTGGATTGAAAGGGATAATCTATATAATTTATGGTCAACGAAATGTTTACAAAAGAAGACAAATGTAATAATTGTGCATAAACTAGTGGGTTTGTAATGGAAAATAATTTGGAAATTTATATTTTTGCTTTAATTCGCGAGGAACTCAATGTCGAGTAGCTACTTCTCCGGAGCGGCCCATGCTTCGGTGGTTTGGTCATGTTAAACGCATGTCCCCAACCAGGATCCCACGACGTCCTATGGAATCCGTACCATCATCAGGCAGGCGGCCTCTATGTAGACCCAGTATGAGATGGTTATATCAAGTTCATAATCTCTCCTCTTGCCGTATGGGGATTGCCCTTGATTATTTAGAGACGATGACGGAGAATCGAGAGCTATGGAGGGTCCACTTGAGCAACCTACACCCACAACCCATTTAATGGATAAGCGGACCATTGAAAATGATTGAATGCATTTTTTTGGTTCAGACGAAGACACCCACACCGATTACTTTTGCTGGAACTAAGATTAAATAGTAATCCATTTGATCTTCCTAATGTATGAGTTTTATTCAGCTCTTTAGTTTGGATTGGAACAATTTACAAAACACGAATACAAACATTTCATTTCAAATTCAGGTAAATTGTATTTCTAATGATCACGATGTAAAGTTGGATATTTATTTCAAGTCTCTCGCGACACTACATTTTCACGGATACAGTTCATATCACGCATCAGTAGGAACACATTTTTGGTTTATCGCAGCCCAGTACATCCAGATCGATTCAGTTGGTTACTGATTTGAAATAGAGTTTTCTAATTGGATTTGCTCCATGTAAGGGCAATATATTTGTTTTTGCCTTGTTGTTTTTTGTTGTCTTTTTCCTAAAAAGATGTTCCAGTATTTATTACACAATTATTTAGTTTGTAATAATTCAAAACATACTTTTTTCAGACTGCATTTTAATATGTTTTTTGCACAAAATTGATCAGGTGCCTACCGTCTATGTATAAAAAAAAACTCTGCGGTTTGTTTTGACAGCTTCGTAACAGATTTCCAAGTTTCGAACTTCCATAACAGATTTTCATAAAAGTTCGAAACCCTGAATACGATTTATAAAAGATCTTTTATGGTCGAGATCTTTTATGATTCATAACAGAAAATTCATAACAGAATAAAAGATTTTGCCGAATAGGCCTAATTGTTTGTGAGCTTCTGAAAGATACCGAAAGTTCTCAAACTTTGTGCAAAATAAACGATGGACGTGTCGATGGTGGTAGAGTTACGTGAAGCAAATAAAATACGATCTCGTGCACTACTATCGCTTGAACGACTGTCCTCTTAAATTTTACGGAATGAGTACCCCGGCCTTCTTTGCAAATGCATTAATTACTTCTTCAGTATTTATTTCTATCTCCCGATGAATTGACATTAAGGCTAAACCAGTAGGTCGATCTTCACCGCTAGAGTTTCTTAAGCAAGTTTTTAAGCGTTTCATCGTCGAAAACGTTCTTTCTGGTGTACATGTCGATACTGGTAAGGTTGCCCACATTTTTAAAAGTCGATGTATGTTGGGAAAAAATCTTTACTGTAGTCTCCTAAAGCTGTTATGTCGTTCTGTGAACGCAGTGCCTCTGGTTGTTCATGACATTTTGTCTTCCACAGTAGAAACTCAGCCTTCAAGCTATCCAAATCCAAAAATCTTTTATAAAATTTAAAATTCTCTTCGTTAAATTTTGTTTTGCTTTTGACAAGTATGTATTGACGGAATCAAAATATTATAACGATGATAGAACGGTCTTATGGTCCTCGAATCGAACTCTTCAAGGACATCCTTTCTGCTGTGTTCTTTTCTAGTAAAATCGTAAATAAAGGGTGATTTTTTAAGCGTTCGGTTTTTAAAATTGAAAAAACAACAATAATAAGCAAAATTGTGTGAAATTTTTACTATGATCGATAAATCAATTCTTACCATTTACTTTTTGAACATTATGTCTTCCAAGGCGGCAATATTTGCTGGCTTATCCGTATAGACGAAATACTTTAAAAATAGTCCAGCGGAGTCAAATCGCACGATCTAGGCGGCCAATTCACAGGTCCAAAATGTAAGATGAATTGCTCACCAAATTTACCTCGCAATATGTCCATGGATTCGCATGCTGTGTGGCATGTCGCGCCGTTCTTTTGACACCACATGTCACCAAACCCAGCTCTTCCATTTTGGCAAAAAAAAAAGTCCGAAATCATCGAACGATAGCGAACACCATTAATCGTAATGTTGTTGCCATCATCATCTTTGAAGAAATACGACCCAATGATGCCACCGGCCCATAAACCACACCAAACGGTCATTTTCGTGGGTGCATTGGCATCAGTTCTTGCAATGCTTCTGGTTGCCCAGCAGACCATATACGGCAATTTTGATTATTAACGTAGCCTGCTCAGTAGGACGATTACGACAACCATAAAATGAACGAAGTGCTCTAAACACATTTTTTACTGAACACGATTTTTGGTAATAAAATTCAATAATTTGCAAACGTTCGGGCGTAAGTCTATCCATCCATGGTGAAATGACAATGCTAACTGAGTATTTTTATACCCGGTACCACACTGTGGTGAGGGTATATTCACTTTGTCATTCCATTTGTAACGCCCATAAGGAGGCGTTGTAGGTATGACAAACTATATATATTATTGATCAGCATCACTTTCTTAGTCGATCTAGCGATGTCCGTCTGTCTGTCCGTCTGTCTGTCTGTCTGTCTGTCCGCACGATTACGGCCGTAATTTAAGAGCTATCGACTTGAAATTTGGTACGTAAGCTTTTATCCACCAAACTGAGGCTAAGTTCGAAGATGAGCAAGATCGGATGAAAACTACTACTACCTCCCATACAAAAATATCAGATTTATATAGCTTTTTATGTTAAAAATTAAATTTAAATAGCTACAGTAAAGATAGCAAGTTTAAACTTTGCACATATTGTTTTAATAATATTTAAAAATTTTTGACAAAAAATGAGCTTGGTCGAATAAAAAGTACCCATACCTCCCATACAAATATATAATTTTTTAATACTAAAATATTTTTTTTTATTTTACAATAATATAGTACCGGGTATTTGAGCTTCGGCATAGTCGAAGATAATTGTCTTACTGGTTTACTTTGACACGTGCCACGAATCACGCGTCAACTGTCAAAAAAATCAGGCTGAAAAACCAAACGGCCAAAAAATCACCTTTTACAAGGATATTTTTGCACAATTTCTACGAATTTTGTATTGAAAACTGGATCGTCCGCCATATTTTTCAATGATACTAATGTCACTAATGACAAATATTGCTTCATAGTAGCTTTGCTTTTCAACGCATGCGCTGTTACCAGCGATCAGCAACTTTTTTCGTTCGATTATAGATCACCGAGGTTTGTGTACAGTTAAAGTTTCGTTTGGTGATTAAATGAATCTCGTTTATAATTCAAATGAACTCACGTCCCTTTGTTCAATTCTAACCAAACTTCGCAGAAACACTCCCTTGCTGGGCTCAATCGTTTCGGTGGTTTTCGAGATTTACGATTTTTAAGGGCTCTTCTAGTATGGGATGGCACCTCCTTTTGGCTAATTTCGACCAAACTTTATGAGCTTTAAGTTTTTTTTATTTTGTATGGGAGGTGCCACGCCCCTTTGTTAAATATTAACCAAACTTCACTCCTTTTGGCCAATAGCAAATATTTTCTCAAAATTTGAGCTCAATCAGTTCGTTGGTTTTCGAGTTTCGCGATCATTTATGGGATATTTTACACAAAATGAAAATTTAGATTTTTTCGATTTTCCGGCCTTCCATTTCGAATTTTCTTTTTTGCCAAAGCACCCCTGTTTCAAGACGAATAAAACAAAAGAAGAATCATACAAATCGGTTTAGCTATTCTTGAGTTTTTGCGAAATTAACGCACAGATAGATCATAATAATAATAGTCATTTGTGGTCATTAGATCATTTTGAGATATGCCCACTATTACATTATTTTGACAGCGAGAACCTGTCAGAAATGCTCACAAACTGCAGGTATGAAGTTTCATTTTACCTTTACAACTATGAGTATGTATCTGTAAAGTGACCTCAAACGTTGAGTTAGATTTATGGCCATCCATATAGGATAGGAACTTTGACACAAAACTGACACCATTGGTCACTGTTGACATGCATTAGTTTCTAAGGTTATATTTCCAATTCAAAACAATGTAATACCAATACAGAATTCGAAATCCGCATGTACTATTATCTTTAGTGCAGCAATCCCCACCATCTACTTACTACACAACCCGTGCCTATCGAAATCCCATCGATTGTGTGAATGTGAAATTGAAAACCCAGCCAAGCCACCACCCACTCGATTGCAAAATAGCCCCATAAGACCATTACCAGGCACAGAACAGCTACAGGACTCTCCAGCATCATGTGAACATGTGCACGAGGACATTATACCTACTAGGACTATACAAGTATCCATCGAGAGTTTGTGTACTATTCTGCGCGCATTGTGTGGTGACTTGCAATAAAAACGAGAAGGGTCCTTTCAATCAACTCCTTAATATGTCAAGTGGACTGTTGTTGTGCAGCTTTCAGTTTGTGCAAAGAGATAGTTGATCCTACTGTGCAAATCGAATCGGATTTCAATAAATTTCAAAATATCACCAGCAACCACTTGATTTGTTTACAATGGAACACACAACTGAACAATAGAACGTAAAGTAATGCAATTTTTTTTTATTTTCTTTGCTTGCAGGTCAAGGACGTAACACGAATTATTAAGAAGGCTGTTGTTGCCTCCTCGTTGGAAGAGATCCGTACAAAGGTGGCGGAAAAATTTGAAAAAGTCGATCTCCTACCTACGATACATTTGGACTCGGATGGCACGGAAATAGACGATGAAGAGTATTTCAGAACCCTGGAGCCCAACACTGAATTGATAGCCGTATTCCCCGGAGAACATTGGATGGATGTAAGTTAACCGTATAATGTCGTTAAAAATATTTAATTAACTGGAGACAAATTGCTGATGCTCCACACTCTGTGTATACAAAAGACAAGGGTGTATGTACTGGTTTCCAAAAAAATACTAACTACCTATATACCTAGATAATGTGCATTTTATGAAGGGAGGGGGTAAAATTTGTGTTTTTGTTAAATTGGAAAACTTTGACGTTACATTTTGTTGTATACGTTGAGCGCCATGATAAAGTTATGCAAATATGAGTACAAAGCCCTGTATACCCTTTAATCTTTCTTATGGTACATTATGTACTCGTATATGTATCTCTTTTGACGCAAAACAACGTTTATGGTTTTTTTGTTTCGAAAAGTTTTGTTATACATTTTTGTTTGCGGCTCATCAAAAGGAAGAATAAGTTTTTATTTTTTTTTGTTTCGCAATGAGAAATGGGGTGGTATTTAATTATCCCTTCGTGGTAGCTACTCATATATAGAACTATAATTTACAGATGACGTTTGAAGATGAATACAGTTCGGGATGGACCACGGCCTCTCAACCAACAAGCCCCTAGCTGCATCCAGTTACGCACACCAAGTTGGTTGAGGTTGTTCTACAATTGTGCGCCCCACGTGAGATGGGATCTTCCTCTGCTTCGTTGACCCTCATTGACTCAAAGACTCGTCAGGCTGGTGCACTATTGTCCATACCTACGGTCCACGTGACCTAGCCACATGAGTCTTTGTATTTTGAGATTCTTGACTAGGTCAACGTGTTTATAAAGGGTGATTTTTTGCTGTTTGGTTTTTCAACGTGATTTTTTTGACAGTTCACGCGTGATTCGTCACACGTGTCAATGTAAAAAATGCTCAGCACCATTTCACCAAGGATAGACTTATACCTACGCCCAAACAAGGTTTGCAAATTATTGAATTTTATTACCAAAAATCGTGCACAGTAAAAAATGTGCTATGTCCATTTTATTATAGTCGTCGTAATCGTCCTACTGAGCTATGTTAGTATTCAAAATTGCCGTATATGGTCTGCTGAGCAACCAGAAGCATTGCATGAACTGATGCCAATGCACCCACAAAAATGTACCGTTTGGAGTGGTTTATGGACCAGTGGCATCATTGGGCCGTATTTCTTCAAAGATGATGATTGCAACAACGTTACGATCAATGGTGCTCGCTATCGTTCGATGATTTTGGATTTTATTTTTTGCCCAAAATGGAAGAGCTGGGTTTGGTCGACATGTGGACATATTGCAAGGTGAATTTGGTGAGCAATTTATCTCTTGGTTTGGACCTATGAATTGGCCACCTAGATCGTGCCGCAGGACTATTTTTTGTGGGGATATGTGAAGTCTCTCGTCTCTATACGGATAAGCCAGCAACTATTTCCGCCTTGGAAGACAACATAACTCGTGTTATTGGTGAGATACCAGTCCATATGTCGGAAAAAGTATGTATGGACATTCCGGATGGACCGAGGCGTAGTCGCGGTCAACATTTACCCGAAATAGTATTCAAAAAGTAAATGGCAAGAATTGATTTATCGACCCTAATAAAAATTTCACTCAATTTTGCAAATTTTCGTTGTTTTTTTTTCAATTTTAAAAACCAAACTCTTAAAAAATCACCCTTTATATAGCCTGTAAAGTTCATCGTTGCTGATTTCAATAATTTTTTTATTATTATTCGCGGCGCGCGATGTTTAGTTTTTTTTCTGTTTTTCCAATTATTGCTCTATAATTTAGGATGGAGTTTTGTGGTTTTATTAAACTAGAGTTTGCGCGGTTTGGGAAACAACTCGATACTGCGGGTGGTTTAAGCATGCGTACGCGACGGGATGCAGATCGGAACTGATCGGACTTTACTTCTTAGATAGCTTCTGCATTCTAAGAAACAACGATTGACAAGGGTGATTCTTCGCTTATACTCTGTGTCGATGTCATTTTATGAGGTAATTGTATAGAGTCTATGTACCTAAAGAAAGTCTTTAACTACATATTTCGAAGTTACATCTGTCCATTGTGACATTTTGCCCGAGTCACCGATGTTGAGAGACCTTTTTTAATGACAGCATATACATATTTCGTTTTGTGGTCATTAACAGCCAGACCCATCTTCGCCGCCTCCGTTTGAATGGTTGCAAACGTGTCATTTTACAGCTCGCTGAGTTCTCCTGAACTGAGTATTGAACAGACTTTTGAAAAATTGGACCTCTGACGTTGGCTTATGAGTTCCGTACAATTGCTTCGAGATTGATGTTGAAATAGTTACACGTCACTCGTCACCTTTTCTTCAACCTTCTTTGACATTAAAGGATTCCGTGGTGTTATTTCCGACTTTGACGGAGCAGCGATATTACTCCATCGTCATACTTCAAAGACGGACGAGTTTGTAGCAGTGAGGCCGTAATTTGATATGGCTTTGTATAATTCGTTCCTACAGACGCTATCATAGGCGACCTTGAAGTCCATAAAGATGTGATGTGTATAGATCTGGAATTCCTGCTTTTTTCAAAGATCTGCTAGAATGTGAAGATTTTGTCGATGGTTTTCTTTCCTGGCCTAAAACCACGCTGATATGGGCTGATTAGGTTATTCGACAGGATCTTATACGCGACATTCAGGAGGCTTATTCCTCAGTAATTGACGCAGTTTCCCTTTTTGTGGATGGGGCGTACGATTCTGAGGTTTCATTCAGCGGGCATTCTTTCTTCTGACCAAATTTTGCAATTGAGTTGGTGTATTCTAATTATAAAGTCATCTTTCGCCGCTTTATACAGCTCGGCCGGTATGCCATCTGATATGGCAGTCTTGTTGGACTTGAGTTTAGATATCGCTATCCTCACCTCATTTTGGTAGGGTGGACGGAAATTGTGACTATCATCGTTCAGATTGAATAGTAGGTTGTGCGGAATTTCGGACGTTCTTGCGCCTTTTAACAGTCTGCAGAAGTGGTCTTATCAAAATCTCAGGACCCTCTGTGAGTCTACCACCGTATTCCTATGCTCATCTCTGCAGGCTTATATTAGAGTCTGGAAGATCTTAGAGACTCGACCGCTCGCCTCTTGTGGTCTTTCTTTTTGCTTCTGAGAAGCCAATGTTCCATCCTTCTTTTTTGCCAGTGGAGCTCGGGGGCTACTCTCGATGAAGCTCAAGTCGTGGTTTTCCGTATCGATTGATAGGTGCGGTCTTGGTCGCATGTGCGGCACTTCTCATCGAACTAGGTCGTTTAGTGAAACCAGTCCATATATAATGGGTGTCCCATAATCCACGCAAAATGTAATTTTGATAGAAAATACAGATTTTTAATTAGACAGCTTAAATTTTTATTGATTCATAGAGTATACAAATTGGGGTTATGTATGGAATAGCACATCGGATAAATGGCCGCCACGGCTTTGCTGGCAAGTACTTACTCTTTTATTGAAATGTTCTATGACCGTTTCGCATAAATGTGGCTGAATTTCATTAATACACCTCCCAATTTCCTCTTTCAAGGCGTTGGTTATCGTGGGCTTGTTTGCATGGACTTTTGACTTCAAAAAACCCCAAAGAAAAAAGTCCAATGGCATTAAATCGCAAGATCTGAATGGGCAATTCTGATTGCAAAAACGGCCGATTAGGAAATGACTCATTCAGTAATTGAATTGTTTCTCTGGCTGTATTGTGGCACCGTCTTGTTGAAACAACATGTTGGTCACATCCATATCTTGTAATTTAGGCACTAAAAACTGGGTTATCATGTCACGATAACGAACATTATTAATTATTACTGCCTGCCAGCCGCATATTCGAAAAAGGATGGTCCGACAATGCCTCCAGCCCAAAATCCGCACCAAACGGGCGTTTTGGATGCATTTGTTTCTCAACAATTACTTGTGGGTTTTCGGAATCCCAAATGCGACAATTTTGACGATTAACGAAGCCATCAATATGAAAATGAGCTTCATCACTGAAAATGGTTTTGTTCGAAAAATCAGCATCCGCTTGTTGTTGTTCCAAAATCCATTCAACTAACTCTTTTCGCGCTGCATGATCAGTAGTCTTCAGTTCATGAATCAATTGAATCATGAATCAATTCTTGACTACGGTGTCGCTAACTATTTCGATGTTTCTGTTGAACGTCTTGTGAGTTGTAACAGGACACCCAGAGTGTTTAAGATCACTTACTAATTGAACCAGTCTCCCTGAATTTTTCAATTATTCTCTTCACAGTTGATGGTTTTAAATCACTATGATGGCCATATTTTGTTCGAAAATTGCGGACTGTAGCTGGCAAAGCTTCATTATTTTTATGAATGAAAATGCGTTGTTCTTTCGTATAGCTCTCCATTTTTACTAATCCCGAACTTCCAGCTGTCACATTGTTATCTTTTTTTCCGTTGCATCACTTAACTATTAAATGGCGCAAAATTCAAATTTTGCGTAAATTAAGGGACACCCTTTACAACCATCCAAACTTAGTCTAACCTACTAAGGCGGTTCATATTGTCTTTGAAAAAGTATTTTCCTATTTCAGTCTTAAAGTTAAAAATGCCCCCTAACCTTATCAAATGTTAAGACTCTGATGTGGGGTATTTAGCCATTCTTTTGATGTATTTAAACACGTGCAGTTGCAGCTTCTTAAGTAAGTTGCAGCTTCTGTGGCATTGTGTTCAGTTAGTCTTCATTTTTTACATTTTAATGTAGTAAGGTAAATCGCTTTGATTTACTTGCAAACGTTAACAATGAAACATGTAAACCTTACAAACTTTCCCTATACCACTTCGCATTCTTCTTCATCAAATATTATGTCCTTCGAGCAGCATAAGCAATACAACAAAAACCTAACTTCCAATTCACAATAAGCCTTTTCTTTCAACTACCATCATTTTCCATAATCAGCAGTCCATCAGTGTAATGAAAAATGATTCAAAACC
Organism: Cheilosia scutellata; assembly: GCA_955612985.1. Lineage (NCBI taxonomy): Eukaryota > Metazoa > Arthropoda > Insecta > Diptera > Syrphidae > Cheilosia > Cheilosia scutellata. Next base: position 80,334,163 of record OY015311.1, read on the forward strand.
CTCACAAAGTACAATCCCAATAAAGTCTTGTCAAAGGCGACCATTAACTCTGACTGACATCTATCTCTATTATCTAAAAAGGGAAATTCCGGTCTTCTGTTATCTCACCATCACCACCTCCAACCAAGTGGCACACAGATGATCACCTTACATCATCCCACTTACATCGATTCACAAAGAAAGAACAATCCTTGAAATAACATTTTTTCCCATCCTCACTTCAAAAGGACGTAACGTAAAAGTCAAGCAGTGAAAGGAATCTGTTCTTATTATCCTTTTGAATTGCGAATTAGATTCACGCAAAAAAAAAAATATAAAAACCTCTCCCGCACCGCACATCCTGATCAAAAGCTTCGCTGGAAAAATAAAATAGAAATTCTATCATTCTGAAGAATTTTCATCGCGGGATATATTTCACATTTTATTCAGTTTACATTTTTAATAAATGCAGCAAAATAAAAGACACCATGGAGTGGGCAGGGCATAACGCAAAAGTTTCATTGTTTCGGCGAATTTCCTCGTACCAACAATTTCCGCCCATACCCGTACACAGTTCAGTTTAAAATTACTTTTTTCCTATGAACCTAAAGTTCATTCAAAGTTTAAGAGAAAATAAAGTTAAAAATTATTGTGGCCGATCAAATGATTTGAATCTTCTCGAGTTTCGTGGGTTTAATGAGGTATCGGAAAAAAATCTTGTTTTTCGAGTCGAACACTGTGCATCCTCTGAAATGCTGAAAATCAGAGGCACCTAGTTACGCCAACAACTTATGTGGTTTTACCTTTTTTTTATAATAAACACGCGCTAAGAGAGGGTATGACTACTCTTTTAATGTAGGGTGAACTACACAGCGCGGGCGTTAAGGAAATGAGGATAGATTATGATAGGAGATACCGATGCACATTGGTTTTAAATGTTTGTCAATTGTAACAAGGAGGAAAAACAGAGTTTGGTAAAGCATTCCACATTCGTGTTGTACGGCTTATGACTGAATCTCTATATTTCATAGTACGACCGAAGATAGGCTGAATGGTAAACTGATGAGCAATCCTAGCATGGCGAGTATTGCGGTTGAATTTCTGAAGGGGTGGAATGCAGCTGGCGAATTCGTTTGAGCACTGTTTGTTAAAAAAGCGATAAAACACCGAGAGACGCGCAACATTTCTGCGATGTTCAAGCGAATTAATAGAGTTCGCGATATTTATGTCTCCAATAAGTTTTAACGCACGATTTTGGATCCTATCCAGTAGGCGCAATATGGTTTTGGGCGCACCAGACCAGTGGCCTATTTCACCAAATTACAATTATAATTACAAATTTTTATTTGTTGATTACATTTTCAAATTTGTTCACTGATTTTCTGTTTCACAAACTACAAACTTAATTCTAACAATTTTGTTGAAAAGAGAAAAAATGAAGGGAAATTGTATTTGTTATTTACAAATAGAAGAAAAAACCGTTTCACCGTTTATTTTTCAGAGTTGTAAACAACAACTGTTTTTCATAATTTTGTAATTTTTCTAACTGATAACACCAAAGAACAAAATTAACAGAACAGAACAACATTTTTATCGGTTTTATTCGCGATAAGAAAAATGTTTTATTAAATAATGTTCTAACCTGTTAGAAATTGATGTATCGGTATCAGCCAAAAGTTTTTTTCAGACTGATTTGCAATCCGAGGTCCAATTTGTCTTAAGAACTTGGACTATTCTCGCGAATTTCAGCTATCAGTTTCGAAATTTCTCTAGCGGTTTAATAATGTGGATTGCGAATAAACTTTGACAATTCGCGCCGATGGTGTTTTCATTCGCGTTAAAAAGTTTGGAATTCGAAATTTCGTTGTTTAATCTATTTTTAATCTTGATTTCAATACATTTTGATGGGATAATTCATTATCCTTCTTTTGGAATAGTAAAATGTTCAATTCTCAGATTCGTGTTTCAGATTTCGGCTGTCCAATCGAACAAAAAAAGTATACTGAGCTGTTGGTGTTGGTGGTGTAGCTGCCAAAAGTTGTTTACCTTTTTTGTTGTGAAGCTATTTTTTCGTAGAGCGGTTGCAACTTGCAAGTTTTACAATTACATTTTCAAATTATAAAACAAATCTCATAATAAATATTCCGAATATAATGTTCCTCACGTCTTCCAAAAAATTGCAAACTTTGATGCTTTTTCTCGCTTACAAATAATAAATATTGCAACTGGAGAAATTGCTGGTATGAAGAAGACGAAGCAGTATTATCACAAGACGGCGACGAGTACGATGAATATGTGGCACATCATGAATATGAAAATAACATAAACTATTATTTGTTCCATATTTATCCAAATTTTGGTTTATATTATTTATTTTAATATGGTTTTTCACTAGTTGTAACTTTTGCGAAAAAGACAAATTATACATATCTTAAGGTTTTTTCTACTGCGCCACCTCTCGCGAACGTCTGACAAACATCCGAGAGTATGACTGTCCTGAAAAAGCTTCTCAATTCAGCTGTTCGGACTCGGCATAAAATTGTAGGTCCCTTCCATTCGTCCCAAAAATTGAAACTCACACAAACGAATGGTTGCGAGAAGTTAGGCCTAGGGTGTCTTCCGCCTGTTGCGCCACCTATTTTTTTCATTTTTTAACTTTTGCGGCCAGACTTTCCGTAAACCGTAAACAAACGCCAAATGTCAAATCATATGTAAGAAGTGTGTTGTCTCAAGCAACTCTGAGAAAAAATCTAAATTCGCAAAAGTGCTATCGAATCTAAAAAAGATTGCTTATTTTGTATTAAACGAAAACGGCTTTATAATATCACTATCGGTGCCATTTTTGACATTTTTAGGTTTGAAAAGCGATTCCTTTGGAAAATTACAAATTGTTACTAAATCGACACACAATCTTTATATTGTAAGAAATTTTCAGTAATTGAACAAATTTGTAAAATGCCTTGATTTGGTGAAACAAAAACTTGAAAAAAAATATGCATTTTAACATATTTGTACTTGTAAGCAACAAAGAAAATTAACTTTTGGTGAAACGGAAATAATGAAATTTCTACAAATTTCCCTTTGTAAACAACAAATACAATAATTATGTAATACAAAATTTTTGTGAAACAGAAAAAATCGTTTTTTGCACAAATTTGTTAAAAAAATGCCTGTGAACAACAATTTGTAAGTTGGTGAAATAGCCCACAGATATGAGAATTGTACTCAAGTTTTGGGCGAATGAACGCCTTGTATATTGTAGCCAGATCAGAAGGGGTAAAATCTTTCTTGCACCTTTTGAGAAAACCTAGACATTTCGCAGCATTCTTGGCGACTTCGTGTACATGGTCATTCCAACGAAGGTTGTCATGAACGAACATACCGAGAATGGAAAGTCTATCGGTTTCGGTGATGCAAGTGCCATTCATGGATAATGGCTGTAGGTTCGGGTTTCGCTTTAGAGACAGCAGACAGCATTGTGTTTTCGAAGCATTAAATTCCACTCTATTGGCTGAACCCCATTTTAAAATGCTGTCAAGGTCGGAATTTAATGAGCTTAAGATACGTTGCCGTTCCAGTTCTACGGCCGAAGAGCAGGGACGTGAGTCCTGGAAAGAATATGAGAAGCTAAGTGTGCTGTCATCAGCGAAAGAATGGATTGGATTAGAAGTTGCAGACAGGAGATCATTTATAAAAATGAGAAAGAGAGTCGGAGACAAAACGGAGCCTTGGGGAACACCAGCATTTATATGGTGAGTTTCAGACTTGAAACAACTTGAATTGAACGGCCAGAAAGGTAGTTTCTAATCCATTGAATAAGAGACGCATCGATCTCATAAGCACGCATTTTCGACAAAAGAGCTTGGAGCCAAACTCTGTCAAATGCGTTTGAAATATCAAGCGCAACAATATTCGATTCACCGAAGTGATGGAGAGATTGGTTCCACTTCTCGGTGAGATAAGTCATCAAATCACCAGTGGACCTGTTGCCACGAAAACCGTACTGCCGGTCATTGAGGAGTTTCCGAGATTCAAGATATTTCATAAGCTGACGATTTATCAGCGTTTCCATGACCTTAGAAAGAATGGACGTAAGTGCTATGGGTCGGTAATTGGTGGGAGAAGAAGATTCGCCTTTTTTAGGAACGGGCTGGACAAATGCTGTTTTCCACCTACTCGGAAAGAGTCCACAAGAATAGGACAGATGAAAAAGCTAACGCAGTGGTTTTTCCAGAGTGGAAGAACACCTCTTCAGAACGATGGGGGAGATACAGTCTGGACCAGCGGATTTATTTATGTTGAGATCATTAAGTTCTCTTGCAACTGTACGAGTGCGAAAATGGATTTGTCCCATGATGGTAAATTCGACGCTCTCGATCTCGAGTACAGGTGGGGACAAAGTGCAATCTGGGAGCAACGAGCTGGCTGCGAAATGTGCACCGAGGAGATTAGCTTTGTCTAAATATCTGACAGCTTGAGTGTCATTGTAAATGAGCGTTGGGATCGCTGACGAGGCCGAATTCTTAATATTTTTTACAAATGACCAAAAGTTTTTACTACCCTTGGGACACTGTAATATTTTTTGCCTCAACTTTTGGTCATATGAGAATTTAACACGCTTTATGAGAGCATTGCTGTCATTTTTGGCTCGTTTAAACTTTTTTCGGTTTTCCTCAGATGGGTTGACCTTGTGAGACCGAAAACTCAACTCCCTTAATCTAGTAGCCGCGTTTTCTTTTGGTTTGATACTCTTTATCCTGTGAGGGATAAAGGATTTCATACCTAAGGTGATTATATTTGTTACATACCATATCAGCGGCGGCATCCACACACCTTAAATCAAAAAAGAAGAAGAAGATAAAAAACAAGGGTCAGATTTAAATTATGAATATAAAATTTGGTAGAAAACCTATCCAACAGTTTTGCTACTACAGTTGCTCTCTTACCTCAAAGACACAACGATTGGCAAGAGCTATTATTCGTTTAATCTCAGCTGGGTGAGAATTACTGCGCCCAATAATTCATAGAGTAGGTAATACTATTCAGATCTGTTAACAAATCCTTCCAAATCCGGTAGGGGTATCTTTGCCTAGTTAGAATATGTCTGTTCTGGTTCAAGAGGGTGTATGATTGTGTCATCTTCGCTAGAGGATTTCGTGAAACGTAGGAGTTCTCTTGTTAAGCTGATAAGGTCAAAGATGGGGTTTTAATCTGATGTTTGATATAATTACAGCTTTCCTATTTTTTTTGCTGAATACATCTCATTATTGTTTCTCCATGGCAGTGGTTTTTCCGCATTTACTTTGAGTCTCTGATGCCGCTCTTGTGCACACACGGCATACTTGCATATATTCCTTTTCATAATAGAATACCATTTCGCATAGCTCATTTCAAAAGCCCCATTGACTTTGACGCAAGCAGTCCCATCCCAATCCCAAAACACCAAATTAAAAAAAAATAACATACACCCATGGTTGAATGAAACACAAAGCAGTTGGCTTGATGCAAAGCCGAACCACATTGCTGTGGTCTACACGTGCCTTTTCACTTTGTTTTGTAGTCTTTGAGTGTTTAAGTTAAATTATAATCCTCCCTCCCTTATCTACAAAAGAGAGATTAATGAAAGCACCATTTCTTCCTATTTTTCCAGCCCACACATTACGTAACCATCTCTAGCCATCGAGAGTACGCCGACACGACAGATGCCGTCGCTGAGACAAATCGCATTAAGAAACTCGTTGGCCAACTCCAGACCAACCTATGCAACGTGTCAGTGATGAGTGACCCTGACTTGGACTCATTGTCGAACATGGACCCCAATTCGCTGGTCGATATAACTGGAAAAGATTTCATGGACCAGCTGAAGGATTCAGGCAGGTTAGGGGGAGGCCGGATGGTGGTTTTCCCTCCCCATCTTTGTCTCGATGTTATTTCTCTTTTTTTTTTTTCTGTTGAAACATTTTCATAGCTTTTCTTTTTTTTCCTTTATTTTGGTTTGTGAAACTTTTTGTTGATAATTTGTTCGGCTTGAAATTGAAATTGAAATTTGGCTGGTAGTCACGACTCCGTCGACACGAGTTGATGCAGTATTCTATTCCATTAGGCGATGTGTAGGTGTATAGACTTATGGAAATTATTCTCGCACGCAGAGCACACACATTTTTTTTTCTTTCATTTAGTTCATTTGATTGGATGAAAATAACAAATACCTATACATATATACAAGATGAACTACAGTTGTTAATCAAATGCCTGGGGAGGAAAACATTTGCCACCATTTTGATGCAAATCGGTACAAACAGTTGAAAAGGATTGAAAATTTAAAAGGAGAATTGTTTGGGATTAACTTTAAAATAGAGTTTATAGCAGTTTCTCTATAGTTTCGTGTAAAGCCTGGCAATCGACCCGCATATCCAAGTCCAGCAGAAACTAAATGCATTTCCTCGGCCACGCAGTTCAAGGACTGTGGTCTTCATTCACAAATGCAAATAGTATTGGGATCACTTTGGTTTATTTATTTTATGCCCTCCTATGCTGTATGAAGCTCCTCATCCATCATTCATGGCACAATCCACTTCATGCGTGGTTCCGTTTTGTTCACATTCAAAAGGATAAAAACACACACACACACACTAATAAAAGTGATGCCTTTTAATTGGCTGCACTCAACACTGAGAAGAGAATTCATCCTAAAAGGAGCATAAACCCAAAAATGGAAATCCTTTTATCCGGTTTCGTTCGCAGAACTAATGCAGTTGAGTGCGCCACCGGATTTTAGGCCGATCTTTTAAATATTTTATCATTCTGCAAAAAATACCAAGTGAGTTTGAGTATTAAAGATAATATTAAAAAAAAAACATTCAAAATAAAACGGACCAATTACCTGCTGACCGGAAAAGCACGGCATAAAGTCAACAATTGATGTGACGTATTCATTTTGTCTACACTAATAATGAAATGTGTATATTTTGATTGGAAAAGAAAATTGAATTATGAAATGAGAAACTCGTTTAGAAATTCACAACTCGCAACAGAGAGAGGGAGAGATTGAATTTGTTTACCAAGTTTTTGAATTCCCCTGAGGCCGTCTCTTAACTCGATATATACCTTCTGCATATTTATCGGATTCCAACGATCTGAAAATTCTGAACTACATAACATGGACAAGCTTTCTCTGTACATACAAAAGGATATTGCGTAGACGAGTATGCTGTGCTTGTGCATAATTTATCCCGAAAATGAATGATGGGGCGGAAAAACTTTGTCGAATATGGTATTAGCAATCGATTGCTAAAACAATAATAATACTAAATTTGAGCCATTTAGTTGATGGATTTTTGATTGCATTCGATGAACAAAATTGGTTTTCCATTGTTTTGGCCATTTTTGTCTGACATAATATGTGAATGGTATTCAATTGAATCTATACTTAATCGATGTATAATCGAGCGGTTTGTTTTAATTACATAACAATAGACCAAATTTGAATACATAGAGAATTGTGAAAGAGCACCAACTGGAACTCCTGTTCATTTATTTGATATTTATTTGAGCACATTTTTGTTGGTACATATATTGGACAATTTTTAATGATTTTGGATTGCCAGTGACCACTTGCCAAAATGAGAAAAGATTTGGTTAGAAACGAAGTCGTGGAGCCAGAAATGAGCTTTTGCAAATTTGGTTGAAGCGGTCCATATAGTCATTTATAGCGGTCCTTACTACTGTCCGGAGTAGATGTGAGCCTCAACTAGCACGCCTCTTCAGTTAGCGCGATCTTTGGCTAACTGCCTCCAGTTGCAAGTTAGTTGAGGGTCTTGAGCTACTTGAGCGCGCCTCCTAAGGCAAGGTCGTCTTCTACTGCGTTGTCCCTCCGGGTTGGAATCGCAGACTTTTCAGGATAGATCCTGTCCATTCGCTCTATGTGTCCCAGCCATCTTATGACTGATGCGTACTTTTCTGACTAGGTCGATGTCGCTGTACAGCTCGTAGAGTTAGCTGTTAAATCTCCTCCTCCAGAGCCCGTCAACGCAAACGGGACCGAAAATCACTCGATGAATTTTGCGTTCGAAGCGACCAAGCAGATTTTCATTCGCCTTCGATAACGTCCATGATTATGCGCCATATAGCAGGACTGGGATGATGAGGGTCAGATATTGACTTGGTGTTTCTGGGAAAGGCCTTACTAATCAATTGCCTTTTTAAGCCGAAGTAACAGCAGTTGGCAAGTAGTGTAATTCTTCGCTTGAATTGAGTTAATAGCGGAGACGAGATAGACAAAGTCCCGAACTACCTCAAAGTTATAGCTGTCTATATCGTGACGTTCGTCAAGGTTGTGTGTCCCTTCTTGTTGATGGCATATACTTTTGCCGCCTCTGTGCTAATACTTGCAAACGCACCAATGACAGCTCGCTGTGTTTTGCCAATGATTGAATGATGTCGATGCCTTCAGCGTATGCAAGTAGCTGCACAGACTTTTAGAAAATTGTGTCCCTGGTGTTGGCTTGCGAGTTTCTCAAGTATATGATGAAAAAGTCACATGAGAGCGCATCGCCTTGTCTAAATCTTTTTTTTTACATCAAAGGTCTCGGTGAGATTGTTTCCGAGCTTTATGGAGCAGCGAATGTTTTCTACAGTCAGTCTGTCCAATCTGACGTATTTGGGCAGGGATGCCAAAACTAGACATGGCTCTATATAACTCGTCTCTATAAAGTCGATAACCAGGTAGTGGGTATCGATTTGGAGTTCTTGAGTTTGGTTCAGGATCTGCCGTAGTGTGAATATTTGGTCGGTTGTGGACTTACCGGGCCTAAAACCGCACTGATAGAGTCCAATGAGTTCGTTGACAAATGGTTTCAGGCTTTCACACAGTACGGCAGTGTGGAAACAAAATTGCTTGCATTGCTGCGGCTGAAAACACTCATATTCAGTTAAATTTCAAAAAATATATATAAATTAGTAATTTACCGAAAAAAAGTAGGTACCTACACAAAAAAATAAACCATTTTAACCAAGGATTAATTCTAACAACTGAACTGACATATAATCTGGAAAATTGGAACTATTTGTGGCAAATTTATGGTTTGGCGACCAAAGTCAAAAGTAAGAGAACAAAGGCTTTTTAGTTACCACAGATTTATAATCATGGATTAAACTAAATCTATGGGAACCTAACCGCAGATATAACCAGCTCTGTGCAAACCGACCGACGCAGTTTAGTTTAGTTTAATTATGTGGCAAAGCTTGATTCAACAAACGACTCCGAGTTACTTATGTTTTCCTAAAGGTATTGTTTCTAAACCATGTTTTACAAATTGGCAACATTTTTCCAGCGACAACCAATTTGACATCTGACAGGTGTGGTCTATAAGGATAGGTGCGCATATTCGACTTAAGTCGCATGACTAACTTTCATTCTGAAAGCCAGTGAAGGCTTTGTGTCATGTGCTGCACTCGTCCACATTGAAAGTTATCCGTTCATTTTTGCGACTGAAGTGTCACGCTGAGCCTAAAGCCCAGTACGCTGCCTGTTGTGGAACGAAAAATTCCATACAAAAGTGACAGAACGATATCATGAACGAAAAATTTCGATCCCCTTTTCGTTGCTGCTGCGAAATGATGGCTAAAAGTGGGTATTTGTAGTAGATTGCTTGGTACAATTCTCCACTCTATTGTCCGGGACATTAATTGCTTGCGAAAATTTGACATTTCATTTTTTTCGGGGTTGTTTTTTTTTTGTAATCTCACGAAGTGGACGATATTGAATTTTTATATTCGGAAGATTTGGAGCAGCAATATCAGGTGACCATTATCACAGTACCAACAGTGAAAAAGAAAAAAAGAAAAACCGATTTCACATCAGAAAAAGTAATAAATGCGGAGTGGATGATATTTATTATTTTTGTTATAATGATATCGTTTTAATGTCCTCGTCTTACATTTTTATAAAATTCTATAATTTTAATTATAATTGCTTTCAATTGAAAAATACAAATTCGTGTTGTTGTCAAATTTCCACAATTATTTTCCGCTGTATTTTCGCTGACGTTTCGCTGTGCAATTGGAGACCACAGGAAAATCTCGTTTCACAACAGCAGCGTACACAACAGTTCTATTCCATGTCTTTGGAAATTTATTCACTGGCAGTACGACTTATCATGTCACTTTGAAAAATGAATAGAACAATAGAAATTGACATCTGTCATCTGAGCTAAATCGAATTTCAAAATAGCATAGATATCAATATTCTTTTTGCTATGTTGGAAATTAATTTCGGATAAATTCATTCCATTTATTATATTACGTATGTACACGTGGTGCCTATTTTTCTAGGTGGAAAAATCCTTTACGCATTTTCAATTTAAATTCATTATTTTGCAAATTGAATTCGTTAGTTTGCAAATTAAATTGGTTTTGTTATTTTCAAATTGAATTAATTTTTTTTTCTTTTAAGCCACTATCTATGCAGCTGATGTTTTACTACTAAAATTACGTATTTAACATATCTAAGTGTAGATGATTTCTAGGTATAAGTCTCCACATTTTTCACGCGAACAATTTATTGTACGGGACATTAATTGCTTGCGAAATTTCTATGTTCCAATTTTGCTGTTCGTGTTTCATTTGTGATTAATTTGCTGGCATTTAGGAATGCATTTCCAGGAACTTGATGTTGATTTGTTGCAGTTACTTGTAATTTTTGTATTAGCTGATAATTGTAGGGTCCATGGTAGGCCTCTCTCTATATGTAGATCACGCACTGATCTGTACAGTAATGGTTAGGCCCATCAGCACATAGCCACCTAAAAGAAAAAACCGCCATTAATAAGTTCAACAAGGTACAACAGCTCGCCTGTCTGGGTTTCTCCAGAGACATGCATACACTCAAAGAAAAATCGCAAGTTAAATCTAGTAGGCATGATTTTAGATTTTTTTATTCTTACCGGCCACATTTACATCAGAAAATTCTCAAATTAGCAAGTTTGACTCGAAACGAAAGGGTTAAATATAGCGAACCCCCAGAACTAAGCAATAACTTACCTATATAACTGCCAAAACGGCCTAAAGTGGTATATGGATGGTTCTAAAATGTTCATGGACCAAATTGAAATGCCTCAATACCTATGGGGAGGAGTCCCAGTGTATGCCAGGCAGAGCTCTATGTCATTGAAAAAATGTGCAAACCTTATCTCTAACTGAGGCATTAAAAGCGCTAACATCGACAACGCAGGCAGTTAAAAAAAAACCATATTGACTCCAAATGCAGTAATGCTTTTAGCAAGAAACCAATGAAAATGAAAACTGATGAACTTGCCAGAGAAGGCTCGTAAACCCCTTTTATAGGACCCTAACCCCCCAATTCAGCTGTAAAATCGACTATAAAAAGTGGAAATAAAATAAGTGCAGCTCATATTGGGAGCAGTGTTGCCACTAAAAAAAAGTGAATCCGGTCAAATCTGACCGAATGACCGGATTTTTTATTTTCTAAATCCGGTTAAAAAATCCGGTCAAAAGTTAAAATGAGAATTTTTGACCTGAAACCCGGTCAAAAAGAGAAAATACCTATACCTACCTAACCTATACAATTTACGAATTTTTATGTTCACCTGCATTATCGATGTTTAGAAAACGTTTTTATAATATGTGAATCTTGAGTTTGTGAGCTTGTATTTTATTTCGTTTGTTTAAAATTTACTGAAACTAATTCATTTTATATGATATGTTTTAAGTTCTGAAATACACTTTTAGTGCATGGCCATACACGCCTTCCAATGAACGTCGTGTCCAGCGACAGAGATATTGAGATAGATATTGAGTGAGTAAAGAAGAAAGGTAGATAGCATATAAAATGTACAGAAAATCCACTTTCAGAAGATACAAATCTTCATTTGATATTTGCGTTGATAGAGTAAGGACGTCAAAAACGGGCGTCCGCTACGGCTTAACTATAGAATTTGTTTCTGTTTTCAATTTCACTATTATTTTACCATCCAAATTTTATTTCAGTGCAATGACGCCTGGTTTTTGTGTGTAGCCAAATCGTTAATGGAAATGAAAGTCATGGGAAGACGTGTATGGTCAGGCCATGTACTAAGGGCGTGTGTCAATTGGGCTAAATAATTATTCTCGGATAATTTTCTGACACTTGAAAAGAGTAGTTCACCAAACTCCAATCTGAGATTTATCGAATTTCACACTTTAATTAATTGAAATTCGTTGTTTAATTTCCTCTTCAACATTCTAGCAAAAGAAAACGTAAAAAAATTAGCCTATAAGATAATTTATTATCCTGCTCCCGGAGCAGAATTCCATGCGTGATGTTGTTGAACTTGGGAGCATGTTCGTAATGTAGCTATGGCAAAGTTTTATTCAAATTATAGAAATTTATCTCTTTATATATAGTCAGTAGGGCAACTTTATTTTTCAAGTCAAAAAAGAGTTTTCCGGTTAAAAACATTTTTCGTTCCGGTCAAAAAACGGTTAGGCCGGATTTCAAAATTTTCTCCGGTCAGAGTAAAGAGATTTCGGTCAGATATGACCGGAATCCGGTCAGAATGGCATCACTGATTGGGAGAACATCCCAGGACTTACAGAGGCCAAAAAAACTTTTCAGCGGTGGAAAAACGATTCCGACACCAAAAATCAAAAACTTTTGATTTTACTGGCTCCGCGTCTGATACCAAAATCGGTGTGCGCACCAGTCCACACACAGCACACATTTCCGTACACCGACACCGGGGCATTCACAAGTGTAGTGTCTATGGGCCGCTAAGTGTGCTGGACTACTGTGCGAGGGATCCCAGGTTCGATCGCCGGAAAAACACAAATTACATCTTAAGGTTTTTTCTACTGCGCCACCTCTCGCGAACGTCTGACAAACATTCAAGAGTATGACTGCCCTGAAAAAGCTTCTCAATTCAGCCGTTCGGACTCTGCATAAAATTGTAGGTCCCTTCCATTCGTCCCAAAAATAGAAACTCACACAAAGGAATGGTTCGGAGAAGCTTAGGGCTAGGGTGTCTATACGCCTGTTGCGCCACCGAGTTGCGATGCGAGTTGGCAACTAGTTTGCTTTGAGTCATACTCATAACCTGTGTAATCAAATGGGACGACGCACACGACGCTACTGGTTGAAAACTCGTTTGCTATTCACAACTGCTCTGTAACCCGAGTTGTCAACCGGTTTAGTTTTATTCCAGTTGCTCCGTGTGCATTGGGCCTAAATAATAAAACTCTGCCCTCTAAGCACTAAAGATCGTTTAGAGGTCGAAAAAGGCTTAACAAAAAAAATTTGTTACGATTTTCCCACAAGTTACGCAGACATTAGGTTGTATATTTGAGATGTAGACATTAACTAATTTACACATAAGTTAAATTTAGATATAAGTATATAATGTCATCTCATGCTCCGTTTTTTGAAGTTCACCGCTAAGGGATCATGAGATGATGACGAGTACGGCAGTCGACTCGAGATTGTCAATCGATGTATTATACTTAATGTAAATGGAGAAATAAAGTTGTACAGTAGAATTATGAGAAGTGCGTTTAATTGGTCTTACGAATTATAACATACTGAAATCAAATGTAAAATTAAATGTATCGAACGTAACCTTGAAATTTCTGTTGAGCTCAAGCTACAGCGTATAAACATGATATTGCTTCCCCGACTAAATGAATAAGTCAAACGAAGCAAATCAAATCATCATAGCTACCAGCACAAAGGAAATAAGTAAATTTCATGAAAAATTGCATCAAACAAACGATCAGTCTAACCAATTTGAACTTGACCTTTTCGCAAAGTTCTAAAGGTAATAGTCCTTTGTTTGACTTTCCGTTTTTAGTTTTACCTTCGTATCGATTTCTATGCGAGTGGAGTTTCCACTGAACCACAAGAAATCCTCTCATGCCGTCGATTGGGTTTTTGTTTAAATTTTTTTATGATTTTTTTTTTTCCAAACCGTTTAGCATGTTATATATTCAAACTCACCTCATTTCTTAACCTCTCACATTTTATACTAAAACATTTCGTTTGCTCGCTAATATAAATATTAATAACCGCACTAATTTCACCATGTAATATATGAAATTTATTAAATTTCTATCTACATCTTTTCAAACGCAAACTTTAAACAGACCATTGTGTGCAAAAAGAACCGCTGAGGACCGAATTAACCTGCTAAAACTACTCAAGGATGGGGCCATCTTCTGTTCGGAACGTTATCCAGAAGATGCCGAAGACATTGACTTGGAAATCAATAATCGTCAAACTTCACCGACCATACCGACCCCGATGACAATCGAACAACAGCAGCAGCAACAAAAGCGAACAACCGCAACCCCCAAGACCGACATTTGACTACCAATAATATCCACAATAACATGAGATCTCGAGAACGTCTACAAGGAGAAGGGTTAAGAACGCAAGATATCAAGTTAAGTATTTTGTATTGAATTTCTTATTTGTTTTGTAAATCTTAAGATTAAGTTTAAATTTTATGTTAAATATAAAAATGTATTATTGATGTGAGAAAAATTTGTAGTTAGGATTGAATTTTTTGTAAAATGTTTTGTATTATGTATTCGAAAGCTGTGCAGGGTTTTCTCTGGGATTTCATGGATTTCAATTTTTTTTTCTGAGACCTTACTGTATGGACTGGCTTCAATGGTAAACGGCAAAGCGTGTATGTGACGGAATTGAATATCCGTGTAAAAGTAAATGCAAGGCTTATGGTTTAACGTTCATTGTTCTGTCAGTGCGTGGGTGTAATTAGTGCTAATGAATAGGATACATGTACAAATGGAAACATACTGGTGTTTTCAGGACAAATGGAACGTGCGACTTAATTAAAATATCAGAGTGAGGGGGCACTTACTTTTTGATGGTTAAAAGTCTGTACAAGCAATTTTGTTCGCTGTTTTAAAATGATAGCGTATTCGTATGGGATATTTATGTATTTATGTTTCGGGTGGTTTTAAGGGATTATTGTTGATAAACTTTTCCAGTGGGTATGCGAGAGTTTCTGCTATTTGCTGTCAAACGTTGCCATATTCACAGTTTTAACTGTAAATTACAGTTTTTTAGACAAGCTTACAGTTTTTAAAATGACCTCCTAGTACAAATTACAGTTTTTTTTTAAGTTTAGATTTGAAAGAATAAATTAAAATGTGCTTTAAATCGTAGTGCTTCGTATTTAAGCATGTTATTTTATTTAAAATGAATTGTTTTGTGTTATTTTTGTTGAAAAAAACTAAAAAAAGAAACCGTAATTTCAAAAAAATCGTTTGGTTTTTGAAGGTTACAGTTTTTTGGTTGAAAATACAGTTTTTTTTTTTGGGAATTTACAGTTTTTTGAAAAAAAAATCTGGCAACATAGTGTCACCCCACATGACTTTGATGGAGGGGAACTACTGTGGGTATTTCATTTGATTTTGCATTTCAAATTCAAAGAGTGTGGATATTTGCATTTCATTATTTACGCACGATATCTGAAAAATATCCATCTCAAATTTTCTTACTATTGTGAAGATTTTGCATATTCCTTTCGTATTCTTAAAGAAGGCCCAAAGAAATAGTGTCGAATGGAAATATTAAAGACTATTCACATGAGAGCGACCAACTACCTACGAATGAACGAATATTCGCGAGTTTTGACAATCCGTTTTCATGGTCGCAGCAGTTCGCGAATTTCAGCCATCAGTTTGTACCAGCAATTTCTAATTTGAGGTTAAGTTCGAACGAATGTTTTATTCGGTAGTTTATGGAACGCGGTTTAATGATGCGGATTACGAATAAACTTTGACAATTCGCGCCGAGGGTGTTTTTGTTTGCGGCAAAAAGTTTCGAATTCGAAATTTTGTAGTTTAAACTGTTTTTAAACTTATTTTCTTAATAAATTTTGATGGGATAATTAATTATCCTGCTCTTGAAATAGTAAAATGTAAAATTTTCTATTCATAAATGCATCAAAAGTGTATTGTTCGCATTTCGTCAATTCGCTCGTTCCCTCTCATGTGAATGGTCTTTTAGGGCTCCGATCGGAGAATTTTGCTTCATCGTAGTCGTTCCGATCAGCTGTTCGGAATATTTCTCTGAGAAAACGTAACCCATACCGGCAGTCTACGTTACACTGCGTTTTTTGCATCTGTGTTTGATAACTACACGTCAATTTCTCTCCGATGGTTTGTTGTTAAGTCAACAAAATGCGTTGATGCACGTTCGAAAAACGGATACTAAAACGTAAATTTAGACTCCTACTGGATTTGCGTTGCGGATAAAGTTACACTCCGAACGGATACCATGATAGGGCAGAATAATTGTTCGTACTCGGGGCCTTTTTCAAGCATATTATGTAGTAGTTCCTTAATTTCAAGCAAACAAAAAATTATGACAGAGACACCGGCATCATATTCTAAGAAGTACGACTGGATATACCTACTGCCGCGAGCTCAAAAATCGCACTCGTTGTTTGTGGAAAGGTTACTCGACAATTGCTGCTCCAATGAAACAGTTTTGTTTCTAGCGAAGGTTCACGGTTTGACCCCCCGAAAAACATAACATAAAACATGAACTTTCAAGTTCTTTTCAACTCCCGCATTTCTTGTGGGTTGTAGCTGACAAAATTCCAGGAGTACATGAGAAAACCTTTTAATAAAGTTGAAAGTTCCTTCCTTACTTATACTTACTTAAGGTGGCGCTACAGTCCGGGGTGGACCTGCGCCTCAACCAGCAAGCGTCTACAGCCAGCTGTCTGTCTGAGCTCAAAAACTGCACTCGATGTTTGTGGAAAGGTTTCGCGACAATTGCTGCCCAAATGAAACAGTTTTGCTTCTATCAAGGGGTTTCCCCTTGTTATTTTGAGGCCAATATAAATGTTTACAAGGATTATTATTATTTTATCATACATTTTTGGAGTCAAGCTTTTTAGTACAGTCTTGTTACTTGAAGGACACGGGCCACGCGGGCAATTTTGAAGCAGGTATGGAGGGGCGGTAAGCCCGCTGTTGTCTAACGGAGGTTACTAACGATGTACATACATATCACCTCTCAATATACTTTTTTTTAATCTTAACCTGTCTCTGGTTAGACAAAAGTATAGCTAAAAGTAAAGTAAAAAGAGAGAGAGTTCAAAATTCTTACTTTAACTATCATAAACTGCATCTGCTCTAACCTAAAATCCAAAATAAGCCCTAATCTAAATATAGCTAGACTAACTTAACTAGATCTTCCCTAAGCGCAACTTTTTTTTCCATGAGTCTGCTTCCCAGTTCCCACCCTTCATAGCCATTCTGGGCTATATTGTCAGTGGTTACATCTTTACACAGAAGATGGCTTCGAAAATCTGTCTTTCTAAGGTGTTCAGTGAGACTGATTGGCCTTAAATTCTTTGATAGAGAATTATAGTCCTCATTGCGAATAACAAGTAAGCTACTGGCAGTAGCATAGACGGGAGTATTTGTCCATTGTCCTATTTAGACCAGGCAGCTTGTGGCTATCAAATGATGGAATAGCTTAAATCTTCATTAGTAGCAAATCCCGACTCAATGTTCCAGTCATGCCGCGTTATTTATCAGTTATCAGTTATCACCATTCAAAGTCAATCAAAAGCTTTGTGTGAATCAGTGGTTATTTGATCAGGTTGGGTTAGTTTGCCCTTTTTCAAAACACTTGTCAATTCGATTGTCTTAAAAAATTCCCCCTGTACTTTTCGACTTCCGAATTCACATAGTCGCTTTGCTTTAATCTTCTTTCAAATTTGTCTTGAGAGACATTTTGTACAGTGTTCTGGTATCTGTAGGAAGCTTATAGGTCCACCAGGGAAGTCCAGTTTACACTGATGTGTAATATAAAAATACCCGTACTGAGAACTAAAATGTCCCTTTTTTCCCATCGGGGAAGATCTGGCATCAATACAGGGAACTGGTTTTCAATGAGACTGCTTGCTTATTGCAAAGGTCAGTTTACAACTACTGTTGGTAAAAATCTTCTTCCAGTCTTGAAGAACTTGCTCCTTTCGTCTGATTTTGAGATTATCGGCTAGTTCAACAGATCTATGTAATCACTTCCCTAACATACATTAAAATACATTCCGCGGTACTAATAATCATTTTTAGTATCCAGGCTAACTTTTACGGAGTCACATATGGCGAAAATTTCCACATAAAATTATCCATTGTGACCGTCAAAATATTTAAGTTGAAGACTAAAAATGATTATTGTTAAGGCCCATAGACTTGACATATTTTATATGTACTGTCATTGAAATATCAGTTCCATAAAATGTCTGCCCAGAAAATGACGCCAACATACAAAATGACAACCCTCTTGGATTTCTCCATAGAATGCTAGAGACATCTATTGGACGTGAATGAATTTACCAAGTTAAAAAGATTGAAATTCCATTTGTTGCGTCATTGTTTACAATAGATGTCATTTCAAAAAAGTGAAAGTTTTCAATTTATTCCGCTCTGAACCACTGGAGCTAGCACTAATGTTGGAACCAACATGAAGTTGTCGACTCTCAGTCCAGATATGATATTATGTCAATGTTAAAACAAGTTCAATTTGTCCTCCAAAGTTGAGCACCTCGCTTGTGATTTTACATTCGTTTATGCTCTCTCTATAGTTAATGATCAATCTAAAATATTATCCTCCCTTCCCCCCATTCCATCTTATTGGATGGGGGGATGGACACTGGACAGTTGTTTGTTCCATAGTAAAGTGCTTCCTTTGTCGTGGCATTTGTGATTACAGCCCGCTAAAGGATAAATTCTTCATTAAAAAACAAGTAATGCATCGTGCCATCGTTTGCGTATAAAATATCCCAAAAGGGTATCAACCTTTCTGTTAAAGATGGGATTCTTTTATCCCACCTGGGTTAATCTTAGGTACATAAACCTAGATTGGAAGAAATGTATAAGTCGATACAAATCGATTATACTGATAATAACAACCCCTCAAGCAGACTCACTTGAGGTGAAATAAAATGTCTTGGATGGCTGTTTTGATACTATCAACTTTATTTCCATAACTTACTCTATTTATACTACTTAACACTCAATCAATAATGCTTAATTAACTTAACTCAATAATGCTTAATCAATATTACCCAAATCAATAATGCTTAATCCATATTACCCAATTAAATAATGCTTAACCCATATTACCCAATAATGCTTAACCCGCACTTCTTTTATTGACCGCACCATAAACAAAGTGGTAACATAACTTGAATGGTATTGACCTTTTTATGCTTAGAGTTCCGGATTTAACATTCTGCCCGCGTTGAACCAAAGGTTCAAAAAAAAAAAAATATATATATATATAATCTTTATGAGTAGAGGTACCTTATCTATTCAAATATTAATAATTATTATTATACATCAATATGAACATTAAACCTATCTTCATGTGCTTCTTGTTGTTGTTGTGTAGTTCTTCTTGGCTTCGGAGTTGGTTGAATGCACTGCTTGTTCCTTCTGGCGCTTATGTAATATTTAGTAACCAAGAAGATCACTATTAAGAATGCTAATAATACCCCAGCGTATCCAATGTTGTGGTGGACCTCGTGACTCGTCAATTCTACTGGCCCCGATTTGATGAATTCTTCGATATTCTGCTGCAGCATCTTGACTTCCGACATGTGACGTTGGTAGAGATCTTGTGGCGTGATCAGGTCTACCCCGGTACTTGGGACTACGGCATCCGTGAGGTTACTTAGGGGAATGTATGATAGTCTAGTAGTTGATGGATATATGTTATGTCCTCGAATTGTTAGGAAGTGCTGCTTCATTAGGCATTCCTTTTGTAGCTTAGCGACACCCGATCCTCTGATGGTTAGCGATGTTGTGTTTTGACCACATACCACGTTTACTATAGTTTCTTGACTTAAGGCGTAGATCCATTCGTTTGGGTTGCGGAGCTGAATCCAGTGAGGCCCGTCCCCAGCCTTTTGAATTCGGCATTTATCGTAAGCAGGTAGGTGATTAAAGAATGAAATCTCGCAGGCACTGGTCAATGAACCCTTATGATGTAGCGGCCCTCCTTGCTTACATAAGTACATCTCGTGATTGATTGATAAACAGGTACTCATATCTCTCTCGGAAAGTGCGTAGTATAGATCTCGATGAAGGTTTATTATAATGTATGGTGAGGATGGCTGGATGGCGGTAAATGTTCCATTTACCAGTACAGGTACTGGTATTACATGAAATATCTCAAAGTCCTCGGATGATATTAACGGTATTGTGATCTCAAAAATCGCATGTTTCGGAAGAATTTTCCCTTCAATGGTCATCAGGTTGAGAAGAGTGGTTAAATCCATATAAGATGCAGGCAGTTTTAACGATGATGGTAAATGTTCTTTTATAGAACGTAGCTCTTGCTGCAGCTGTGTGGGTGGCATCAAAAGCGGACTTATTTTTCCATGTTGACTGTGCGTCACCACATCTAGTAGTGAGCCTTGAATACGTTGAAAATTTGCAATAGTGGTGAGTATTTGAATTGCCAATGCTACAAAGGTTTGTGCTAAGTTTTCTTGATATAGATCACGGGAGATGTTGTTGGCCTTGTAGGTTATCTCAGCGATGTGGGATGACAAGGTCTCAAATTGTGTTGCTATGGTTTCTTGATCGCGATTCATTATATTTATGGTGGCCGCCAGAAATGATGTTTGGTTTTTGACGTGGTTCCTTAGTAATTCTGCATTGGTCTTGATGCCCTCAATCGTCCTTGAAATTTGGTCCGCGTAATCTGAGTCCAGGACTCCGAACAATGTGTTGGCCACGTTCCCTACAAGGTTGAGGGCGCCTCGTTTGGCTCGGTTACCGTTTGACGGTGGTATCAATAGTCCATTGGTTCTTTCGAGTTCTCCCTCCAGATTTTGTATCTGTATGATTATTTTTTCGCATAGGGTACCAGATTTAATCAGATGACATAGATGTTTCAATGATGAAGTTGTATTCGTTAATAGTTGTAGTTCCCTTGCGTAGATCTCCATATCGTAATAGGCTATAATCTTCCACTCACTCGCTAATATACTGGCTGCTCCCATATTCTCGAAGTAGATCCCTGATTGCGAGTCGAATGGCATTAGCTCGACTGGAAGTCCTTCACTCAGTGGAAGTGTAAGTAAAACCAAAAGAATTGTTGCAATTGTGGAGCCTAAGGATCGCCTTATTCTTTTTTTCGGTGATTCTTCATTGTTAATCGATGGTTTGGTTGCTTCTTGGATCCTTGAAGCTTGCTCTTGATCGTCTTGTTGTTGTGAACTGTCATCTACTGGTAAGGGCGCAAGGTTATGTATGGGTCGTTTGAACATCCCATGACTCGTTTTAACTTCCGCCACTCGCACTAAGCCGTCGCTTCCTCTTATGCATTTTATAATTCTTCCTAGCTGCCACTGCATAGGTGGTAAATTGTCGTCCTTTATGATCACCAGCATACCCGGTATGATTGTGTTGTTCGCTTGCTTCCATTTGTAACGGTGTTGTAGCTCGTTGAGGTATTCATGTGACCATTGTAATGTACATTGGTATAGAGGGATGAGGAAGGTAGGTAGTGAATAAAATTGAGGAAAAAAAAAAAAATAATTAATAGGGATTTAGGAAAGTAGGATGGGACATTGGGAGAGGATAGGAAATCAAGGGTAGATATAATAACTCATTGCGTTTGCGCATGCCTAGCTTATGCTCTGGTGCTAGCTCGTCGACATAGGGGTATGGGATTCTTGCAATAGCCACTATATTATTTGCTACACATACATAAAGATCATTGCACGCGCACATATTATTATACAGGAGTTGGATAAAAAAAAATGAAACTGAAACGGAAGCTAAGATCGAGCTGAAATTTATTTAAAAAGAAAAAAGGAATTAAGAAAAAAAAATGTATCGTTCAACTACAACCACTTCGAAGGAGATGATGGTAGATCCTTCTGGCGGGTCTTCACCCACCCTTCCGTGTGCCACTGTCCGCCGATGTTAAAGAGACACCCTTGTGAGCCTTACGCTCTAAAGGAAAATACGACCCTTAACCCATTAACCCCGAAATGAGACACAACAGCTACATATTTTAATAATCCATTTCAAGTAATTTATTGAAGAGAAAAGAATATATTTTGTTTACTAGGATACATAGTTGAATAATGAAAATGAGGTTATTACGTTATTTTTATTTATATTTTTTTTTCAGTAAAAAAAACAGTATATCAAATACGAACTTAAAACAATATGCATTTATTTATTAATAAAGAAATAGTTTTATATTGTGCACCATTACATTTTACTTTCTAACGCGCCTATGGAAACATTTTCCTTTGTATTTGCATGTTTTGCTTTTATTTCGGTTTATTTAGCGTCTAAAATACACACACAAGAGCGTCTAGCAGGAGGATAAAAAAAATTAGAAAAACTTACTCGGTTCAACGTCGTCAGGCCTGATGATTTGGACGGAGGAAATTAGCTGGTGGTTGGGGTATGTGATCCCTAATTTTATTCCCACTGGTAAATATCAAACTCACTGTTTCCCCGCACTTATGTGAGAACAAAATATGTAATGAAAATAAAGATATACCTACACTAACATAGCCAATAAAATAAAATAGTGCACACTAACATTAATTAAAGAAAAAAAACTACAAACAAAAATAAATAAAAAAAAAAGAAAATGTAAATTCAAAGTAGTATTCAATGTAATATCAATATTCATTATTAATCATTATTCTTTTTTTCTCTTTTTTTTCAAACAATAGATTTTAATTAGGTAGTCACGTAACAAATTTATAGGTAGTTATAATTTTAATTAGTATCTTATTTAACTGCGACGTGTTTTATTGGCAGCTGGCAACTCCAAGAGTTCGATGGGACGGCACTCGGGTAAAGGATCAGCGATGAAATTAAGAAATGCCTCATGGGCCATAATCAAAACGGAGAGAAATTGTTTTTTTTTTTTTTTTTTTTTTTATGGGGGTTTGGGGCTTGATTAATATAGCTATGAACACCGGATAATGTTTAATACATGTAACTGTTTTAGAGATTTTTTTCCCAGTTGGGGATCAAGCTCAATATTTCCG
This sequence comes from Cheilosia scutellata, assembly GCA_955612985.1. Taxonomy (NCBI): domain Eukaryota; kingdom Metazoa; phylum Arthropoda; class Insecta; order Diptera; family Syrphidae; genus Cheilosia; species Cheilosia scutellata. The sequence goes on from OY015311.1 coordinate 80,357,211, forward strand.
ATTTCCCACTACACTAGCACTATTCAGTTATTTTTTTTTTTTTTGCTTTTTTGTTATTTTATTGCGTGGTGGTTTCAACTTTAGGGCTTTGCCACTAAAGATTGTCTATTCACAAATTTGATGCGAAAATGATTAAACAAAAATCGCGTTATTATATTTTTCCAGCTTTACTTGCTGTAAGAATTTACATGTGCTTTATGCCTCAGCTCCCGGTCGACTGACTGTTTAATTACTTCTGGCCCTTTCTTTTTTTTTTTTTTTTCCTGAGCAAACCCCCTATATACCCAGAAATCGGTCCAGTTATCGCAGCCGGCGTCACTTACACCAGCAAAAGCGTGAGAGGAAACAGGCAAAAAAAAAAACATAGCATGGAATCATCGCCTTAAGCAGCCCGCAGACACCACACTTGTGTCTGCACCGGTGTCGGTGTCTCGATCTGTGTGATGTGTATGGCGGAATGCCACACCGGTGTCGGTGTCTCGATCTGTGTGATGTGTATGGCGGAATGCCACACCGGTGTCAGTACACTCGCGCAGACACAAGTGCAGCGTGTATGGGTTTACCAAATTACCTTATGTAAAGTGGTGTGTGCACTGTGCAGTGCAACAAAGATAAATATGTCACGAGCGGGATAGATATCGGCAAGAGCAAATGCATATGCGGTAGCCGCTTTATGGCCTGATTTGCTATATAATTTGACAGCGCAGATAAAGAAAAGTTCACCAGTGGTGTGATCTGTGGAAGCATATTATATGCAGAGATATGCACATCACCTTATGATCCGTATTTGCGGAACTTTGTACTTCGTCCTACTACAGGGCATATACACCTGCCAGCCGTACTTTTTTTTTTTTTTGTAGTAACAAAAGGTGCCATTACAAAACAGATTGCATGAAGCTGATTTCAGCGGAACTGTAAGCTGAGAAGGCTAAAGGAATAAGTTAACGCCTGATATCCTTCGCATGGTAAGTACCCACAAATTTGCCCATTAGGTCTTCTAGAGCGTAATAGGAGGAACCTAACTTTTCTTTTATACGCGACTTAATAAAAACTGGGGCCAGCTTTGCATTGAAACCCCTTTCAAAGCAACTCTGCGCAAAGTTCCGTCTGTAAACTTCGTCCCCTACTTTAAAATCTGCAGGTTTCGTTCTTAAATTGTAGGTTCTTTCATTTTTCTTAAAGGCGGCTTGGATGTTTTCTTTGACCCGATCTCTTGTTAATGACAGTTTATCCCTCCTTTCTAATCGAATGTCGTCATCGTTGATTAAGCTTAACTGTCTCAACAGAGCATAGTCAGATCCGTGCTGAATCATATTTTGCCCAAATAGCACAAAATATGGACTACAGCCAATGGAAGTGTGGATCGTAGCTCGCAAGGAGGAAGCTATACTGCTGAGATGGACGTCCCATTCGTTATGATTTTTGGTGATATATGCTCTAATTGCTGCTATAATAGATCTGTTTACTCTTTCGGAAGAGTTTGACTGGGGAGAGTGTACTGCCGTGAACATATGCCTGACGCCATACTTCGTAAGAAAACTGTCGAATTCGCCGGATTTGAACTGGGAACCATTATCACTAATCAAAGTCTCGGGAACGCCATATACGTGAAATATATCACCTTCCATGAAATCCACAATTGGCTTAGTTGTAAACTTTCGCAGAGCCTTTAGAAATATGAATTTCGAAAGATGATCTAGGACAATGAAAATCCCCACGTTTCCAGACTTTGATCGGGGATAAGGTCCCAACAGATCGACATAAAGTTTTTCGAATGGCCTTGAGGATACGACTGGCTGTCCCATAGGTGGTCTGAGAATGACGTTCGAACTCTTCGTAGTTTTGCATATTTCACATGAGAGTACGTACTCCTTTACATCCTTAACCAACCCTGGCCAAAAGAAATAACGCCGCAACTTTTCTATAGTCTTACCTACTCCACAATGAGCAGAACATGGTGTATCATGAACAGTACTTATGATCTTTTTAACCAATTTTGATGGCACCCACAGCTTCCAGGATTCGTTTTCTTGGGTCGGAGATCCGGTATAATGAGCTGTCCTTTTATAGACAAATCCATCAACCACCTTTACATCGGGTAGATTAGCTTGGTTGGAAGAAATTCGTTCCTTCAAGGAACTATACTCTTCCGATGAAAAGTGTGGTGAGGATAAGTCTACAAGTGCGTCAGCTTCAGATAGTGAGCTGATTTCACAAGAGTCTCCCCTCGATAAACAATCGGGAACAACATTATCTGACCCCTTCCGATGTTCTATCGTAAACACAAACCCTTGAAGTTTGAGTGCCCATCTAGCTAATCGTCCTGATAGCTCCTTCTGCTTCATTAGCCATTGAAGGCTGGCATGATCTGTAACGATCCTAAATTCGTGCCCTTCTACGTATGCCCGGAATTTCTTTATTGCAAGGATAGCAGCCAAACACTCTTGTTCCGTCACCGAATAGTTACGTTGAGCCTTATTGAGTTTTTGACTCATGTAAGCTATTGGTTGCTCCGATCCATCCTCATTCAACTGTGCCAAGACGCTACCCACTCCATGCTGACTTGCGTCGCACTGGATTATAAAGGGGCGGTTGAAATCTGGAGTTCTTAGCAAGGGTGCGGATGTCAGCTTTTGTTTCAGTAGATCAAATGCCGTTTGCGCATCGGAATCCCAAGCAAATGACTTACTCTTCTTTAAAAGATTCGTAAGAGGAGTTGTAAGAGAGGCAAAATGGGGAATAAATTTGCGGTACCATCCGGACATACCGAGGAATCGTCTGAGCTGACGCACAGTTTTAGGTGGTGGAAAATCCACTATGGCGCTGATTTTGTCGGGGTCTGTCCGGATGGAACCATACCCAACAACATGTCCTAAATATTTCACTTCTCGGAGACAGAACTTACTCTTTGAAATGTTAATGGTGAGACCCGCTTTCCTAATATGCAAAGCCACCTCCTGTAACACGCAAATGTGAGAATCGAAATTCTCAGAGATAACTAATAGGTCGTCAAGGTATACGAATACCTTCTCACGTAAATGGGGTGGGATAACCTTATCCATTAACCTGCACATTGTTTGTGGCGCATTACAGAGTCCAAATGGCATCACTGTATAATGGTACAGAGGCCGATTTGGAACTGTAAAGGCGGTTTTTTCGCGTGAGTTCATCTCAAGGGGGATTTGCCAAAAGGCATCCTTTAAATCCAAACTCGAGATGAACTCAGCGCTAGGCAATCGACTTAATATGCCGTCTATGTGAGGTAATGGATAGGCATCTTTTACCGTTAAGTCATTCACTTTCCTGGAGTCCAGACAAAGTCGTACTTTTCCAGGTTTACGAACCAGGACAACCGGTGAACTCCAGGAACTGTTTGACTCTTCGATAACTCCCATGGAAAGCATTCGGTCCACCTCGGCGAACATCAGCTTCTCTATTGCAGGTGACACAGGATAGTGCCTTTGCTTAACAGGAAGCGCATCCCGAACATTAATTGAGTGTTCAAGCAGGTTAGTTTTGCCAAGACCCGAAACCTCGAAGGAAGGAAACGAAGATATAGCGTTTATCAATTGTTGGTTCTGGTGGAAGGTTAGCTCATGAACAGGTGGCTTAGTTGGCGCTACTACATCTAGTTCTCCTATGATATCAGGAGCAAGTTGGAAAGCTCTCCAAAAATTAACTCCGAGATAGAGATTTTGACTGAGAGACGGAACCACGTATATTTCTAGTTGCTTAGTGATATTGCGGAATGTTACATCGACACTCAAACATCCTTTAACTGTCTGCATTCTGCCCTCTGCTGTTTTTATAAAAGCGTGATATTTTTTTAATTTCAATTTAGACGCCAAAATCTCCAGAGCAGCTTCTGCCCCGAAACAGCTAATCGAAGCTCCGGAATCTAATAAGCCGTTAAAAGTTTTCCCGAATATTTGGACGTTTGCATATGGGCGTATATCTGAATTTTGAGTACCAATTTCGGCACATAACAGACGTTTTCTAGTGGTAAGAACTTTCTTCCAAAACTCCCGCATACGATTAGTTGACCGTTTAGGAATTCCTTTTGTTGAAATAATTAAACTTTCATTATGAAATATTTTTGCGCGGATTTTTTGATATTCTCGCACTCGCACATGATACGGTTTGAATGGGTTAAGGCCTTGGGGTGGTAGTGAGACAGGTTCTTCTAACTTAGATGGAGATGAACTTTCGGGAACCTGCACCGATTTTTCTGTTACGTTTAATGGTTCCTTGTAGAAAAGGGAAGAGGAGGATGTGGCTTGGTGTTGGTCGCCACATCCGCTTTGGAGTTTAAACGAACTGTGCATTTGGGACATTGGGGCTTAAAGACATTTGGAGTACCACAACCATAACAAAATATTTTCCTTGGCTGCATACAATCAAAATATGTATGCCCTGTGGCTTCACAGTTCCAACATGCCAATATTTTGTTTACTTTGCTTAATTCGGATATATCTATCTCTTCATCAAGAGGGGGAGCACTGGCCAATTCAGAGATACGCTTTTGCATGGGGGAAAATCCTGATGGACGATATGGACGATGCACGTCATGCATAAAATTTTCATGGCGATGACAGGCTTTTCTCAAAACAGCAATAGATGAAATGTCAATATGTAACAATTCATGCCGTAAATCTGGCTTCAAGTTCCTGAGGATTATCTCTAGAAACTGACGATCTGGAATTGGATCTGTTAATCTGTCTGATATTGAAGTAACTACGTCATAATATTCGTCGAAGGATTCTCGCTCACGCTGTTTTCTATTTCTTATCATTTCCACTAGGTCACAATCAGTGCGCAGATCGGAATATTGTAACCGAAGAGCATTGCAAAGAGAATGCCATTCTACGGTTTGAATACGCCGATGGTGTCGCCAAAACCAATCCTTTGCTTTTCCTGTAAACAGGATGTGAATGTGCTGACAGAGTAGCCTAAAATCCCCACTAAGCGTGTGATTGGTAAGAGCCTGAACTCTGTAGAGGAACTCTTCCACGGAAATACCATCACTCGAGCCACTGAACTTAACATTCCAATGCAGAATTATATTGGAAACCTTTTCGAAATTACTTGTAATATTTGCATTTTGATTGGACGTAGTTCTAAGCTGGTCGAAACCGTAATTGCTCTCTGATCGATTTGGAAGTATATTGGTTTGCGGCCAAATAGGCTCCTCTATGTTCGGAGTATTTGGAGGGACAAAAACTGGTGGTTGAGTTTGAACACTAAGATAACGCTGGAAAAGGTGTTCAATAGTATGGTTAATCGCCTGGGCATTTCTTTGCCGATCTTCCTCAATCTCTTCTCTAATGACTTGGCGAAGATGTACGTCATTACTAGGTTCAGTAACATTACGCATGGGAAGATTCAGATGCATTTGCGGACGGGAATGTATTTGACTCGGTGGTTCCACTTGAGCTTGCGCAAGCGCTGGAAGTTGTTGAGGTGGATTGTGATCACCAAATGAAATTCTACTCTCCAGGATGCTAGCATCTCTGATACTCCAATCTACCTGGTTCAGATTTCTGGTAGATCGAGTAACGGGTTTTCGAACTTTCGGGGTTGCGCCTTTAGCGCGAGAAGTATTCGACCTAGTTTCGATTTGAGACTTGGACGCAATCGCTTGCGGATCTGATAAAGATTTAAGAAGTGATTCTGAACATTCGCGTCGACATATTGGACAAGTTTGCGAATCCTTTAACCAACTTATTATGCATACCTTATGGAAAATATGGTCACATGGTGTTCTTGTTAGATCAATTTCTATTAAACAGGGCTCTTTGCAGATGACGCAACAAGGTTCTATCAATTGCTCATCAGTGAGCTGATCCAGCTCTTCATTACTATGCCGTACTGCCATCGTAAATATTGGAGTTATTAATAATATACTAATAGAATGTTATTAAGGTTATGAAGAATATTTTGTATAATCAAATTAAGCAAAAAAAAAATAAGATAGATATAGATAATATAATTTATAACAGCTTGGTCTCATTTCAGGGTTTAGGATTGCGTGTGGTCGTAAAAGTGGTTGAGTTGTAAAAAGGTAAGAAAAAAATAAAAAAAAATGTAAGCATTGGTGACTGTACGTTAAGGTCGCTAGAACAAGATCTCTTATTTCTCATATAGTAGCGCAATTCCAATATAACAGTCACATCTTGTATGTTAAACAAAAAGAATTTAAAGGGGAACCTTTTTTAAAAAGGAACATGAATGCATTGAGAAGTAGTAGTATTCAACCTTGGTCGTGCTAAACCTCAAAATGTTAAGACTAAGACACGCTATTCCAAAGGATCCAAATACTTATCTCTTTGCAGGAAAAAAAGGATTATATAAAAAAAAAGTCTACTGTTGGTAATTAATAATTATAGAAGAAAATTGAGACAGGTCTGCAAAAATTTGCAGCCCCACGTTGGGCGCCATTTATGTAATGTACATTGGTATAGAGGGATGAGGAAGGTAGGTAGTGAATAAAATTGAGGAAAAAAAAAAAAATAATTAATAGGGATTTAGGAAAGTAGGATGGGACATTGGGAGAGGATAGGAAATCAAGGGTAGATATAATAACTCATTGCGTTTGCGCATGCCTAGCTTATGCTCTGGTGCTAGCTCGTCGACATAGGGGTATGGGATTCTTGCAATAGCCACTATATTATTTGCTACACATACATAAAGATCATTGCACGCGCACATATTATTATACAGGAGTTGGATAAAAAAAAATGAAACTGAAACGGAAGCTAAGATCGAGCTGAAATTTATTTAAAAAGAAAAAAGGAATTAAGAAAAAAAAATGTATCGTTCAACTACAACCACTTCGAAGGAGATGATGGTAGATCCTTCTGGCGGGTCTTCACCCACCCTTCCGTGTGCCACTGTCCGCCGATGTTAAAGAGACACCCTTGTGAGCCTTACGCTCTAAAGGAAAATACGACCCTTAACCCATTAACCCCGAAATGAGACACAACAGCTACATATTTTAATAATCCATTTCAAGTAATTTATTGAAGAGAAAAGAATATATTTTGTTTACTAGGATACATAGTTGAATAATGAAAATGAGGTTATTACGTTATTTTTATTTATATTTTTTTTTCAGTAAAAAAAACAGTATATCAAATACGAACTTAAAACAATATGCATTTATTTATTAATAAAGAAATAGTTTTATATTGTGCACCATTACATTTTACTTTCTAACGCGCCTATGGAAACATTTTCCTTTGTATTTGCATGTTTTGCTTTTATTTCGGTTTATTTAGCGTCTAAAATACACACACAAGAGCGTCTAGCAGGAGGATAAAAAAAATTAGAAAAACTTACTCGGTTCAACGTCGTCAGGCCTGATGATTTGGACGGAGGAAATTAGCTGGTGGTTGGGGTATGTGATCCCTAATTTTATTCCCACTGGTAAATATCAAACTCACTGTTTCCCCGCACTTATGTGAGAACAAAATATGTAATGAAAATAAAGATATACCTACACTAACATAGCCAATAAAATAAAATAGTGCACACTAACATTAATTAAAGAAAAAAAACTACAAACAAAAATAAATAAAAAAAAAAGAAAATGTAAATTCAAAGTAGTATTCAATGTAATATCAATATTCATTATTAATCATTATTCTTTTTTTCTCTTTTTTTTCAAACAATAGATTTTAATTAGGTAGTCACGTAACAAATTTATAGGTAGTTATAATTTTAATTAGTATCTTATTTAACTGCGACGTGTTTTATTGGCAGCTGGCAACTCCAAGAGTTCGATGGGACGGCACTCGGGTAAAGGATCAGCGATGAAATTAAGAAATGCCTCATGGGCCATAATCAAAACGGAGAGAAATTGTTTTTTTTTTTTTTTTTTTTTTTATGGGGGTTTGGGGCTTGATTAATATAGCTATGAACACCGGATAATGTTTAATACATGTAACTGTTTTAGAGATTTTTTTCCCAGTTGGGGATCAAGCTCAATATTTCCGATTTCCCACTACACTAGCACTATTCAGTTATTTTTTTTTTTTTTGCTTTTTTGTTATTTTATTGCGTGGTGGTTTCAACTTTAGGGCTTTGCCACTAAAGATTGTCTATTCACAAATTTGATGCGAAAATGATTAAACAAAAATCGCGTTATTATATTTTTCCAGCTTTACTTGCTGTAAGAATTTACATGTGCTTTATGCCTCAGCTCCCGGTCGACTGACTGTTTAATTACTTCTGGCCCTTTCTTTTTTTTTTTTTTTTCCTGAGCAAACCCCCTATATACCCAGAAATCGGTCCAGTTATCGCAGCCGGCGTCACTTACACCAGCAAAAGCGTGAGAGGAAACAGGCAAAAAAAAAACATAGCATGGAATCATCGCCTTAAGCAGCCCGCAGACACCACACTTGTGTCTGCACCGGTGTCGGTGTCTCGATCTGTGTGATGTGTATGGCGGAATGCCACACCGGTGTCGGTGTCTCGATCTGTGTGATGTGTATGGCGGAATGCCACACCGGTGTCAGTACACTCGCGCAGACACAAGTGCAGCGTGTATGGGTTTACCAAATTACCTTATGTAAAGTGGTGTGTGCACTGTGCAGTGCAACAAAGATAAATATGTCACGAGCGGGATAGATATCGGCAAGAGCAAATGCATATGCGGTAGCCGCTTTATGGCCTGATTTGCTATATAATTTGACAGCGCAGATAAAGAAAAGTTCACCAGTGGTGTGATCTGTGGAAGCATATTATATGCAGAGATATGCACATCACCTTATGATCCGTATTTGCGGAACTTTGTACTTCGTCCTACTACAGGGCATATACACCTGCCAGCCGTACTTTTTTTTTTTTTTGTAGTAACAAAAGGTGCCATTACACCATCGCTGCCAAAATTGTGTTTTTATTGCTGTGATTGTCCTCCACCTATTACCTAACCTACCAACGGTTGGTTCTGCTCGTCCGTCGATGGTTGATGTTAGTGACTCTCCAATTAAGAAATGTCCTGGTGTCAGGGCAGTAAGATCGTTGGGATCAGACGACACTGGAACCAGGGGTCTGGAGTTAAGTATTGCTTCCACTTCGATCAATAACGTTTCTAGTTCTTCATACGTTAAGTTGGCAGCGAGAAGGTTGCGTTTTAAGAAATGTTTGGCTGATTTCACAGCCGCTTCCCATAGTCCGCCAAAATGAGGTGCTCGAGGTGGAATAAAATGGAATTCCATGCTTCTAGTCGTGCAGAATGACGTTATTTTTTCTTTCGACGCCGCTGCGTGTATTGAGGATTTAATTTCCATAAGTTGATTTCTTGCTCCGACGAAGTTTGTCGCATTGTCGCAATAAAGGTTTAGGCAGTTTCCTCTTCTTCCTATAAAACGCTTGAGCGCACCTATGAATGCTTCTGTCGTTAAATCTCCTACGACTTCCAAGTGTACTGCCTTGGTTGCGAAACAACAAAAAACAGCTACATATGCCTTTCGAGGTTGTTTCCCTCGTACCTTGAAGTGAATCCATACCGGTCCGAGGAAGTCTACTCCGGAGTTGACGAATGGTCTGGCAGGTTGGACCCGTGCTGTTGGCAAATTTCCCATTATCTGCGTCATCAGTTTAGGTTTTGCCCTGGAGCACCGAATACATTTTTGTACCACGGAACGTGCCATCGTTTTTCCCTTGATGGGCCAGTATTTTTGGCGCATTGCTGCCAGCAAACCCTGTGGTCCAATGTGTAGATATTTAAGGTGAACCTCTTGCATTAATAATTTGCTGACATTATGGTTGTAGGGTAATAATATTGGATGCTTGGCGTCGTAACTCAACTCCGCTGCTTCTAAGCGTCCTCCTACGCGAAGAATTCCATCTCCGTCCAAAAATGGAGACAAACTATTCATTGGGCTGTGAGTGTTGACATAGTTGCCCTTTGCTAGTTGGTTCAGCTCTTCCTTAAATGCCTGATTTTGAACTTCTCTTATTATCATATCGTTGGCGTTCTCTAGCTCAGACAGGGAGAGATGGTCGTGTAACCGTTGACATCGATCGCTCTTCTTGCAGTTATTTATGAATCGGTTGATATATGCAACAATCCTTTGCAGGCGTCGGAAGGAGTTATGATGGTCAATGATGTCGATGATACCGGTTTTTGATTCAAGTGTTGCCATGAGTGTGATCCTTGATTTTTTCTTTTCGTAATCGGTGGTTTTCGATTCGAACTTTCCTGGCCACGTACTCTCTGGGCCATATAGATATAAGGGTCCGTAAAACCACATGGTACAGTCCTTTAGTTTTGAGGCCGAGATCCCTCTGGATAATATGTCCGCAGGATTTTGTTTTGTAGGCACATGTCGCCACTGCTGAGGGGAGGTTGTGCTCCTGATGGTCCTTACCCGATTGGCAATAAAACTATGATAGTTAGCCGCTTCCGAATTTATCCAAGCGAGTACGATTTCGGAATCGGTCCAAAAGAACTCCTCCACTTCTCCTAATTTCAAATCCTTTGCTACCCGACGCATTAGCTCCGCTGCCAACTTAGCTGCACATAGTTCTAACCGCGGTATAGTGGTAGCAGAAGTGATATGTTCGTCGCCCCCAGATTTGATTGGTGCAACTCTAGATTTTGAGCAAACTAACCGGATTGTTACCGTACCGTCGTTGTTAGTTGACCTCATGTATATCGCCGCGCCAAACGCCCTGCCTGAGGCATCTGCAAATGCGTGCAGCTGAATTTTCCTGGGGCCTGGAATTTTGATATCCTTTATTGCCACTAAATCCTTTCGGAAGTTCTCCCACTGGGTGTGGAGATCCATTGGTAGAGCAGCATCCCAATCAAATTTTCGTTTCCATAACTGCTGAATGAATATCTTTGCCGTGATTGTAATTGGATTTACGATACCTAGTGGATCAAATTTCTGATAAGGCTGTTCTTTTTGTGATTCGTTTGTTCACTTGCAATGCCGAGTTGATTAGGAATTCATCAGATCGTGGGTTCCAACTAAGTCCTAAGGTTTTTAATGTTTGTGATTCCTTATCCTTGACATCAGATTGTATTGCTTGATCATTGGGTGGTATGTGTCTAAGTAGCTGTGGTATATTGCTGCACCATTTTCGAAGATTAAATTGTGCTGATTGCAAAATTTGAATTAGTTGCCTTTGCATGGCGATGGCTTCTGATAGGCTGTTAGAGCCGGACATAACGTCATCCATGTAAAGGTCGCTAGCCAAAACCTTAGCTCCTAATGGAAACATACGTGAGTTGTCCTTGGCCAGCTGTTGAAGACATCGTGTTGCAAGATAAGGTGCTGATGTGGTACCGTATGTTACTGTGTTTAGCTGATAGCATTTCATTTCTTGATTCGATCTGCTCCGCCAAAATATGAGCTGGTAGCCCCGATCCTCCTTTCTCACAAGAATTTGTCTGTACATTTTCTCAATATCTGCTGTGAATACAAAGCGCGGCGTTCTGAAGCGTAAAAGTATTGAGAAGATGTCATCTTGTATTGTGGGCCCAGATAACAGTACGTCATTTAATGACATGTTTGACGATGTTTTCATCGATGCGTCGAACACCACCCTGAGTTTGGTGGTGGTACTATCGGGTTTAAGCACTCCATGATGGGGCAGAAAGTAGTGTGGTGACCCTATAGTACTTTCGTCGACCTCGCTCATATGTCCTAGATCTATATATTCTTGCATAAAGTTGGCATACAGAATTTTAAATTCGGTGTCTTTGTTTAATCTTTTTTCCATGGCCAAAAATCTTCGTAGCGCTATTTCTCTGGATTCTCCTAAATCTGATGGCTGGCGGGAGAAAGGCAAGCTGACTATGAACCTCCCACTGTTTTCGTCTCGCTGAAATGTTTTTTCGAAATGCCTTTCACATTTTTGCTCTGCTATAGTATTACTGCTTTCCTCTTCAGCGATATCTTCCAGCCGCCAAAATTTTTCGATGATCGTAGTGAGGGCTCTATCTTCGGTTCTCGTTGCACATGTTACCGCCGTGGCAATTACTCTGCTTACTTTGCCTGCTATCACCCAACCCAATACTGTATTTTGGAGTATTGGTAGATCTTCGGCCAATCGTATTTGACCGACAACCAAGAATTGATGGTAAAATTCTGCTCCTAGCAGGATGTCTATTTTGTCTGGTCGGTTGAATTTTGGATCGGCTAGTGGGATATTGCTGGGAATATTCCATGTAGAAGTATCCAATTGTTGAGCTGGCTGATAGGATATTATCTTGGGTAAGACGAAAGCTTCGACCCTGCACGAGTATGAATTTACTCGTGATTGTATTTCTATATTGATCCTTTGGTTGGATCTTTGCTTGCCGTGACCAATTCCTTCAATAGCTAATTCATCTGCCATAGTAGTCAGACCAAGATTATCTACCATTCGCTGACTGATGATGTTAACCTGTGAACCAGTGTCCAACAGCGCCCGACATTCCCAGGTTTTTCCATTGGGTCCGATTATTGTTACTCTGGCAGTCCCTAACAGCACGAATGCGTGATTTTTGTTGTTAAGTAATGCACTAACCACTGACTCTGGTTCCCTTACTACTGCCGTTGCTTGACTTGTTGAAGGTTCTTCGTTCTTGATGATCACTGATGGGGTTTTTGGTGGACGATTGACCTTTATGTCTAAATGTAACAGAGTGTTATGCTTTTTGTGACACTTCGAACAGTTACTGGAACTGCAGTTTGACGCAAAGTGCCCAGCTCGTAGACAATTGATACACAGGTTATTTTGTTTTACGATGCTTAATCGTTTTGATGCCGTTAACTCCAAAAACTGTTTACATTTACAAATCGGATGATTGTATTTGCAGATTAGACAACCTAATTGCGGGGACGCAATTGCTGATAACGTCTTAAACCCTTGCTTTTGAGTTCTGTTTTCTTCTGTTTTGTCCTTATTTCCCAAGGCTTCTAGAGATTGAAAGCGATTTTCTAGGAACTCGAGAAACTTCTGGAATGAGGGAAGTTGTCTTGGTTGCACCAACGACTGTTCGTACAGTGTATGTGTATCCTTGTCCAATTTTTTAAGAAAGAGGTGAAGCAAGATCGGGTCCCATGCCTTTGTATCCACCTCTAATCCTTCTAATCCTAGTAAACACTCTTGTATAGTGTCGTGTAAACTGCGGATGGATCTGGCATTTCCAATTTGGACATTTGTGTGTGACAACATTTTTGATATCCAAGATGAAATCAGCAGTCGTGGGTTATCGTAGCGCCCTGTTATTATCCTTCACGCTGCACTATAGTTGGCACCTGACACTGTCAGATGACGCACCAATTTTTCAGCCTCTCCTGTAAGGCTTGATTTAAGAAACCACATTTTTTGCCCATCCGACAGCCTTTGGTTGTGGATCATTTCGGTGTATAGGTCATTGAATTGCTGCCACTGAAGGTAGTTACCGTCAAACTTTGGTAACTCAACCTTGGGCATTTTCATCGTTGTTGGAGGATTTTCCAACCTTTGAGCTAATGATGATTCCATGGTCCCGTAGAGTTCTTGCAATATTTCGGCGAGTTGCTCCTGTAACTCAAAGTAGTCTTGGATGTCATCCTGGGTTAGCTGGTTTTCCATTTTCCGATACATAGCAGTTAACTCTTCCCAATTTTGCTCCAATGTGCGAATTTTGATTTGGCAAAATGCCTTGCTTTTGGTCTGCTGTAAGATCATCTTATCCATTGACCCCTTTATTATCCCTATGACAAAATTGTATCGTTGTCTTAAGGAACTGATGTGGTTTTCCTCCAAAGCTGGAGGGCGATCAATGTTCCGCTTTGGAATTGCTGGATGCTCTTGAGTTATTTTTGGTATTGCTCCCTTAGCTGCCATCTCCAATCCATCCTTCTTCGCTGGCCCGGGAGATGGGTCGCCTGTTGTCGCTGCATGTGCCATCTCTAATTTTTTCTGGATGTCTTCAAGGAGTGCTTCTTGTATTTTTTTTATCTCTCCATAGTAGTCACGGCTGAAATAGGGATGACTGAGATCGATCTCCTCTATCTCCCTGATTTTGGAGTCTGTTTCGTCAAACTCCTTCCAAAGTGAGTTGATTTGATGCAATCGGTCTTCCAAGTAGCTGATTGTTTTGCGGTCAGGGGAATCCTTCTTAAAATTCCTCCATAGCTTGCAAATATCTTGTCCAATCTCATTCTGATCCTTAGTTATGGTATCCACGTCCATCTTGCCGTTTTACTCCTCTTCCAGCGAAGTACTCCCAATAAATGATCGATGAAGAGAGTAATTTATCAGTGCTCGAATTTACGTTGAACTGTGTTATGGCCCAGTTTACGCCCTACCGCGAATGAATTTTATAACCCTGCACTGTGCTATTACCGATGTACGCACCTTGGGTTTACAAGCTCCACTGTGTTATGGCCCAGTGTACGCCCCCGAACTGTTGTACGGTTGTCCTGTCACGGTCGCCAAATGTTAAAGATGGGATTCTTTTATCCCACCTGGGTTAATCTTAGGTACATAAACCTAGATTGGAAGAAATGTATAAGTCGATACAAATCGATTATACTGATAATAACAACCCCTCAAGCAGACTCACTTGAGGTGAAATAAAATGTCTTGGATGGCTGTTTTGATACTATCAACTTTATTTCCATAACTTACTCTATTTATACTACTTAACACTCAATCAATAATGCTTAATTAACTTAACTCAATAATGCTTAATCAATATTACCCAAATCAATAATGCTTAATCCATATTACCCAATTAAATAATGCTTAACCCATATTACCCAATAATGCTTAACCCGCACTTCTTTTATTGACCGCACCATAAACAAAGTGGTAACATAACTTGAATGGTATTGACCTTTTTATGCTTAGAGTTGCGGATTTAACACTTTCCTCAATCCGTTCCAAATCCTTTATCATACTGTAAGTATGAATCAATGAACACGTTCCAATTCACTTGGCAATGATAAACTATCCAATGAAAACAAAGTTATATAACGACAACCAGTGCGGTTGTAAATGAGCTTCGCTCAGGGTTTTCCTCGTAAATAAATAATTTCGTATTGAATGACACGAAGTGGCCGAAGGACTTCCCAATCTTCTAGGACATAATATCGTTTACCAACTTTAAAACAATTTAATATTTCACCATCATCTTTCTCTTTAAATTCCATCCCAAACTGTAACTTCCCAAATCAAGAACACGTTTCTCATTCGAAATCAATTATGTACATGTTTCTTTTTGGACACAATGGCAGCTTTTACTGTTACAAAACAAAACATCTGCGGAAACAAATAAAAAACAAAAATGCAAATGTCCTTATTTCATCAAAAGAATTTTTATCTATTTTCGAATATAAATCTCAGTGATATGAAATCAACATCCTTGCAGCCATTTCCTAATCCACTTCCGATGTGTCGGATAAAAAACACGATTCACATGTCGAAAGCATCTTAAAGCCAAATTGAGATTGGCATTTGAGTCGAGTGCGACTGTATATGTGGGGATACCTCAAACGCCTATTAGAGCACCCAAATTGGTTTCGTAGCGCAATCAAGAGTGCTTTTCGAATTCAAACTAAAGCCGGATGTATCCGAATATCTCTACACCTGTGTGGTGGATACGAGTAGGTAGATGCACTCCATTCAAATCGATATGTGACGAATAATCATACATGATTGTCATGGTGGTCATGGATAATTTGCATATAACCAAATAATCCTTCACCGAGAGTGAGTAGGTATTGCATGATTATAATCGGTGATTTAGAAGCATGCCACACTTTTTTGTGTTTGAAAAATCGTTGTTTCCAAAAGTGTCACAAACATAAAAATTAACTTAAACTATGACAGCTAACATTTGGAGTATGTTTTGAGATAAGTACTTTTTTTTGTTAGTTCCGAATCAACCTTGAAGGGGAAACTTTTCGTAACATTTCAATTAACGGCGAAGTTTTTTTTTAAATATCTCCGTATAATATCCCCGAAGGAACAATGTGCTTTTGTATGCAAGTGTTGGGGCTGAGTTTAGGGAATGTATTTGTACATTTATACGTAATCGGTAGAGCAAAATAAAGTTAGTGTATAGTTTGCCAGCACATGAGTGACAATTAAACAGCTATGTAACTACGAACTTTAGTGACAACTTTTGTCGTAAATATTTTACAAATTACTTTGTCTACAAAATTTGTGGCGTTGTTTCTGTACAGAATTGATCTCGTGTTTGAGTTTTTTTTTTGTTCAACTTTCTCTATCGCTGCTCCTGCTAGTGGTGTTTCGGTATTCCGATAATCACTTGTCACCAACAACTTCGAGAGTATGTGACAGTTTTATTATGGTTACTTTATTTGGTTTAGAATCTGCTTTGATTTAAGCATCATACACATGAGACATGAGGAACGAACTGTTAGCAACTGAAAACTTTGCGTTTAGTAGCCCAAAAAGTACGTTTTCAGTTAACATTCTAATTTTTATTAAATTATTGCTTATGTTTAAATTTTAAATTGTCAGATTTTATTCACAACCACACATTGTTCCACTATCAATTGTAACACTGACAGCTGAAACACAAATTATTGCAAACTCTCGCATATTTGTCAAACGTTTGCGAAGGAACAAAAACTCGATCACTGACGATGAAATACCAATTTAACGATAGTTGAAGTTACGTATTGCTCGTTAACTGATGTGGTAATAAGGCTTAAAATTCTAGCTAGCAATATTAATCAAAACCATATGAAGTCAAATGCATGACGCCTAAAAGTCGGGTTGGTGATGAAATCTCCTTTTCCAAAATCCCCTGTGCAGAAAGCCCTTACTCCAAAAGAGCCTAAGAGAATATCCCCACGGGAAAAAAATCCCCCATTTTTCGATTTGGTGTTATTAATTCTGTCGCCGCGACACCTAAAAATGGTGTTAAAAAGTGAGGTACGTATGGGGGCATATTGCCCCCCTGCAACCCCTCTGCTTGTGGTCACTGTAGCATTTGGAGTAGGTGCAAGGTTGGGTATATGCAAAGTTTAGTTTGCTTGTGGGAGATTTTGGCATAGGGGATTTCGTCCCGGGAGATTTTTAAAAAATAGAACAAGAAAAAAAAAGAGATTATGTCCAATATGGGATTTTGGAAAAGAGGAAGCTAATCTAAGTGGCCGCCGCAAGAATTGACGACCTTGCCAGAAATTCCGGCGATAGGACCTCGCATTCTTTGCGGATATTCTTTTTGAAAACTTCAAGTGTCTGAGGCTTGTTGACATAGACTCGTGAATCAGGCGATCTTCCCGGATAGTGCAAATCGCCAAAACGAAACATTAGACGACCCCTAAATGCACCCCTCATATTGTCGGTTGTGGTTCAACAGCTAACTGCACTGTCTGAACTTTGTAAAGGAATATTTTACAGTCTATCACCAAAATTGTGGTGGGCGCAGTAGCGCAGTGGTTAGTGTGCTGGACTGCTGTGCGAGGGATCCCAGGTTCGATCCCCGGAAAAACACAAATTACATCTTAGTGATTTTTTCTACTGCGCCACCTCTCGCGAACGTCTGACAAACATCCGAGAGTATAACTGTCCTGAAAAAGCTTCTCAATTCAGCCGTTCGGAATCGGCATAAAATTGTAGGTCCCTTCCATTCGTCCCAAAAATAGAAACTCACACAAACGAATGGTTGCGAGAAGCTAGGCCTAGGGTGTCTACCGCCTGTTGCGCCACCTATTTATTTTATTTTTATCACCAAAATTGTAAATTGTCTGTAAAGACAGCCGATTGATAC
The DNA here is from genome assembly GCA_955612985.1 of Cheilosia scutellata. Classification (NCBI taxonomy): domain Eukaryota; kingdom Metazoa; phylum Arthropoda; class Insecta; order Diptera; family Syrphidae; genus Cheilosia; species Cheilosia scutellata. The sequence continues at coordinate 80,374,945 of OY015311.1, forward strand.
CCAATTGCATGGCAAGTAGCGTCGTCTGGTCGATACTCTGGAGTCCTCTGCAACATCTTCAGGAACAGCTGTCATATTCTCAGCAGAACGGCTGCTCCGGGGCAGCATCTCTTGTTGTCACATACTCTTCTGAGCGAGTGGCTAAACGTCCGTCGGTCGTAGTGTTTCTTGGTGTCGGACGACCGGGAATTTTGCGCCAAAGTTTACACGACCGACGAAAAAAAAAAAATCGAATCAATTATGTATTCTGTCATCTTCATATAGGGTGATTGTACGTTGGCTTAATCTGTGTTACTCAGATGGAATCCTACTAAAATTGTCCACCTTATAGGAACGGTGACCATATTTTTAGAAACCAAATCCGGGACAAAAAGAAATATGAAAATTATAGCAACAAACAGGAAAAAACAAAACACTTTTATTGGATTATTCCATAAATTTTTACTTATTGAAGGGAAGATGTAATCTACAAACTTAATTCCTTCATGAGTCATGACGTAAAAACAACACAATAGGCATAAAACATGTTGCACAAATTTGTCGTAGACATGTCTAAGACAAAAATGCTTCGCACCCGGTGAAACCCAACTTTAAAACTGTCTTTCAGTTACTTCTCGATTTTTTAAATGAGACGTGTCCTTCAAAAGTATTTCGCCTAAATCAAGCTTTGATGATTCCATATTACATAAGTTGTAAATATGTACAGAAAAAAGAAGACTCCAAATACCCTTTCAGTATACGTTTTCAGATTATATTATGAATACAGAAACTATGCGATCCGCGAGCCCAATGTTTATATACTCCGCTGAGCATACAAGGCCCTAAAATCGGTCTAGGTCTGGTAGTTACGCTGTCCGCACTAAAATTAAGCGCCCATCCAAATGTACCTTCATTTTCCTTAGCTTAATGTTTACATCTCAAGGGAAACAGGTTACAGGCTTCATAATTAATAATAATCTTTACTAGCTGACTCGATAGTTTCATAATTTCAAAAATTTTTTTTTATGATCGTTTTGTGAACGCAAATTTACCGTGAAGTCGAGAGTTTATACAAAAAATGAACAAAAATAAAAACTTTTTTCGAATTTTCGAACTGTCCGGGAAAAGTTTCCAATATTTCTTTAGTAGAAACGTTATAGTCCAACTATTGCGGGAACATGTCGTAGACATGCTGCATTCATTTATTGTATCGTGTGCGAACTGTAATTGAAAATGCGCCATTGTGCATTTCATGTTAAAGAGTGACCGTTAAGCCTTAGTTATACGGAAATGCATGTTTTTTTAATTATTAAAATGTTTGAATAATAATTTAAAAAGTTTATAATGGAAATACGGGACTAATACAGGACTTAAAATTAAATACGGGACATTTGTTCTTCCCGCATACCTTTAAAAAAAAAATCGGGACAGCCGATTGAAATACGGGATGGATGGTCACCGTACTTATAGGCATGATGCATGAACATGCCTCTGCCGACGCACTGCAATTCAGTTTTATTGTATAAGTGTCTTTTGCTTAGGGGTTTGTTTTTGCAATTGGCAGCACTTTTTTTCAGCGACAGCCTATTTGACAGCTATCTTGTGCTAGTTAGTGATTTTGGCTTACCATCTCACATTGAGGGCGTTCAAGAATCTAGTTTAGTAATTATGACAGCTCTCTAACTTCATGTTGCTGAGTTTTCTTTGGGCCCAAGTAGTCACATGAACTGTTTTCTCAGATGTCGTTTATGTCTGCAACACCGACAAATAAGTCAAGAATTTTCCCACTTACTACTAATGTCGTTTTCGGTTGGTCGTCCAGAACCGTCCGGAAGAACTCTCCGCGATTCTGAATTAAGATCCAGAAGCAAATTTCTCTTCTTTTCAGTAGAAGTACTGTCAGTTGAGTGCCAATTGAACGCTTTCAGAAGCGGTCGGATTGCTTCCGTACGGTTCTGGACGACAAATCGAAAACGGCATAGGTGGACATCTATTTGTGCTAACATGTGTCTGGAGAACTTGACATTTCTATTGGGTCATTGAAGAGCATAGGAGAGCGCAGTTTGACTTTTCGATTGCCCTGACGTGTAGAGCACCAATCAGAAACTCAGAACCCAAGAGAAAAAAAAAATACAATTGTCAATAAGTGACATACCTACCGACAATTCAAGTTAGTTTTCGGGTTCAGGTAAATTTGAATCCAGACAATTCAAGCCGATTTAAGATGACTAAATTCTTGAATGCGGCCATTGAGTAGACTTACATTTGACCTTTCACCATGAGTAAAGTATAGACTTCATCAGTGGCTGGCTGCACAAAGAATAAATTGAGTGCATTGAAGTTAAAAGTTCCATTATTTTCTTTGGCTTTTTTCTTGACGCTAGTAAGTTTTGCATCTCAATTTTGTTACAAAAGCTTGTTTAATCCTGTAAGTTTTTAGAGTTATGCAGGATAAATTACCACATGGTTACCATCTACTGATTTAATAGCAAAACAATTATTTGAACAAAATAAAGATAATTGTTTAGAAAATGGTCATCGACACGATTCTGATGAAGCGACATCAGCATTATTATTCAGCAGACATAAGTGGGAGCAGTAGCGCAGTGGTTAGTGTGTTAATGACTACTGTGCGAGGGATCCCAGATTCGATCCCCGGAAAAACACAAATTACATCTTAAGGTTTTTTCTACTGCACCACCTCTCGCGAACGTCTGACAAACATCCGAGAGTATAACTGTCCTGAAAAAGCTTCTCAATACAGCCGTTCGGACTCTGCATAAAATTGTAGGACCCTTCCATTCGTCGCAAAAATAGAAACTCACACAAACGAATGGTTGCGAGAAGCTAGGCCTAGGGTGTCTACCGCCTGTTGCGCCATCTATTTATTTATTTTTTGTAGACATAAGTGTCAGTGATTTTACAGGAAAACATATTTCCTGAGAACTCGACAACTCTGATATTGCAATAAAAAGTAATTCCAGGAAATAAACATGGTCAACTTTTGAGTGAAATTTTCCTGAATTTTATTATTTAAATTAATTTGTATTCTTTTTTGTTGTATACAAATTTCAATAGTAAAAACATGCATAAAATTATTACTATACAAGTTGCATTAATTTTTTACGAAACGTCTATATTAAATTCTATTTTAGACTTCTGTTCATATTTGTAGATTTTATTTCTATAATGAATTGTTTTTCGACATTAATCTGAAGAAAATGTCTATAGAGAACGGGAATTAAAAGTTTAAGAGGAATGCTTATATAGCTTCTTTGAATTTTTAAGGTAAACATTAACATGTACTATTTGTACTTTGCAACTCCAAGTTCTGTTTGTTTTAATTTAAATATGTAATTTAAATCGTATATACTTCATCGTTTGTAAGAATATCGCATTAAATATATGTATGTACATATGTGTTTCAGTTTTTTTTACTTTTATGGCGTTGCGGACGTTGCGGTCATATTTGACAGCTTGACGAAAGTCAAAACAACGTTGGTAAATCTTGAAAACTTATTTCCAAAGTGAGTGCTGTTTAGCCCAAACAGTGCGTTTTTTGAAAAAAAAGTTTTGGCCGAAATGAAGCACCCACCACGCCTGCTGTACGCAAGTTTGTGCAAAAAGAGACTGGTATGCTAGTGGACAACGCTCGTATGTACTGTGCGCACAGACGAGAATGTGGCTGCTGTAGCCGAGAGTATGAGACTCAATTCACGAACATCAACTCGTCATCGATCTCAACATCTCAACATTTCACTGCACAAAGATCGCTTACAAAGTCCATTTGACTCAGGAATAGTGAACTAGCACACACATTCACAATGAAAATCGTGCGGCAGAAAACGCTTGTGCGTGGCTAGCCTTAGTATGGGTAAATTGTAATTTCCTTTAATTAATCCACAAATCCGCCAAGTTTATGAGTTATATGCATTTCTTTTCAAAAGAAAAGTAATTTCCATTATTTTCAGTTTCCAATACAAAGGAATTAGTGTTCGAATCCTAAATAAAAAAAAAGTTTAATCCGTTCACTATACCACTGCATATACATTGGTAGAAATGTTCGAAGTAGACTTGTCCAAAATCCATCAACATTTTCCTTAGAGTCCACTATCCATCATGCTAGTGAATATTATTCACCAATTACAAGCACGAACAACCAACCGCAAACTTTGCCTGATATTCCTCTACTATCCTTCTTTCGTCCTTCTACCAAAAAAAAAATATAACTCTGTTCATCGAAAAACGAGAGAAAGTTAGCATAATATGCCGGGAAGTTGTTAAAGAAGAAAAGTTCTTCTTTCACTTTGACTTGTGCGAAAAAAGTTTAAGGTTAGGTCACCGGAACATAATGAAAAATTCCATGAAATTCCCAGAGAAATTAATTTAACTATCATAGTCAGCTAAAAAATGTTACTTTTGACCAAACATTTGGCAGTGAAATTCCCATTTTTAGTTAAAAAGCTATAGTTCTTTTTTTTTATAAAACTCAAAGTTAAACAAGCAAAATAATTGCATGTAGCAAAAACTTATGATACTAAATGTTAGAAATAAAAAACAATTTATTACGAAACATTTCTTAAAAATATTGAAAAAAAAAAAAAAAATAAAATAATTAAAAAAAAACAAACATAACACATTTTAAGACTGAAAATAAAATAAAGAAAAAAAAACCAAAACGTAAATAGATATGTTATTCAAAAAAAAAAACAAAAAGAGAAGAAATTGTGAATTGATGAAAATGAAAAACAAAATAAGAGCATTTTTCTTAAGTTAGGTAAAAAATAAAATAATCATCGGGTTGTTTTTTTAGTTTTTATGATAGGAAGAGAATTTTTGGACACACTTTTAATAATTTTTTATGAATTTATTTTATATTAAAAAAAAAATATATTAAAAACATTGCTGAACAAGTAAAAACCACATAAATAATCCTACTGAATTAAGACAAACATAATAATAAAATACATTATAAAAACAACTGCCAATATATGATTTATGTTAAATTTTTCAAGAAACAACGCCGAGTGAATCGAGGAAGTGCACAAGTTATGTTAAACAAATGATGGAGTAGAACATTCACGAAGAGTTAGTTAAAAAGGGGTTCCGACTTAAAGCAGAGACTTACGATTTTTGAAACGATAACAAAAACACACACATACATTCTAAGCCCTCGCATCTTAGACCCTCAGAGGATGGACTAATCCTCATCTGTAACGCACTGTCCTACTCCTGAACTATACTCACACTCAAAAATAATATCAAGAAACAAAAAGTAGCTGCGGCCTACTTGTAGGAATCGAATCGACTGAGAGCTGAAAGGTTGGTGTACCAGCTAAATCCGATAACTACTTATGCTCATTTACGCATAACGCGATTCGACCATCTGCCTTAGTCATTCAATTTCCTACAAGACATCCATTTCAATTCTAAAAATTTTAATTATAAAAATGTAACTTACGCAATTGGGTGTATTAGCACATTTAAGAAAAGTAACATATTTTATGCAAACAAATAAAACAAAAAACTATTAAAATTAAAATAAAATCGTATTTACTAGATTTAAATGTTTGATGTCACACAGATTTAGGTGATTCGCCTATATAGAGACCAATTAAAACGCATTTTTTAAACAAATAGTATTATTTACAGCTAAACAATAGAAATGTCTTAAAAACGAAAAATTATTTCAACTGCTAGTGCTGAGGTTTTTCAAATTTAGAAAATCTAATTGACACATTACCCGAACTGTCAAAATAAATTAGAAATTGTATTACGATTATAACCGCACGTACAACACAAAAAAAAAAATAAAAAATAGTAATAAACAGAACATAATGTAGATACACAAAAAAAAAAATATATAATAGAAACATTTATAAAGAGTTACAAGCATACAAAAAAGTGTATAGAAATGCAAACAACAGCAAAAATGATTGATTTAACATAAAGCATAATAATAAATAAACATTTCATTAAAATAAATCGGTTAATTGTGTTTGATTGAAGTTTTGTACCCGCGAGTTATTTTTTCCTCAGAGAGATAGCGAATATGTCAAGGATTTGACAGTTCTCCCTAGCTTCGGTTTACTGAGTAAGTACCTAACTTTGTGACAGCGAATGTATCACTGATAGTTCTCCACTGGGATGACATTTTTGATTGAATGTGAGTTGTTTTTTATTGTTTGTGGTAAGAGAAGTTGGTCGTAAGAATTTTGACGAGAAAGTAGAAAACTATGGTAGCAGGTGGTAATAAAAAATATTGACTGATAGTCTACTCGCATTTAAATGTGACGCATGTGTTAATTGGCAAAAATAAATATCGAGTGGGGAAGCGAGGAGTAACAACGATTCACGTTAGTTGGTATGGACCCTGACAATTTCTGTTGGGACATTTTGTCAAATTTTAGTCAATGAATTATTGTTTGAGAGAATAACGTTAACAAGAACTCTTAGACACATAAATATCTTCGGATCATTTTCTGACATTTATGTAGATGGAGAAAGGTAGGAGTCTACAAAGCCCTGAAGCTTATTTTATAATTTTAAGCGAAGTGCAGGCAAAAAGCAAGCTACCTAAACGAAAAAACTCAAGTCATACTGTTGTGAGCAACTATTCGCCTTCGAAATATGGAAAACGATGGAAAAAATTTAAAATCACGTGTGAATATGGCTAAAAAATATTACAAGACTGACATACTTCGAGAAGTTTGCAATTCAACTCTATTAGTGAGCAAAATAAGAGCTAAAGCCGGGAGAGGAACCGTTCATTGGATTATTCAGCAAGTCACTCATTTAAATCATCTGCTTAGGTGGCGCTACAGTTCAGAGTGAATCAGAGCTACAACTAACAAGTCTGCCAAGTTAGCCCTATTCTTAGCCAACCGCCTCCAGCTCCAGTTGTGTATTTCAAGTTGGTTGCGGTCCTTTTCTACTTGTGCGCGCCATCTTAGGCTTCAGTTATAGCTATCAGTAAAATGCATCCGTAAAAATACGAAACAGAACAAAACTGGAATATCATAGGAATTCAGTGGAATACTTCGTGAAACTGAATGAGAAGTTGAACAGAAAAAGTTTTTCGTACGGAAAAATTAATAAATTCGTTTTCACGAAAAGTTGTAGATTAATTGCTTATTTTTTTAGATGAACTGACTTTATAATTCAAAAGCAACATTTTAAGACCAAGATTGAGTTCAACGATTAAGTTTAAGTGCTCCAAAAAAGCAAACAAATTTTTTTTCGGTTGCATTTTACTGATAGCTATAATTGAATCCTTAGGGGAGGACTTCTTCTGATAAAATGATAAATAAATAGATGGCGCGACAGGTCTGTATAGCAGTATAGGTACCTTGGGCATAGCTTCTCACAACCATTTATTTGTATGAGTTTTTATTTTTTGGGACGAATGAAATGAACATTTTTCAATCGAGTCCGAGACCGGATGCTTTTTATGACATTTATACTCTCGGATGTTTGTCAGACGTTCGCGAGAGGTGGCGCAGTAGAAAAAACCCTAAGATGTAATTTGTGTTTTTCCGGGGATCGAACCTGGGACCCCTCGCTTAATAGTCCAGCAAACTAACCACTGAGCCACTGCTCACAATTCATCTACTTCTTCTTTACTGCGATAAAATATATCCTCTGAGAAAGATGTCATAACAAAATGGGGTCGTAAGAGACAGCAATAATCTTCGAAGATCGACTACCCAATCTACGATGTCCCACAATAACCCGTAAATTAGCATCAGATTGTGTAGGAGTTCTCTGGGAATAGTGATAGGAAGCCATCATTAATGACGCAGCTGATGGAATTCACTCGACCGCCATCACGAAAATCCTCGTTTGACGAACGTGTAAAGCGGTTTTGGAGGACTAGACCTGCTCGAAGATTTTCTAGGGTATCTAGACACTGTACTGAAAAGGGTGAAGTTCTCGCCAAAAAAGGAGCAGGGCTTCCAGAAAATGAAATAATTGATGGCATAAGACCACCAATATTCGTTGCCAAGAGAATCGATTTTAAGGTAGACTTGAGATAGTCATACATATAAAGGGTGTCCCATAATTCACGCAAAATTAGAATTTTGCGCCATTTAATAGTACAGTGATGCCAACGGAAAAAAAGACAACAAAGTGACAGCTGTCAGTTTGGGGTTAGTAAAAATGGAGAGCTATACGAATGAACAACGCATTTTCATTGTTCAGCAATATTTTAAAAATAATGAAGGTTTGTCAGCTACAGTCCGCAATTTTTTAACAAAATCATCTTCAGTGATAAAGCTCATTTTCATCTTGATGGCTTCGTTAATCGTAAATTAGATCGTCTAATTAAAAATCTGTATTTTCTATTAAAATTAATATTTTGCGTGAATTATGGGACACCCTGATTAAGAGGCACATATAGTCTCAAAGAGCTTGTGGCCTGACTGTCTGAGTTAGGTCGGCACAAATCTGGAAAACTGTTATAACATAGCAGATCAAAGTTATAAACAAATACGCTATAAGACATTCGGTTTAAGGAATACGGGTACGTGCAGGCTGCTAATGTCAAACCATTAGTCGGAACAGTTGGGGTACCTTTGCCGATGAATTGCTTGCCCGATCCATAAGAAAAGTACCCCATCAAATGTGCCCAGAATTTTGCGTTCTAAGCGACCAAGGAGATGTTCAACCGCTGGCTGGGATGATGATGGTCTTATATAGAGTCTCCTTGGTGTTTCTCGACAAGGTCTTACTAATCAATTGCCTTCTTACGCCGAAGTAACAGCGGTTGACAAGGGTAATTCTTCGCTTGATTTCTAATGTGATGTGATTTTCAGAGTTAATAGCGGGGCTGAGGTAGGCAAAGTCCCGAACTACCTCAAAGTTATAACTGTCTATCATGACGTTCTGTTCGATTCGTCGATGTTGTGACCTCAAAACCTTTCGTCAAAATGAAATGGGTCACTATTAGTCCGGTCTTAGGCCAAGAAAGCCAACAATCGATACTCACCACACCTATTCATCGAATTAAAGTCGTGTCATCGAGTCATGCCTACTTGCATGACTCTACCAAAATAACACTTGATGCTTGATCTTTTAAGCGGTTTTGCCAAAAGCCATATTGGTTCAGTCATGTATAGATACATCTATGTATATAGCATCAAACAAAATGAAAGCATAGCTTTACCTAATTAACACTAAACATTCCGTCACTCCGTCACACACTGCGTGACAACATTTTAACGACTTTCGTCACCCATAAATCACCAAATTGGGTGACATAAAATGAACTCATTAACTTGACAAAATTCACTCCACGATTAAGTGAGCTGCCGCACTTTATTGTCCGTTTATTTGCGGACTTCTTTCAATCTGTTTGCCAACATTAGGATAAGGACCGAGAGGATTTATTGAAGATACTGTGTTAACAGTAAACACGCTGCTGTTGCTCCTGTTGACCTAAAAAAAGGAAACAAAAATACATATTCTCTCAGCACAGTCAGAAAAATGTCATTACATGACGTGCAGAAACTTTAAAAATAAATTTCAAGGGGGACCTCTTGTTTTGCCACTCGTCCCTGTCAGCAAACACACGGTGTGGCTTCTCTAATGTAAATGTCAATGGCGGCAATATGAAATTCGCGCCGGAAAAACTTGCACAAGACACACTAGGTATATGTGTCTGTGGACAAAAAAAAGGTGTCCTCTATATCTGAATAATGGATTCAGGATGCCAGGCAAATAGGACGCTTTGCAATCTACAATAATCTGCTAATGACTGTTCGAAACTGTGTGCAATTGTGTGGACTCCATTCCAATTGGATTGTAATCGTACGCTGAATCGATATGGTGTGGTGACGCTTGCAGGAGTAATTAGAGCGGAACTTTGAAGTTACGAGCTTAACTACTAGCAATCAAAGTGGGGTGGCAATTAATTGGGTTGGACTATTGTCATGCTATATAAATTGTAGGTGCGGGCACATGGACTGGGGTATTGAAATTCGTTTACGATTCAGGAGCAGCTAACAGCAATGAGTTTTCGGTTAATGTGGCACGCTTTGGTATGATTTTAGGTAGATGGACTAGAACCGCATGTTCTGGTTCGGAGAAATTCAAGACCTATTAACAAATCCTATCAATTTAATACAATTTTTCAAATTTTGTCAACTGACAACAGAACTTGTTTTGGAATCTGAAGGTTGAATTATAATTAGTCAAACAGAAGCCTCAGTGTTGCCATTAAGCTGATCATATTACTGTTCAATAGTTTGACAGTTATTTGTGTAGTGCTTGGGTATTTAAAATTAGTCTATTTAATCAACTTAGGTATGTCTAGTTTAGTCATGTGACCTCCGAGAGCTGTTGTTAAAATGACAGACAAATTTGCTCTGAAAGACTGAAAGATTAAAGAGAAAAAAGTGTCCTAAGGAGTGTAGCGGTTTTATTGGTTTATAATAATCACCCCTATCGTGGAATCCGTCGGAATTGAGCTTCACTTCACCTATTCATTTCCCTTTCACTTGCTACTGTTATCGTGGAATCCGCCGGAAACGTCTCCTTATCGACACGTTTTTGGGAAAGGTAGTTTCACTGTCAAAAGACTGTCTTTCATTTGTCAACACAAATTGCATTCGCCGGAGACATGAAAAGTTTGTTTTAAAAGTGATTTAAATAAAATATAAAGTGTTTGATATAATATTGATACGATAGCTCTATTATTGGAAGCATAAGAGTAAGAACGAAATGAGCGGTGTTCTCAGAGAAGAGTACGAGACAGGTTAACAGGAGCAGTGAATGATTTCATGGAGCTACCGTATGAAATGTGTTTTTAGAATGATTTTTTTTTGGTTTTAATAAAGTTCAATATTGCACAAATTTATTACAAATGTTCGTCTTAATAGCGCTGCTTTTTTACATGTACATTTTCTTAAAAAAAATTCTCACGATTGGCGATGGAATCCGCAATGATTTTGTTGCGGGTAAGAAATGACATTTTGTTCGGGAAAAATTCGATTTGAACGTTTTCAACGATACAGGGGAATTCATTCACATAACCCACACGGGGAACTGTTCACTTTGTGGATTTGACGATACCAAAATATTTTTTTCCGTGAATAATTCCCCCCGGCGGATTCCACGATAGGGGTAAATAAAATAAATAGTTGACGCAACAGGTCCGTATATATCTACAATTGTATGGCGAGTACGAACGGTTGAATTGAGGAACTTTTTAAGGACAGTTATACTGTCGAATGTTTGTCAGATGTTTGTGAGAGGTGGCGCAGTGGAAAAACCCTGGTGTTATAATTTGGCATTCATTGTCAAGTGCTCTAAATAGCGATGGCCGAATCCCGGGATCCCGGCAAAACTGGCCCAACTGTGTCGCATGATGCTGGAAAATAATGGCCTATTTTATAGTAGCGCTTCGTCGTGTTTCTTTTCGACTTTCTCCATCGTCATGCTGTACAGACGGACGAGTTTGGCATGTATTCCGAAATGTTGACATGCCTTTGTATAACTTGTCCCTACATATTTACGCTATCATAGGCGACTTTGCAGTCGATAAGGTCAACAGCACCGTCATTTTTTTTCATTTAGAGCAAGATGAGAGCCGACTAGCCTAATATCGCCCTGACCCCTGATCACTTAAATTAAATTGTTACGACATCTGTTGTCGGAAATTGTGTTCACAATTTGTTGCAGTTGCGGGGATTCAGGAATAGATGGCAGTGTTGTAAATTTAGTGATGGCGAGTAAAAGTTCTACACTTTTGACGTTATTGATCCAAAAGAGCTATTTTTTTTTTACAAAATTGACATTTTACTACGTCAACATATACGTCATAAAAATAAACAACTCGATTTATATTTGTTCCATAAATCCTCGAAACTAATATACTTTCCGTTTATTTCTGAAAACATAATTATGGAAAACAAATATGTATACATTAATAATTGTATCTATATATAAAATAACATTTAGATAAAATTTACAAATAAATTACTTAACTACAGACACGTCTGCATCCTTCATCGCTTCAAAATTAAAAATAAAATCAAAAAAATTCGTGTTAACTAAGTACGTATGTGTGTAAGTTCGTAAATCCATCATCAAAGTGAAAAATAAATTGATTTTGTTTTTTTATTCCATTAAAATTAATTACAAATGCGTTTCTCTAAGTGCAAATAAACATAAACCACATCAAAGCATCGTTCGCCCATCTCCATCTCAATCTCCATCTTCTAGTGCAGCGTATCCTTTGACATTTTTGAGTCACCAAAGAGACGACTAATCGACCATGGGCTACTGCAAAAAAAAATCTCCTTATTTACTTGCATACAAAGCTTCGTACAGTCCCGCGGGCAAGTGTTCAGCCATGAAAATCTGCAGTTTCTCCTTTCCAGTTACCGGAGTGTAACGAGCCATTGGGAAGGTACGTGTTACAGCATCGATGAGGACACGAAGAGCCGGCTGAATATCCGATGACTGAAATATATAGACGTAGAAATATTATTGCCAATTAATGATTGTATTCTTACTTCTTGGTTGTATTTGTCGATAGAGGACATAGCTGCCTCATAATAGTCCTCGCCGTAGATTTGTTTCTGTTCGTCGGATAATTGCGCCCACATTTCCTTGGCCTGCAAAATTAAATAGAAAAAAAAATATTTTTCAATTATCCACTCGTTTTATATTTAAAATTTTAAGCAAAAAATATTGAAAGCAGCTGAATTTTATAAACTGTTGACCCAACAAGTGCTTATAGTTTGAAGCGATTCTCGCGGCAAGGACAAACCCCAAATCTAGGCCACAAAACACACGGACTCAAATTTTTAGCCCGAAACTAAATTATCCTCCACTCAAACTTATATATAAAACACCCCGCACTTAACCTGTGATTGTCATAAATTATATGAAAAAAAAAAAACGCCCACACCTAAAAAAAATAAAAAGTTCTTTATTTTTTTTTTGCAACAAAGCAATTGCAACCTCCTTCATGGCCACCCATTGCTCTTCCCCAACTGCCTCTCGACGTGGTATTCATAGAAACAAGTAAACGAGATGGAAACGAAAAATAGAAAATTCTTTTTTAAGCACATAACTCTGCACAAGTGAAAGTTATTAAGAATATCCTTTTGGTGTCTGTGTGCGTGAGTCGCCATCTAATTATGACGAAACGATGACGATGATGATGATGAGTGGTGACAGTGCAGTGCAGGTAACTACACTATTTATATGCCTCCGGACTGACGAACCTATTCAAACACACAATGCGGCGGAGTGTATGTGGTACCTTTGAGTTGGAACTATCACCGTACGGAAGCATTTCATCAATGGGGGTGCAGCAACATGGTAGTGCATATACGAATAAGCTTATATCAGCATTAGGGGAGGATATCATTTTGTATAGAATGACAAGCGAAAGTCATGTAGCCGAAGGCGAATTGTTCAAATTTGTGGATTTTGTGTGGGGAAAACGCGTGATGGCACTCTCATTGCTGTTGGGCAAACGACGACGATCCTTTTGAGAAAATACGACCTGTACCACGACCTGTACCAGACCGGAGCAGAAATTCCGATTCCAGCTAAGCGAAAGCCAAATGAATTCTTGGGCTGTTTTTAGTAAAAATGTATTGGTAAGGATATGTAAGATTTCGGTTGGGGAGTTTCTACGAAAAGGAAGCATTTACAAAAAGGGATATGTATCTGCTGATACACACACTCCATTATAATGAATTTCTGTAGAAGAACGGTGACTGGAGCTGGGAAATTATGAATGAAACTTCATCCCAGATTCAAACCGAAGCCAGTAATGTGTCGCTTCTACATCCGAATTGAATTATACTGTCAGATATTATTGTGGTGAGAAGAGCGGAAACTGCATGACGGGCTGTCTACCCGACCACTGCACTGAATGTCATCCAAATGGAAGAAAGACTGAGTATTCATCGTTTATTCCATTCGAAAAACATCGACCCCTATTCCTACCTTGGAGGTCACATGTCCCTAATCGACGTTATGGAGTCTTAAGGAGCATTCAACATGTTTCTAGACAACATGCTACCGAAATATGGCTTCCATAAAAACTTCTCTATCATCATCCCTGGGAAGACAAACCTATTCCATCGCGACTTGACCTACATTTGGTATACAGGTCCTTGGCATTAACCATTGCGCTAGAATAAATTTATACGTTCTAACACACATGGTACAACTATATTTATCTTCTCAGACAGCCAAGCTGCTCTTAACGCTCTAGATTCTTCTGTCGTAAATTTGAAGATGGGCCTGAAAACGTACATGGCCATCTACGAACTTGCAAAGAAAAATCTAGTCATACTACACTGAATTCCAGTATAGTGACTGCCTTCTATACTAAGCTCCAAAGAACGAACTATCTCGGCTGCAAGGGAGCTTGCCTGAGTTCGCCGGGCTTTGCTCTAGATGCTAGGCTTGATTTACCTCTCCTTGATACCTTCATCATGGGTTCTAACTATCAAAGCAATCTACCGTCTCAGGCGGGGTGGTTTTTGGTATCATCCACACTGGAGTTTCGATGACTTTCCTCGACACTTAGGCCCCTATTGTAAGTGTCGATAGTTGATCGTTGATCGACAACTGTCGATCGATAGACAAATGTGTTTGTCGATTGCGATTGATATTTGTCGATTTGACAGTCGCTTGTAGTCGATTACAAATGGCTGGTCGATGCTTTCTCTTGGAAGTGAAAAAAATTTGTGCGTACGAATAGCTAAAATAAATCGACGCAATCGACAATTGTCGTGACGATCGCTGATCGACAATCACAATAAGGGCCTTATTCTACGACCCTTGTTCCATAGATATGCCGTCTAATGAATGACAAGGAAAATTCGGCTGATGTACAAATTTAGAGACAACTTTCCTTGGGTTCTGAACTAGCTTCAGCAAGAGTCTGAGCCTTGGGATATATGCAGTCGAACCTTCTCGGATGGCTCCAAAACTAGTCAGGGTGACTTCCTATGGAAACCGACAACACTATAGACTTCACTATATACTTATTAATAAGCATGCCTCTGTTTTTCAAGCGGAGAGGACATCTATGCTACCGTAATGTCTGCCGCATAATAATCGCTAGGAGTAGGTGGTGGTGTCGGAGTATTTGAGTCTGTACTATGGGGTTACGGGAAATGAGATTTCAGATGAGATTGCTAAACAAGGCTCAGAAGACGATTTCGTGGTACCAGAACCTGGGTTCCGTCTTCCTGCGTCCTCGGTAAGGAAGACGAATCGGACAGAACATCACGATAGACTGCTATAACTTTAAGGTAGTTCGGGACTTTACCTATCTCGGCTCCGCTATCAATTCTGAAAATTACATCACATCATTACTTCGGCCTAAGAAGGCAATTGATTAGTAAGGCCTTGTCGAGAAATACGACCCTCTATATAAGACCCTCATCATCCCAGTCCTGCTTTATGGCGCTGAATCATGGACGTTATCAAAGGCGGATGAAGCGAAGTGATTTTCGGTCCCGTTTCCGTTGACGGGCTTTGAAGGAGAAAATTTAACAGCGAACTCTAAGAGCTATACATCGACATCGACCTGGTCAGAGAAATACGCATCAGTCGTCTAAGATCGCTAGGACATGTAGAGCAAATGGACACCAACGATCCAGCTCGAAGAGTCTTCGATTGTAACCCGGAGGGACAACGCAGTAGAGGAAGAGCTCGCCTTAGTGGAGGGGACCTCAACCAACTTGGAGTGCGCAACTGGAGGCGGTTAGCCAAATATCGTGCTAACTGGAAAGGCGTGTTGGTTGAGGCACAGGTCCACTCCGGACTGTATCGCCACCTAAGTAAGTAAGTAAGTAAGAGAAGAAAGGACAGTAGAGAGACAAATTATTGGCGTTCTTACGCAAAACTTTTCATTTGCTAAGCGTCTTTGTGTTCTAGGCTTAAGTGACACCACTGTCTGTAAAGCTTGTTTAGAGGGCAATGATACTTCAGTCACTTCTTTTTATATTATTATATTCTTTATATTTTCCTGCCCTTGCTCGAATCAGGTGACAGATCGTAACTGTTGATGTAGTGAGTGCTGTAAGCTCGGCTTTCTACAATAGTCGACAAAATTACAGAAAAAAGGGTAATACTGAATTTTCTTCCTAGTACAATGGACCAGTAGAGTATTTCTCATCTCAGTGTTCCTGTAGAGTATTTCCAAAACCGATAAAAAAAAATTCTATCAGATAATTCTGTTGTTCAAATTCAAGTACCTACCTACCTACATAGATTAACTATCTACTAAGTCAGCTCTTCCACTAACCTGCAAATACAAAAACCCACCTTTGGTGAGATTTTAAGCTAAGCTCGATTGTCAAGAAAAAAGCCGATGATCTTGATATTATATGGCTAAAGTTTGCCGCATAAGTTTCCGGTTAGATCATTTTATCGCATTAATCTGAAAATCTTAACTAGAAAAGGTACACTAACCGACCTCCAAAGCTGTAATCGGCGACGTCAATGTCCACTTACAAGTAATTTCGCAAATGTGTACAACTTCACGCGTACTTTGGTTGGCATTTGCAATAGATACCTCCAAATAATGTGAAAAACAGACTCACACAGAAACAACACTCATTTTAGCGTTTAGTTAATATTTTTAAATCGATTATTTTGTGTTCTTAGAAATTCGGATTCTTTTGACATTTCATTTCTTATAAGATTGCTTCGGAGCGTGTTAATATATTAATTAATTTAAGCCTACTGTCCACGTAGCTTAGGAGGAATCTTAAACAAAATTCATCCGACTGTCAGTTACGATTATAATTCATTTGACACCACCTCTGCGCCCTCATAACTGACAAGATGTTTTATACTGAATTTTGACATTTCTTTGAAACCAAAACTTCCACATCGAGAATTTTTTCTTATATTAATCCAGGACGTCAAGTTCAATTCAACAAAAGTAAAACCCAATTCAAGTCTTTTTTATCGCAATTGCCATAGGCAGTTTTTCTTGAAATGTCAGCGACTTCAAAATGTCTGTCGCTATGCCTTCAATGCCCTTGTGAAAAGCGCAAAATGAAATGCTATTGAACCGTATTATTTATTAGCACACACGAACACACACAAACACCGTCTGATATCCATTCACTCCCTTCCACAGCGGCAAAGGCCATAGTTCAAGGACTCGCCTTTAGAAACCTGTATCGGTCCATAGGAAAACAACGTCGGAGCGTGTAGAAAAGGGCAAAATGTTGTTCGAAGGACAAACAGAAGGAAAGTTAACTGAAACTTGAAGAACCGAAAGATACTTTACTATAACTTACAGCTGCTGTCATTCATTTTTGCTTTTCGAAATTGCTCGCATTCACTTGATAGAAGAGAATGTCATCACAGGGATTCTTTCGTCATGATCCTTGTAATCGAAGCATACACTCAACTCAATTTGGATAATCTGAGTAAAAGGCCACGCATGTGAGACACTTAACGCAGTCAGACTTCATTTCACTTTCGACTGACATTTATGGGTTTGTCAGGTTCGAATTAACGACAACAATTTTCTTTTTTGGGGGATTCAAGTCGTTGTGTATTGTGAAATTTATGATTTGGTTAAAAGAACAGACAGTTTTTATGCCTGTGGTTATGATTATACTCCCCAGGGGTGCCTATGCCTATACTGAAGGATATTACATTTGGGCCAATGAATCATTTGATTCCCAAAAGAAAACAAACAAAACGTTGTTTTAGATATTAAGTTGCGTAGGGGTTGAACAAAATCGAAAGATACACGTGCATCAATTGGTGCGAAATAATTGAAAAAAGGGCTGTACTCGTAATTGGATGAAAGAAACACTTTGCGCTTGGTATTCTTGCGTAATTAATTTATTGGTCCTTCGAGCCGGATTTACACATGGGAAAACTGTTAGTATTGCAGTATCTACGCTTGTGTACTTTAGTATTTCTCACGCTAGACATTAAAAGAAAATTGTTTGAATGGTGGAAAGCGAGGAGTAAAGGGATGCGGCCACTAACAATTTGTCCTGGGAAATTACAGTAAAGCTTCATAATTGATGGCAGGTTTTGTAAGGTCGAGAATTTTAATACAAATACTTTTGTTGGAATTATATTTACAATACTGCTAAACTATTATCAACCTCCTCTGATTTCACTGATTTGAAGACTAGAAGTTTAAAGTATCTATCCCCCTTTAGAAAGGCATTTCTGTTTTTCCCTTGCCAGAAAGTGAACCGCACATACTTATAGAATATTCAATAGATACGCCCAAATCAAAAAATGTCAAAAAATCGATTTCAATCGAAGTCATTTATCTACCTTACAAAACTGACGAACAAATTGATATTAAAGTTCCTACTGCAAAAAAAAAACTCCATTACCACAGTATCACTGATGATAATGACACAAATAATGACACAAAAAAAAAGAAAGAAAAATAGTAAGGAAATTGAAATCCTCCCCCTTTTCTCCACCCATGACTACAGCTTGACTCCAGAAGGGGCAAATATCAACCATGGAAATATCAAATCTCCTCAATTACAATGTAATCATGTTCTCACCTACCCAAGTGACTTCTGTCATTATAGCTCCACTAATTAATTCCATTTTTCATTTTTTATTTCCACGTCAAAATTGGCTTGGAATTTTCCATGAATACGATTTCATTGAAGTAGTACTTAGACGGGCTATAATGACTGTCGAATCGATAAAGTTCGTCTGCTTATGAGCTTTAAAACGATTTAGACTCATTGACTTTTTGTTTTTTAACTAACCAACTTTTCCAACCATTAAGGTAGGCGGCTAAGAAGTTAGTTAACAAAAGAAAAACGTATTGTGTGAGTCGACGAAAACGAGTGGAAAGGCTAAAGCAAAACGATTTTGGATGGTATGACTGACGAACATAAAAAGGCAGTTCATGGCCGCTTAATCTTTATATTCCTTAAAGGAAAGTCTAAAAATTAGGTTTACAGGGTTTGTTCCTTTTGCCATTTGGCTTAATTTAATTTTGCATTTGAAAGGAAATGTGTTGAAAAGCGGGTACCCTGTTTTGGAATGGAATTCCTTTCAATTTGAATGGATGATTATGAAACTGAGGAACTGACCTGCATAAATTGTTTATAATAAATTTGATATCGCATTACAGCCACAGGCAGAATAATTTATATTTTCCTTTTCAATTCAAGAGCCCTTTGTGATGTTTTCAAGTGTGTTCTTGCATGGTGAACAGTATGCCAATTTAATTTGATGGTGACCTTTTGCAAATGACGTATTAGCCAATTTTTATAGCTGAATATCTTTCACAATGTGGCAATGCCACACGAATTTATAATGTTGTTCCTAATAGTTATTGGGAAATAATACGAAGTGATGCAATTATGTTAGCAGTAAGATCAAATAGAGAAAAAAATCCGTAGAAATTTTAACAACATCAGTGGAACTAATGAACACTAGGCAAACATTTTTTTTGACTTAGGCCACAACAAACCGAAAAAAAATTGTCAAACTAATGTACTCTGTCGTTTAAACCTCAGATCACTTGACATTTCAATTTCAAAGGTGCCCACTGTTTGCGTGTTACAGTGGTCACATCTAAATTTGGTTGTGCAAACATCCGAGAGTATGACTGTCCTGAAAAGGCTTCTCAATTCAGCCGTTCGTACTCGGCATAAAATTGTAGGTCCCTTCCATTCGTTCCAAAAATAGAAACTCACACAAAACGAATGTTTGCGAGAAGCTAGGCCTTGGGTGTCTACCGCCTGTTGCGCCGCCAATTTATTTTATTTTTTACATGGGAACTAAGTCCACTTCACGAAAGTGGTTTTATTTCCCACTAGGTGGGAACTGAGTCCCTCAGTGGACTTATAGGGACTTATTTCCCTGCACCGCTAAGTACCTACTGTACAATACTGCCAAATTCTATTCATTAAATTTAGTTAAACTGAGTTCAATTGTTGAAGTTCAGATTACATTGTGAAACCGGACGGGTTGAACTTCAAATTTAAACTCAAGTTCAGGTTCAGTTGAACTTTAGTTTTAACTTCCACTGTAAAAAGTGGGGGTTAAACTTAATGGATGAACCCAATTTATCAATTCGTACAAACAACAATTCCACAAATTGTTCCACTGAATTTTTATAAACTGCTTGAGTGCTTGAGTTAAATATTTTCGTTTCGTTCTGTTTGCTGTTTTTATGGATGTATTTTCCTTATAGCTATAACAGAGGCCATACTTTAAGATGATCTGAAAAAGAATTTTTCTAAACAAACTTTTTTTTATGTAAAATGACCTCCTAGCTCCTACTTTGGCGGTGACAGTGCGCATTGTAAATCTGCCGCTGAACAACTTCAACTAAGACAAAATTAATATACACAACATCAGCATATAAATGAATTTTGCCCCATTTGATAGTACAGTGCTGCCAACGCAAAAAAAAGAAAACAATGTGACAGCTGACAGTTCGGGGTTAATAAGAATAGAGTGCTATACGAAAGAACAACGTATTTTCATTGTTGAGCAATATTTTAAAAATAATGAAGGTTTGTCAGCTACAGTCCGCAATTTTCGAATAAAATATGGCCGCCATAGTGATTTAAAACCATCAACTGTGAAGAGAATAATTGAAAAATTCAGGGAGACTGGATCAATTAGTGATCTTAAACACTCTGGGTGTCCTGTCACAAGTCGTTCAACATTAAACATCGAAGCAGTTCGCGAGAGTATTGCTGACAGTCCAGAAACTTCAATTCGGCAACGTAGTCAAGAATTGGACATTTCAAGAACTCTCTACAGCGAATTCTCACGAAAGACTTGAAATTTCATGCTTACAAAGTTCAATTGGCCGAATTTCTAAATTCGGCTTTATTTCCCATTATGAAAGCGAAATAACGCCGAATTTTGAGATTCGGCCTTATTTCACTTTTAAAAGAGAAATAAAGCTGAGTCGGTTGACTCCAATTCAACATATGTATGGGGAGGGGCGTGCTGCCCTCCTGCAACCCCCCTGCTTGGGTTTACTGCTTGAATATGGGGAGGGTGCGAGGTTTTAGGGGCCATGGGCTTAAAGAAAGTATGCATTAAAATTCGGCTTTATTTCGCATTTAAAAGTGAAATAAGGCCGAATCTCAAAATTCGGCGTTATTTCGCTCGGCGTTATTTCACGGCACCCACAAAATCATCTTCACAGATGAAGCTGATTTTCGTCTTGATGGCTTCGTTAATCGTCAAAATTGTCGCATTTTGAGTTCAGAAAACCCACGAGTAATTGTTGAGAAACAAATGAATCCACAACGCGTGACTGTTTGATGCCGATTTTGGGTTGGAGGCATAATTGGACCAATCTTCTTCGAAAATGCGGCTGGGGAGGTAGTAACAATTTATAATGTTCGTTATCGTGACATTAGGTATAAGCCAGTTTTTAGTGCCTAAATTACAAGATATGGATCTGACCAAAATGTGGTTTCAACAATATGGTGCCACATGGCATACAACCAGAGAAGCAATTCAATTACTACATGAGCCATTTCCTAATCGTGTAATCGGCGATTAGAATTGGCCATCCAGATCTTGCGATTTAACGCCATTGGACTTTTTTCATTGGGATTTTTTGAAGTCAAAAGTCAATGCAAACAAGCCCACGACCACCAACAACGCCTTGAAAGAGGAAATTCGTGTATTAATGAAATTCAGCCATATTTATGCGAAACGGTCATAGAAAGTTTCAATAAAAGAGTACATACTCGCCATCAAAGCCATGGCGGCCATTTATCCGAAGTGATATTCCATACATAACCCCACCCCAATATGTATAGTACAGTATACTCTATGAATTAATAAAAATGTACGCTTTCTAATTAAAAATCTGGGGTCGAATCGCCACTTCCTTGAACGAGCTAATATACGTTCACGGAATTAACCGATTGTACACATGAAGCAAAAACAAATTCCGTCACGTATTGCTCGTTCACGGATAAGACGATTCGGCCCCTGTATTTTCTACTAAAATAAACTTTTGCGGTAAATATTGTAAAGGGTGTCCCATAACACAACATCAACATCAACATCCATTATAGTAATGTTGAACTCTTGACCCTGAAATAATGCCAGAAACAGTTAAGTTATTGGTTCGCTTGAATATGAAGAGGGTTAAGCTATTAGGTGTCCGGCACACCATCTTATAACCTTAGTAGGTACAGGAAGAAAAAAAATATACAAAAAACTTATTAGGATTATGTATTTCCATTTTTGGGGGATTTTTGAGAACGCTTTGGGAAATATTTTTATTTTGCATAGCAATTTTTTTTATGGAAGATCTATAAATTCGGTTATACTAGCGATACTAGCGGGGCGGTCCCGCAAGTAGATGTGCATGCATGTCCGTAGTTTGACAGGACTAATGATCAAAGAGATTGTAAAAGAAATCTTCCATAAGTGAACGCTCGAAAGAAAGGCCACCAAAAAGTACTAATGCTATACGCATGATAATGATGGAGGAACTAATGTTAGTCGGTGGGTTTCCGGATAATAAACAAATAACAAAATTGCATAGGCAAGACCTAAGTGCACCGAGTTGGAAGTCGTGGTTGGCCTTTTCCTAGTGTAGTCCAAATCCTTTGTAAATCGATTTATACAACATGTCACTGAACAGCCGACACTTGAGGACAAAACGAAAATATAATTCTTCGCAAGTGAATATGGAAATAATTCCTCGCCAGATTGTCACATCCATCCCCAATTGTTTGACAATCAATATGGCCATATTGTAGGTATATGCCCCTCCTGGCAATAAAATTGAAATCTTAATTCCCATTTAATCTCATTTAATCCATTTAAAGCTCATCGCATCTCTGCGTCGCCGCCACTTGCACCTGCCAAACTTCACTGATTGTCAATTTAATGACACTTTAGTGACAAATCATTGATGTTTTAACTTCCTGTGTTCTGCCGCAGTTAGCTCGTAAAAACCACTCGCAAATGTGAGTGAAAAATCGTACCAAACGAGGTTTTCAACACGTCCGCGTCCCACCGAAAATTTCTGCACAAATTGTGAGTTTTTAGAGTCATAAATTATTATTTTGGGTGGTGTTGTGAAAGCGTTTCTCTCTTGCACACTTCGTGAATGTTTTGACTGTTGCGATTTATCACGTCCTTCGTCTGAGGTGAAGAGAGGGATAAATCGAAAATATTATGTAACTAACAGATTTTTCTCTTTTTTTATTTTTTTGCTTAGTAAGAGACGATAAAATATCGAAGTAAATAAATCGATTTGTTCGGATTTCCTGATTTATTATTGTGTTTGCAAATCAAATTTGTTATATGATTCAGTGTTTGGTTCTTTTTTTTTGTTTATTGGGAAATACGTGCACATCCATCAATCACAGTCTAGATTAAAATTAATTTTATTGCTGACAGATTTCTGTATTGAAAACTTTTTAAGCTGTTAATGAGTAGAGCTATTGTTTTAAATTAAATTTAATTGGATAGCGCAATTCCATCAGGCGTTTCCAGGCATTTCCTGGAGTTTGACTCGACTTTGTATCTACTGCATAATACTGACAACATAATAAACTGATTCGAGTGCAATCTTTTAAAATACTTGGAAAAAGTCCTGTTAATATGAAAAGAATTTCGTCGAAAACGGACATGGGAGTGCCTTGCAAAACGGACAAAGAATGCACACTCTTTTGGCTACAGTAAGACAAGTAAACTATGGAACTCGCTTCCTGGGGACATATTTCAAAAAGACTACAACTTACAAAGTCCAAGCATCTCGGGGCACTGAAGAAGCACTATAGGTTCGCGTTTCCTCAGAAAAATATTAAAAAAAAAAAAAAAACGGATTTGAAATTTGCTGATTGAAAAAAAATCAAAAACCATCACACATACTGAACTTAAAATTAGGAATTAATTACAATCTCTCAACAAATAAATAAATAAATACTGCCAACTGTCCCGGGGGTAGATCGCATATGACGACTATGGTCTGAATGACTTCATTTCCGAATCTATGCCGATTAGAATAGGCAATATTTCTTAAATACGCAGTTTAAAAACAAACCCTAGATTTCAACACTCTCGGTTTTAAATAGTTTTGATAAGGATCGTCTTTAAGCTTAGATAGGTTAGGTTAGGTTTGTGGGATGGCGAGGAGTCCTCCGTGCCACACTCAAGTCAATACCGACCATTGTTAAGACCATTTTCTGCATGTGGTACCGCAGAGTATTGTGCCCCGTTATAATTCTTAAGAGGGTGGACAGGGATTTCCAATCCTTCTGTATTATACTCTCGGTTCTGGTTTCATTGAAAGATGGCCACAGCATTCTTGTGGTTCGCCTCTCTTGTAGCTTTTCTCCTGCTTCAAACTTGAGTGTGCAATGCGGGATGTTCACAGAGGGATCAGCCTGTTCTCAAACAGCTGTCAAGGTTCGGTCTTGCTACTCTCTCTTTGCCTGGAATCCCTTCATCTCCCAGAACCCAACAGTGCGATACCTTGTGCTGTATACCAAGAGCCTTGAGTTCTTCGCGACAACACTTCACAAGTTTCGATCTTATTTCTGGCGCAGTTATGACTTTTATTGCTGCCTGGCTGCCGATAAAGAAGGTAATACCTCCAGGGGGTATTGCCCTTACCACAAACTCACTGACTGCTGTTGTCACTACCAGGACCTCTGCTTGGAAAACACTGCTATGGTCGGGTAGGCGTATCGATTTAAATATACCCAGCGATTCGGAGAAGACATACCTGACCTTAGCCCAGGTTAACTTGTAAACTCTAGGTAAGGCGTGATGTAATCCTTGACAGGAACACGGCCAAAGTATTTCTGTAGGATCATCGAATGACCCGTATCGTTCAATTTCTAGTTTATTGATTGGCTGATTCTCATGGCACTAATTGCGGCCGATAGTTGTATAAGAATGTCTAGCGGAAGCAGGTTGAGGATAGCCTCAAGTCCTGCAGTTGGAGTTGTACTCATTGCACTAGTGGTTCCGATTCAGGCTAGTCTTTGAACCTGCGTTAATGCCTTTAGGTATAAGTGTCCTTATTGGTTGCCGTAATGTGGACCGTTTTCGCACAACATTTACATTACTCATAGACGGAATCTCAACATCGTTTACCTGATTCACATAAAAGCATACCCTATCATCTAACTCCACGCCAAGGCGTAAATTTGGGCGTTATGACCTTGGGCGATAAGACCTAACGCCGTATCCCAAAGACAGAGGAATCAGCCTCGTAAAGGTCTTATCTGTCCTATTGAGGCAACAACTGAAACCTTTTGTCAACAATTTCATTGGCTCCTATTGGTACGGTCTTACGCCAGAAAATTCCACTAACTACCAAATATTTGACAAAAGCTGGGAGAATGTATCCAAATCGCTAGTTAACGACTTTTTATCCTTAAGCCAACTATGGCAGTACTAGAGCTAGAGACCCTTCTAAATTCAGGTCGGTAACCGAGACCTTTGATGCCAATAAAGGTTTTAGAGGGTAGATCACAAGCTGCTTGACTTCCTTGAGATTATTGACAGTTTGGAGGTTTATCTTTTCGACAACCATTGTTTGAAAAACAAAGTTATTATCGGCCTTCATGAACTCAAAAAACTAACACACAAGGTATGATCTTTCAAAGGTTTGTTCAATTTGAAACTTTCGTACTATTTGACAGTTGGGTCATCCTTGGATCGAGAGTTCCAAAGGGTGAAAGCAGTAAAGAATTGCCTCGCATAAGTCAGCTCGCACAAGACACCCCACCCCAACTAACTTGTATTGCGCGGCTAAACCTGAGGGCAATTGCCTTAAGACCGAACTTGCTGAAGAGCCTTTTTGCGTGACGCCCTCTATCCAATCGGCTAGCTTGAAAAACGTTCCAAAAAACTCAATCATTTTGTTTGACTTATTCTTGTTGTACGAAGTTTTATGGGCGGGTTACGCCTTTTTCTGGGCTCTCTTTTAAAGCTTTCTTAGCCAGTAACCCACCAGCCAAAGGGTGGGCTCTGAAATGCTGAATGGATCTGCCCAAGTTCATAAGCCCATAAGCGGATTGCGGATGATCCCTCTTTAGTGCAGTGATATCCGTTCTGTTGTTGGTGTATCGGTTTATCGGATTGAAAGTCATGTCCAGCGAGATATAGATACAGCATTCGGGATCCCTTTTTTGCCTTTAGTTATGGAGAGTTACATCGAAAATCGAAAAAATAATTATAATGATGAAGAGTTCTTAAGAGCCATCTCCTGTCAAAGGCTGTTAGTAACATCTCGTAAGATAATTAAAAATCAAATTTCAAAATATTCTCTGACCTCGTTTGTGCCATACACAACATGGGCAGCACTGAGCAGGGATAGTAATCAAAATGTATTTCAGCTATTCAGACAAGCTCTTAATAGGTTTTGCCTAACCTGAACATGCTTCAAAACGCCTAATCACCAAACGTAAACCAAAATTGCTTTCCGGTTACAGCATGTAGCTCTATAAAGATAGACTCTTGGATTACTCGGCTGTCCATTATATTTCTCTCTGGTTAAATTTATGGACGCACTTTACTGCTTTATAGCTGTATAAATATACATAAATCCAAAACCACTGTACACATTTCCAAATCCTTTTACCACACAAAAAAATAGATAAAAAAAAGTGAAAAGAGAGCTCCTGCACACCGGTTGATAAGGGTGCCCGCATTATCATGCTGACAATGGAAACAAAATTCACATCATAACCTACATTCTCGCACAGCATAGGACTTTTTATTACAGCTCCACTGGGTCGGGTCTTCCACCATCACCACCACCACCACCACCGCCATTCCATATGCACATTACAATAGACAAATGACTCCCTTTGACCCCATTCGCTTCAGTGAAATATGGATGCACCACAACTAGATTGGAATTGGGACTTGTTAACATTTTTGCAAAATAGTATAACAAAGAGGCGACAAGTTTTCAACTTCAAGACATGTCCTTTCCATGTAAATCGTCTCCAAGTACCACACGTCCAAGTTATCCAATTGAAATTGCACTATCCAATTTGGAGTACAAATTCACCCCCTGTTTACAGTAACTTTGAAAACACAGCCATGATCCTGATGATTCAAGGACACACAAATACAATACACCGACGAGCATCAGGTGTCACCGAGCAAAGGCACCAAAGTGCTCTGCAAGTGAGAACAAGTGGGCGAAAAACACAAAGTGAGTAAGTGAAATGTTTTGAATATTTAACTGCGTTTCTGCTTCGCTTGTGGTTCTTAGAGTCCTCATTCTCCATCCTCAGGATATCGAACACACATTCAGCGTTCAGTTTGACTTTATCTGTTCTGGTCCGTTTCCGTTTATCTTGCTTTTCTTTCCATTGGCGGATAAAATATTTAAAAATGTTTTTCCGCAGTTTGTATATGTATGGTAGGTGAGGGGCCAACAACATTGAGCATAAAAATGGAACGTTATTAGTGTTTATAAAAGGCAACCACCATCACAGTACCGCCTTGACACGGAATAATAAACAAACCAAGACTATACACCATACGACGTGGCACACGGTGTCATCAAGTGAAAGAGGGTTACGACGACGACGGCGAGGAGTATTTGTTTCGTTCTTGAATCGGTTTTATTTTGTCCTGACATTGTCGGAGTCAAGTCAACCGTTTGATGAGGGTGTCACAGTCACGTGGGGATGAGCGGGGGTTAGGACGACAACTTTATGGGTTGTTGCTACGAAGTGGTTTTCTTTTTTTGTTCCCATTAAGGAGTAAAACAGAGATCGCCACAATCACTCATTGCCATCACGTGGCTTTGCTGTCATAAAGGAGGATACAGTTGAAATTATTTTTACCTTAAGCTCTCTTTGCAAGGGATAAGAGGTTAAGAGTCATGAAAATGTTCTGCAATTCCGAGAGGTCTTACGTAATTGGCTTTTAATGCATCCACAACAATGTTGAGATATAAGGATTTGACATGAACTTTGGTAATGCTTTGTACCTTAAGAAGGTTGAGAAGGGTGGAAAAAAATTCAACACCCTATGACTCAGTGGTTGGACAACTGAGTGTGAGGTTTTCCGCGTTTAGCTTGCGGAAAAAATGATTAAAACGTTTCAATTCAGACAAAAGGTGGATTGTAGGTCCTTCTATTGTAAACTAATACAAACGAATGGGTGTGAGAAATTCGGCCTGGGGTTAGGGGCGTAGCGAGGGTTCGAGCCGTGGGTGGTGACTTTAATTGAAATGCCGACTAATTATTGTATGAACTTGCCGACTGTATAGAAATCATGAAAATCGGCCCAGCGGTTATAGACCAATCTTAACAGGAACACTCCGGGGCCAATATCTACCAAGACCACCTGTAAATTTGAGCTAAATCGTGTCGATGATCTTCGAGATATCGAAATGTGCGCGCCTACAGCGCCACCTGTTGCGAATTTTCCAACTCTTATTTTTTTTTAAACCTTCGCGTAGCAATTGCGAAAAAATCCGCAGAAGAAAGTATCCAATTTGGTCCAGTCGCTTTCAAATTTTAAGGCGATTCCACAATTTTTTTCCTATATAGAATCTTACATTCGGCACAACGCCCGTGACGAGGTGTCAGCTGTTAACTTTCTTTTACTGCTCTTCCGCAATCGGCGACCGTATTGCCTCCTGGGACAGGGAGCCATTTTCTACAGAGCATACAAAATCTGTCCATAAGTGAGGCAATTTTAATTCGCCACATAGAGTTGTCACTCTGACATTTCAGTGGATTAAGTGGCAGCCATAGAGAGTGGCCAAAATCAATTCTTTGATGGTCAATACTTTTGTAAGAATGATGAAATCTTGTATTCCCCCATTTTCGAGTTATCCATCCAAAACTTAGTACTGGTAATAGTATAGGTTGGTTGGTTGGTTGGTTGAAAGTGGCTCCCAGCTGGGAAACGCCAACACACTTAGACCAGCATAGGTCCATTGTGATACTACGAAAAAGGATCATATAAGATCTCCCTACTAGTTGATCCATTTTGAGCTCTTTATGAAGCGTAAGAGGCTTCTGATATCTGTGTTTGTCAGATCGCCCAAGTCGTTGTAATGGAAGGCTCCTAAGTGAAGCATCCTTCTACGGGAGACAGATGGGCAGGAATAATGAAGGTGAGGGATAGTTTCCTCTTCTTCCTCATCCATACAGCTTCTACAAAAGTCGTTTGCGAAAAGGCCTAAGCCTTGCGGCATGTTTTCCTATCAGCCAGTTGTCCAGTAATGACACCTATTGTAGTGCCGATATGCAATCTGTTGAGACAGATCAATTTCTTAGAGCGTTTCAAATCCAGCTAAGGCCAAATTTGTTTTGTCACTAAGACAAGTGGTGCCAGACGATCGGCAGTCGAGGCTACTAAAGAAGTTATAGACATCGAATCCAAGGATTTGATGGCTGCTTGGCTGTCCGAAAATATGGAGATATCGTTGGCGGTTATGACGTTTTTCTTGAGCCAAGATAAGACTTCTTTAATCGCCATTATTTCCGCTTGGAACACGCTACTGTAATTTGGTAGACGGAAGGAGAGCTTCAGATTAAGACTTTCGGAGAAAACGCCCCCACCAATTCCGTCTTTGGTTTTTGAGCCGTCAGTGTAGAAAGAAGTGAACTGATTCATCTTCTGGGAAAGTATCCTCATCTCAGATTGCTCTGGAGGGGATAGTGACGAGAAAGTTCTTGTCAAAATTTAGAGATGGGGTGGTGTAACAATTTTAACTGTTGTTGGGAAATCTACTGGACAGATTTATATGACCCTTTTTTTAAATCATTCTTATCATCCGAGAAGGCTATAGGTTACATCGACCATGGCCACGCCTACTTTGTGGGGCTTTTTTTTTACCAAAATGTATTTTTCTTTCTGACTTCATTGCCCCTTACTTGACATTATTTAACTAGTTCGTAATCAATAGGGAGAAAAGGAAATCTTAAGGAAGACAGTTCTTCCCGAGTACTGTCATAAAAGGTATACCTTTAAAGCGGCTCAAACTGCTTTAGCGAGGAAACTACCAGCAATAGAAATTACCTTCGGCGTGGAGTGAACAAGCAAGCAGCACTTAAAGCGATTAACTCCAATATGCGGTAAACTATATTTGTAAGTCAGTGCCTCTCGGAATTGAGAGCAATAAACCATCACACAGTACTGCTGTGCTGGGTTCTTGGACATATTGGTGTGGAATGGAACGATGCAGCATATAAACTGACCAGATGCGGCTCTGAAATGTTCATACTCTTAGCTGACAGCGAAGTTGTACTACCAGATTTCAACGTAGCTAAGGGCGTCATTAACAATTTCACATTAAACTTGGTTAAAGAACGACACCTCCGGTTGTACCATAACGCACAACTTGTGGCCCACAATTGTCACTAAAAGGTCAAAGATCCAAACATCTTTTGATAGAAACCAAATCCGAGTGCTCGTCGGGGCAATAACCGGACACTGAATCATTGGAAACATGGCCAAAGACTGTGTATCTTTACAAATAGCTTCTGCAGAAATTGTAGGGATGAAGAGGAAATAAAATCTGTGGAACATCTCTTGTATCACTTGCCCAGCCCTTCAAGAACGCCGCTACTCTTGCATGAGCAGGGTTCTTTGACAACTTGTAAGATCTAGCAACTGTACCTCTACCAGATTTACGAAGATTCATCAACAGATCCGAATGGTTTTGTTAGTTGCATGTACATAGGTTATGTAGGTACTATAAAAAGGGTAAATCCCATATGGGCCTAATTCTTCTGGGTAAAATGGAATATATTGCAACCTCCCCTTCTAACCTAACCTTATCTAAAGCTTGACATATTCTCAAGTTTCTGGAGTACTACGCCTAACGTTATGTGGACCTGTTTTCTCTACTTTACATGGCCCAACGTATCTCCGATTGCTATGCATGAGAGAAATCTCTCTGATCCAAATCTCTATCGGTTACAACGTTTGAGGAGGTTCGAAGTTTTCGCTTAACATGACCCGAAGTTGTTCCGGTTACAACTTTTAAAGTGGTATTTGACAGTTGCGTTTTACGCAGATTGAAGTGCTCTGAAGTTTTCCCGACTATATCCTTGATGAGGCCGAACGTTTTTAAAGTTGTGTTTTGTAGTCCGTTTTCGGCAAGAAGGAAAAACTGTGTCAATAATTATAGGAAAGCTTGGGGACCTGCGTTTGGATCTTTCCAATCAAATATATAGCCGCATATACGCATCAGTCAACAAGGACGACCTTGCAAACAGTTTTAAGGAGGTACTTGCATTATTATTTTCTATGTAAAATTTATTTTAGTAAGCAGCTTAGAGCACCTCAAGTCGGTTGTTAAAGACCCATACACTGCCTGAAAAAAAAAATTAAATCAGAATAGAGTTCAACTTTTTTTTTTTTGTTTGGAAAAGCTAAATGCGTCTCTTGCCTCTTGCCGGGTAAATCGTCTCCATCGTCAGGGGCGATTCTTTCCCGGAACTGCGTCTTGCATCAGGTTGGTGTCACTTTTTCTTGTCTCTATGACCTCTAATCTTTTTTGGTTATCGGATTAATGTCCTGTTCTCTTTTCTTTATCTTAAGGACTTTCTCTATATATGGGAGCATACACGATTACAGTTTTCTTTGCTCGTGCGCATTACCGTGACGATACTGTCATACTTCTCCTATCTCCGTTTCTAGAATCAGTCTATCTGCAACCTACTGCATTCGAAGAATGTGTATTCAGCATTGTCTTAAGTCGAGTCACCATATTGACAAGTTGGATCAATTTTGTGTACATAATCGTAGAAGCAACCGTGGCCGGTAAGGAATTGATTGAGGTAGCAATTCACATCCCCGTATCTCCGTTCTCCGACCCAACCAATCCGCGATGTTTTCGATCCGTATTGCAGTCCATCTTCCCCCGGTTTCTTCGCTGAGTTCTTTCCAACGTTGCCTGGTAATCTCTTTTTCTGTAGCCGTTTCCATTTCCAATCTCATCTTTTCTCTCATAAACAGGCTTTTATTTCTTTCGATTGAACAGCGATAGGGATGAGTCCTGCGACCACGGGAAGGACTGTTTGTGAACAGAACACTGCATCAGGATCGATCATTGTCAGTTCTCAGCGAGCTTTGTAAGATGTCTGAAATGCTTCTTTCTTTACAATCAACTTCTCCTTTCAATGCTTGGGAATACTAGACTTAAAATCTAATAACCATCCTAACTTAATATATCTTTTAAAGCTGATATAATAATGACAGTGATATTATAGCGAGTCATCAGGAACAGGAACTCATAAATTCTAGAAAAAGTTGCCACCTGCTGCAAAAAAAATTACCTTCTCCACTCTAATACAGCAATTTCAAGCAAACTTGCCAATACATTCCGATTACCGTCATCATCACTTCTTAGCGAAGATTACTTTAAAAGCCTCCCTTGGCACTCATATTTCAAAATAACTCCCGAGCTCACACCCTCCAGCACATTATCCCGTATACAGCATTGCAGAATACCCTACCCGGCCTAACAGAGCTCACATAATTACAACTTAAACGCTGCTCGTCAGCGCACATGCAGCTCCTCAAGGCATTTCCTTGTAAATATCCACCCTACCACCACCGCCGAAAGCAATTGCTTTGTCCTTCGCCGTCGCCGCTCCGCCCCAAAGAGACAGCAAAGGAAGTCACCATCAGCTAATAATAATGTTGAAATAACAAAAATTGCAACACCCCCACAACATCACACTAGCAATGCACTCACCTGCTCCCGCAGTTCAGTATCATCAAGCCAGGAACTGCCGGTCGAGAACTCCCCAGCAGCAACAACAGCTACATCTACACCACGAGGGCGCATTTCCTGACGCATGCAAGCAGCCAAAGTTTCCACAGCAGCCTGGGTGGCGCACTGAATACCACGAACGGGAGATGGTACCTTATTCAGTCCTTAAAAAAAAGAAACGAAACAGAAAAAAAATTATTTGAAAAAACCACCACACCAACTGTTTAATATCTTATTCTCGCATGTAACAAGGACGAGTAAACGATCCGTAAGGCTAACTTTTTCCTACATAACGGACGTCACATTTAATTAGTGCACCTGATAGCTAGGATAATTTAATTGTTACACAGGCAACCCTCAAACAGCGGGGCACATATCCCTGTGGTCTCACTATGAAGGAGGAAGTCGTTACGTTTGTAGAGATATATGAACCTACCGGATGTCAAAAATACAATGCGTCCATTAGCGCGTCGGATGAGGGGCAACATGATTTGTGAGAGGCGTGCAGCTCCTGCAGGAAATAAAAAAAAAAAATTAAAAAAAATAGAAAACCAGCTCTTAGCTCCATCTCTTACCGAGTAGGTTAAGATCCAAAGATTTACGAAGCACTGCAAACGGAACCCACTCAAGCTCACCAAAAGCAATCCAATGAGCGCAGTGAATAACCGCCCACAGTCCAGTTGCTCCATAAGGTAGATGCTCTGAAATAAATAGTGAAGCTTCCAAAAGCTGCCACGGGTTGTTGTATTTGATAAGTGAGCTTTGGCATACAATTTGCTATACTTACAGATTTTTCTGATGATACATCCACATGAATGGTTTTCATTCGCCCCGAAGTTTCTTCCTTCAGTATTTTCGCCTCTTCGCAGTCGTCGATGGGCACATTGAAACCAGCGTAGATGGTGAAACCCAAGTCATCCAGCTTCTTGGCCAAGTACCAAGCAATGGGCGATTCACATCCGGTAATAAGTACACCCTTGCCTGATGCAGAAACCTTTATAAAGAAAAAAATACAATAAGGAGTGAATAAAGGACAAACATTTACACAACATTTGGGTTCGATTGGAATCTATATCTACGCACCTAACAATAAAAACACATCCTAAAACTGCTGTTACATCAATAAACTTAGTCAATCAAAGGACAATTTACCGACTGAGTGGTTTCAAGCCATGCGCCATTGTCACTGTATACGGACGTCAGCATTATTGACCAAAACCGTGATAAATGGACGGGTCATTGTTATCCTTTGTTACGATTTTGTTATATTTGTATGGGAGTCGAGGTGAAAGAGGTCATCGTCTATTGTTATTGTTTTTTTGCTTGTATATACATATTGATGACGTATGTAAGGGTATAGAAAGTGCCTAAGCCTAAGGTGTATAATGACTGTCACCAAACTGGTGGTGACAGGTTTAATTAATTCGTCTGGGTGTAAGGATGATAATCAAAAAATTGTTCACAATATCATAAATAAGCATTGACAGCATTAGAGATCAGGTATCAAAGGTTTTCCAAAGTTATAGCTGTTGAATTGAAAGGTCAATGTCAAAGGAGGGAACTTTCTTTTGAACTATATTGGAAAGGTTACAAGTGCATAGTATCTTGCTGGACAAGCGATCTGAATTCTTAATACGGCTTCATTGGTATTGGGCACTTGGAAGCAATTAATCAGTAAGAGTAAGTTTGGCAATTAGAAACTTTAACGTGTGTAGTGTGTCAGGTATTGGTCATTGGAAAAACAATTTATTTGTACACGGAGTTTCTGAATGTCCCAAAAGCTCTATAATCTTGACACTTTGACAAATGATTCTGACGGAAAAAGGAAGAGTTATACCAACATCTTGAAAACGTTTTAGATTCTGGGTTAAATAAGTTTTATTTTTTTTTTTAATTTGGTTCTTAATCCAAGTGACGGGTCATAACTTTCTAAGAAACTACGTACCTAACTATATCACTGACGACTTATTTAGAGATCCACGAGGACACATTAATTTTACGCGTTTCACTCTCACTTGCGGAATAGAACACTTGGAAGCTGAAGGATGGTTTTTTTTGGAGGTACGGAACTTTAAAATGAAATAAAAACATTGAATCTAGTGTGGGGGGTGGCAGTGGCGTGGTGACCAAGTGGCAGGTGGAATCGGTAAAGCCTATGCAAATAAAGGTAGACGTGGCTTTTTTCTGGCGGCACTTATCTCCAACAAGTTCAGTGACAAGCGGGTGGTGACAATGTATAGGTATATCCCTTGTAGAAACATATCATATTGTAGGGGCGTTGGCGCGGGTTTCTATTCCGAACGTCTCGGTATATCCAGTTCAATTAGACTTCCTGACTACAGCAGCGTATTCCAAGCTGAGGTACTGGCAGTGACAGCAGTTGCTTAACAGGTTGCAAAATTATGGCAATACGACCTCATGCAGACATGTATGTAGGATCGGGATAGGGTGGATTCGTTCATTGAAATGGGACACGGTCAAATATAAAAAAGAAACTTCAAGGAATTTTATTGATTTTAAAGTTTAAACTAATTATATAATTAACAAATGGAGAAAAAGACACCGTACACGCACTGCAACCATCTCGACTTGACCGGACGTAGCACACAATCGTAGTCGAATCCTCGACTAACTCTCTGCACCGGATCGTTTTACCGGCATTCTCTATAGCGTTGAACAATATTTTGTGGATCGTGAAAGTACAGGGTGATGTCAGTTACCTTTTTCATTGAACATCAAGCGGCAATAAAAGCGATCTCTGCCGTTGAGTTAAAATCGCAGCGCGCAGCACAACGTAAGGCTATGCTGGGTTCCCGGGCAGATTGGTGTGTTTGGAAATGAAAAGCTGATGAGCTGGTAAGAAGGGGGTCATCCCTTGAACTAAACCAGGCCGATACCACAGTAATGATTCGCCCATGTAATTTAAGATAGACGATTGGGAACAAAATACCTACTAATGGCGACAAATGAAAGATGGAGCAGGCTCGATTCCTGCGAGCATAACAAGGAAAATTTGGCCATTCTATACGAAACAGAAAACTGAGAGAATCTTACATTTGAACAAGAAATCATTGTCCTCGAATGTGGGTATTATCACTGGACACAATATGCTGAAATAGCATTCCTAGACCTGTGGAAAGCATACGGTGATGAGGAGATGCTCACTTTCTTTGCCACTACCCAGGGCTCTGCCATAAAAGAAATAGAGTCATTGTCACATAAGTGTGTGGCACGTACACACAGGTCTCCTGTCTTTTCAACCCACTAACGAACCTAACTTCTTTTTTTTTGGTTGCGCCAATGGATGTGGTAATCTTCTAAGGATGCAGTGCTACCCGTGCTACCAACATGCACGGTTCGAAACCCAGAATAATCTATGCCGCGCCTAAACCTACTAATCCACACCCTACGCCTTTCAACCACTCTCCCCGCGGGACTGCGTGGGGCTGGTTAGCAACTCATGCTAAATTCTCTGGGTCCGCAATTTCGGTTCTTCTAAGTGTTTCAAGTCAGCTAGCTCTAAGCCGGCAGACTACAGCAATTTTTTTAACTTTCTCGTATACGTAGATAGTAAGAGAAAGATATTGTTTTCGTACAAAATTTCGAACTCGAGATTTTGAATTCTGATATTACGATGATAGGAGAACTCTAAAAAGTGGGTCTAGCAATTCTGTCCGTCCGTATGTCTGTCTGTCCCACCCCTGGGAAATCTAAACGCTTGGACGGATTTGTTTCAAACTTCTTATTTAGAGTTTCTGGGCTTCCCGCTAGGAGGCGTTTTTTTATGCTAGCCCTAATATTAACGGTACTTCCCATAAAAAAATTTACGAAATATTAAACAATTTAGATTTTTTCAAACCCAGTTTTTCGCTAAAAAGTCCAGCAACGGCAGTTTTGAAAGATGGCTTTTTCTCGAAAACAGTAGAAACGATTTAAAAAAAAACTTATTTTTAAGGTAGCTACTATTGTCATTCTTAACTTGATAGCAAACTAAGTTTTTCTCTAAAAATACTGCGTCCTTTGATATACACCCAAATCCCTAATAATAGTACTTTAAAAAACTGCTCATATCTCAAAAACGCCATTTTCGAAACATATCATATTGTAGGGGCGTTGGCGCGGGTTTCTATTCCGAACGTCTCGGTATATCCAGTTCAATTAGACTTCCTGACTACAGCAGCGTATTCCAAGCTGAGGTACTGGCAGTGACAGCAGTTGCTTAACAGGTTGCAAAATTATGGCAATACGACCTCATGCAGACATGTATGTAGGATCGGGATAGGGTGGATTCGTTCATTGAAATGGGACACGGTCAAATATAAAAAAGAAACTTCAAGGAATTTTATTGATTTTAAAGTTTAAACTAATTATATAATTAACAAATGGAGAAAAAGACACCGTACACGCACTGCAACCATCTCGACTTGACCGGACGTAGCACACAATCGTAGTCGAATCCTCGACTAACTCTCTGCACCGGATCGTTTTACCGGCATTCTCTATAGCGTTGAACAATATTTTGTGGATCGTGAAAGTACAGGGTGATGTCAGTTACCTTTTTCATTGAACATCAAGCGGCAATAAAAGCGATCTCTGCCGTTGAGTTAAAATCGCAGCGCGCAGCACAACGTAAGGCTATGCTGGGTTCCCGGGCAGATTGGTGTGTTTGGAAATGAAAAGCTGATGAGCTGGTAAGAAGGGGGTCATCCCTTGAACTAAACCAGGCCGATACCACAGTAATGATTCGCCCATGTAATTTAAGATAGACGATTGGGAACAAAATACCTACTAATGGCGACAAATGAAAGATGGAGCAGGCTCGATTCCTGCGAGCATAACAAGGAAAATTTGGCCATTCTATACGAAACAGAAAACTGAGAGAATCTTACATTTGAACAAGAAATCATTGTCCTCGAATGTGGGTATTATCACTGGACACAATATGCTGAAATAGCATTCCTAGACCTGTGGAAAGCATACGGTGATGAGGAGATGCTCACTTTCTTTGCCACTACCCAGGGCTCTGCCATAAAAGAAATAGAGTCATTGTCACATAAGTGTGTGGCACGTACACACAGGTCTCCTGTCTTTTCAACCCACTAACGAACCTAACTTCTTTTTTTTTGGTTGCGCCAATGGATGTGGTAATCTTCTAAGGATGCAGTGCTACCCGTGCTACCAACATGCACGGTTCGAAACCCAGAATAATCTATGCCGCGCCTAAACCTACTAATCCACACCCTACGCCTTTCAACCACTCTCCCCGCGGGACTGCGTGGGGCTGGTTAGCAACTCATGCTAAATTCTCTGGGTCCGCAATTTCGGTTCTTCTAAGTGTTTCAAGTCAGCTAGCTCTAAGCCGGCAGACTACAGCAATTTTTTTAACTTTCTCGTATACGTAGATAGTAAGAGAAAGATATTGTTTTCGTACAAAATTTCGAAC
Source organism: Cheilosia scutellata (assembly GCA_955612985.1). Classification (NCBI taxonomy): domain Eukaryota; kingdom Metazoa; phylum Arthropoda; class Insecta; order Diptera; family Syrphidae; genus Cheilosia; species Cheilosia scutellata. The sequence goes on from OY015311.1 coordinate 80,413,068, forward strand.
TCGAGATTTTGAATTCTGATATTACGATGATAGGAGAACTCTAAAAAGTGGGTCTAGCAATTCTGTCCGTCCGTATGTCTGTCTGTCCCACCCCTGGGAAATCTAAACGCTTGGACGGATTTGTTTCAAACTTCTTATTTAGAGTTTCTGGGCTTCCCGCTAGGAGGCGTTTTTTTATGCTAGCCCTAATATTAACGGTACTTCCCATAAAAAAATTTACGAAATATTAAACAATTTAGATTTTTTCAAACCCAGTTTTTCGCTAAAAAGTCCAGCAACGGCAGTTTTGAAAGATGGCTTTTTCTCGAAAACAGTAGAAACGATTTAAAAAAAAACTTATTTTTAAGGTAGCTACTATTGTCATTCTTAACTTGATAGCAAACTAAGTTTTTCTCTAAAAATACTGCGTCCTTTGATATACACCCAAATCCCTAATAATAGTACTTTAAAAAACTGCTCATATCTCAAAAACGCCATTTTCGATTTGGATGAAAATGTAACTGCTACCTAATGCTTATATCCTGAAGAATACGTCGCACTAAATTTTTAGCAAAACAGTTTAATAACCGTACTTCTCGAATCCAAAGTTGTAACATTTGTCAGCATAATTTTACAAAAAACCGCTCTAACGATTTTGATCAAAATACAAATTTAAGACAACATAAGCATTCTAAACATGATCACGTACTTAAGTTTTCTCAGAAAATTCGAATATAGCCGTTATAGGAATATTTCTCAAAAATGACTACCCAAATCCCGACCATTGAGATCACTTTTTTTTAAATAATCAAAAATGGGAATTCGAAATTCATCGCCTACTTGCCTCCTTTAAGTACCCCAGTTGTTAAGGGTGCAATTTTGTAGTTAATACGTATGTTTATGTAGTATGTATGTATTACTTTTTATTTAATTTACATGGGTTCAGTTACTAAACCTGAGTACATCTTAAGTGAGTATGATTTTAAACGTAAAATTTGCTGAAATAGCTCTGAGATTTTGGGAGATTCGCTTTAAACGAGAAAGTTTCGTGCGACCCAGTCGTGCACATTTTTGATTCTGGCAACTATGCTTCATCCGTAGCGGACTCTATCTCGTGGATGTGTTTGGCCACCGTTACTACGGAAATATCGTCAGCAAAACTGATCACCTCAACTCCTTGAGGCAGCGTTAGTCGCAAGGACTCCGTCAAACATTATATTCCACAGGAGAGGTCCAAAAACAGAGCCTTGTGGTACTCCCGCGGTAACGTTCTGGTATTTAACTCCATTGTCAGTCTGGATACCTTAACATTCTATCGGTAAGGTAATTGTTCCGGAGGTACACCGGCGCTTCCATTCTGGCCAGCGACCTTCTAATACATGACTAGTTCGCCGAGTTAAAGGCATTTTTAGCGTCCAGCATCACCCACTAACCTAACCTAATCTATAATTCGTTTTAGCTTCAAACCCCGCAAAAATAAATATTACTCTCGATTTTTGCCATTGCCTCGTTGCTCGCCCACGTCTGACAGCTCATCATCATCATCATCTTCATTTCTAATGTCCATTACAAGAGTCGCGGCTCTAAGGCCCTTGATATCTTTCGATCTAGTGTCACCGACTCATTGGACTTCATCTAAAAATCACACCCTGGGCCAACTTAGAGGGCGCTACATAGAAGTTAACTATACTTTGGAATTTGTTGTGAGAAGATAGGTCTACGTCTTTTTTTCTATAAAAAAAGTGTTAAATATAAAAGATGGCCCAAATTACAACAAGTACAACAACATACAGCCAGCACGCAAGCTTCAATCGTGTACAACTGCGGCAGACAACTTCAAACTATAAAATGGACAGCGCATAATAAACAACAACAGCGGGTCCTTTAAAGTTCTGCCTGTAAGAGAAGAAAAAAACAACGGAAAGCCGCAACCAAACACATTTGACATTATCTAAGTCTCACCTCTATACCAAATAGCCAATAAATTAATTTCATCGAGCACGCAAAATTTACACAGACACGCTCCTCAGCTCAAACGAAAACCGAAAAGGACCCTTTCCCATATATAAAACCCATGCGGCCTCAACTGCAACAGGTCGTGACGGCTGGCAGAAAATTAGTTCAAAAGGATAACAGACAATTCCCTAATTGATTCCATTGTGCAAACACGAACGAACTAACAATGAAGCCGCCGCCGACGCCACCACCCCAACACGAGCCACTTCGAAACGCACGTACTATAAGAAAACTAAATCCTTTCAACAGTATTGATGGTACGGTGTGTGTTGTATGAGGGAGAGATAGAAACTGTATGTCGTCTAGCCGACTGATGTGACAGAGTACGTCACCATCGCCATTATCCCAGGAACCTAGAATCCTTGAACACCTGAGACTGGCTGCATAAATTGCATTTAATTTAATCCCATTACCTAATCGGTTCAAGACCAATTAAACGGGTTTCTATTCCTCCATCTTGATGGTGAGTACTTTGTTCTTCTTTGCTGACGGCAAGATGGCGTAGAGTCAGCGGCGCGTTTCAGGTGGGAAGAGAGATGAGAATGAAATGAACTCGATTGTCATCTCTCAGAGACAGCACATAACTGTGAAGATATTCGATTCAAGGATGTGATGTGGTGAATCGATTATGAGATTCTGTTCTCTGTTGTTAGTTATAAGCCCTTTTGGCTTTTGTTGTGATGAAAGAAATTTAGGTGAAAGTTCGGGATTAGCTGCGTGGCATTTGGGCCGTTATCCTTGTGGGATTATATTCATTGTTCTTAGTTGGCTAAGTCGGAATTTGTTGGGTGCGTGTAATTTGGTTGCTTTTGTTCTAATTCAAAATGTCCTTAAGAAGATTAGCAGTGTGAACTAAATGGATGTTAGTATTAAACGTGTTGGTTTGAAGATCCGTTAAATAAGAGGACTTGCTTCAGATTTTCGGATTATATACCTCCTTTATAAGAGACAAGGGACATTTTTGACGTCCACTTCAGAGATAGTACGTAAGTTTACAGGTTTTGATGTACCTACTTACACTTTTTTTTTATTGAGATAATTCCGCCAAAGCTATTCGATGGACGTCAAAATACAAAAATAATAGTGCCTTGTTGTAAACTTATACTCGTAGCATATACCTAAATGGAGAACGACACTGGGTTTAGTGGAAGTAATCCAGCTTAAGAGGCCTCTACCCATAAATCGAGCAATAGTGCGAAAAATGGCATTTCGTTTCCTTCCTAGAGAAGTAAATACTGGAGCGATTGAAATGATGTAGGATGCATTTGAAAGAACAGAATCTGTCCTTGGAATCCAATGAAGCTTGTTTGTAAGCGATATCTCGTTTTTCTTTTATTGAAAGAATTCGTAGCTGTGTTTGGGAAAATTGGCATAAAACCGACTTTTTGTTTGCCAACGAATGATATGATGGAGTTCGAAACAGTCTAAGATAACTAGTCCATCTAATAATAATAATTGCACCATGGTTTTTAAAAAACAAGTGTTTGAAAACAAACAATTATTTGAAAAAATGAACAAAATTTTTCCTGTATATATTGATTTATATTTGATGCAATTTTTACTCAAAACAATAAAGTATCATACCAGCTATTGCATAGAAACAAAAAATTATTTATTTACATGTATTTTGTTGCAAAATACTGAGTTTAAATTTTATATATTTTTCAAGAAAAATACACTGTATGTGTCATAGTTGCTGCACATTCTCAGAAAAAAGTTCCAAGTTTCTCATTTAGATGGCGGTAGTTCTGTCCTCTGAATTGAATAGCCAATCAGAATGATCCCAAGCTATAAGGGATAAATGTGTAGTTTATTGTCAACTGCATAGAGGCGTGTTATAAATGAAACAGGTTTGGCGTGAAGTCTGAAGTGTGATCTAAATGGATAATCAAGGATGCGTGCGTTGATATGTGTGTAAGCAGGTGGGGATTCTTTATTCAAAGTGATTTTTGCTTGGATTGGATTCAAGTAATTTTTGCTTCTTGAATAAAAATATGAAAATGAGAGAGGGGTCGACAGAAGCACTTTTCAATATGTTGCTTCATTAAATAAATTCTTTTTGAAAATATATTTTTTTGTTTAAACAAAATTGCTTAAACTTCATAACAAAATTTATAAATTAATTTAAACGATGAATGTTCTCAGATTTTTAGAAATTCTTTCCATTTCATTGCTAAAAGTAGTAGCAAATTTGTATCTTGAAAAGTGCTTGCCGGTCACACCGTGATTAGGTGTAAAGCAGATAATGGTTTGTTTGGGTTGGTAGGAAAAGAGACGAAACGGAGGCGGTGAAATGGTGGGTTGGCTGAAATGGATGTTATTGAAGGCAAATTTAGCAGCATTGCGCTGTTGCCATTTACAAAGATTATGCAATTTTTGTTTGCGCTGTTGCCGTTGTCTTACCTTTTATGAGATATGGTAGGGTAGGTGTTTGGTTTTTCGTATGAAGAAGGGGACAGAGGAAAAGAATTGGAATGAACATCGCCAGAACAAGTAGCAAAAGATACACCAGCATTTTGAGGGGGGATGAAGCAAGAGGTGGAATTATTGTGAGTTCTGCTAAAGGGAATACATACATACTATAGAAAGCAAAATTAATATACATATGTATAACTATATGTAGATAGGTATGTACATTCACTGGACAATATACAGGTTCTAATATATATATATGTACTGGGGGTTTGTTGATTTTTGGGAGCTCGATTGTTGTAAGAGTTTGAGGGTTTAGTTAGTACAATATAATTATGTATGTACTTATGTAGATTTAGATACATATGTATATGGGATCGATGTGTGTGATTTTAATTCCTACCCATTACCTAGCCCACTAGTGCATTTACAACCTCACATGCCTCTATCCCACATCCCCTTTATACCCTTAGAATCATAAAACTACCCTTACCAAAAAATCCACGAGTCAAAGAAATACAAAATATCCACCTTGTCATGTATCCGATCTGCAATTTGTATACCTACCTTCTCTTCACGTTATTATCCCCGGTCCACATCTCCCTTGCCAAGCTAAAAGTACCTACCCAACCACGCACACCATCAATATATATGTGAAAAATATCTACCCCATCGTTGATTTAATTTTCCCTTGAACATTGAAAGCCATTATTATGCAATCAATGAAGAATGGATTCTTTGTCGATGATGAACCTACATTTCCCTCTCACTCTAACATTCATTTGAATGCAATTCTCAGCAACCAAAACCAAACATCCCCATACGATCAATAAATTCATACCAAGCATTATATGTATATGATATCCCACCGAAGGTCCGCCTCCTGAATTGATTTCAAAAGTGAAATGGATGACGAAAAGTGGTTTCACACCATGATAAGAGCTTCGCAAATCAAAAATAGATGGCGCTTTGAGTTCCACTTTATGTTCTACAATATGGCTAGAGGCCTCTTAAGCCAATGTGCATTTAAATTAAAATTGTATGTTGCGATCATAATAGGACTGCAGGCTCATTTCAAGAACTTGGCTCAATTTTTGACAATAGCGTAAGCCTATACATTATCATATTACGCCTGACCTTTAAAGCTCTGGGTAATATTCGAGACCTGAAATTGTAATTAGCAGATAACTTTCCCCCAAAAAAACTGCAGGCTTAAGCTTCCATTCTTGGTTCAAGACAATCTTTCAAAAACCTAATCACTATGTACAATGGCTTGCGAAGTTTGTATAACGGATGTATGGATACAAAATCAAAAATAAGGAGTAGCTTAAGCAACTTGCCGGCAAATTTTAGTGTCAATGGATTGGGACAAGTCGGTTTAACTTTGCCAGTCAACAATTTAAATCTGCCGGTAAGGGATTATCAGACTACTTAAAATTGGTGTCGCAAAATTCTTCAAATGATTTTCGGTTCCGTTTACAATAGCCAAGATTTGGTGAGGAATTTGACAGCGAACCCTACGACCTGTATACAGTTATACAGCGTCATAGACCTCGCCAGAAAAGTGCGAATCAATGCCAGACATTCCGCATGATAATGTGAAGAGAGGATTCGTTACTTTCCAGACATAGTCTACATGTGGAGTCCAGTGACTCCAATTCGGTTTTTTTATAAGGTCATGGGCCAGTAATTATACCTGTCAGGATTCATATGTTGTTTGTATCCAGATTAGAAAGAAAATAGGACTTCCTGGGGAGAAATATTGGGAAGAACTGTTTGGTACAGTTCTGCTTAAGTGTTTTAAGCCGGACTTCATTGGATTCGATTTGAGCTAAACTAAGCTAATTGGATTCCTGATGTGTTTCCTGAAACATCCCTTACTGACACCACAGAAGGGTTCAGGTCCGACAATTGGCATAGTCCCGCCGATTGTAGCCAGTGTGTTAGCTGTTTTGTTTCTAGCAAAGCCACTGTGGGCTGGAATCCAAATAGATGGAAGTTCGTAGATGGCCATATAGTTTTCGAATCGATACTAATGTTTTGGGCCGAAGAAGAAGAATCGTCGACAATGCAATAGAGGAAGATCTCGTCTTCGTGGAAGGTTAGCCAAGGACTGCACTAATTGAAGATGCATATCGGCTTAATTCCAGATCACATCAATCCCGAACTATAGGTCCACGTAAGTGAGCAGTAAAGAGCGGGTTTGACTATGGAAATGGAGGAACGTCAATTTGTACGCGTTGCGAAGCAGGTCTCTTCTCAGAAATTGTAGGGAAAGCCCCATAGTGTGCCAAGACGAGCTGCATACACTGGATGGCTCATATATAGTGAAAATTGGTAGGAAAAAGTATTCTTACAGGCGTCTGCATCAGGCAAACATAAGCACATCGATGGCGTTGGAATGTATCCAAAAGCTCAACAATTGTCTCCTCTTAGAACAGGCGAAACGAATCGGACAGAAACTTTGCCTACTGAGGCATTGGTTCGCCTGAAACTTTGTAGAGAAGCCTAAGCAAGAAAAAAAGCACGGACAGGAATTTAAGGAGATACATAAAAAGGACACTCTTGCGAAATAAAGATCAAAGTAGATATTTCGTGGCCTGGAGTTAAGCAGCGCTTTTATTGCAGCTTGGCTATCACTGCAAACGCATATGCTTGTAGAACTCCACCTGTTTGTCACAATATAGCGCATAGCCATAAGGAAGGATAGCGAAAATCTCCGCTTGGAAGACAGACGCATGGTAGGAAGGGGTAGTGTAGTCTCATGTTCTCGCTTTCCACGAAGACTCCCGAACCAGACCCCTGTCCGGTTTTAGAGCCATCAGTGAAAACCCGATGGCATTCTTTCCCTGGCTCAGAGTCTAGCCGAAGTTATTCCGTCGCCTGAGGAAAGTTGACGTGGTAGTTTTGTCGCTGTAGGATTTCTGGCGTCATTGCGTCAGACGGCATTTCCATAAGACAGGGGTCAAAAGATAATTCTCCCACATGTTCTTCAAAATTCCAGTGCGCGTGGTACCAAAAGCCACCTCTCTTTAATCGAGAGATGGTTTTCAGCATACAAATATCAATGGGGGGAGGTTCATCATAGCATCTAGAGCAGATCCCGGAGTGCTAGGGAAGGCCCCTGTCAAAACCAACCGTTCTTTGAAGTTTGGCAAAATAGTCCGTAAAACGTTTCCGCGACATATGACAGAAGTGGTCTTACCAATGCCGTATAGATCCAAAGGACCCTTTTAGGAGATAAGCCCCATGTCTTGCCAAAAGGGCCTTTGCACTGCCAGAAAGTTGAGAGCGCTTTATCGGTTCTCGATTCAACATGCATGGACCAAAGAAGTTTTCTATCGAGGATTACTCCCAGATATTTGACTTCATCGGAGATCGGGATAAGGACACCTTTAAGCACAAGTTGAGTCAGACCAGTGTCGAGTAAGCCTAAGGATCTCTGCGCCAGAGTGCAGACAGTCATTAGGTTTGAACCGATAGACAGAACGGTGACATCGTCCGCGTGTGTGTGTAGGTTCCAGGAAGATTGAGAACCGTTAGCAGAGAGTCTACTACCATACACCATAAAAGGGGAGACAGACAATCTTGAGGGCAGCCACATTTGCCACAATCCGCATCGGCAATCAACGTCCTGTACATTAGCATTGCTTTCTTTTCAACGTCGGCATCAGCTGACTAAAACTTTGTTTCAGCATAGCCGGATAAATTCCATCCGGACTAGGTGACTTGAAACTCTCAAACGATGTAGATTTAATGCATTCACTATTTCGAAATGTTGTCCACATCTAAAGCAAGACCAATTAAGTCCAATTACTTCTGAAAAGTCTCCGAGGTCTAATCTACATGCCACGGAATTTAACAAAATGCAAAGCGATAACTCGTCTCATAAATGGTATAAGTAGAGTAAAAAAATGTGCTCAACCCAAGTCGCAGACAATAATGACACTGTCAATGATTAATTTTGAAACAAGTGCTTATCGTCTGGCTAATCGGCTGATCGGCTTTTCATACCAATTTATCGAAATTACTGGCTGGCTTTTTTTTCTGTCTCCACGTGGTAAACTCGAAGTAGGAATACGCCATCAAAATACCAAAGGTCAAACATCACACTGTGCCATGAAAAGTGAAGTTCGCCGTTAAGTATGCACCATTTTTTCCATTAAAAATTATTCTCAATTCAGTAGATACCTACCAACAGATGGCGCGAGCTCATACATGGTTTTTGAACTGACGGAGTCTCTGGATGTAAATGTTATTTATATACAACTAAGGTCATTGGGCGTGAATAATAATCATTTTGAAACTTAACCACAAATTTAGAGCAGTAAATCTACCCCAAAAATATGCTCCAATAAAAACAACTGTTTCTATGTATTTATTTATAAACAAACTGCCGAATCTTAATAAATCTAGCTATTAAAATTGAACGAGATATGTGCATTATTTTGTAGCTGAAATAAATTGAAGTTTCTAGCTATTCGCTTGTTAATCCCCTCGCAACGGGGCAGGGGTTCGATGAATTCAAATAAGTACAACGTCACAATTTGATAAAAAAAAAAATAGAACTTGGGGAAGGAGATTAGCTATTCTACGTCTGCCTATATGGAAATTTTAAAAATTATGTTCGATTCTCATTTCCACAATTTGTTTTATTGAAAGGATGCCTGTGCTCAACCTATACGCTATCTTCGAAACGTACTCGTGTCAAAGGCTATTTTTTCCACTTGCAACTTGTCAAAGGCCATTATTTACGTCCACTAACTTATTATGACATTCCTGGTAATGAAAGAAGTGGATTTCCAAAAACTCCACTCCATCGAAAATGTCAAATCTTTTTAACAGAACTCTTCAGTAACTATTCGCCCACGTAAGCATTCAAAGGTATATTCTTAGGGGGACATATTATATTGCCGTGGGAATTCTCCTAAAAATAAGACATTTCAATGTACCCTGTCACCTAATTAAACCCAACAAATCCCCTCACACTCAGATAGTCATCTCTATTGCACCACTCAACGTTCCATTTGAATACCAAAGCGATTTGAAATTATTTCTACGAATCGCCACTTCGTTAGCACTTGTCCTAATGGACACAACCGCTGTCTTCGTATCTGTAAGACAGAAAAAAAAACAAACTCAATCAGAGATAAGAATCGGGATAAAACAGCAAAAATGAACCTTGTGTCCCGTGTTGTTATTGTTCTTCCTTTGTTATCAGACGTGCACAAAGTAGGACAGGCACGAAACCCTTAACTGCCTAGCTTAGGGAATTAAAACAAACATCACATCGCAACTCCTCCCTGTGGTTTATCTTTTGCTCACCCTTTCTCGGAATGAAAGTCGTCCGACTAAGACTGTAACGGAACCACCCCCCCCCCCCTCCAGCTCTACCTACGGTAGAGAAACTTGAAAGGCAGCAACGCAAAGGAGAATAATATCTGTGAAAAGGAGAAAGACAAATCCAACATCCTTTAACTTAGGACAACCGAACCGACTATATACGGATGGTGGTTGTGGAGCTGGAGGCCGAAGGGCAAACAGCAACTAAAGCCCAACCATGCCGATGTCAGTTTCTAAAAATAGATACGAAGAAGAACCTGATTCAGTAAGAAAGTGCTTCTCACAGCAGGCGCGTGAATCAGGTTCTTTCGCTCTGGTGCGCGTATCCTTGAAAGAAGGTTAGGAATATACAGCCGAAGATCTGCCCCCTTGGCTTAGAGTAGGCCTGTGATCCGGTATCCGGATGTATGGTTGGGTGGCCATCACTTCTGTGCTTGGCTTCTCCCAAACGTGGATTATAGGGTGGAATTCCGATTATTCTGCACACGTCCCGGTTTTGCCAAGCGGGACGTGATATTCTCATGTGCGAAGCGTAATGTGTTTAGCTGGATTGCTGATATCATGTACTTTTCGGTTGAGTCAGGTGGTGGTGGTGTGATGTGGCTTTGTGTGTGAGTGTGAATTTTCACCATTATCCCTGGAGAATGTAAATGAAATTTGCTAACGGGCTCCTCTCAGTTATGAGAGCAGCATCAAGGACAATATAGCAATTTTCTATATATAGGGATACATAGGGAAATCTATTTTCGGAAATGCATTTCTTGGTGAAAAGGTTACGAAGCGGTCGGTGCTTAAATATTAGCACATAGGCTTGTTCCGAGAGGCGTGACATGAAATATGATAATTATTGTTTGTACGCAGAAATGAGAGGAACTATAGCTCAGATATGAATACAGTTAGATCGCTTTAAGTTTCTGTCGCGAGCATCATTGTGTGCAAATGTTTGAACCAGGATGAGCATCATCCGCATATAGATTGCATTCATACATTTGATGGAATTGCGGGGTTTCCCTAATGGTGGCCCGCAGGGCTTTTTACTATGGCCACAACACATTCAAGACGAGTATTGAATGGTTTATATTAAAATTCATAGGGCATATGACCCAAAATTTGATTTTACGGAAAACATAGAGGCTAGAGGCCAGAGGCCTTATATATAGCTGTGTCGTAGGATGTTCGATAAAACCTGGGAAATCAGTCCCAGATTGGAGTATAGCTTGATCATGCCTTCTATATGGCTATTTCGTTACCCAGAGCTTACATCCTCAAGAGGCATTTGACTAAGCTGCAACAGCATGCGTGTTTATGCGTTGCCAGGGCTCAAATATTGCTCCCATATGTGGAACTCGGCTCCAAAATATTCACCTAATCTACTTGACATCATTCAGAGACGAGCTGTTTGACTAAAAGGATCTACGACTAATATAATCTGCAACCACTGTTACTCAGAAGACCAGTGACTGACCTATACCTATACCATAGGTACGATCATGGTACGCACCGTGTACGAACAGTTCCTTTATGCCATGTCAGTTTTATTCGATAATCTGCTCACTGTTTTTTTAGGCAAAAATCTTAGTAATAGCCTCTGCTGTCAAGATCTGCTCCACTGTTCTTTAAAATTGTGAAGGAGACAATCCTTAAATTTATTATTCTGGGCAGATGTAACTCGATAACGCTTGTCTAGGTTCCCATAGGCACAGATATACGGAGTAATGTCAGAGCAAGTCATCTGGTCCCTAGAGCTGAAGCTATGCATCTCTGAATTATACGAGCTCTTATCACATTCTGTAAGATAAGTTCGGGAAAATCGAATCACCACCTTCAAATACGGTGTCCCTCTTTTTATAGTTTACTAACGATGAACGTGCAATGAGTCTGACCACACATGCACAGAGAGAAAACCACCACATAAAGTAGAAGAAAAACTATAAGATTTCTCTATGGTTTTCATCCAAGAAGAAAGTCATATCAAAACAATAGAGAAAATCTTATTGAAATCTTTATGAATATTCTATAAGAAAACCCCATACTTTTAACAAGATATCTTATTCCATATCAATACGACGTCTTCTTAAAACAATATGAAAACTTATTGAAAAGTATATGAAAATCTCTTCGCACCAATAGGAAAAACTTATTGAAAGTAGGTATATGTAAAACCGATTGGAAAAATATGGAAAACTTATTATCTTTTTAAAATATTTTATTTATTTATTATTATTTTTTTTTTCTCATATTTTACATGCACAATAAAAACAAAATTAACAATTTTTTCTGAAAAAAAGTAATAATAAAAGTATAATTATTCTAAAAGAAGAAAACAAATACAAAATTAATATTTTCTTATTTAATAAATTACTTACACTCCTCGACACGTAGGCGCGCTTTTGACATGAAATCTGAAAACGAATGCGTTCGGCAAAGCAATACACCGTTTATATGCACTTTTATAAAATATGAGAATACTTTTAGTTCTAAGGGGAATTCTTATTGATTTAAGAATATTTCCTTATTACCGTTTAAAGACAAGCTCTTTTAATAAGTTCGTCTTCTCAAAACCGAATATTAACAAGGTTTTCATATAATTATTATACAATTTAATACTCCCACCCAAAATTAATGTGATATCTCTGTAAAATTTTAAAGAGAAGTCATATAGATTTGAGAAGATTTCCTTTTAAACGTTTATAAACATAATTTTGTAATAAGCTTGACTTCTTAAATCCAAATAGTAATAAGGTTTTCATATTATTTTTATCATTTAATATGATTTGGCATGCAAAAATGATATGAAAAACTCTTAAAAAGATTAATAAGATTTTCTCCATTAAACCATTAAGATTTCTCTATGGAAAATTCATATTATTTACTCCTTTTAATAAGATTTCATGGTAAATCAGAGCAATAAGGCAATCTTATTGATTTTATGTAGTCTTTTTTCGCTCTGTGTGCTAAACTGAAAATTCGGATCAGATTAGTATGTACCTACATATTAGTCTTCACTCAGCAGAGCACCTAAGTGCGCCTCTGGATGCTGCCTTGAAAGAATACTTGGGGTGAGGAAGGAGTTAACAGAACTTGTCGACTTAAGCGGCTTTAATGCGTTTCATTATGTCAGTAACAAGAAACCAGATGGACAACCAACCGGGAGTGCTGTGATTAATAAGTACCGGCAGGACCCACAAACCAAGGTCGCCTTAAGCCTCATAAGCCTAAGCGAAAGAATAAAATTTGGGAAGAACAACCTCGGATGACGACCCATGTAAACGAAGTAAGGACAATGGCGTTAGGATATGCAAGTGGAACGTGAGGACCCTTAGAATCTTACTAAAGCGATTTCCGTCAGTATTTTTAATGTCTCTCAATGTACGAGAGGTGCCAACATCGACTCTGACCACCATCTAGGAGTTGGTAAGCTACGCTTGAGGATATCGCGGACAGTTTAGCAACTAGAAAATACTAGGTACATATAAGAAAGTTAGATATCGAAAGGCTGAGTTTGCAAGTGAGTGCTAGAGACTTTGCCGACCGCGTTTTCCTTAAGTCCCTTCAAGTTTACAGGCAGCATTTGCCAGGAAGTCATGATGTGATAGGTTCTAGGCGACCACCATCAAGAAAGCCATGGTTCGATTACGAATGCCGGCGAGTACATGCGTCTAAGGCAGGAGAATATCTCCCAAGGCTGCAGACAAGAAAAGCTGCTTTTGAGAACTTTCGACAGAGGGGAAAAAAAGGGCCCAAATTTCTCCTAAGAAAAAAGAGGGAATACGAGAACCACGCGGTCGATTCGGTAGAGAAATGTTACTGCAGGAATGAAATTGGAAGTATTTACTAAAATGTTAAAAGGACATGTCAAGGCTCTAAAGCTCGAAAACCCAATCCTGGGGGCGGATTTGTATTTTTATATTTTCAAAAGTGATTTTCTCCATTCAAAAGCGATAGCTGCTTAGGACGGATTGCTGACGGATTGTTTGGCGATAAAATAGTAAACTAAATTCCTGTGACGGGAAAAACTGTCAAAATTTTGGAAAAAGAAATGGAAATTTGGAAGTCAGAATGGAAAAAGCTTGAAATATCATTTTCGCCATCGTTCGCATCTGAGAATAACCAAAAGCGAAGATGGTCGCCCTTCAATACTATCCGCCGTGAATTTCGATACATATAACCCCCCTGCAATGACGAACAAGTGAACATTGTAGTGTAGATTCAATCGGCGCTTAGAATTTGGAAGGTTGACTTCTGAAGACTGTATCGGTTATGAGATGACCAAAATACCGCTGTTAGGTAGTATGAGTAAGCAATAAAACATTAATGATGACAATAATGCCGTCAACCTTAACCAACTAAGATCCAATTAAGCTGCTAAGTTGGTGCTGTAACAATGGACACTGGACAGTTATAATTTTATGGTAGTAAAAGACTGTCTATACCTAAGCTCCGAGTGGAGGATCTTGAAATGGGTGGTGACGTTGACTACAGGACATGGTAATTTCGGGTCTATCATTTTAGGAAGATGGACCTTAGAGAGGACGATATGTACTTGTAAACTTTGCCTGAAGGAATCTGAAGCAGCGGCACATATTACTGTGTCAATGTCCGTGTTTGGCTGGCAGAAGAATGAGGAACTTGGGACAATATTGGGTAGAGACCCTTTGGATAAAACATCTCATATAAACAGATGCTAGGAATCGAACCCAGGGAAGAAATATGGAGAAGCCTAGAGAGTCTCTCTGGGTAAGATTTATAGTGGTATAGAGAGATGAAAAGAAATCCGACAATAGTGGTCGGGTCAGGCCGATATGTATAATGTAGAGCTTTTATATATCGACCCGACTTCAGCAGTGAGATCAAGCGAAGAATTACGCAGTAGCGAAGCCCTCTCATACAAGCAACTAAGTAGATGTTGTAGAAGACTCTTATCATCACCGTCCTGGCTACAAGGCGCAGAAGCATGGTCTGTCAAGGGCGGTTGAAAAGATACTCAGTTGTTTCGATTGTTGCTCTGCATGGAAGGATGTCCTGTTCAACTTCTCCTATGTAGACTAAAATGTAAGAAGAAATTTGTGTTTCACAATCTTTTTCGCCTTCTTAGGAGGCGCTATAGTTCTGGGTAAATCAGAACCTCAAATATCAAGCCCCTCTAGTTAACCCGTCTATGATAGCCAACTGCCTCTAGTTGTGCCCCAAGTTCGTTCAGATCTTTTTATACTAATACGCGCCACCTGATGTGATACTGGGTCATAATCCAAGACTCTGCGGCCGCAGCGTCGATAACTAGTTGTCCTATATATCTTAGCCATCTCAAGGGCCTAATACATACTCAGTTTTTTTTTTCATATCGCTTTTTGTTAGGCGCAGCAACGCACGTGGGGTAACCATTGGTAGCTAATACAGTAATACCCAAAAGAGATCTTTCAAAACGAAAAAGGGTAGCGGCTATTTTCATCCGTTTCTAATATCGAATTGTTTGACAAAAGATATAGAAAATACCTATCTGATTAGTGTAGCAGGAAGTTGTGCCGTATTCTAGAATGGATGTCTTCGAAGCTACGATGGATGGGCACGCACAAGTCGTATCTATAAAAGTATCTACACACATCACTGTCCGACTAGACACACTCAAGTACAAGAAATAGAACCCCTTGACAAGTCACCACACAATCCAGAATAACTCAATCTCAATCTCGATTTAAGCAGATTAATCTACTCAGAAAAGAAAACTCATACAAACTAAAACTATAAGCTACTGGTCGTGGTCGCTTCGCCCTACAAAAAAACAGAAGTTATTTTTTGTTTTTATTTTTCAAACGTATCGCCACTTGCGTCATTGTCACAACCTTCTGATGTAGTAACTTCCTGACTTCATCATTTCTAAGAGTGTTTCCCATTATCGTTATTATCCTCGTTGCCGTTGTCCTCATCAACCAAACATCGACTGGCGATTGACTCACTCTCTTTCTCTCTCTGTCTCTGTCTGTAAGTAAGTCTGCTAAAAGATATAGAATGGAGTGTGCCACTTGAAACTTAAATCCCAACAATATCAAGTTTCATAAAAATTATCCCACTTCTGTATTCACATCGTATCCTTCTTTATTCCTTTGGCCGTATCCTTTCGCTAGCTCTATACTCCACTAGAGAGTAGCTAGTTTTGCAGTTTATTTTTTTTATCCTTTCTATATTCTGACTGGCATTCTTTCTCTTCATCGTTGTCGTCGTCATCCTTATTTATAGGAACCACGTCGCTTGAAGCAAACTGTAGGTTGCATAGTAATTTGTTTACGTCACTTTGGAGTGGATTCGCCTCAAAAGGCACGACACAAGGAAACTATCTCTTGAACTATTTTTCCCCACTTTGCATGCCCGACATGCTGAATAAGGATTCATCTGCCACCCATCCGCCTACTCCTGTAGTGAGATAAATAGGAAAATCAGCCCTCTTAGGATGTACTTAAAATTATTATCTTCACGCATTCAGGGCATGCATCAGTGTTAGCCGTCGGTCTTCGCTGATGTATTGAATGGCTGAATACATGCCATCGGGATCAGTCTACGAGTGTGTCTATAAATGCAAGACGGGACCATTCCTTTTTCGGTTCACATGAGGATGCTTGGCGAAGTTCGTGTTTCTTTCCCTGATTGGCAGAAGGAGCCAGCTTCTTCACGCTCTGGGTCGTAGATGAACTTTATCATCATTTTTTCGGAAAGTGTATTTTATGGCAGAGGGTCTCATTTTTAGTTGGTATGCAAATAATTGCAGCCACTAACCAAGCAGGTGTTCATAACAGTTTGTGGCTGTTTAAGTTTGTAAGCGCATAATGTACTAGCGGGGGGTGGGAAACGTTTTTTCTACTTTGCATAGGGGCCACGAGTAGATTGAAATAATGGGAGCGGGACGGCTGGAGAAAGTTTAATAATATTTATGAGACGTTGGGGGGCTGGCAATTTCGTTTCAGATATAAGGGAGAGAGCGGTAAACTTTGGCGACCTAGAAGGGAATAACTTTGTAGCCATGTTCAAGGATGCAGAGAACGTATATGAGTCTGAAGCTGGATGTATTGCTAGCTTTACGTAAATTTCTTGTTGCAGTATTTTTTTTAGGGAAATCCTTGAAATTAATAGAAGCATAAGTCGCGCAATTTTCGTATTCGTGGAACAGAAAATTTTGTGAGAAACTTCGACGGCTGCGATTCCAAGAAACTGCCGGTGCCGGAGTCTTTTTTGTTTTTTTTTGTGTAAACGATAGAAAGATACACTAGACAGCAAATAAACCGGGCCACCCGCTACGTTCGAACTCTGATTCGATTTTCTTTAAAAGTATAAAACATATACAACTAAAAAAGTGCTGACTACAGAAAATGCGTTTCATGTTGAGTTTCCATTCCATTTAATCAACATGAAACGCAATTTCTGTAGGCTGTGGATTGTTTTTTGAAAAAGGTGGCTTCTTAAAAACTGGAGTGTTCACTTAAAATTCGGAGAAGACTTTTTTCATTAATTTTATTCATTTTTAGTGGCCCTCTTATCCATTAAGTGGGTCGTGGGTGTAGGTTGCTCCACTGGACCTCCGATAACTTTTCCGACATCGATTCTAAGTCATCAAAGGCAATCCCCATACGGGGAGAGGAGGAGATAATGGACTTGATCTAACCATCTCATTATGTGTCTAACTAGAGGACACCTGATGATACGGATTTCATACCACGTCTTGGGATCCTGGTTGGGGACATGAGTTTAACATGGCCAAACTACCGAAGGATAGACCGCTCCGTTCAGAGAAGTAACTAGCTAGATATTGCCCCACGTATTCTGGTGTTCCTTATATACAATCCCTGCGGATCGCACCAGAAATACAACGGAGGAATCTCATTTCGGCAGCTTGTAACCACAATCTTATTTATTCGGTCATTACATTTATCTCATGATCATATAGGTAAGAGTTGGAAGAAACACAAGAATTAAAAACTGCCAACTTATAGATTTGACACCAAGTTCTGCCCTCTCAATAACAAAATGACCAAGATGGTTCAAAGTTTACCCAACCTGACCAATCCAACAGGAGAACTCAGCGTTGCTCCTTCCATCATTCATGAATAAGACCCCGCGATACTTAAACTTCTCCACCTGTTTCAATGGGATTCTACTAACATGCAGATTGCATTGAACATTCGTTCTGGAGATGACCATCACTTCAGATTTGTTCACATTTACCTTCGTCTTAGCTTCAACACAAGTGGGTTCAAACCGATCGAGTGCGCGCTAAAGTTCAGTCTATGAGAGAACCCAATGATAACCATAAGACAACAGCGAAGAGCAAATGACTTATCCTCAGATCTCCCAATTCGAAACATTCTTCGCCAAGACTGTAACATCCAGTCCATATAAGTAATGAAAAGGAGAGGAGACAAAATGCACCCCAGGCGAAGTCCAACGCCTAAGGTGAAGGGTATATTGATTTAACCCAAAATAGTCAACATTTCTGCTGAACTTTTATATTGTTTTTTTAAAGGAATCCTTTCGTGGTATTGGCTCGGAATCGAACGCATAACCTGCCTCTAAACTAGCGAACACGCAGAAGGCAGAACCTTTGCCAATCGCGTTTCTCTCAATCTCTCAAGAACCGTGCCGTGCACCGTGTCGCCAGAATTAGGTTCAGAAGAGCAGTGGCATCAGAGTTGCCATTTACAGGGTTGCCACTATTTTTCAAAATAAATTTCCCTGACTTTCCCTGATTTTCCCTGACCAATTTTCAAGTTTTCCCTGACCAAAATTTATACATTTATCAAAAAAAAAAAAAAAAATTGTCAGTTATGTAATATCTTTTTTATAAGATAAAGGATATTAGAATCTATACAGGCTGTTTCAGATATGCGGTATAATCCTTTAAGGGGAGATTCCTGAAGTTTCGCCGAACAAAAAATTGTATCTCACCCCATTTCCCGTTATAGTCCATCAAAGCAGGTGACCTCTAATTTGGAGGTGTTACCACTTAAAACGCTATAACTTCTAAACTATTATAGGTACAAACATTTTGTACATTTTGAAAAGGTAATACAAGAAGCACTTCGGGTATCTGTGTAGCTACAAAAAAGTTATGGCTTCTTAAACTCAAAGTTATGAAAATTTGTTGTTTAATTTTTTTATTTAAAATGTTTTTTTCTCAAAATTTGTACTTTATAAATTTGTATTCTTTTATGAAATTTGTATCCTTCAGAAATTTCCTAAAAACTATGTGAAGCAACTTTTTACGTACGATCAACAGAAGTTGTAGTAGAAGCAATTTTTTGTCAGACAAAACTGGTCAAAAAGAAAGTCGATATTTCTCTAAGCTAAACTTTTTCTTTCATAGCACCCCAGAAGAGAAAATCCATGGGTGTTAGGTCAGAAGATCTGGAAATCGACCAGTCCACCGTTCATTAAAAGGTGGACCAATTTCATAGCGCTTATATTGAAGCCCATCTCTTTCACAGATGGGCAATTTTTTTTTTGTTCAGTCTTCAAAAATACTTGTAGGATAACAATATAGTGACTTTGTATGGCGAGAGCTGTGCCTATTTTGAGAGATAGGAGAATTAGCTACTCAAATAGAGAATGTGCCACATGTGGGAAGTATAGAAGGAAAGTACAATTTTATGCCAAATTCGATAGCTGAATTGAGAAGCTGACTCAGGATAGCTGTTCTTTCAGGTGTTTTTAAGACGTTTGAAAAATTTAGTGCAGCAGAAAATACCTTAAGTTTAGACCTTGTGTCCATTCGTCCCGAAAAATAAAAACTCACACAAACGAACGTTTGTGAGAAGCTAGGCCTAGGGTGCCTATGGACGATGGACGTGTTGCACCAACTATCTGTGTGTTTGTTTATTTAAATTGTGTGTTTGCGGAGGGTTGAACCTAAGACCCTTGCTCAATAGTTCAGTTCACTAACTGATGAAACACTGCGCCCCACATTAGGTCGAAGTCGTTGATCTGGGTTTTTATTGGCTTTGACGCAGACAACGGGGTCACCGACAATTCTAGTCAAGGAATAATCCACTAAGTACACGGCTGACATTTAGTTGAAATGTTTCAAGCCACATGATTGCAACTTCAAATATGTCTAAACTAATTTGTAGAATTCCAGTTTGAATAACGCCTTGTGATATTAAATTTATAAGAAAGTTTTACTTTTGTGACATATCATAATAATTATAAAGATAATTCAATTCTTGAAAGTTAAAAAAAAAAAAAAACAAATCTGTGCGCAGTATTTTTTTTTTTTATTTTTCCGATCGAATCGACGAGTTTAACGAACCACCTGAACGCAAAAAAGTGTTTCCAGAGTTTAGGGGCCTTCCTCAGAGTTACGTTCTAAAATTCAAATATTTTGAAATTACTTTTCGGATAGAACTTGAATTAACATGTATCACTTTCGAAATAAATAAAAGACAAAATACAAATACTAGCCATCGAATGTTCCGAAAAACACTTTTATTAGTACACAGACACAAAATTTACCAACATTTTAAATTACTTTTTTTAACTGGTATTTTTTTAAACAACATTTTGGTAAAATTAAAAATAAATGAAACAAATTTTCCCTGACTGCTTCCTAAATTTCCCTGACATTCCCTGACCAAATTGCGTTCCCTGACTTTCCCTGTCATTCCCTGACTTTCCAGTCGAGTGGCAACCATGCATTAATTTATAAGAAGTGTGTTGGGTTTTCCAAGCACAAACTTCTCAGATATTTGTCTGCAGCATGTTCTCGACTAGGGAACTAGGAGGTCAGATTAGGGGATGATTTAAAGATGCGAATTCAAAATTGATTCGGCGATGTCAGCGATATTGACCTTGCTGAAATAGTGAAAGCACTCTTAACTAGCGTACTCAATAGCAGTCAAAAAAGTGGTATAGAGCTATCTGGTTACGTAAGGGAATTCTTTGAACCACCGTTTAACAAAGCCAAATAATGAGCTAGCTCTCAGAATTATCCCATTAATATGCGAAAGGAAATTAAGGTCACTGTCGCATAATGAACCAAGTTCGCGATGAGGTAAACTCGGGGAAGGAACCTATTGTACTTACGTTGACATTCGGATTATTGAGGCTTAAGCAAGGCACCAAATGGTGGAGGTCTTCAAGAAATGGGTGTAAACAATTTCGTACTATATCAGCAAAAGATATGAGTCGCTCTACTCCTATAAGGAAAGCGGAATAATTGTATCGACTTTTCGTCGGTGGTGTTGGTGGACTTTGAATTTCGGCTCAGATTTCCCGATCATCGTACACCTAGAAAAATATGGGACAGCAGGAAGTCTGGCCGGCCCCGTTGCAGGCATTCTGCTGTGACGGAAGATGCCGCAAAGGACCCCGGAGTATTGAGTAGACGAACGACGCGCAGACGATTGGGCACCAATCGGCGGTCTTTACAGAGAATTTTGGTGAAAGACTGTAAGATCCATTTCAATAGACGGTGCATCAGCTTTTTGCTTCAAGCCATCCTGAATTTTGACCAGGAGGGAGACAACTTTTCGACGAAGATCATCATTAGCGACGACGACGAGGTCCATTTCCATCTCTTTTTGTGGGGTATTTTTGAAGTCACGAGTCTATGTCAGACTCATTCAGCCCTCAAAGAAAATAACCGTCAAGAATGCGAGGACAGAAAGTTCGGGCAAGAGTAGTGGGAAATGCTATGAATCGGGCCTGAATGGTCATCAATTTTGGCGGCGGCCGGCCACTTAGCCGATATAATTTTCTCGACTTAATGGAAAAAAAAAAATTAAGACATCAAGTAAAGCAGAACTAACTTTTTTCATTCATACTCGTAGAAAAAAAAAATTACAGCCAAAAAACAACGGGTGACAACTTTTGCGCTACCTGTATTTAAGATAAAGAGAAGGGGACCTATATGACTGCCTTGTGGAACTCGAGAAGAAGACCAGAAAAGGAATGACTTGGAGTGAACACTTTAAAAAGAATTTATGAGCTGATCAAAAACCTTTCTGGAATCAGTTGTTTCAGTGAGGTCTACTTCTTTACCACTTTTTAAGGCTAAAAGTGCAGACGGTACGCATTAGACGAGGTTAGTGGTAGTTGATCTACTGCTTAGAAGGCTGTGTTGGTTAGGGGAATTATAACACTTGTAGGTAATGAAAGCTTAAGGCTTTGTAAAAAATAATTTTGAGGAGGTTAGGTATAAGCAACTTTTTAGCTATGGGGCGGCAATAAGTTACTTCGCTCTTTGATCCATTTTTGTAAATTGGTGTTATGATAGAGGGCTTCCATATCTGACGAAATTTAAGCGACAACATCTTTAGAAATAGATAGAAACCAAATCCGAGTGTTCGTGCGTTGGGGTAATAACTGGACACTGCATCATTGGAAACGTGGCCAAAAGACTAGGTATCTTTACAAATGACTTTTGCAGAAGTTGCATAGATGAATAGGAAATAGAGTCTGTGGATCATCTTCTTGTATAGGTGCGCGGTTCTTCGACGGCTTGGAAGATCTAGCAACGATACCTCTATCAGATATAAGAAGATTCACCAGCAGATCCAAATGGTTTTGTAGAAAAGGGTAAACACAATGGGTCTCAATGGCTATGGTTTGCATATATTGCAAACTGTCCCTCTAACCTAACCTAAACGACAACCGAAAGAGGTTCGAAATAGGGATGGAAATTATGCTACTATAAAATAACATTTCTGGCTTTGAATCATATTTTTGAGTTGGCTTCGATGGATTCAAAGGATTGATAGAGAGGCAGGTAAATGAAAAAGTTAAGTAGTTAGTTAAAATTAGATAACTTCCCACACAACTTCAAGGTTACATTCACAGACGGTCTAAACTGGGAACAGAACAAACCAACATTTGCCAACGGTTCACTTGTATGGTATACAGATGGATCCAAAACAGATGAAAGAGTTGGAGCCGGAGTATACGGTCCGTACACTAAAACATCCCTATTCCTATCCCTATTGCTATAACTCTGCATTCGAGAGAGTCTAAACAGGGCTATAACAAATAAGAACAGTTACATTCTCTTTGATAGCAAGGCAGCTCTACTTCCAATTGACGCCTTTGAAATAACATCAAAACTAGTCTGGGACTGCCTCCAAATCTTTCAAATACTGGCCACCACAAACAAGGTTCACCTGATCTGGGTGCCAGGGTAAAGTGGATGTGAAGGCAATGAAAAAGCAGACGAATTAGCCAGAAAGGGATCCGCATCCCAATTCATGATGCCAAGATCATTCTGCGGGCTACCAATCAACACTATAAAAAGAAGTGTGAAAACCTGGCTGAACGAAAAGAAGCTCCATTTCTGGAGGACCACCGAAGGAAACAGGCAAGCCAAAAACTTCATGCCAAACAGTTCCCACAAAAAACGAAACAACTCCTACAATTAAGTAGAAGTCAGATGCGATTGGTCACAGGCTTCCTCACAGGGCACTGTCGAGTCAAAAAACAGCTGATGACAATGGGTATAGCACAAGACAACACTTGCAGACTATGCAACGAGGACGCAGAAACAGCGGAACACATACTATGTGACTTCAACCGTTTAATAAAAACACGTCAACGTTATCTAGGTAAATTCTACCTCGAAGCAGCGGACATAGCTGCCAGCACATCCAAAGAGCTAGCCGCCTTTATAACAAACTGCGGCATCATGGATGACGATGAGCTATAAATGAGGACATCACAATAGGCCCACTTGTGGCCGCAGTGATCTGGGATCTAATATACCACCTCCCCCCTACAATCTACAATCTAGTTAAAATTAGAGTTCATTTAGTTCACGGTTATTATTTTCAATTGGCCTTACCAATAATCATTTTTAACCTTTAAATTATTATATTAAATTACATTTTGACGGTCACAATAGGTAATTTTATATGGAAATTTTCTTGACTTCGTAAATTTTAGCTTGGACACTAAAAATTATTTTCATACAAACGGAATAAACTAAAGCTAAGCACACACGATTGTCAGATCTTACAATATTGTCAGATCTGACAATTCTCTGACAATGACTTACAATAAGCTTACTATAGCCAACTATCTTACAATACAAAATTGTCAGTTCACACGGTTGTAAGATTTTGTCCTAGATAAAAGTATGACAATGGTCTGACAGTGTTGTCAGGTTGTCAGACATTGACATACAAATTAAAATTTATGTTCCTTGGTTTTTGCAGTAGGATAATGGAACAAAATATTGCTATTTTAACTCTACGTGTTAGAAGACTGCGAGGATGATGGATTGACACAAAAACGACGTAGTGTTTGGACGAAAGAGTGCGGGTGGTCCGTTGTCAGCAGGAAGGATTCTACCCCAAATTCCAAACTGACGAGGCGGAACTTTATCGCAATTTTTTGCGAATGGACTCAACACAATTCAATGAAATTCTAGCTTTGGTGTGTCCACACATCCAGATGCCAGTATGCGCGAGCATCTAGGGGCCAGATTATGTAAAATGAAAACGATCGTTTCGACAATGGCAGTCTCTGTCTATTGCCGCAGATATGATAGAGACAGGTTTAGTGAAAACGAAAGCGGTTTTTGTTTCGTTTTTTACAGAATCCCACCCAGAGTACTCATTCCGTAAAATTTAAGATGACAGTCGTCCAAGCGATAGTAGTGCACGAGATTGTCTTTTATTTGCTTCACGTAACTCTACTACCATCGTGTCGTCCATGACATTTGACAAATTGCAGCCTATATACTTTGTGCTTACGGAATATGTATTTAAATTACAGTCACCCACAAAATCTTGCTCATTTATTTTGTTTCTAATTGATGATTTATAATGCCGGATGAGATTATGTAATTTAAATCGTAAAAAAATCTGAATTCAATTGCTCACTTTAAAATTCCTGTAAAAAGCTTAAACTTGTCTGCAAAATAAACAAAACAATGCAAGACGATACCTAATTTAATTAGCTATCGTGCAAACGCTATCGTCTGGACGATATTGCTCTGTCGATTATTGAGCTACAAGAAGTAAATGTTGGATCGTCGAAACGATATCGTCGAGACGATAGCAATTTTCAATGTTACGTGATGCAAGGCTATCGTCGAAACGGTATCGTCATGCGATTATTGACTTACGGAATAAGTGCCTAAGAAATCGATACGGTTTCATTGGCAGCTTGACCCAACTTTTTTTCTGTATTTGTCGAGATGGCTTTTGAATGTGAATCGCGTCGGCGACCTCTTACCACAGGACTTCTTTGGGTAGTTTATACTCTCTGTATCCAATAACCCCATGAACTAAACTGAACTAAAATGAGCGAACTAGTTCAGTAGCGTGATTTTGAACTAAATTGATCGATCACTCAAATGAACTAAATTGCCCAACTCTACTCCGCAGTACTGCATACGAGATTCTGTGTAATCCACCATTTTCGAACTTATTCGTATGGTTATGCAACTTGTCTTATTTTTCTTTGAGACGCGTATATCTAGTATTGCCAGCATTTCTAAAAGCTAAATTTTCCCTCTGGACCCTTAGGAGCAATATCTCTAGAAAATCGCCGCAATTTTCGCAAATTACCCTAAAAATAGCCATTGCTAAGTGAGTGAATCGTGCCTTTGTGAGGGAATAAAGGAGCTGTCTTTGTACTTTAATGATGCGTTTGTAATAGTCAAAATTTAACTTCGAAATTTGTGGCTGACAGTTCGTCTAAAGTAAAATGGAGGATTATGTCAAATATTAAAAAATGGGTTTAATCAGCTACTTGGCTGCGCGCAAAAAGTCTGGGACTCATATTTTCATCTTTAAGCTGATCTACTTTGTTGCTTAGGGCTATAATCAAGTGGTTATACTTATTATTACTATTGTGGAAAATGATGCATATTCAATGCTCTGTCACACGCTTCGGCTGCCACGTTTTTCTGCCAGACTTTTATTTTCGATAAAAGGCTACACAGTAATGCAAATATCTTTCGGTTACCTCTCAGGCCGAAAAATTACTTCGGGCTCTTGGTCTAAAAATTTATCATAAACATTCTGTGAAACTAAAAACCTTTTCTGTCAATTTACAATATTAGGACTCTTGTATTCAATTGGAGCAAAATCTGACATTAATCAACAATAAATTCTACAATAAGAAAAAACACAAAACTTACCTTGATAAAGTGATAGAATAATACAGCACCGACCGTTGACAATGCAAACCACACAAATATGGCGAATGTTGATACATGTGAAATATCAAAAGCATGTAAGAATGTCGAAATTATTATCGCAGCCGCATGACAAAACAGGAATGGCATCAACAAACGCTCAAGTATATCCCATGGGATTTCTTGTGATTTCTGTGGCAATTGTGAGATTGATCCACGACGTAGGGATACGACACGTGAAGCTCGACGCTGTAAAAAAAATATAAAGAAAGAGAAATTTTATATGTGTTGAAAAAAATGCACAAAAAAGGATCTCATTTGAATAAAGTGAATCAAGAGGAGAATACCCACAAAAAAAAAATTCCTAAGTTGGTGATAATTTGTGAATTGCTCACACTGCTTGATAGAGAAATAAAAAAAAAAATAACTGTAACGAGGTCGTAAATGACACGCTTTTGTGAGAAAGGTATAGTGTATCGTTCATGTTGATGGACGATGAGTTAAAGAGAACTTGGATAAAGCGAAAACGAAGGTTTGAGAAGTCGGTTAACGAATGTCCTCATGGGATATGTGTATTGCGTTTTTATGGAAGTGTCAATTTTGCTTTTTTTTAGTTTTCTTTACAATATTATAAAGTCAAAGTTGAGTATTTTTTCGATGAGGAATTTCGAAATCAATGCATGCCACTACATTCGTGTACTTCTCTCTCTCTCTACACTTTCCAGGGCACTTTATTAGTTATGCATATCAGTCAGAATTCTTGGTTAATATGTTTCAGTTTAAATCGGGAGTTATGTCTCAATTAATTTAAAATATTCAGGACACCTGATACAGACAGCAGCCCTCCCTATATTGAGTCAATTCAATTCAATTCAATTTTTTCAATTCAATTTATTTATAAAGGGCAGTACAAATAAGACATAGGTAGTCTTTTATAGTACAATTTTTTTGGATGAGTAATCATAATAAACTTAAAATTAATTTATATAAAAGTAATGAAATAGGAGAATGAAAAATAGAAAGAAAAGAAGTGGCAAAAGAAAAAGTAGTAAGAGAGAAAAAAAAGAAAAGAAAATTAGGGAAAATAGTTGCTGCTGTTATTATAAATTTTGTAATGCGGAATTTTTAAACTTTTTAGCTCCAATTATTTGCTTAGTTGTGGTTGGCAGGCAGTTCCAAAGTCTGGTTGCATGGATGAAGAAGAGGCGCGAAGAGTTCAAGTAGTTAAATGAAGGCATTATAAGATTGTGTGTCCTGGTGGATTGGGCGAATTGAAGTTTCTCGAAGAGATAAGGAGGAGATCTATTATTCACTAGACCGTGCATGAACTGGCAACACCTTAGATCCAAAAATTGTTGAAACGTACAACCAAGTACTTGTTTGTGGTAGTGCGATATATGATCGTATCGACGCAAACCATATACATACCTAATAGCATCGTTGAACGCGACAAGCAACTTGTGTTGAGAGTGGGAGTCAAGTTTGCAGTATACAATAGTTGAATAGTCAATAATTGGAACAAATAAAGTTTTGACAAGCCTCAGTTTTGTATCTACTGGGGTGAAGCTATAAGATTTCCAAAGTTTTCGCAAACCGGCATATATTCTACCAACTACGTAATTTGTTTGGTCTACAGCGGAGAGCGAGCGATTTATCTTGAAACCAAGATTCGTGACAATATCGACAAACTTAATTTGTGTATTGTTTAAAAACACGGGTGGCAGTTCACTGGTATCGCAATATTTTTTTGATATTAAAATCATCTGAGATTTTCCTGGATTGAGGTTTAACCCATTGTTAATCGACCAGTTATAAATGCTCGAAAGATCCTCGTTTATTCTAACAATGAGGTCCTCCACCAGTCCGATTGGTCGGGACAAGTAAAGCTGGGCATCGTCAGCATAAAGGTGTACAGAGGCATTCGAGCAAACATTGGGAAGATCATTTATATACAAACAAAATAATAAAGGTCCTAATATTGATCCCTGAGGCACCCCCGT
The DNA here is from genome assembly GCA_955612985.1 of Cheilosia scutellata. NCBI lineage: Eukaryota > Metazoa > Arthropoda > Insecta > Diptera > Syrphidae > Cheilosia > Cheilosia scutellata. The sequence continues at coordinate 80,440,932 of OY015311.1, forward strand.
TCGTAACGCTTTAAATTCGGACGATTTTCCATCATGTACAACTCTTTGGTAACGATTACACAAGTAACTACTTATAAGGCGCACTGATCTTTCACTAAAGCCAAAATACATTCTGAGCTTCTGACACAAGACTTTATGGTTCACTCTATCAAAAGCCTTGGAGAAGTCAAGCAAGCAAAGCACCGTCAAGTGATCCATATCATAGTTTACCCTAATGTCATCCAGAATTTTTGTCAGAGCTGAAGCACAACTGTGACGGGCTCGAAAACCAGACTGGACAGAAGACATCAAACTATGCTGATTCAGATAACCCGACATTTGCTTAACAAGAACCTTCTCCAAGATTTTTGATAGAGTTGGCAAAATACTTATAGGACGAAAATCAGTTGCCAGAGATGGGTGAGATTTCTTTGGTACAGGAATAATTTTAGCTAACTTCCAACTATCAGGAAAAATAGACGATGCGATACAAAAATTGACAATATGTGTTAGACAGCTTATTATATGGGGTAGGATTATCTTAATGAACCGAAGAGGTATACCATCTTCACCTACAGCGTTTGATTTTAACGAACGAATAACATTAATGACGTCAACTTCCAAAACAGCTTCGAAGTCAAAATCAGACAAGAAAAGCAGTTCATCTTTGGGAGTGAAACAAGAACTATTAATTTCACTGGTTAAGAAAGCATTATTAGCATGAACGAAGTGCTACAATATACTGCAACTCCCCCACCTATCGTAGTTGTAACCCTATCATTACGAATGAGCTTATACCCAGAGATTGCATATAGTTGACTGACTGTATCTTCATTTTTGGTATCTTCTGGATCAGACCACAGCCAAGTCTCAGTAATGCAAATAATATCAACTCCTGATCCCTTGAAAACATGCCCTAAATAATCCAATTTGGTTAAATTTAAACTACGAGCATTAAGGTAGCATATTTTTAGTCCCTCGCGTGCATTTGACAAAATGTTTACTACAGACCGCACTGCGATTTCACCAGCATAACCAGACATAGGAAGACTATTGTTAACCATCACTCAAGTAAAACAAGAACAAACAATTAGGAGCACTGTTGTACGACAAGTATGTACTGGATATTTATAAAGACAATAACAATAACAACAATAAAGAAAATGTAAAGAAAAGAGAAGATGTAAGTGAAAAAAGAAGAAATTAGTTATACGATAAAAAAGAAAAGAAAAATAGACTGGATTTACAATAAATAACACTTTTTTAGCGAGACAATTTTTAAATACATACATATAAAAATAATAAATACTTAAATAAAATAAATATACTGCTCCAGATGACATCAGTTGTAAAGCAGCGGGCGGCACCAGGAAAAAGTTTTCAGGAGAGTTTAGTCGATGTTGTAATCTTAATTTCAAAGACGTCATTACTTTTCTTCACATACACAAAACCATTTCTCGTTCTCACGGATGACAGTAAACCTTCTTTGCGAAGCTGATTTGCATGCCGCAACAGAGAACTATTCGCAGGTGTAAGACTTTCATTTGCGTAAATACGACGGATGTTGGAAGGCATTACATTGTGTGTCTGTGCGTCATCATCTAGTTGGGCAAGTGTAAGGCCTTTGTTTTTGTAGAACGAAGAAAGGAAAGCCCGTTGCTCAGCATGCGAAGAGAAGCGAATTAGCAGTGGGCGAGAGCTTTTGCTGCTACTGCTGCTGCTGCTAGCGTGCGAATTGGATCTCAGACGAAAAGCATCAATGTGGGGAGTGTATTCATGACGTAGCTTAACGGCGATTTTTTTGGCAAGATCGACGGCATTCTCATTGTGTATATAGGGAATACCTCTCACTATTACATCACAGAGACGCAGGGTTCCCAGGTCTTAAGAAAAAAATTCCCCTTTTCTTAACACCAAAATGACTTTTTTTCCCCTTTGAAAAACAAAAAAATCCCTTTTTTGTCCCCGAAGAAGCGTAGCCAGCTTTTGAACTCGGGCAATGCTTCCAATTGCGTGAGATATTTTTATTCTTTTTGTTGGTTCTTCCTTCATTTCAAAATCCTAAATAAAATGAGAATTATTTTCACTTACCCATTAAGTTGTGCCGCCGTTGTTTAGAAATTCGCGTAATATTTTGAATCTAGACATAGTGAAAGGACACACTATGTGATGGGCCATGCATGCCTTCCCATGAAACTCGTGTTGGGCAAGACGGGTCGATTTCTAGGTTAGTTGGAAAAATCGCGTCTCTCTTTTCTACTCACTTAAAATCGACCTGTCTCGCCCAAAACGACTTTCATAGGAAGGGATGTGTGGCCCAGTACACGGACATGACTTTCATTCACATGAACGACTTGGCTATAGTCAAAAGCAACGCCTCATTGCAATGAAATAAAGTTTGACAGGAATAATGAAATCGAAAATACAAAAATTCTATGGTAAAGCCGAAGCGCACGCCCGCTTTTTACGTCCTCACTCTACCAACGCAAATACCAAAGGAAGATTTGTATCGAAAGCGCTATGGTTTCGAAAAAGAACCTTCATACGTCATGTCATGCCCATGCGAGAATTATTTCTGAAAGTGGATTTTTGGTCCATTTTCTGTATGATCTACCTATCTTCTTTCTATATTCACTCAAAATCTACCTGTCTCTGACACGACGTTCATGGTAAGGAGTGTATGGCCAGGCCATGGTAATAGTTTAATGAAATGTCAAAAGAATGAATGCATTCAGAAACCAAACAAAAAAAGTGAGATGTTGCATGGGCACGTTTTTTGAGCATGGTTGTTTTTGTAGGTTGTTAACATTTATTCATTCTAAAAAATTCGCTTACAAACTGTTTTTGATAGGATTTTAAGATTTTTCCCCTTTTTGGATGTGTTTCCCCTTTTTTATCCCTGTCCCCTTTTTTTCCCCTTTCGTCTTAAAAAATCGGCAAAAATGGCGATTTTCCCCTCAACCTGGGAACACTGCAGAGACGTTGTCGGCAGGGCTGACTTTATGCGACTAAAGTTGCATTTTGCCCCTTTTTTTTCTTTCTATCCCCAATGAGACCACTTTTTCAAAATTGTCCGTATTTGCCCCTTTTGTGTATTTTGAAAAAATACAGTGGCCGGCATAAGTAATTTGACAAAACTAAAGTTAATTCTGCTCATAATTTGAACTTACTTCATGTAAATTTTGTCATCAATGGAAAGGTCATTTAAGTTCCGTTTGAATGATACAAAACTTTCCTTAACTTTAATATACCTACTTTACGAAACTAGTTCACAAATAATTGGGATCTGAATGAATCCTTTTTCTATCAGCTATTGTCCTATTGTCATAAGTTTAGCCATATAGCCATAACTTCCATGTTCAAGGCACAATAAGATAGAACGAGAGGAGAATATGCGTAAGCCATTTTAACTTTAGTGAATTTAACTAGTTTTGCGTTTTTTTTTGTGTGACATTTGTGGGCAGATTAGTATTGCCCCTTTTTGTATTCTAATCCCCTTTTTTTTTGCGACTTTTTCAAAATCTTCGAAGTCAGCCCTGGTTGTCGGCGTTGATTGTCAGCTAACTCCTCTCTTATTTTTGTGTTTTCTTCTTTAAGCTCCAGAATTTCGCTTTCGCACTGCTTTACTCGAATGTCAAGAGTAGCAATGGCTTCGCTGATTAAATTGTTCACTTTTCCCTCAAGTTCGGAAATCAGCTGTGCAAATTTAGCTGTTAGTGTTGCTTCCAGGTCTTGTAAATTTCCCGAAACAGATGATTTTCTTTCCATATTTTGGCTTGGGGTAGGACGCAATTTGTTTTGGCTGCTGAAAGCCGGCGAGCTGAATAACTCGGAAGAGCTCATCACCTTGCTCTCCTTGGTTCCGTGACGTCTGGGTCTGGCTGACATATTTCACTAAGAGCGACGAATAAAATCGAATTGAGTATTAAACCGTTCAAAGTATAACTTATGTACTCGTATGCGGACTTTTTTTTTTAATTTGTTTTATTTCAATTTTTCGGCAAAAATATAACACGGGAAAGCCACCCGAGGTGTAGGAATATGAAGCAAAAGATAATATAATGAGTTTGAATTACAACTTGTTTAATTCGGTAGCCGGTAGACAAGAATTTGACTGCGTATATAGGAGCAAATTAAAACACGTCTACTCAGTTGACATGACAGTCACAGTTTGAGTGGGTGAGGGTTCCACCATGATTGATTTAGTTTTAGGCCCTTTCAATAAAGCAAGCAACGCAGAAATGTTCGACAAATCTATCCATCAATCTACATTGTTCTTTCAACTAAAAGAAAAAGTGGGAACTCTGAGAAACTTTACTAATAATGTGAGCCTCATAGAAACAACTAAAGCTTTATAATCCTGCCGTGCATTAATTGTATTCTTAGGTGGCACTACCTATACTACGATTCTTGGAGAGCAGTCAAACTTATAAGGGGAAAGATAAATGACATTGCTTCAAGCGGATCAACTTAAGGACCACTTTGTAACCCTTTTAAACGCGGAGCAAAAATCAATCTTTTCAATATGCACCACCTAAATTTGTAGGAGATGAATTTCTAGATGCACTGATTACGGAAGCCGAGTTGAAGACAGTCATAGACAATGCGAAGAAGAACAAGGCCACAGGGAATGGCCGTATCCTATTCGAATATAAAAAACATTTTACATCGACATTTTTAACAGCACTTACAAAAGATTTTAACATCCACAAAGCTATTCGGGTGGAAAGGAAAAAGGTTTTAGACGAGGTTATTCAACTATCGACCAACTATTCGCATTTATAAACATTGCTGAGATTTATAAGAAGAGAAACAAAAACCTATAGACTTTCGAGCGGCCTTCGACAGTGTGTAGCACGTGAAGCCTTATTTTACAAGATCCATGGATATGGAGTGTCTTAAGTTTAACTTCGTTGGTTGCCTGCTTTAAGTAAGGCTTACAACATCATTAAATTGAAAAAAATAATAACTACAATTGGAACCACGGGGCTTTACGGTCAAGTCCGACCGATGAGTTCAACAAGATTGTGAAATTTTCTTCAAGATCGGAATGAGAGCAAACCACGGTTACATATAATTAGACATACACCGATGGTTCTAAAATGGACTGTGGAGTGGGTGGTGGGGTATTTTCAACAGAACTAAATATTAATATCGAAATCTTTCGTCTGGTCAACGCCGGCCGCCAGCGTTTTCCAGGCAGAAGTTCTGTCAATCAGAGAGGTGTCTTGAAAAAAACAAAAGTTCTAGGGCTAGAAGATCTTTTTTTAGAGTCTCTTTTTGTCTTCTTGACAAAGCAATACTTGACTTCTTAGGCTAAAGAAACAGGGAGAGCTAATTGTAATTCTTCGTTTGATTTCTGATATCTTTTTCCAAGCTTATATAAAAGATGAGGTAAGGAGGCTCTCAGATTGAGGAAACAAGCAATAAGCAACTAAGCAACTCTCAATAAGCGATACGCGACTTTATTTTAACCTATTATCGCATCGAAGCAACATTATTGCCTGAAATTTTTAGCTATAATAATATCTAACTGTGAGAGATAATATTGCGTGTTTCCTATTGCCAGTTGCTTCAATGTGAGAGCCGACTACATACTTAGTCGGCTCTTACATCGACTACATACTTAGTCGGCTCTCACATCGAAGTTATAGATATCTAATTATAGTGACATGATAGCTTTGTCGATCTGTTTTATTTCTACTTGTTGACACCACATACACGGTTGGTTCTGCCCTCATTCACGATGAAACCCGTTTTTAACGCTTCTGTCCCAATATTTATAAGTACCAGAAGGTCTGTAATTGCACTCACTTTTGAAAACGTCCACAGGATATACACAGTACAGTACGTTGCAATAGAGATTAAAGCCATCCAAAAGACCGCCATCAAAAGGCTCCGAAGCCATATAAACCTGTACCACCGCTGCAATTGTAACTATTTTAGGATTAACATTCCTCGAAACAGTTCAGCGGCATTGGTACATCCGAAAGAATAGGTCTTGGTGACCTGAACTTTCTGAATTTGATCACAATATTTGGATGATTGCAGATCGCCTTCTAAAAACTGTTGCTTCTCAACACGGCTCCCAAAAACTCCCCAAACTGTCAAAATGACCAAATGTTGTATAACCGTATACCTAGTATAGAGTCTTAAAATTTACTCGAATGTCGGATAAAACTTTACCTGTGCCGAGGTTGTCAAGTTTTTTTTTATATCAAAAGTGCCACGCTCCTTTGTCCAATTTTGACCAATCTTTATATGAACACTCCTTGGCCAATACCTAAGATTTTCTGAAAATGTGAGCTCAATCGGTTCGGTAGTTTTCGAGATACCGAAATCTCGTGCTAATACCGAAGATTTCCTGAAAAACCTAAGCAAAAATGCCAAGAAATTTTCCTGAATCTAAGTATAAGTAAGTATATAAGTATACCTAGCCAACTCAAAAGGTTGAGTACCCAAACTTACCTCCATTTTCACTGCGGACTTCATATGCTTTAAATATTTCTTTCTGCTGGAAAGTGGTCAATAATTTAATCAACTGAAGCTGAGTGTGGGAAGCACACTCTGGCAAAATGATTGTCGAGTTTTCATTTAAAAATATTATTTTTAACAGAGAAATAACAACAACAACAACTTTTGATAACATTTTAGCTATTTGTGAATATTTATGAGTTCAAAAATAAATTATTTCAAATTGATGGAATTTGTTTCACAAAATCAAGTCCTTCAATTGCCTCCAAATGGACTCAATCGACACACTAATAGATACAATTAATTTCCATTCGCAAAAGTGCATCTTGAAGTATCAGAAATTAGTTTATCCTGAAAAATGCATTTCACTGTATATACGTACACAAGAATCATTTTTCAAGGTCGCGTACGAATTTTGGAGAAAGGCCAAAGCCATTTGTTTCGGCCGAATTATTTCTTCACAAATTTCTTTAAGTCAACGTCAACGAATTGTAATTTAAATATATATATTTTTTTAATTTTATTCTAATAATATGTTAAAAAAGATTTAAAAATACATTTTTATTACTCAAAAATTCCTCAATCTCAATAAATTATTTTCCAATTCTATTTTCGATGCTAAGAAAACAAAGAAAAAAAAAATATATCCATCATCAGATAAATACTTTGAGTTGAGCCTTTCGCAAAAACAAAATTGGCACAGATGTCTCTGGAATACTAAACACATAGATCACAAATGAAATTCATTGTATTTTCGATGTGCGTCTTATGACTGACGTCAAATGGTGAACCAACAAATTGTTCAAATCCAAATAGACAAGTTCAAAAAAATTTCATAAAAAAAAGAAAAATAAATAAATTTTATGCTTACAGGGAGATTTTCTGTTGTTTTACTCGACGGATACTCGTATCTTTGAAGTTAAAAACAATTGCTATAAGATTAGACGGATACAAGTTAAATTTTTTAGGATTTCATTGAGGAGAAGAAAGAAAAAAATATTGATTCAAAACACTACACTAGCCGATGAATGGAAATTCACTTTCACTGGTTGCGCTAGCCGCTGAGACTGACTAAAATGTTTACTTTGATGAACATTTCTAACACTTTCAATTACGCCAGCTAGCATTAGCATTATGCGGTCATGGTCAATATTGTTTGTAATGGCTCATTGAATCAAAAGAATTTTATGTGAACCAAATGAGCCAGAGAAGAACAATATTTTAGGCAGGCAGGATTTAAGTGATAAGTGACAGGTTAGTGATCAGTGTCATAGATGAATTTAAGGTGACATTGACCACATCTACTTATGAATATGAATGAAAAAGTAATATAACTTTTAGCTCAAGTTGGTGGATTGTTGATCTTTTTACAGAGCTTTAGGCCTAAATGGAGGGCTGACTCATTTGGAAATCATATAGAAATGCGTGGGTAGAAATTGAGTGTGCGGTAGGTGCGCATTACCATTTGACGAGGAATCTAAAAAATCACTAAAAGTCGAAGCGACAATATCCTTGTTATAAAAAAATAAAATATAGGATGGGACGATAGGCCTAGCTTCTCACAGCAATTTGTGTGTTTGAGTTGTATTTTTGTGATTTTATATTCATAGAGAAGCGTGAGCTAAAAAAAAACTTAAGATGCGAGTTTTATTTTTGGGGGATGAACCTTAAACCCCTAACAACTGTCTCTGTTCTCTTCTGCTGTGAGAAAGTCAAAAGTACTCATCTTTATCTAGCCTTGTGGGTGGCGGGTGCCCCTCGAGAATTAGCTTGTTTTGTAAGTTTCAACTATAGATTCTATGCACAAGATTTAACTGTAGAACATGCTGAAAGGAAATCCTAGAAATGGCATGTTGCACGTTTTCAGCGATCGATTGCTTGGAGCCAATTTTCCACCAATCTTCCATACATATCGGCCGGAACTTTGCCTGTCAATTTCCCTCTAGATATTGCTCGTGAGCCTAATGGGTGAGGTTTCGTTTCGGCTCTTCAAATGATCAAAGGGCTTCAGTTTTTGAGTAAGTTTGATTCTGATTTTCCAGGCCAAGATTTTTACGCAAAATTCGCCAGAATGCGGACTGAGAGATTTCCAATTCTTATAAATATGAACGGCATGAAATCGACTGATATGGCTTATTTTCGGTACTTTATCTTACTGGTGAAGGAAAATTGAATACTAAATATGAATTGACTCGAATTTATCTACTCTGGCATGCATAGCAAGACTGATGATGAGACGAGATTACTACGACCGAAAATTGGAGAAAGCGTTATAAAAGTTGCGACCACCGACGCAGAATTTGGGTGGTCATAGGTCCTTTGTGATACCATCTGAGTCATATACTTGTTCTCATACACTTGTTCTCAAGAAAACCGTCTCCGTCCATTGAGAGATCATAAAAATATATAGTTGAAAGGTACGTATTTGTATCAAAATACAAAATTGTTATGTTCATATTAAAAATCCCGATATAATATTAGTAGAGTTGCGATTTTACGGAATACATGCTCAAATATAGTAAGACTTATTCTAATTCCAATATAATTCTAATCCATTCTACTATATAAAATGCACTGTCCGTCTGTTCGTCGATGTGTATCCAAATTAGGCCGTAGGGTGGGTGAGAATTCTTGTGGAGTAAATTAGTCGTGGGGAGTAAGGGGGTCTCACCAACAGTTAGCGCGTATAAACTTAAAACTTGTATGTTGATAGATAAGTCAAAATTATTACATGCCTCATTTATCGTTTTCCAAAATTCGTCCTATAAGGGCTGAAAAAAGGGGATGAAAACATTCCTATTTCGACCTTACTACGCTCAACTTGCCATTATATTCATAAATCTATGTATATCAATTCCAGATATGCTTTTTATTGTTAGGCATTACTTAAATACTTTAAAAGAAACAAAAACGGGCGGGCGGAGCCGCGAGCATGGCTAGTATAATATAATGCAGCATAAAAATAATTTTAAAATGCTAAACGGCATCTATGGTCTTGATACCCTTGTGCCTTTTTCGATATTAATTAATAAATTAATTTTGTAAATTAGTTTTAATAAATACATAAAAATAAATAAATAAATGTGTACTAAAATTTGTTAATTTATTGACTCATAGGGCCAGTTTCGAAGGTTCTGGATAAACTTTTGGATAGTTATCTAACACATAACGCTATCCAACAGATAGATAAAGGTTGATGACATATTTTGTCTCTTACATCGTTAAAGTCTCGACTAACTTGTAGAAAAATGTATCACCCACTAATTATTTGACTGAAAGGCAAGGCTTTACTGTTTCGATATAACAACTTGTAATTTGTTTTGTCTTAGTTTATTTTGTGTATATTATTAGAAGCTTAACCAAAAGCTTGTTGGTAATTTAATTTAAAAAAAAATTGAAAATTCATAAAAATATAATTCAAAAATCTTTATCGTCGAATGTGTCAAAATAATTTGGCCTTGAGTAATATGCTCGTAATATTCATCCGATTATGTTTTCTAAAAATTCAAATAAAACCATGTTAGGCGCTTGCGACTGCTCGTCAACGGAAAAATGCTCTGAAATTTTTTTCAGCCACTTAAAATTCCAGATAAAGGCTTTAACAGCCATTTGAATAGGCGACTTCATTTGTCAGATATCACTATCCGAGACCTTTTAACCCAAAAGTTTAAGTTTATCTGGCAGATAAGTTTCTAATATGAAAGGCTATCTAATACTCTATCACTTTATCAGCTAGTCTTGAAATTGGCTCTTAAGTGCACATTTACACTTTGAGGTTCTAGATATTTCGTAGTTCGCAAAATTGTCATAGAGAAAGAAGAATTTGACTGTTCTGTGATTTTGACTGTTCTCATGCACAAGAATCTTGAAAAATTTAACTCATCACAGAGATGTTAATCGCTTGGTCAAGTTGATCGAATTTTACCTTCCACATTTCATTTTTGAACTGACTTTCCTGAGGGTATTTTGTTGTGCTATGCATTTGTTTGACATTAGATACAAATTAGGTTAATACAATAAATTTCCTTTCCGGAACTCTATAAATATCCATCGACATAATTATTTTTTTATTTATTTTTCTTCAATTTTGAAAACCTTTCCGTAAAGTTTATAATTCGAAAAAGTTAGTCAACCTTTGGACATTTCGATAAACTTTTCCGAGATTCTATGTTTGACATTAATGGAGGTTTCAGTTTTGTTTACTCATTTCTCACATTTCACGAATGTTCTATTTTTCTTTGCATAACCTTTTCAACGATTGCGTATTTTATTTGTCTTTGAATGAGGCTGACCGTGATATATATTTCCTTTCAGTATCATTCACTTTACATAAAAAAAAAAAAAAAAAAAAAATAGCAAATTCACTCTCGACACTCAAGGGAGCTAAGGGTTTAACATTTCGAATATTAATGTCATTGGCATATTGGATTCTAATACAAGCCCAAAACAGACACATTTTTAGATCTGAATCTGAAGCAGAAATAAAGTGTACTGAGACCCAAAACTGCCACTCCCCTTGTCAATGAACGTCTCAGTCTCAAATCTTGTCGAAAACCGCCATATTTTACTTCCTTTCTTAATTACAACAGCGAGCTATTTCATTTTAACAAATTATTCGGAGAGGAATAAGAATTTTTGACGTTTCATCGTAGTTTTCAATATGACAAATATGAGACATTTCACGTGTCACCGTCATTTGTTGTAACATCTCTGCATTTCTATATAACAGTCAGTTCGTTGTTTATTTTTCTGATCAGCTTGAGCTCTAGCTTGGAAGTTGGTTGAATTTGTTTTAAAAGTTGTTTTAGAATTAAAAATGTGTTGCCACAAGTTGGCAACTTGTGGCAACACAAGTATATTAAAGTATACTAACAATATTTCAGAACAAAAAGGCTTCGTAACTAGCCAGCGGACATTTTAGCTTCAGTATCCAAAACACATTATCATGATGGAATATCTTTTTGGATACAAAAATATGACCAGCTCCGATGTACCACTTCAGTTTATGACAGAACGACTCTTTGGCCAACTCCACACGCACATTTTTTAATTTCATCAAACTTAAATCATGCAAGTAACTACATATTGATACAAAATATCACGCTCAGAAAATACTAAATTAAATAAAAATTCCGCTATAATAGAACAATGCCAAAAAGTTTCACTATTATGTCACTATCTGTCATTTATTATAATTGCACCATACACACACCGAGAAAATGGAACATATTTCCACACTAGCGTTTTTATTTTTACATTTTACTTAACTGTCTCGAAATATATGAACAATACAAATATTCAGAATTTCAATTTAATTTCAAATATAAGAAGAAAAAAAAATTTTGTAGAGCGCAACAATATTGTGACATGTGACAGGTATTCCCTCAGACCAAATTCGTCATGATTCACCACTAAGTGTCTTGGGATCATATGTCTGACAGAAACGACACCATTTCGATGGTAATATTTCGCAATTTTGAAACTGCGATAGTGTGAACTTTTAAGCAAGTTTTGCAGTCCCATAAGACTGAATTGCAGTACGAAAATTTCACTTGGTAAGGTAGAATGCGAACGAAGACGTAATACCATAAGCCTGATGGGGGTAAATGCAAACGAACTTCATCTGCAATAATAGAAACACGACAGGGAATAGAGAACCTTTTGTAGCGTTGACGCCAACAATTACCTTGTACTCGTATATCTGTTGTGCGGTAAGCGGTACTTCTATTAGTGGCAATAACTGGTTCTGCATTATAAGGGCACACTATATCCTTTGAAGGTCTATTTGAGCTATATATCTGTATAACCGGATGTCAATTGAAAATATGTTACGAATAAACCTAGTACATGCCTGCCCTGAAGCACCCATGTATGTGTGTAACTATTTTATTACATCAACCTAGCAACCTGCAAAAGCACCAAATATAAAATAAAACCAATGAGATACAAATGTATTTCTTTCCCCAATCCACAAAACATAGGACGACACACATAACCTTTTCTTTAATCATAGACACATTGCGCAACGTTGAACTTGGTTCTATGTTTGACATGACTGACCTTTTCCAACCAAAACAATTACGCAATACCAACAGGTATCCTGCACATGGAAATATAAACACGTTCCATGTCTCATATATAGACAAGCGGCAGAGTTTCATAAAATAATTTAAATTCACGACAGCCTTGCTATTCGATCGGTAGAAAAGGACATATTATATCAGTTCTGCAATGTTCCAGTTTAAAATTGAAAGTTATGACCAAAGGGCAAATAGATGGAATCAACATATACATTCTCATATGGTAAACGGGTCGAACCCTTATGACATAATGGAATTAAAGTCGGACAATATATTTCCCATACCACATTATACAAATAGCAACAGGAAGCTATCAAGATCCTCGGAATACAGCTGATGGGTCCATGGAGTATCCTGCGCCCGCCTTGTATGCTGAACTTGATGCGGGAACAAAAAAACACAGGAGAGGCGATCGCCAGCCGGACCGTCAAGGAAACTTGTCTTATCACAAGAGAACTTATAGTCGCCTTTCAATGAAGTTAGAATAGAAGATCCCTTTCTACCCCTGTACTCCCAACACGAAGGTCAGAACTCAGTCCAACGAAGATGCTGGTTATAATCTCTTCATTAGCGTCGACTTTGTCTACGCACACAAGCTCATACCTCAGTCCAATCAACGCGCTGGAGATCGTCGTTTACCGTGTGGGTCTTGACCAAATTGCGCCCTATGTAGGGAAACGATGTCAAAACAATATATCAAGCACACAATTGTTTCAACACAGTGCGCTGAGTTTTTCAAATGATGATCATACTTTAAATAAATTGATCAACTAGATATACGGAGTTCGCGCTTGAGTGGAATGGTTTTGAATATTGCCGTGTATCTACGAAAGGCCGATCTTGCAGTATTTGATACTCTAAAACGGAGAACCATCTGAGACAATACAACTAATCACAATTCACGAGAAGCTGACAGAATGTCAAAGCAATTTTTGAAAGTTTCAGCATCAATAGTATCTCTGAAACTGGTGTTTTCGAACTGCGCGTATTCGTGTGTAGCAACATTAGAAAAGTAAGGGGGCGCATCATACATCTTCGTAAATACCCTTTTCAGTAGTTTTGGTACCCTACAACAACCATTGCTCATTCGCTGTAAAATTCAACACCGTTGTGAGAAGGCTTAAATTAGAAATGCGATCAATTTTCGAAGCGGCAACTGGATTCATTCAAACAAATAATGTACTTTACTAAATAATGACTATCTTACTCCTGCTCTTAGAAGGATCTATAGAAAGACATTATGATTGCTTAAATGTTAATAAACTCGGTGGGATGTAGCCTAATAAATTTTGAACACGTTTTTAAATTACTGGTTTCTTTTCTTTTAAATAAAACTACCATTATTTGAGTTATATCATTGTACGTTTGTTTATATATTTTCCTGTATTGGTTCATGAGTTATAGGGGTGTGGCAGCTCCCATACAAAAAATGCATTCAAAATCTTATTCTTCGAAAACCACTGAATCGATTGAATTCAAATTTACATACAATTTTAGGTATCGGCCCAGGAGTATTCCTGTGAAGATTGGTCAAAATTGGACAAAGGGGCGTGGCACCTCCAATACAAAAAAACATTCAAAATCGTATATCTCGAAAACTACCGAATGGATTGAGCTCAAACTTACAGATAATCTTAGGTATTGGCCCTGAAGTGCTCCTGTGAAGATTGGTCAAAATTGGACAAAGGGGCGTGGCACCTCCCATACAAAAAAAAACATTCAAAATCGTATACCTTCTATACAAAAAACATCTTCTATGGGATGAAACTCGAAGACGTTATATCTCTATAACCGCTGGGCCGATTTTCATGTGTCTTTTTTTGTTTTGTTCGTATTGCTGTATTTCAGGATTAGGAAGAAAGAAAGTTCCAGTTTATTCTCATTTTTCGCATTTTACGAAAGAACATCTGTGCACGGGCAAAGTCGGGCGGGTACAGCTATCTCAACCAATAGAGTTGATTTTTTTTAAATGTCGGTAATTACGATGATCAATTGATGGGCCAAAAAAAAAAAATAAAAAATTAAAATTGTAAAAAGCAATAAAAGGCCTGGCGAAGCCGGCGTGGGTTCAGCTAGTTTCACATAAATGAAAACTCATCACAGGTATGATTTGATTATTTATACTACGCGATCATATCGTTACACTTTCCATTGCTGCAGATCTCAAATATAGGTATTTACCATTGTGCAAACTTATTTACGCATCACAAATTACTTACTACATCAAATTCAAATACGTCATACATACGCATATACAATGTGCATTCTGAATGTTTGTCGTGCGAGGTGCGAGTAATCGTTATATCTTTAGAACGCAATATAAAACTACCCCTGAGCACAACTGCAATTGATAAAGCAAATTTTTCGCACTTGGCCAAAATCTATTTTAAATTTTTTTTATCTCACCCTCTGGATGGACCAGAAAGATGAATGTTAGCTCAAAATACTCGGTCAAGTATTGCCTAACAATTAAAAGCATATCTTGAATATTGACATACATATATAGATTTATGAGTATAATGGCAAGTTGAGCGTAGTAAGATCGAAATAGAAAAGTTGGTTTGAAAAGTTTTTCAACCCTTATAGGACAAATTTGAAAAACGATGAATGAGGCATGTAATAATGTTTGCTTATCTACCAACAATCATAAACTTTCAAGTTCATACGGCTAACGGTTCGTGAGTCCCCCCTTACACTCCTTTACTCCTGAGCAATTCTCACCACCCTACGGACTAAGTTGGCCACACATCTATAAATCTATAAATCATGAAAATCGGACGAATGGTTCTCGAGTTATGGAGAAACGAACAGACGGAGGTTGCATTTTATAAGTAGTATGGATGGATGGAATGGATGGATATGGATGCGTATTTAGAAAAGTCAAGTGAGGAAATGTACATCGCTTTTATTGGAAGAAGGAACTTCAACACCAAACTCTACGAGCTGTAAAGCGATATTTTCCTGGTTTGAAAGTGGGAATCAGTCGATTAAGCTGACTAGCACAAGTAGAACGAATAGACAATAAATCACCGGCCTGTAGACCCTCGCTTCCAGTTCGAAGAATTGACTATACTGTTATAATAGACCTATTTCACGAATAGCTTGACCGAAACTGATCTTGAGTCGCTGAATCGTCTCTGGATTGTTCACATAGCATTGGTCTTTAAGAAGTCCAACGGCGGTTCGTAGCGGACAAGCAACATGACCATAATACGACTGACTACACGTTGGCACGTAGCAATATCTTGTCGCCCAAGTCCAAATCCTCAATTTCTGGCCATAAAAAAAATCGGCTATAAGCGCTCTTCATCCACTTTACTGTCATTGTCGTCTTCAAAGAAAAAAAAAATGGGCCGCCACTCCAAAAATCACACCAAACCGTCACGTTCAGGATGCATTGGTTCTCTACTCTAGATGTGGATTTTTTGATCCTCAAATGCTGCGATTTTGCTTATTTACGTAGCCGCCCGAGATGGAGAGGAAGACCTCGCCTTAGATGGCGCGCACAAGTGGAAGGGGACGTCAACCACCTTGGAGTGCGCATGGAGGTGGTTAGCCAAAGATCGTTCTAACTGCGGAGAGGCGTGTTTGTTGAGGCCCAGGTCTACCCCGCACTATAGCGCCATCTAAGTAAGTAAGTAAGTAAGTAAGCCCGAGATGGAAATGCGTCTCAACTGAAAATAAGAATTTTTAAGCAAAATTGTCGTCAATGTCGAGCTGCTCTAAAGTCCAAACAGAGAAGCGATATCGAAGCGAGTGGTCAATTTGTTTCAATTCCTTAAGCTACTATTGAACACAACTTAAGGACAACATTTTAGGTCACAATATCAAAAATTGATACGATTTTGACATGTGTAATAGTAGATTTAGTCAATTGAACCTTTTAATCAAATAGTACTAGATATTTATGCAAATTGTCCTTAAGCTAGTTGCTGAAATCCTTAGCAATTTGAGGTTGTAAAGTTTAGGTGCACGCTTTCGGCAATATATGGAATATTCTCCATTGAGCGTATAAGAAGAACACGATTTTCAACCTGCAAACCATACTCTCAGGAACCTTCTTCACAAACTTGCTCCAGTTGGAGCACTGATTCGGAAACACTATGCATTCTTTGCAATATTTCCCTCCGCTGTTCAAACGTAAATCGATCAAATACTAACTATCTAACTGTCAGTGTCAAAATAGCATATATGATTCAAAAATAAACCAACAGATGGCCTACTCGGAAAGTAAACGTCATTTATACTCGTATTCTTTTGTTGTTCACGAGAATCACCCCAAACTTAGGGCCGAATTGCTCAATGCTCATCCTTGATTAACTTTAATCAACGACACAACAATTAACAAACATGTCAAATGCTAACAACAAAAATGAAACCACAAAAATTCTGTAGACTAAAACCAACAGCTGAGTTTAAAAGAATATTTTGCATATGGTTGTCGTTGTTTAAACTTTTCCACTGTCCAGATGTGTGCATAACCTTAAGGAGTAAATTTGCCATAAAATAAACAAGATGTATTATTTTCAAACGATATTAGTCAGTTGCATTATCATACGCGTCACTCAAGGAAACTTTGTACCAACATGTACACCATCGTCTCGTTTATCGGCAGCGCTTGACGTTGGCAGCGCTTAACATACGATATTCTAAAGGTCATGTATTATGTATCTCAATTGTTTTTCTACACCTAATTCGAAACCAAACCAAAAACGAGTACAAGTTTATAAAATATTGAACAAAATGTTTTTTTTAAATTTTCACCCCACAACTTTGTCACGTCCTTGTGCAAGCACCATACCGCCGTCGAAGCGAAACTCGGCAACAAGTCAGTCAATTAGCCGACTCGACTAGTCCTCTTGGGTAAAACAAGATCCTACACCGAAACTTGCTCCACACTGCGGGCTGTGAAAGCCTTTCTGTTCATACACCTTCCCCGAAGAGGGTAACATGGCACTCTTATGTTCATGTTTCTGTGTATCTTTCTGCCGAGAATTTATTTTAAAACAAAACGAAAAAAAAGTACGAGAAACCAGAACAGCAATTCCCTCCAAAAAGTTTTGCACATGTTTTTGGATGAAAGCTTGATTGACAATTTTATTCGCTCGACTTGAATAGGTCATAGGTAAACCTCAGGATAAACCAGGGATGCAAACCCACTTCACACCCAACCAAAGCAAAAAGGGTTAAATTTAACCGGAATTTAGCCGACAATCAACCTTAAATCAAACAGAAACACCTACTAACAGCAATTAGGGATAATAGACAGGGAATTCGCCAAGCAAATAGGGAATAACAACTTTGTTTGCGAGGCAAATATTTGTCCCTAATTTTCAGGTCGAACTTTGGCGCGCATTTCTAAACCTTGTAACCCGGCCAGGTTGTGTGTGTGTGTTTGCGCTTTCCAATTGCAATTTATTGCATAATTAGACGTTGATTATGATCAGACAGTCGGTTGGTGGTCATTGATGTTGATTTTAACAATTACGAATTTAAATGAGCCCGCAATAAAGCTAATGGATCCGGTCGGTCGATTGTGCCTTTGTTTATATTTTATTGCCCAACAATTACAGAGCCACGGCCAATGAAATGGTACACACTACACAGTGTGGTCGCTTTGTTTTTATTTATGGAGAATTTTTCAACAGTTAATATCGTTATTTTCAGCCAAACGGCATGGAATGGCGAATTGTTGTTAAAAGTCTGTGGCGCGTGGAGTGAATGTGTTAATTGTGGCAAAGTAATGTTGGTTTTCATGGGGATTTTCAAATTGTACTGTTTTTTTTTCGCATTTCATCGGTCAACATGGATATTATGCAGAGATAGCTTCAGATCTTTGTAGGATGGTCGTAAAATTGTTTTGCATTTTTATTGCATGTGGCTTTTATGGCACGAGAAAATGTATCTCTTGGTATCTGCTTTTATACGGAACTTTTGTAATGGCAAAATAACAGTATAGCAGGTGTTTGGAGAAAGCAATACATGTTGAAGGATATTTTGCATACACTGTCATATAACTTGATAGAAAGTATCGACTAGTTTTTGGTTCTTGTCACGGTGACAGTAAAATATTTCGTTTTCTTTCATTCCAAGAAAAATCCACACGGTAATGGGTTCTTAGATGGCCAGAGTTATCTATTGAGGTTTTACAAAATCATCCACAATTTTTTACGATACCAAATCGCAAAAAAAAATAAATTCAAATTTTGCCAATTGCTTCTCGCGTACATCTGTTTTTTGGTGATAAAATTTAAAATCAAAATCATGAAAATCTACCTAATTTTGGATTTTTTATTGCCAAAAACAAGTTGTTAAGTTACAATTACCCCTATATGAATAATAAGATTCTTCATGATTATAAAAACAAATAATGTCCCTCTCTGCCCTTGAAATAAAACAAATGGCTATCAATTTGAAAAATTTATTGGTGATTATACCAAATCACAATAAAATAAATAAAAAGTTCGTGCAGCAGGTCCGTTGTCCGTTTCACATCACAGTCCCAACTGTAATGGCGGTCATTGTAACTGATTTTGATTAAAGCAGCAAAGCAGTCGATCAGGAACCTTTAATGCAGCCTACGATTCAACAACGATCAAAAATGCAGCAAATCGAACGAAAGGGAATCCAAATGAAGTAGCAAATCCAACAAAAATGCAACCATTCATAAAATGTAACAAAAGATAAGAGTTTATTTGATACAATTTTACCAAAGATGTTTCCTGCTTGGCAATCCAAATGAGAAGAAGGTACAATTCATAATTACATCGCATGAGGACCCAAGTCAATCATGATCATGAGTATGTACATAGAAAAAAGAGAGCTTTACGAATTACTATTACGGAACATAGATAGGTACATAGAAATTTGGTGCATTGCAGAGTGCAAGCCCGTTAGCAATGTTAAGAGAAAAAAAAGCAAGCAATTTTGGTTAGTAAAGATAATCGAGAACAATAAGAAAAACTATATAGGGTATATCAATAATGTTGAATGGAAAACGAAAATAATAATTAAAGCAAACTATGAACATGATTAATTAAATTGAAAGTAAACAAAGAACAAAAAATAAATAAATATAAAATATTGAATTGAATCTCAAACATCCCGGCGCCCCTGAACGAGTTTCAGGACAATGGTAGGATGGCTAATTTCGATACAGGACGTATAAAGGTACCAGTTGCTGTCTTAACAGTGGCCACACGAACAAGTTGATCAGAACCTGGTGAAACAGACTCAATCCGACCAAGTAACCATTTTGTGGGAGGCAAACTTGGTTCTTTGATGACCACAACATCTCCTGGCTGAATATTGGTTTGTTGCCGCTGCCATTTGGGACGTTCTTGAAGGCTCGTCAGGTATTCGGTATGCCACCTCTTCCAGAAACCTTGTACCATATTTTGTAGGTGATTCCAATGAGAGAGACGATTCGTCGGCGTATCCAAAAGACCAGGTTCAGGCACCGCTATCATTGGTTCACCTATGAGAAAATGAGATGGTGTTAAAGGATTTAGGTCAACATCAGAGAGACAAAATAATGGTCGGGAGTTTAAAATGGCTTCAATCTGACTGGTTACAGTCGTCAGCTCTTCAAAGGTCAATATTGAGGAGCCAATGACCCGACGAAGGTGAAGCTTTACAGACTTGACACCTGCCTCCCACAGTCCACCAAAGTGAGGGGCGGACGGGGGAATAAAGTGCCAAGCAATACCATCTTTTGCGAGCGATGCAACTATAGCTGAGTTGTGCGTTTGAGATATGACTAACTTATGCATTTCTGAGAGACAACGCCGTGCTCCCTGAAAGTTAGTGCCGTTGTCACTATAGATGTTTCTGCAAAGTCCACGCCGTGAAACAAACCGTCGCAGGGCAGCAAGAAACGCATCAGTAGTTAGATCGCTCACTACTTCCAAATGAATTGCTTTGGTCGAAAGGCAGATGAACAGCGCGATATATGCTTTTAGAAGCTTTGGCTTTCGACCTCGAGAAAGCTTAATTGTCAGCGGTCCAGCGTAGTCGCAACCCGTATCAGTAAACGGTCGATTAGGATGTATGCGTTGAGGGGGTAGGTCTCCCATACGTTGTTCACAAGTTGACTTTCGCTGCATAAAACATGGTTTGCAAGTGTGTATTATCTTCCGAACAAGGTTCCTGCTGCCCATTATCCAATATTGCTGCCGGACGAATGTAAATGTCTCCGACACTCCAGCATGCGCATACCTTAAGTGAATATCCTGTATTATAAGGAGGGAAAGTTTGTTAGACTTCGGAAGTATTATCGGGTGTTTTATATTGTATGGAACAGCAGCGTGTTTTATACGACCTCCGACGCGAAGTAGTCCAACGCTGTCTAAGAACGCGGAGTATCTTAACAGTGATGATTTCGGCGATAGCGTTTTCTTAGTTAACAAATCGTTGATGTCTTTTGTATACGACATAAGTTGCACGTACTTTAGGATGCAGATTTTAGCAGAGTGAATCTCATTAAATTTCAAACCGTGAGACTCGCGAAGTTCTGATTCTGCTTCTTTGATTTGACTGTTCGAAATAAAGCGACGGCAAAAAGCAAACACTCTGATCAAACGATGAAAAGACGAGAATTTGTCAATTAGATTTTGAATAATGTCTGTATCACGCGAAGTTATAAAAACAGCTTTCGGTACCCTTCTGGTTTCGACTCTAACTTGTTCACTATCGGCAAGATCAGAATTATTAGACCATGAGGAAATAGGCCAATGTTCTTTGGCTTCTGATAGCCAAGGTGGACCGGTCCACCAAAGAGTATGGTTTATGAGCTGCGAAGGGACAATACCGCGCGAGGCACAATCAGCTGGATTAAATTCTGAGGCAATGTGTCTCCATGAATGAATTGGAACCGTTTCCAAGATAGCTGAAGTGCGGTTAGCTACAAACGTACCCCAGCGACGAGGGGGTGAAGCAAGCCAATGAAGCACTATTTCTGAGTCACACCACGCATAAATTTTAATGTTTGGGTCTAAATTGAACGAAGATTTTACAAGTTTTAAGAGCTTGGACAGAAGTAACGCACCACAAAGTTCTAACCGCGGGATTGAAAGAGGTTTTAAAGGAGCCACCTTTGTTTTCGCCGCGATTATTGTTACCGTTACCTCTCCAGATGCCGATCTCGACCGCGCGTACACAACCGCAGAATATGCCAACGATGAAGCGTCCGAAAATCCATGAAGTTCTATGTCCTCTCCAGAAAACACATTACGCGAAACTCGAATATTTTGAAATAGCGGAAGTTCCTTTCGATAGGTCATCCATTGTTTCGCTATCCTTTCTGGTAGTGGATCATCCCATCCTAGTTTTAGCTCCGATGACCAAAGTTCTTGGAACATGATTTTGAAGAGGATCACAGACGGAGCCAAAAGTCCTAAAGGGTCAAATATTCGGGCGACTTCCGAGAGAAGGTTTCGTCTGGTTAGTGGATTCTTAAGTTCAGGTTGATTGAAACGAAACGAAAAGACATCACTAGATGGGTTCCAAAACATCCCTAAGACCTTGATAAGTGGAGATGAACATTCAGATTCCACAAAGGAATACTCGCAATCCTCCGGAGGTAGGCTAGCGAGAAGAATCCAGCAATTAGAGCTCCATTTTCTTAACTGAATCTTGGCAATCGATAAGAGTTCAACAAGTTCTGACTGCATTTTCAGAAGATCTTCAATAGAATTTGCCCCGGTCATGATGTCATCAACATAGACATCGTTCAGTATAATTCGAGCTGCGATGGGGTATTTCGACCTATAGTCATCAGCTAGTTGTTTTAGGGCTCGAACAGCCAAAAATGGGGCAGATGCTGTACCATAAGTTATGGTTTTAAGCCTATAGTGATTTATGGCTTCGTTAGGTGATGTCCGCCAGACAATACGCTGATAGTCAGTTTCGGGTTCACGAATCAAGATCTGACGGAACATTTTAACTATATCGGCCGCAAAAACAAATCGATGCTGACGAAACCGAAGACAAACACCAATCAGGTCTCGTTGAATTGGAGGGCCTATGTACAAATTATCATTCAGAGACTGCCCAAGTGAGTCATTTACAGAACCATCAAATACAACCCGAAGCTTGGTTGATGAGCTATCGGGTTTGAGCACCGCATGGTGTGGAAGGTAAAAATGTCTACCTTCAGAAGATTTTACCTCATCAGCAGGAATGCGTTCCATGTGGCCAAGAGTCAAATACTCTTCCATAAACTGTCCATATTGTCGCCTCAAATCAGGATTCCTTTGAAACCGACGCTCCATGGAATGCAATCGCGAAACGGCAGCACCCAGAGTATTTCCAAAGGTAGGCGAGGGAGTTTTCAGTAGAAGGGGAACAATATATCTTCCATCTTCTGAGCGAGAAACGGATTCTCGAAAAAGAGATTCAGCAGGATCACTGTCTGTTTGGTCTGTTATTGCAGAAACTTCGTCCAGTTGCCAGAAACGTTGCAGTAGGGAATCAGTATCAACAGCGGAGTGAAGATTACATAATTCGACACTAGAAGGTTCACTATCAAAGAACTCGCCTGTGATGACCCATCCAAAAGACGTATTCTGCGCCAGGGGTTTACCTTTTGGGCCATGAATTTGTTCTGCTTTAAAAATCGACCAAACTCTATCAGCTCCTAACAAAACATCTACTGAACTTGCAACATTAAACTGAGGATCTGCCAGATTCAGGCCTTGGATGTACGATAACGACGAGATATCAAAAGAATAAGCCGGTAAATTCGAAGTTAATTTTCCCAGAATATGCGCATCGCAGCGCAAACGTGTCTCATTATAACGCGAAACTAAACAGATAGAGAGACTTCCATGAGTGTGACCAGCTTCCATTGATGAGAGTCCTAGGATAGGGATTCGGGAATGTTTTCGCTGAAGTCCAATCCGCTGAGCTAATGCCTCCGTAATGAATGAAGTCTGCGATCCTGTATCTAGCAGAACCCGACAATCTATAAGCTGACCCTGACGATCCTGAATTTTAGCTAAGATTGTAGGTAAAATTGTTTGTTTTCGAAGACTTAGGTCGAGAGAATGATTTATTGCTAAGGGAACGACGGAGACAGAGGGGAGATCAGCCGAGGACGGTTGAGGGCTTGAATTGCCTGCTGGTGAAACGATGGATAGTGCCGTAGGCGACTGAGAACCATCAGGTTGGTTGAAGTGGACTAGTGAGTGATGCCGGGATTTACAGATGCGGCAACGAGAATGACTAAAGCATTTGTAAGATGAATGTCCAGATCGAAGGCAATTAAAACACAATGAATTCTCTTTTACAAATGTTCGACGAGATTCAATGCTAAGTCCAATAAACGCAGAACATTGTGGCAGCCTATGGTCAGCTTTGCATTTAGGACATTTAAGGTTCTTTTCACGTGACTCTGCTAAATGCGTTCGAATGGAAACTGGCTGTCTTTTACGGGATGTACCCGAAGTGTTAATAGGCCTACATGACTCAAATGCATCACACCGTAGTTCAAGGAAATCAATTAATTCACGAATCGAACAATCGTCTCGAGTACCTACTTCCTTAGCCCATGCATGTCTTGTTCCTTCATCGAGCTTGTTTAAAAGTAAAAATATAAGCCAAGGATCACGACCGGTTTTCTCTGCTGCTTCAAGACCACGAATGACTTCATCGGCACCGTCCGTTATCTTACGAAGAGTGTCAGAATTGGATGAAGACATAGAAGGCAGCGAAACGAACGATTGAATTAACGAATGCACGAGTAGGTTGACGCGGTTATAACGTTTTTCTAGTTTTTCCCACGCCCCAAAATAATTAGCCTCGGTTGGTGGAATATGGCTGATAAGATCGGCAGCTTCACCTCTCAAGAACGATTTGAGAAGATGAAATTTCTGGGTCGAAGTTAGACTATCAGAATTGTCCACCGAATCGATAAACATGTCGCGGAAGGTCGGCCAATCCTTGTAGTTACCAGAGAACGGAGCTATCGAGATCTGAGGGAGGCTAACATTTTTCGATGACGAACCGGAAGAATTAATCTTGTTAAGAAATGCAGTCTGCTGTTCTGCGAGCTGTTCAACTAAATTTATTTGCTTTCTAGCATGCTGTATTTCACGAAGAGTTTTTGTCATTTTTGCATTCGCCTTAAACTATTTCTCCTCGTAGACCCCAAACTCCTGCTCAAGCGTCACAGCTTCCTCCTCCTTCAACCCTTCCAAGCAAGAGGCATGATAACACGAAAACTCTTTCCAAGCTACTTCTAATTTGGACAACCTAACCTCTAGTATCTCAACATCAATAGTCTTATCTATCGTTTCACAAAAATCCGCTGCACGTGTAATAGCTGCCTTAGCATGACCGCGCATTTGCTGAGAACTCATTTTAATTAAATTTTAATTAACTGTCTGCAGGAATTTAAATCAAAAAATCAGGTGTAATGACTCGCTAAGAATTAACTCACACCAAAATCTTAAATGAACTATAGTCCAATGTTCTATAATTTAAAGAAAGCGCGGGGTAGTTCAATTATATTTATTAGCGATCACAATCACCTTTGAGCGAGAACATGAATTGACGATTGTCTTAAACACGCGTGATTTTTTGATTAAACGCACAGGTTCACGAAATTCTAATTTAATTCGGCTAAACGAAGGACCAATGATTTTGATTAAAGCAGCAAAGCAGTCGATCAGGAACCTTTAATGCAGCCTACGATTCAACAACGATCAAAAATGCAGCAAATCGAACGAAAGGGAATCCAAATGAAGTAGCAAATCCAACAAAAATGCAACCATTCATAAAATGTAACAAAAGATAAGAGTTTATTTGATACAATTTTACCAAAGATGTTTCCTGCTTGGCAATCCAAATGAGAAGAAGGTACAATTCATAATTACATCGCATGAGGACCCAAGTCAATCATGATCATGAGTATGTACATAGAAAAAAGAGAGCTTTACGAATTACTATTACGGAACATAGATAGGTACATAGAAATTTGGTGCATTGCAGAGTGCAAGCCCGTTAGCAATGTTAAGAGAAAAAAAAGCAAGCAATTTTGGTTAGTAAAGATAATCGAGAACAATAAGAAAAACTATATAGGGTATATCAATAATATTGAATGGAAAACGAAAATAATAATTAAAGCAAACTATGAACATGATTAATTAAATTGAAAGTAAACAAAGAACAAAAAATAAATAAATATAAAATATTGAATTGAATCTCAAACAGTAACTGTGACAATAAACGTATAAACGTTGCTGGCATTTGGGACTATTGACTATTCGTATCTCTATGAAAAAAGCATGCCTTTTTGACATATGCACAGAACGAAACGAAAAAGAGTTTTTTTTGGAATATATTACCTTGTATACATATACCAACCTTGGTCCGTATAAGTACCCTAGGAATGCGTTCTCACAACCTTTCGTGAATTATGCGAATTAGCTTAAATTTTATGATGAGTCAGAATCCAAACGACTGAATTAAGACGCTTTCTTAGGAAAACTATACTCTCTGAATCTATGGAACTCTAACATTGAAGGGCCTACTCTATTAATTTAAACATAATCCACCCTAGATTCTACACAACTAGAACCACCAAATATCCCGAGGGTGCAATCATCGATGGCAGAAGTGAAATTTCGGCCTCGAATAATTCAACGCATCCTTAAAGAACTAGATTGCAATAAGGCAACGGGACCTGACGGAATCCCGGCTATAGTACTCAAGAGCTGTGCACCAGAACTTGCACCTGTACTTTGTAAGCTGTTTAGCATGTCGTACTCACAGAAGACGTTTCCTTCTTGCTGGAAGACCGCTCGGAGTCTGCCTCAAAACTATCGTCCAATAGCGTTACTTTCAATGCTCTCAAAAGTAATGGAAAAGGCAATAAATGTCGAAATAATCAAATATCTAGAAGGCCACCGGTTAATAAGCGACAGGCAATATGGATTTCGGAGCCGTCGTTCCACTGGAGACCTGTTAAGCTACGTAACGCACTTATGGACGCAAGCAATTGAACAACACGGGGAATCCAGAGTCGTAGCCTTGGACATATCAAAGGCATTTAACCGAGTATGGCATAGAGCCCTATTAGGCAAGTTAGCGTCTTATGGATTACCATAACAAATCCGCGGATGGATGCAAAATTTTCTTCTGGGAAGATCGTTCCAAGTTGTTGTAGATGGTGTGTCATCTAATTCGTTCGCTATATAAATGCAGGAGTGCCCCAAGGATCTATTCTTTCTCCTGCTCTATTTCTTATCCACACAGTCAGAGATGTGAACAAATTAGTTCTCTAAATGATGATCTGGACAAAATCTTGAAGTGGGAAAAAGACAACTTGGTTGTATTTAATGCAAACAAGACACAGCTCACAACATTTTCTAGGAAAAATGCATCAACAGTTCCACAGATCCAAATGGATGACCATCCAATCCATCCAAAGGACTCAATGCACCTTCTAGGAGTCACAGTCAATGCAGGAATCACATGGCAGGACCACATTTCCTATATCGCAAGATCGGCGTCCGCTAAGTTGAGCTACCTATTTAGAGCAAAGAGGTACTTTAGTCCCAAGCAGCTTCTCCTTCTCTACAAAGCTCAGGTTAGACCAGGCCTGGAATATTGTTCCCATATATGGAGCTCGGCCCCGAAACATTCACTTAACCTACTTGACAGCATACAGAGACGAGCAGTTCGACTTATTCGAGACTCTACACTCACATCAAATCTACAACCGTTGGTACACAGAAGACAAGTCGCTGACCTATGCTTATTCTTTAGGTACTTCCATGGTAGATGTTCTGAGGAACTCAAAGACATTATCCCTAATGCAACTTTTGGGCGCCCCACAATACAGGAATCTAATGCTCATGACTATACAGTACACCTGACAACCGCGAGGACATCAATTTTCCAAAACTCCTTCTGTAACAGGACAAGCAAACTCTGGAACTCGCTTCCTGGGGATATATTTCCTGAAGACTACAATTTGCTGCAATTTAAGTGCAGAACTAACATATATCTGCAAGCATCTCGGGGCGCTGTTGAAGCGTTATAGGTTCGCCTTTCCCGAGAGAAGAATTAAAAAAGAACAAGTCAAATTAAAAATAAAATGTCAACACTGTCAAACGCGCGTAAAATCAGAAAGTGGGCGATGCGTTGAACTTTACTATATTTACTATCTAAAGTCGATAAATACGCGTTATTTCCACATAGTCTGTTCACACACGCGCTCAAAAACGCCGCAGTGAATGAAAAGAAAGGTTTTTGTTGTGTAAATAAGTGTTGTGAAATTTTCGTCTGTGAGTGAAAATGAATTCTCAACACTCAAGAGCATGCGTGTTCTATGAAATTTGTTTCTTAGTTGGTTATAGCCGAATGTAGAATAAAATTTGAAGCTTCAAGCTGAATGCATTTTAAATTCTTTATTACAAATTTATATATTTATTTTATGCAAATGTATGCGTAACGTGATTTTGAAGTTATATCTTTTAAAGAAAGATTGTAACTGCGTAACTTTTGAATCAAAAATATGTTTTGTTAATTGTATCTTTTTCGAGTGAATTGTAACTGTGTAACTTTAATTTCTGATTGTATCCAAATGATACAATTGTATCCACTTTTCCATTCCCAAGAACTAGAGATGCTGAGAATTAAGGGAGGAATTATTATTTCCCATATAGCTCGCAAATAGCTTTCCGACTTCTCAGAAAGAAAAAGAAGTAGCATGAGAATTGGCCGGTTGAATCTGTTGAACATTCCAAGCGAGGTAAGATAAGCTAAAAACGGTAACAAGCCATTAAACACTCACTTTGTTTTTAACAAAAGAGATGCAAAAAAAAAAACACATCCAAGCCTACTCACAAAAAAAAAACAAAGAGAAGAGTGGTAAACATACGCCCACTATTACAAATCTTTTAACCCGGACGGAACAGCTGTTCTTTACCCGAATGATGTATAGAGTAATATGAGAAAAGCAAAAAAAAGCCACCTCTGCAAATCCGCCCAAATACTTTCCATTCAACACATAGTTTATGATTGCCCCACCGTTCAAGCTAAATTTACTAGTCTATCTCCCAACTGCCAACTACCCCAACTCCTCTCTCTTCCCTCGCTATATAATATTAAGTTAGTTTATTCCGTATTTTCGACATTAGAACTAATTAATAAATTATAGATCTATTTAAAATGT
Source organism: Cheilosia scutellata (assembly GCA_955612985.1). NCBI lineage: Eukaryota > Metazoa > Arthropoda > Insecta > Diptera > Syrphidae > Cheilosia > Cheilosia scutellata. The sequence continues at coordinate 80,469,645 of OY015311.1, forward strand.
ATAGCCGAAGGCCGGTAGCCAGCGCTGTAAAATTTGTACTACATATTAGCACACAATTAATTAGTTGTATCCACAGTATGCTATTGCGAATATTTGCACCGTGGTTTATCTATCCGAGCGGGCTTCACTAATACCCTGCAAAATGACACCAGCGCAAAGATCAAGCGAAGGGTTGAAAGGTTTTTAAAAAGTAAACAAATCTCTCAGAAAACCTAAAAAATATTAAAGATATTCTGTATTTATTCTGTATTAAAAAGAATTCTGCAGTGTGCAAAATTATAGACTTTGGGCCTTACCAATAATCCCTTTTAGTCTTCAACTTAAATGTTTTGACGGTCACAATGGATAATTTTATATGGAAATTTGTCGATAGCTGCGAAAAACCTTGCGCAATGTTTAGAGAGGGAGACTTTTCGGGTGATATTCGGTTTTAATTTGTATCAATGGGGTGTAAAGAAGAAGATTAAATGAAGAACTTTAAGGGCTATATAGCGATCCTGAGCCCAAATGGCTGATCGATGGGCCATGTGCAACATATGGACAATAGCCCAGCAGTTCGACAAGTCTTTGATTCCACGCAGTAAATTAGGAACCTATACTTGACTGGCGCGCTCTAATAGCGAGCGACTTTAAGAAGCAAGGTGTGCCAAACTAGAGGCAGCTAGCTGACAGAAGAATTGATGGTTATCAACGTATTTTGAATTAAATTGTTGGAATCGCTTACAGTAACAGCTTTCTGTGATTGCTATTTGGAATAAAATGAATTATTCGCCATACTTTCTGTAAGCTGGGAATTTAAATATAGGCTTTTAAGAAAGTGGAAGAAGCACTAATCCTTCTGCAATTAGTCCAATGAGGGAAACATATCAAATTATTCAAGAGCATTCCTATTTTAGCTATATCCTCCTTCAGTTCTAAGTCAATTTCAGTCCATTTCTCTACAAAATCTTATAACGCTCGTGGACTCAACCAGAGACACACAAACACAACTCAATTACAGCAATCTAACATTTGATCCACTAATGGATAGGAAAAAATTAAAATCCCAAAGCGAATCTCTTAAGTGCCTTTAAATATATTTAGCTATTAAAAATATTCAATTCATAAAGATCTCTAATATCTTAGCAAACAGTTCATAGAGGTTGAGTAAAATTTTTAGAAAATTTCCCAACATTTGCCACCCCTCCTAGAAACGCTCATCATACACAAGCCAATCATCAGTCGAACAAATAAACAACTCTTACATAATCAGATATGTATCTCGCTTTTATAATACATAATATCCCAAAATCATTTAAAATATGATTATTAGCGATAAAAATAGCACAATAAAAAATCAGAAAAAAAATCGAAAAAAATAAAACTCTAGAAATAAAGGTGCTAAAGGCAGCCAACAACTGTGCGATTCGATGAATGTCAGAAATTGTTTCCCTCTGGGATCTAAACTATTGTGTAAACTTGATGCTTGATCAGAAAAAATAAAAATTCTTTCCCTTCCTTTTACACCGCGTATGTAAAGGCGACTTTAAAGCAATTTGTCGTTCAACGACCCATTTGGCTACTTGCCATTCGGTGAATTCTTCTAATTAAGTAAAGTGTTCCCCCTTTTCTCAGTGTAGATACTTTGAATTCCCAAAATGGATAAAACACTTCGTTCCACTTACCGTAACTGCCTGCATGGCAGAGCTATAGATTGACCGCTTTCTTATTTCAAAATTCCGAGTCACTTGACACAAAACTCTACCGCACTCCTATATCTTTCAGTTAGCACAGTGTCACTAAAGGGTCAGTAGGGTATCGCACACTTTCGATGAAGAATAACTCTTCTTAAAAGAAAAAAAAAATTCACTCGTTGTTTTCTTTAAAATCACCACACGACGGTCACACTTCAACTGGAAATCTCAATACCACACAATTCGAGTGTCATTCCAACTGTCCGGCGGCGCTCGATTATTCGGTCTGCCATTGATGTGGAAAAAACGAGCCCACCGAGGAAGTCTTCTATATTTGTTCTGCTCTCACTCACCCAGTCGCGTTCTCTGACTGTCTTGCTCTGAAAATTTATTTTAATTTATAAATATCGCCAAAGATACTTTTAGCTGCATTCGTGGGGTAGCTAGCAGCCGAATGACAGCTGTATCTAAAGCGATTCCCATTGACCGGGTTAAGATTAATGAGGATTTGGTTTGGTTGCATTTCCAGGACGATGTACCAACTGCTAATTGGTGTTTTTTGCATTCAAGTGAAGTCGAGAATTTGTCGACTATTTATCGGGATTTTGATTTTGGTATAATGTTTAGCGGTTGGGTGTTCTAAAAATATACAAGTGCAAAAGAGATCATTTCCGATTGCGTTTCGTATTTATTTTTATTTCAATCATCAGTAGAGGGGGATGTATTTTCGGGGCTGAATACAATATTGAGAATTACAAAATAAGTATAGGATCAATGGAAAGGGAGGCAGGCGTCATCGTCATACGTGTTTGATGCGCCAGGTATTAGTGTTTATTTTTGTTGGGACATTTTTTGATTAAAATGTTACGTATACGCCACCGACGTCGACGAAATAATATTTTTAATTTATATGTTTTTCGCTTAAAGGAATTTGGGCCGTGTTAAATGGGACTGTCAATTTTTAAATAGAGCGTCCTTGGTGAGCCGTCTCATTTGGGGATATTTATCGTTGCAATATTCAGAATTGTGCTAAAAATAAAATGCAGTCGATTACAATGAGGAGGAATTTTAGACTACTAATGATCCCTATTTGAATTATTAGCTTCATATTTGACATGAATGTCAACGATTATAATTTACGGCATCCTGTTTTAGCGGGAATAGCCCAAGGAAGCTATTTGTCAAAAAATATACAAATTAAAAGTCAGTGCAAGAGGTTCATGTAGGACCCTGGACCTAGCTTCTCTCAATTCTAACTTTTTGTTTTTAATTTTGTGGTGTTACTGTTGAAACCATACAAATTTGGTTGTGCGAGTACAAAGTTCTCTAATGACTTTTGCAGAAGCTGCATGGATGAGGAAAAGGAGGAAACTATCCCTCACCTTATTTGTTCCTGCCCAGCTCTCTACCCCAGAAGGAAGCTTCACTTAGGAGCCTTCCATTACAACGATTTGGGCGACCTGACAAGCACATACATTAGAAGCCTTTTACGCTTTATGAAGAGCTCAAAATGGTTCATCTAGTAGGGAGGGAGATCTTAGATCCTTCTTCGTGGCATCACAATGGACCTATACTGGTCTAAGTGTGTTGGCGTTTTTAGCTGACAGCCACTTTCAACCAACCAACCAACCATTCTCTAATGAAATGTAGAAACGGTTTGTGTATTTTTTAATTCCGTATTGAGCCATTTTTCTGATTTAAGTGGAAAATAGTACAAACTATAATTAAGTGAGCTGTATTATATGCAAAAACCTATCGAAATTAGGGCTTCGCAATGGTTCCCAAAAGCGCCCATGGGAGGGCTCTGGTCAAGTCTTAGTTGTAGAATTCTCAATTTTTTAATTAATACAAGAACTACAGATTTCTCACCTAAGAACGGTATATACAGAATTTCAAACTGACTCAGTTATTGTGATGAACTCTGACATTTTTGCTAGATTAATATTGTTGGGTAAGACCAGGGCCCTATCAACTGCTGGACCGATTTAGCAACCAAATTCTGAAAACCTCAAAAGTCGGAAAATCGAAAATATGGATGCTTCCACCATTGGTGCGGAAAACCACCGAACCGATTGAACTCAAATTCGAAATTCGTATTCGTATTAGTATTCTTCTTCGAAATTCGTAGCAAAAATTTCTACTACGACGGATTCTGTGGTAGATCTTTCGGGGTTCGTAACAAAATTCCGAGTACGACAGACTCTGTGGTAGACATGATTATTAGAGCTTCTGTCAATAGAATAGTTACTCCTAGCCTACCAACTCGACTTGCACCCTGAGATTCTATTTGAAGAAGTGCTTCGCTATATAGCCGCTATAGCTTTCTCTGAACTTGGTCGGTAGGCTAAACACGGTCAAACTTGTTTGGGTCCCAGGTTACATTGGTATCCAGGGAAATGAGGTCGCTGATGAGCTTGCCAGGCTGGGTTCAGCAGAAGCTCTCTTAGGACCTGAACCTGCGTTGGGTCTGCCTGCATCCGTGGTTATGTCATCCACTGATACTTGGGTTTCTCGTGAACACGAGTGTCGGTGACGTGACTGTGCTGGGTGTAGACATACCAAACGACTGCACATCTGCAAAAGGTCCGCGTCTTTCCTTTTGTCTATCAGGAGAATCGACTGCAGACTGGTAGTGGGCGTTCTTTCGGGCCACCAAGCTTTTGCCAAACACTTAAATGTATTGGGCTTGAGCGACACCACCATCTGTCCTGCTTGTGGAGAGGACGACGATACAGCAGAACACTTCCTCTGTAGTTGTCCTGCCTTTGCTCGCATCTTGAGGCGGATCCTTGGGGCTGATGTGGTGAGTGCCGAACATCTAAGCTCTTCATGACTGAAGCTCCTTTTCAGCTTTCTGCGAAAGACGGGAAAACTAAGTTCAATAAAGTAAGGTCTGTTTGGCTGTAAAACCGCATAGCTCCATCCCGTAGTGTTCGCGGTTGCATATTCTTCTCCATCTGGCAATGACATTTATCAAACCTGAACCATTCTGTGGGGTCAGTAAAAACATTTCAATAGTCTCAAATCAAATCCAACGAAGTCTGGCTTAAAACACCTGGGCAAAACTGCAGCGGACTATTTTTCTCCAGAAAATCCCATTAGTTACCTCGTTAATCTGGACAAAAACAATCTGAGGATTATGACAGGTATAATTAGCGGCCATGGCGTCATGAAAAAACATCTTCACCGAATTGAAGTCGACCCGGCCGGACCCTAACTGTAGACTATTTCTAGAAAGTGACGAATCCTCTCTTTACATATACTTAAGAAATGATCGCGGCCCTCTTCCGCCTCAGAAAAACTATCCTTGACGAGGAATCGTCACTTCAGCAAACATTACTGACATACCCCTAGAGAAGACCATCATCTTCCTGACTGTCTGCGGAGTAAAAAGATGACTCTAGGACCTCAGCATGGATGGTCAAGGTACAATAGTGCCAGAGCCCCTTGAAGGCTCTCCCGACTTGTAATCTATCTATCCGACCTCCTCACAGACAGGACCAAAAATTCGTCGAAGAATTTTTCTTTCGAAGAAGCCCCGTATCAGCTTACCCTTCGTCTATCGGCCAGCACACGGACAGCTGAACTGGCATGATAAGGATTTTGTTAGGCATTCATTTCATCCTTTGAGTGAGGTTAGTGTTGAAGCCAATTGTTTTACCAGATCCAAGTAGCAGCGGTTTCGTAGGTTAGTTCTTTACCGGGACCTGCGTACTAACCACTATCCAATGAACTGGCCATTCATAGGCTTCTATCTCGTCATCAGCTATGCCCAAAATGTTCGGTAGCCAAAGAGTATTCATGATTTGTTGAGACCATTCTGCTGACCCACTTCAACTTAGATTTTGCCAACTGAATGGGCAGTATCAATGTAAGCTTATAAGCTACTGTCTACCATCCGCTCGACGCTTAAAAGTATGCAAATTAAAAAGATTTACTGTCTCCCTGGGGAAGGCTATTTATTTGTTATTGCGGATCCCAACGAAAGGTTATAATTTGCTTCAGGATGCACCAAACCATCTTACCAAAATGATACCCAAGGCATTGCAAAATAAAAGTCTCTAAATTTACATTATTCGTCTCAAAAATAAAGACGGACATAAACGTTTGGTTATGAGCAACTTGCCCAGAACATTTTTTGAGACTGTTGCATCAACCATTTATCCATTTATTTTCATTTTAATGATATAAAACTAAGGCTTCAATAAAGAGGAAAATCTGAACACAAAAGGCGAATAAATTTGTCCAATCTCATTACACTGAATTGTCACCACGTGCCCTGAGAGCCAAACCCTTTGGCCCAGCAACGACATATGACGTGCAAGCTTCATTCATTCATCATCGTCTAGTTCATATTTCCCGAAAATGTATATATGTAGGTAGGTATGGCAGAAATTAGCTTTGATCTTTGCTATCAAGTCGTTAGCAAATTCTAGAAATTCCCCTTTGGAGTGGTTATATACGAATTCCCGTGTCCGCAATGGCCAGGTAAACGTCAACGTCAACGACCACGCATTCCAAGAACTCTATCACATTTATCAAATTACGTGGTGTGGCGTTGATAGAATCGTTTGGTCTGCTACCATATACCTTTTGGAAAAGGTCTTATAAATGGATTTTTGGTAATTCATGTTTTCGCTGCAACCCCATGTGTATAAAAGCGTGAAATTAAGGTGTAGACGGACGAATCGTGCAAAAGAATTGAAAGAAATGAATGAGATATTCATTCAAATTTCGGATAGTTGTCTGTCAAAAATATCGAATTTAAGACACAACATGTCAACATTCGAAACCTCATTAATCAAAGTCAAAGGTCAAGTAGCCAATTTTACAAAAAATAGAAATCACAAAACAAAAAACACAGAAGGTCATGGGAAAATCAATACGACTCGAAGTTGATGTCTTCAAATAACTTGATGTTGCGACAGATTTGCCTCAACATTAAATCAATGCATATCTACTACTGTACTGATGTATAGAGCTTGTCAGATGAATTTCACTTCACTGGTACCTGCAAGCCTTTTTTAATCCTCGCAATATTCTAAGGATCTTATAATCAAATCGTATCACAAACGAAGAGCGGCAGAAGAACGTGCTCAAGCACCTCCTTCAGGCTTTATAGTGTTGCCCTCTACGAAACAACTTATATCAAGGCACTTCTTCATAGGGACAGATTCTAACATCATGCTTTTTCTTATTTTTAATTTGTTTGTGGGTTGAGGAAAGACTCAACGCAGGTTCAAGTCCCTTAAAAACCATTATCAGAGCCTTACTTACCAATCACATCGCTTATCTCATTTTCCGCAATCCCAGTGTATGTCCCTTCAAGAACTTGAATTAGACTACAGGCTGAGGAAGGCCTTAAGTGCAGCCTGACTGTCGCTATAGATACTCGGACTTCGCTTGAAAAATAGAGGCATGCTTGCCTAACGAATAGTGAAGACTACTTTTGTTGATTTCCACGAAAACGCATGCACCGGACCTTTGTCTATTTTTGGAGTCATTCGTGAAGATTCGACTAGATTCAAATCCATGCTCGGGTTCTGGCAAGGTCTCTAAATTTGCAAAGGAGCCAAAGTTCCAGTGTCATTGCATCAGACGGCATATCCATGGTACTAGGATCGCAGGAGATAAGTGTCGGTAGCCGTGTTTTATTATGCCCGTGATCTGAACCGGATCAGATCAGCATAATAAAACAAACCAGGATCAATTGTAATTTTTTTGACATTTGACAGTGGGTTACAAATTTTATGCGAGATACGGAGTGGTTTGATTGGTTATTGGGTTGTCCAAATTTTGTAAGCGACTTTATTTGTATTGTGTTCATAGAACTACCAACATACAAGAATAAAATAATTCGCCTAAATGTATACTATCATACTATCTATCTGGATCATGAAAAATGATCCAGATAGAAAGTTGGATCACGTGTTGTTGTTGCAAATTAGTGTTAATTTGTGATCTGGTTCAGATCACGGGCATAATAAAATACTGCTGGTGTCGCGCAAGGTCATCAAAACTTCAGTGCTGATGATACCAAAAGCCAACACGCCTAAGACGGTAAATTCCTTTGATAGAAGGGGGGTAAATGAATCAGAGCCAGGCATACTCGGGAGAGCTCCCATGCTGCCAAAACTGGCCTTAATTTGGAGACTGGTGCTGTCACATATACTTGCGCGGAAGCCCACTTTAACAGACAACTAACGCATAAAGGCTAAAGAAGGTTTATCATAGATCTAAACGACCTTATATATAAGATCAATATCTTCCCAAAAACAGCCTTGAACTGCAAAAGAACTGAGGTCGACACGATATACCTTGCCCAAAGAAATTTCTTATCTTAGGAATACTTCCAGATATTTTGCTTCATCGGAGATCAGGCATCCGGATAGTGACACATTTTAACACTAGCTGAATCAGACCGGTCACAATGCACTGTCTCGTGAAGAGTACCAGCACATTTTTCCAAAAATTGCCCGAAATCCCATTCCTAGTGCATCATTCATCGACCAGGTCTAAAGCGTTAGCACAGACAGTCTATCTGTAGGCATGAACAAAAAGTATGGCAACATCTTCCACATATCCCATTACCCTATAAACGTTTGGACTATTGAGGTTATGCAGCAAAGAGTCAAATACCATCCATCATAACAGTGGAGCAGTGTGACTCAGTGGTTAGTGTGCTGGACTACTGTGCGAGGGGTCCCAATTTCGATCCCTGGAAAAACAAAAATTACATTTTAAGGTTTCACTATGCCACCTCTCGCGAAAGTCTGACAAACATCTGAGAGTATAACTGTCCTGAAAAAAGCTTCTTAATTCAGCCGTTTGAAATCGGCATAAAATAGTAGGTCCCTTCCATTCATCCCAAAAATATAAACTCACACAAAACGAATGGTTGTGAGAAGCTAGGCCTATGGTGTCTACACGTCTGTTGCGCCAACTATTTTTTTTTATAACAGTGGAGACAGAACGCCACCTTGTGGTCAGCCTCAGTTCGCATCTGAGAACCATAAATAAGACTCCAAATTTTATTAAAAATCGTTGTTGTTGTTTCCTGTATAATTTGTTGGGACCTTATTTAATTTTTTTTTTTTTTGGGCTTTATTTCATTGGGGCCTTATTTTGCAGAGACGAATACAAGATCCGAATGAAAGCCAATATCAGGTGGAAAACCCTAACCACCTGTAACATATCACGGAAGATATGGCCAGAGTACAACAAAAGGAGGACCAGTAAACTTTTCCCATATGACAGAATATCGCTGTCTAAGTTGGTTGGTGCCGTCACTGGTCACAACCTTCTAAGAAGCCATACAATAAAACTAAATCTCAAGAATGACGAGATTTGTAGAGGCTACGGTGATGAAGAAGCCCACGAGGACACTCCTCAATTTCTCTGTCACTGCCCAAGTCTCTGTCATTTGAGAAACAGAACACTTGGAATTAGTATTAAATCCAAGAACTCTCTAATGTCTCAATATCTAATCTTTACAGGTTTCTGAGGACAACGAGATGGCTGGGCAAAGCCGAGTAACCACGGGAAGGATGAAATAAAGCCAATACAACACGGCTAACCCCATCGAAGGGTATCACAGTGGGTCCACGAGGACCTGAGTGGGGTGAAGAAGTGGCTACTCAGCTTCACCAACCGAAGCCCATCCTCATAGGGCTCTGAGACTGATACACATTCGCGTTGCATCCCCGCAGTTCAGACCAACGCACGTGAAACTTGGACAGTCTTTTTAAGCTGTTCAGCAAGAAGGAAGACACTGTTATATGTCTGAAGCGGGGGCATAGTCATCTTTTCCAATGTTTGGTATAAAAGTCACTCGAACCATGAGCCATGGTATAGGAATGTATATCCCGATGAAGACTTTCTTCACAGTTGTTAAGGAAGCTTGTAATTAATGCTCTATTTCTGTTTAAATTTTAACCATTTTTGGTACAATATTAAAACAAGACTTTTGGAGGTTTTTTTCCCCCAAAGCTCCATTTTCGAAGTTAGATACTTTCGTCCAATTTATCGCAATTTTCAGACACTCACTCTCGCTTACTTGTAAAAGATATTTCGAGAAATGCTCAACCGTCTTCCTTTAAGCTCAATCAGATAAGACTTAAGACCCTGTGAATAATTTATTCCATAAAATTTCCAGTTTGTTATTTTTCGAAATATTCCACTCTAGGGTATATTTTTGTTTACCCTCACCGCTCATTGATGCCGACAGGATTTCCCAAGAACTGCTTGCACGAAAAATATCATCGAAACAGTTAATCTCTTAAGGATAATTAGTTATTTATGACGAGCTACTCTGTAAAATATATTCGACTTTCTCCTGAAGACATTTAGCATTAAATTCACATCACAAGTTCGCGAAGCTTAGAATCCAAAAAAACCTTGAATTATTTACCTTGAGTATAAACATAATGTGTACACCTACCCCCGGGTAGCATTTCATATTCACAGGATAAAATTGTCCAAATAAATAGAAATAAATCGAAATCCACTGATGAAGAACATCAGACGAAATTCAAACTGAATCTGAATCATCAGTCAATTGAACCGAACCCATCGAGCTCAAAAGGCACGGGATTTGTTGGTCTAAAAATATATCCGTGTGCCAGATATTGAAACACAAGTGACCGCTGCAAGTCATAGTAAAATGTCATCGCAATCCAAAATCCATTGAGTTGTTTTTGTAAACTGAATTGGATGGAGAATATACACACACACACACAGATTCACAGTGGGCTATATTTTAAAACTTTTTCGAATTAAAAAGTTTCAGTAATAAATTTAACACCGATGCTGGGATATATATTTTTAAAAGCATTTTCCAACCACCCACTCGGTGCAGACTCCCCATCTCCATAGGTGGACTGAATTTTGTCCAGCCTGCATACAGTGGTTTCGAAACTCTTGATTTTTTTTTTTTCCAGAATCGTGCAAACATTTTTAGAAAATGTATATGAATACTACGTGTTTTTTAATTGAATTTTACTGGTGGAGTTGGAAGTTTTATTTTCGTGCAGTTCGGGGGAGGATGCGTGGTATTTATTTATTTGTTGTCAAAAACGGCACAACGGTTGTCGTGTTTTTGCTATTTTTAAAAATATAATCATTGTTTTTATTTTTCTTTTCATTATGCTGATGATGCCGTTTCTTTTTATTATCGGCGCGCAGCGTTTTGTTTTTTGTTTCCCTAGCGTGGTGAATGGCTTTTTGTTTGTCTCTCCGTTCTAAGGTCAAATGTATTTGGCTGGTTTTGTTGTCAAAATTATTTACCGAGTGCGGGGTGAATTTTTTTTTTGTAGGTGGGTATGGGTATAGAACAATATTGTTTTGCGTACTTGTATACAAGATATTTGCTCGACAGTAAACCCAATTGCTTTAAATATGCTAAGCGACGTATGTAGACTCATAAATTTCACTCAATTGTCAGAAAGTGAGAATAGAGAACAAAGATTGGCATCAATGGAAGTGAATATTGTATACGTTGCGATAATAATGCGATGCGTTGTAAAAATGTTGTCGCGTAAAATGCTAATTAGAGTAAATGTTTATTGCTGTCATTTTTTTTTTCGACACAACATCAAAAGTGTTTTATCTAAAAGCGAGGACATTCATAAATTGGTTCTTTAGATTTAAATATATTTCGGGCTCCCGAATTGTAAAGAGTCTCTGCTTGAGATACTGCAGCCTTTTATATACAGCGAAGCTAAGCGATGGCTTGGTTTTTGAAACGGAGATTCGGTCTTTGTTGTAGTTTCGAGACCCTTGGGACTGGGATTCGAAGATACTTTTGGTTTTGGCAGAAGTATTGTTATTTATACGACTTCTTTGGCTTTTTCGATGATATCCACATGTGGGTACACACAGAACTCCCGGACCCATCCATCACCAATATACTGTCATATATTGTGACGTCACATTTTTACTCTCTCACTCTGTACTTTGGACAAACGACAGTAAATTTGGGGTAGCGACATAAGTCCGCGCGGGCGCAACATATCTCCGCCGCACTAAGAACGACATATCTCCGCGCGGAGTTATGACGTTTTAAAACGACGGTTCCAAAAAGAAATGGCTTATCATAACCCCTAGATATTAAAAATGCTTTTAATTCGGCAAACAGGGGTCAAATCCTACGAGCCCTCAGAGAGATGAGAGTACCTATAGTATACATCTCATAAACACGGTTGCAGACCTCAGGGGGCGTACCTCAGGGCTCAGTCCTTGGTCCACTTCTCTGGAACGTCATGTACGACGGAATACTGCGACTATCAATACCCGAAGAAGCAAAAATTGTGGGATTTGCTGATGACATCGCCATTACTGTCACTGCCAAATTGCTGAAGGAAGTGGAATAGATCAGCAATGCGACTGTGCGAAATTGGATTACCTCAATCGGCTTAACACTGGCGGAACACAAAACCGAAGCTGTCCTAATAAGCAGCAGAAAAAAGGTTGAAACTACTTCTATTAGGCCCTAGTTATAGTAGGGTGTCCATATTCCTCAACGAAAAAAGAGGACATAATTTACAATCAACAACCACCACCCCCCTCCCCCTGCCGTACGGTTTCCGTTAGATAAAAAATATTGTTTAAGAGCTGGAAACACTTTTAAACTGTATTAATAGTAAGGCAATGCCGGAGCAAGTCCTTAAATTCCAATTCCATCGCAATACAACATTTTTTTAAACCTTCAGTTCTTCATATCTTACTGTAGGTATATAGTGGAGGTCATGGGTTCCCAATCTTTTTCTTACTGCGACTTCCTTGAGAGGTTGAAATATTTTTGCGACGCCCTTCTAAAAGCACAGATAGGTATATGTGAAGCTGATCTTACTGAAGATAAGGCAAGATAAAGAATATTTCAATAAGGACGGTTCGACGTTGAAATATCGTCGTCTCATATTTATGGCAATTTTGTTGTTCACATACCTAGGTACCCACATTCATCTAAAAATGTGCCTCGTCGCTAAAGATGATTTTTTGGCCAAAATTGAGGTCCTCTTCCAAACGCTCCGAAGCCAAGTCAGCGAACAAAAGGCTTTGTCTATGTTCATTAACTTTAAGCTCCTGGATTAGTTGGATCTACATATTACGGGCGTAAGCCCAAGTCCCGATGCAAAATTCGCCAAGTTGGAATCAGCGAAAAGCTGATTTCTTATGCACGTGGATGAATTGACTGTCTCGGGTTCTCCTGTACATTCTCATGGACCATGGCAAAGCTCCCGACGAATCTGGCTGGCAAAGACCCGTGCTAATTGAAAAACCCTTATTTAATTTTGAGTGCCAGCCATGAAGCAAGTCTGACTGAAAACGGGAAACACAAACGTGCTTAATCTTTGCCTATTGGATTGAGCCAGGGCGTCGCGACGCACGTTAGGGAACCCCTGGTTCCAGGGTATATAGTATAGAAAAAAAGAATACATATTTTTATTACAATAAATTCGATATCTATTGAAAATGAATCAAATCCGTTTTTGGCTGCGTTTGAAATGATATGGACTGGACAACCAATTACAATTAAGTCTTTTTCGATAGGTACTGGACGTTGTTCAAGCCTGCTTTTTTACGCTTTTTACATTGTTTTTATATTGAAATTGAAGGTATTAAAAAAGAGAACAAAAAGAGGCCACAATAAATAAAGAGGACAAAAAAAGATCCAAGCGAAAAAAGAGAGTGTAAAATAGATCGCGGACAAAAAAGAGGACATGTCCTCTTAAAAAGAGATGTTCTGGAAACCGTAAGTTATAGCTATCATTGAAATGCATCAAATCAGTGGAATGGTGGTTTCATTTTTTTGACAAGTCGGTTATAGCAATCATTGAAAAATTCCTGTCAGTGGAAGTACCTGTCAGTGACTTTTCAACAAACAAGTCTAGGTTTTGTGGTTAGAGTTGATCATTGAAAGCAAAACTGACAGCTGAGAATATAATGAAAATCGAAAACATCAGTGAAACGATTGGGTTCCAAATTAGAGAAACGGGAATCAGCTGTTCATTGAAATCGATTTCGATCATTGAAATAATAAATAATTGGATTTAAAGAAAAGTTTTAATCAGAATTAAGTAATTTCTTTTGTAAAAAAATTCCACAATTGATTAGCTTTATTTTGATACCAACTAAAGCCAATATTGTTTGATTAATCGTCTTAAAATCGGAAAACAAAATTTTCAATGATGCATTTCAATGATAGCTATAACTAGGGCCTTACTGTTGGTGGACATGAAATAACATAAAGTACCTATGGGCATTATGATAGACACCAGGACCTCATTTAAGGACCATCTTAAATTTGTCAGTCGGAAAGGTACAAGGGCAGGTGCAGTACTAGCGCGAATCATGCCCAATGTAGGAGGGCCAAGACATAGCCGCAGGCTATTGCTGGAAAGAGTGGTAACATCGATCATTTTATACGCCGCTCCGATTTGGGCCGAGATCATGAACGCTAAAACGGGCAAATTAGTCTTAACATCAGTGTATCGAATTAGTGCATTAAGAGCTATTTGCGCATTTTGCACATCTTCGATGAATTGCTTGACGGCAGTACCGTGAGGAATGGGGTAGCCGTGGGATTGGGGTTTAGTGGGTAAAAATCACACACTGTTACTCAGTGCCGTGCTGAGTTCCGTCTTTCGAAGATTACCCCTCTCAACGACAAAAAAAGGCAGCTGTAGTACCTATGGACAAAAAGTACCGATATCAGCATACTGGGCATACCACACGCCATAAAAACTCAGCATATTTAGTGGTCACAACCGGCGTTGTTGTTGCCCACCGCCTATCCACAACAACAATGACAACAGGAATATTAACAACAACAACAAGAACAACAACACACAATCTCTAGTTAGCCCAACACCCTGCGAGGCATATGCGGCATAACCTCCTACAATCAGAGAAATAAGACCCTCTCTCGCTCAAGTCCACAAATGCTTTTACAATTTGTTCATTCGGAAGTACATTTGACACGGCCTTAGGCTAGTCGCCCATTGGTCGCGTACTACGATAGAGATGACGCCGTCGCCGGCCGCCGCCGCAGTCTCCGAATTAGAAGAAAATTATTTTGAACATTCAGATTACATAGCATGGAAAAAAGGAAGACTTCCCGAAAGCGATATCACCGGTAGACTGTCTATTAAACGGAGAAAAACGTATGCTGTGTGCGCCCTTAATTCTTTCGACCAGTATTCATACCTTTACGTACGATACAAATTCGTACCCAATGTGCAGTTGGCCTAACGCCACAGTCCCTTAGTGTTTTTTTTTTTTTTTTTTTTGTGGCTAATGTTCTTTTGTAAGTATTGGTCGTAATTGCGAGTATATGCCTTCGGGAGTGCATAGTCATCAAACCAGAGCTCCTTCGAGAGCTGCCCGCTAGCTCTATGGGCAAAAAAGAAGGGAGGAGCATCGGCTTATCAGAAGGAAAAAGAAAGAGCACGAGAAGCAAGCGGTCGAGTCTATTGAGGGACGCTATTGTAGGGTAAATTTACGGATGTTCTACCAAAGCGTAAGGAGATCTTCCCAAGGATACAAGGGCATGCAGAGATGAGCATGGGAAAACGGTGTGGTAGATCCACAGTTGGTGCTAAGGACCACTTCTGCAGACTGCTAAACGGCGAAGACGCCCGAAATTCCGCTGTCAGGCAGAACGATCCATTTATTCCGGACGATGACAATCAAAATGAGTTAAGGATAGCGATATCCAAACTTAAATCTAACAAGGATGCTGGAGCAGACGCCTACCTGTCGAGCTGTTTAACGCGGTGGGAGATAACTTGGTAACGAGGATGTACCCACTTATCTGCAAAACGAAGTATATCCTGTCATCGAGAAAGGACTCTCAACATCGGTGACTCGGGCAAAACGTCACAGTGGACATATATAACTTCGACGGCTACACCTAAAATTAGGATATAATTTTTATAATCCAACATCGAAGTCGCAATCTTTTTTATCAATATGAACATTCCAAAAAAATTACGCTGTTATCCCTAAACTAACTTAATTTTTTAATCATTAAAATGGACTTTGTCCACCTAGGCTCTAATATTAACTCGCAAAACGACATCAGTGTAGAAATCAAGCGAAGAATCACTCTTGCCAATCGTTGTTTCTTCGAAATAAGAAGGTATCTAAGAAGTAAAGCCCTCCCTCATAGAACCAAGAAATTATTATATAAGACCTTACGTAATCATTCTGTTCCTGCTGTATGGTGCAGAAGAATGGACCTTATCGAAAGCTGATGAATACCTCTTGGCACGCTTTGAGAGAAAGATTCTACGAGTGATTTTCGGTCCTGCTAGTATCGACGGAGTGTGTAAGAGATTCAACGACGAACTTTACGGGCTATATACCGACGTTGACCTAGTGAAAAAGCTCAAAATACAGCGACTGGACAACACCAGCCCGACGAGTCTGTGAGTCAATCCCTGAGAAACAACGAAGCGAAGACAGACCCCACTTCAGGTGGCGCTCTGGAGAGCGAGACCAACCAATTTTGTGTGCGTAACTATGGAGACAAGTAGCTAGGCCGTGGTCCACCCCGTACTGTGAGCGCCATCTAAAGTAATGTAAGGGAACATAGACATAGACACGCATATAGATGTAGAACCCAGCTCACTCGTGTTTCGAGATCTTTACTTATGAATCGTACAGGACTCTGCTCACGCGCGCCGCCGCCGCAGACTCTCATAGACGTTAGTCCAAGCTTACGTAAGCTTCACGCATAGATGAGAACTGATGAGCTCATGCAGGAGTTATGGATCGAAATAGATCACTGCTGATACGGTTGTCACGTTTAGGCATAGTCGCAGAACCCAAGTCACTCATTACGCAACGGCGTAATTTTCTGCTCATGTAGGAATTCGTCCACCGATATAATATGAATTGCTGATGCGAGATGACTGATGAGTCTTAAGTTGAAATTCCTTTGTCGTTGTAGCATCTCCCTATCTGCCGAATTGTGTACTGCAGAACTGTTTCAATCGTTCACATAGTGCTTTGGATAGAATCCGTCCCTAACCAGGGATATGCCTCCATTGGCCTTAAAATATATAGGGTCACCTTTTGGGGATAGTCTTGTCTCCATGCTTTCACTCATGCTTGGTTGATGATTAGATCCATGTGCCCTACCATTTGTATCAGATTTCCTTTTTGTGAATTTCTATGAACAATTGGCTGCCATAACTTTTCTAATTTGCTTTCCATGCTTTTGAACAAAGAATAAATGAATACGCCTTCATACCTTTATAAAGTCATCTTCCTTGTCAAGCAAGGATTATTCTGTTAAAATCAGCTCCATTCAATCAAGATTCATATATTCTTCCCAAAGTATGTTGTACATATCAGCAAAAGACTTTATTAGCTCGCACCCAAAAATGAACAAAGTAAACTCTGTTCACGTGGCGCTACAACAACCCACCACAGAATGTTATCAAGGCGGCTAACAACTTTTTATTGTTTGCCAAAAAAAAAGACATGACAGAAGATACAAGGACTCGTGTAGGAAGTGTTACAATTCACGCGTTCTCATTAGCATAAGAATTTGAATTTCGACGGTATTCTCATTCATCACTCGTCTTCCGGCGGATGGCATTAAGTTGCCATTTCCACAATGCATAGCCTTAACCCTTTGTCCTGTATTGTTTTGTGGAAAACCCACCTTCGACTTTTCCATTCGTAATGTGTTAGTATGTCAAACACAATAAGTCATCATACAGCCTTTATACCTACAATAACCGCACTGATGATGAATACGTTTATGCCTTGCCTTATTGCCTATAACAGTATATAAAACGACCGCTGCTCTCTGCTTAATGTCTTGGCTTTTATGTTTATCCCGACGAAAGGATAATGAAACAGTTGCGTTGGCCATATAAATTCTGAATCCGTATATACTTCGGATCTAGCTGCGGCTACAACAACTGATAATATGATAGATAAATAGATACTTTTAAGGTTTTATTTGTCATTAAGTCATAAACTAAGAGTAAGTGCTTATTGTGTACAGGGTTTATCAATTTTTTTTTTATTCCCCCAACTTTATGCAAAGGTCAAAGTTGAATGACAGCACAGCAGCACTGCTGGTAATGGTCTGCAGCTGAGTTGGTCCTTAATTAAAAGCGCGGTCAAAATATGGATAAGTGAATCGTGAACGTGTATAGGTGCATTGTGAAGGAGTCCATTTGAAGGTACCGCAAAACTAGTCATATCCAAATGATGTCCTCTGAATGCGTGACATTTATGAAGCTGATGGTGGGTAGGGCATGCACCATTTTGCGGTTCTTTTGTGGGTGTGTTAGGTATTGGATGAGTAAAGTATGAACTTGCATGTGTTACCTTTGAAATTATGGCGGTTTTGATTTTCAACATGAGTAGTACCTAGGATTTATATATCTGTAGAAGAAGAAGAATGTCCTTCTCTAATTAAATCTACAAATTAATATTGTTTGTTCTCACAAATCTCGTTTGTTGTTGTCGCAACCCACTTATACATTCTGAAAGCTGGTTTATCTTAAGATCGAAGTGCATTTAGTTCAAGTTACTGGGGATGGTGCATTTATAACACTTCATGAGTTATTTGAAAATGGGTTTGAAGGAATAAGCAGGTCGTTCTATAAGATAAATTTCTAAAATGGCTGCCTAAGCCTATAAAGCGGAAGTCTTAAAAAAGGGTTGGTGATGATATCTCCTTTTCCAATTTTTCCCTTTTCTTATTTCATTATGAAATAAGACCTCAAAAGAAGAAATTAAATAAGACCCCTAACGAGTATTATGAAATAACACCCCAAATTTGGGGCCTTATTTAATTTTCTCTTTTGGGGCCTTATTTCTTTGGGACCTTATTTCCTGCAGTCTATAGCAGATCAAAACGGAATAAGAAGAGAGGCAATCAAACGAAAGACAAAAGAGTAGTTTATTATTCGGTAATCCAATAGAGACTGATACAAATTCATAGTTCATAGTGAAAAGGAAAGAAAAAGTAAGTGACAAGAATTGCAACAGTTGCTTTGGAGTACAGTTGAATTACAGTAGTGTATTAAAGTCTTACAACACTCACCCACAATGCATAATGATGCTATTCCGGATAGATAGTTATTTAATCGGGATGCCCAACATCGAACAAAACTTCAAGTGCTTAGTTTTTGCCAAGTTCTTTGTAAAAATGTCCGCCATCATGTCTTCAGAGCAAAGGTACTTCAAGTATATTGTGCCATCTTCATACAAGTCTCGAATGTAGTGGTAACGGATATCAATATGCTTGCTTCTTGGATGATGTACCGGATTTTTCACCAACTGTTGAGCACCTATATTGTCATTAAATAAAAGAACAGAACGATTACAAAAAAGAAGGTTTAACTCTGATACCAAATTCCGCAAGTAAACGGCTTCTTTGCTTGCTTGCGACAGTGCCATGTATTCGGCTTCAGTGCTACTGAGAGCGACTGATAGCTGCTTTTTTGATTCCCAGGAGATGGCTCCACCACCAAATGTAAACACAAACCCAGTGTAGGACCTTCTATCATCGGTGTTTCCTCCCCAATCTGCGTCCACATAACCTTGAAGACCTTCAGACGATTTTGAATAAAACAGCTTTGCACTAAAAGTGGTCTTGATATACCGCAACAGATGTTTTAATGCACTTAGATGTTCCCCATGAGGTTCCACGTTGTATTGAGAAAGTTTGCTTATAGTGTGACTAATGTCTGGCCTCGTAGAAACTGCTAAATACATAATAGCACCCACTATTGATTGGTAGTAGCTTGGATCCTCCTTCTGGCAGGTTTCACTTCGGCACTTTACTAATTTCTTTCCAGGGTCGAGTGGCGTAAAACAGGGTTTGCATGCATCCATGCGGTATCGATGTAGAAATTCACGTATATATTGATGTTTATGTAAAGCGAGTGGTCCCCTCGGTTGACTTCGTTCAATTTCAATCCCTAGAAATTGCTCGACTGGACCCTTGTCCACACAATCAAACGCAGCTCCAATTTGGGATTTTATTTTGTTCATTGACGACTCCGATGAACATGCAATCAAAAAATCGTCGACGTACACAGCCACAATGTTGATTTCATCTTCAATGCTCCTGACATACAGACAGCTGTCCCTGTTACACCTCGTAAGTCCAATCTGCTGCAACACTTCGTTCAATTTCTTGTTCCACTCTCTCCCCGCTTGTTTTAAGCCATAAAGCGACTTACGCAGTTTACAAACTTTCAGTGGATTATTTTGGTCAACAAATCCTTCGGGTTGGGCCATGAAAACATCTTCGCTTAACTCGCCATTAAGGTATGCTGATGTAATGTCGAGGTGGTGTACAAGTAGTTCATACTGCACCGCAATGGCTAAAACTAACCGTATGGTCGAGTAACGGACTACAGGGGAGAAAGTTTCATTAAAATTTATCAAATATTTCTGGGAACATCCTTTGGCTACAAGTCTACATTTGTACCTGTCAATCGATCCGTCTGGTTTTCTTTTGAGGTTAAAAACCCACTTACACCCAATTATTTTGTCCTTTGGTGGTGGATCCACAAGCTCCCAGGTCTCATTTTTAACGAGTGCATCATACTCCAACTGCATTGCATACTTCCATTTATCAGCATCACAGTTATTCCTCGCTTCTGCAACTGATGATGGTACCGATGACAAATCCCCCATCGCATTGACCGCTTCAATCATATTATACTGCTTGGTTGGCCTACCAGGCTTTCCCGTTCGGATGATTTTTGGCCTTCCCGGCCCAACAACTACAGCTTTTCTTGGCGAGCTTGATGAGTCAGTTGTTGTTTTTGTTTCGACTGGTGGATTCTGCTTCTTAGGTGATTGTTTTGTGACATTTTCATCGTCGTTGGTGTTTTCTTGTTGTTCTTTCGTTACAACATCAGTTTCTGTAAGTAAAAAGTCTTTTATATCAACAAAACAATTTTGAACATTATTTTCGAATATTTTAACATCACGACTTTTTTCAATTTGCCTTGTTTTGGGATCGAACAATCGGTATCCCTTGGATTCCTCCGAATATCCTACGAATATGAGTTCTCGACCTTTCGCGGCGAATTTGGTATTTCCAGGTCTTTTGTTTAAAGCTATGGCTTTTGAACCAAACACCTTTAAGTGCGCAACACTGGGTTTGGATCCTGTCCAAATTTCAAATGGAGTAATACTGCCAAGAACCCTCGATGGTGTCCTGTTCCGCAGGTAAACTGCCGTATTAATTGCTTCCGCCCACAGATACTCCGGGAGATTCTGATCCAACAGCAGACACCTAGCCATCTCAACGAGCGTCCGGTTGGTTCTTTCTGCGACACCATTTTGCTGTGGGGTATAGTCGACAGTAAGCTGGCGGGTTATTCCGTGTTCCTGCAAATACTCGTTGAATGCTTTATTCACGAATTCTCGTCCGTTGTCACTCCGCAAACATTTTATTTTACGTGACGTTTGGACCTCCGCCATAGCCCTAAATCGTTTGAATAAATTAAATACCTCATCTTTCGTCTTCAAGAAATAGACTTGTATATTTCTGGATTTATCATCGATAAGTGTCATGAAATATCTCGCTCCCCCAGCTGATGGTACCCTCATTGGTCCACACACATCGCTATGTACCAGCTCTAGCAACTGTTTACTTCGAGTAAATGATTGCTTAGGGAAAGGTTGCACCGTCAGTTTCCCTTTTGCGCACACAACGCAATCCACCTTATCGTCAGACGAATCAATATTTAGACCATGTACCATGTCCTCATTCTTGAGCTGTTGCAAATTGTTCATGTTGAGATGCCCATATCTTTGATGCCACTTCTCCATCGTGTTGCTCATAGCTCTGTGTCGATAAGAAAGAAATTCAGTTTGAGGTTTAACAATATATAGTTCATTTTTCTTAAAAGCCTTTAAAACAACAGAGTTCTTGGAATTTTTAATAACGGCAACGTTATGTAGGAAATCCACGGTAAAATTATGCTTTGTTATCTTACTCACGGACATAAAGCTACCTTGTAGTTCTGGAATGTACAAAACATTTTGCAGATCGATGTCACCTGTATTTAGTTTTAATCTAACTGTCCCAATAGCACTCGATACAACGAACTTATCATTTGCTAACTGCACCTTTTCGCCAACAACGTCATTTCGGAGTTCGGTAAATACTTCCTTATTACAGCACATATGCGAGGTTGCACCGCTATCCAAGCACCATTCGTCCCGTTGCAGCATTGAACCATCTATTGAGGAAAAAAGACCAAACGATGATAACTGTTTTGACTTCGCATTTTTACAATTTGCCGCGTAGTGACCACGTTTACCGCAAGAATAGCATTTTCCCTTTATAGTGTGATTGGATTTGCTAACATGACTTTTCGCTCGTGATTTTGCAGCAAAAATGTGTTCACTTACCGAAACGTTAGTGTGGTCTTTATTGACTCTCCTTTCGTCTTCTTCTAAGAGCTTGACCTTCAAACTACAATAAGAGGGCAAATTATCGCGACTCTCAATCGCAACTACGAAATTTTCATAGGAATCCGGCAAACTACAAAGCAAAATTATTGCTAAAAGTTCTTCAGGAATAGATACCTGTATTTCGCGCAATTTTTCCACAATACCAGAGAATTCATTTATGTGGGTTGGCATTAATTGACCGTCCAACATTTTTGCGTGCAACAACTGTTTGAACAGACTGACCATACGAGCCGGCCCTTTCGGCATGTAGATTTCGGACAATTTGTCCCATGCCTCCTTCGACGTTTTAGAGTGTTTTACGTGAATTAACTCCGACGGTTTTACACTTAGTAAAAGCGTTGCCAGGGCTTTTGCGTCCGCAGCCTCCCATGCAGCTTTTTCCTCCGGTTTCGGTTCATCTGGTAACTCATTTGGTCCGTCGACATACGACCAAAGTTCAGCATGCACAAGAACACTTTTCATGTGGATCACCCAGCTCCCATAATTTTCCCCGTTCAATTTCTCAATCTGATATAACGAACTCATCGCGACAGCAGCAAACGAAAAAAAAAAATACTCGACCAACGAAATTGTTCTAACTAAGAACCGGTGGAAAAATATAACAAAAAAACTATTCTTTGTCTGTTTTGTAGCCTGGGCCCATAACCTATAGCAGATCAAAACGGAATAAGAAGAGAGGCAATCAAACGAAAGACAAAAGACAGTTGCTTTGGAGTACAGTTGAATTACAGTAGTGTATTAAAGTCTTACAACACAGTCCTTGTGGTCACTGTAGGATTTGGAGTAGGTGCAAGGTTGGGTATATGCGAAGTTTAGTTTGCTTGTGGGAGATTTTGGAAAAAGAGAAGAAAAAAAAGAGAGATTATGTCCAATAAGGCATTTTGTAAAAGGGGATAACGTAGGGAACGCATTGACCGTTTTTTGGCGCGTGTACTCACGCGTAATCTAACGCGTATTTTGGCGCGTATATTCACGCGTATTTTGGAGAGTATTTTAACGCGTATTTTGGCGCGTATATTCACGCGTATTTTAATTTATATATTGGCGTGTATTTTAGTGCATATTTTCGCGCGTATTTTGGAGATTATTTTAACTATGTAAATCTATGTAAACTTTTTATTTTAACATGCAAACTATCATTATAATTATTTATAAATCTGAGTCGATCCAATCAAGTTTAAAACAAAACCCGTGCTTTGGGGTGGTATTCGGGTACCTACACATCGAAAGCGTTATACGACTTTCTACTTGAATAACTAGATATATTTTGGTTCCTGATTAAGCTACTCGTAGTTCTTATGAACTGTTCATTTTATCACAATTCAAAGGCCATTCTCATTAGAACTATGGACTTTTAATGCATGCTTGAGTGAAGGCACAGCTACCACCCTTTATACTTCAAGTTGCAACCCACCTATTCTTCATGCGTTGATTCCCACGACAAGCTACGCTTCCTCAACTAATTGAGCTGTCCTACCTGTTACAGATCACAAGTCAAGGGTCGCATTTTAACAAGAAATTAGACATTGACATACGAATGTGTGTCCCACCCAGCGAGAGTATAACCTTAATGAAAATTATACGGTTCAGCTTGTATTTTGTTGTCGGTCAATTAATGTTATTTCTGTTTGGATTTGCCAAAGGACACACACCGAATTAATTAGTGTTCGCGTAGATTTATGTCCCATGCGTTTCGGCTTTGAACACCATAATACCGAGGAGACAAAGCGAGGATGCATAGACTGGTTTCCAGGAAGGGGTATATCAACAGAACAGGCTCGTTTGTCAGGAGTGATTTATGTTCAATGAATTAATTTCTCGGAATCGTATGAAATGAAATTAACCAACTCCCACTTATGTTTTTGGACTGTTTTGGATAAAAGTTTTCTTTTCTGTTATATTACTGGATAAGAGTCTATTAGGATAATAGGTCAGTCAACAAGCAAACAAACAATTATGACTTCTGGAATGGGAGATATTAATAAATTGGACACTAACACGGAACGGTTTTCCGTGTAATAAAAATATACGTCGAGCATGCCCATAAAAAACAAATTGTGTGGAAGAAGTTGTATCTATTGTGAAATTTTTAAAAATAACTCTCCGATTCAGATTTTCTTACGTGTAGGGATATATTTGTAATAGAATTATTTTGAAATATAGGTAGGACAGTCTCGATGCGACCGAAAATAATTTTTCAATCATAAATGAAAGATGTTAGATCTCAGTAAAGCTGTTTGAGTCCTTCAGGTGTACGAGAACAGAGTGCAAGTCGAGAACAGTATAAGTGGCAGTATAAATAATAAATAAATAAATAATTGTAAAATATCACTCAAGGGCAAGGCGTTGAAAACTATATTAGCTGGAAAGAGTATTTCCCTCGATATTTAAATAAAGAGGTAGATCTCAGTATATCCACGGTATGATACGGCGAAATCTGATTGGCGTCAACATGCATGTTGCATTCTCATGGGAATACAAAGAGAAGAGTAGATGTACTATATGCCACAAGTTGTACCCTGCCGGCCCGTGCCCAGGAATTGTATTGTTTTAATTCACAACTTTAGTTCCCATGAATAAAGAGATTCTTTAGAATACCTTTATTATTCAAATCCTGATTTATGACGCTGAAACTTGGACTTGGACAATGGACACCCTCTAAAACAGCATTCTATCCTCTGTGGGTACGCTGCTTTCAGTTGTCCAGACCAGGCGCACTGGCATCCGCGATGGCTTAGTCTTTGAAACGGAGGTTCGGTCTTACTTGTCTTCTCGAACCAGGGGGCTGGGCTGGGATTCGAAGATCCTCTTAACTGGAGCACTATTGTCGTCCACTTGCTCGATGTGGACCATAATCCGCTGAAGTATTTTCCTTCCGAAGGAGCCCAGTATAAGTTCTTCGTTCTTTCTTATTGTCAAGCACTCGGCGTCATAAAGCAGAACTGGCAGGATAAGGGTTTTAGGGCATATATTCTGTCCTTCGAGTTAAGAGTATTGAACACAATTGTTTTGCCAAACCGAAGTAGCAACGGTTTCCTAGGGTAATGTCCACTGGGGTATCATTCGTGGAGTTCATGTTTACGCCGAGGTAGATGAACTCCTGTAGATGAACGCTTCTATCACGGCACGCTAGGAGCGACCAATGATGAACAAGTCTATAATAGTATGACAGCTTGCTCATGTAGAGATTGGCAACCCGTCTATACTGACTTGCAGGGATTCATCATTCATCGTATTTTATTTAGTGCTTGGATTGTTTATGCACCAATTCGGACTGGTTCCACCCATTTTCATGAGTCTTTTATTGTTTTGTTCGTATTGCTGTATTTCAAGTTTAGGCAGAAAGAAGGTCTGTTCCAGCAAATCTAATTATTATCATTTCTCGCATTTTACAAAAGAACATCGTTATTGTGATTTTTCAAGAGAGCGGTTTAAAGTTTCTGAGTCAGAAAATTTTACACAAATCTAATTTTTTTTAAAGTTAAAAATTATTTTCTTCGTAAATGTGTATCACACGAAAAATATAAATTTAAAAAATCAGCCAAGTTCTGTTCTATAAAAAAAAAAGTGTTTAACTAGTCACCCACGAAAAGTAATGAGATCTAAATCTAAAAAAACCTACATATTTTTTTTTTTAACATTTAACCTTCTTAGGGCCACTTGCACCAAGCTCATTTCACAGCAATATTTATTCTTTTATTCACTGTTTAGCTCTATTCCGTTGATTAGATAAAAATTGCGTTGCACACTGAACCAAATCGCGTAGGTCATATTGACGAAAATATTTTGTCAATCTATGAAGAATTTATTATTCGAATCGACAATTTTTCATCAAAATTTTCATTTTATTGAAAATTTAATATTCAAAATCAATAAAATTTCTTCAACAGCTGTCCGATTTAGTATTTTATTCAAACGAATGAAATTTCGTCATATTGACAAACTGAATTCGTTGACTGAACTAAATCCGGTAGGTGATAGAAAATATTTTATTAATTTTTGAAGAATCAGTTATTCAAATCAACAATTTTTCATAACATATTTTGAGATTTTTAATCGTTTTTTCTTCAAATTGAAGAAATTAATCAATTTGAAGAAATTTAATTTTTATTGTTCAATATTGCATTCGAAGTTATAACTTTTATTCTTGAAAGTGTGACAAAGTGAAGTCGTGTCAAGAAAATTATAAATTAAAGTGAAGCAACTGAGAAAACTTCACAAACACACGTTTGTTTGAAAAACGTAAGTAAAATAAATATTTTTCATTACTTCCTTTCTAGAAGAAAATGTAGAGCTAAATGAGTTTAAAAAAAAACATTAACTTTTTATTATAATTTTTTCCCCAAAGCTAACATGCTTTTCTAGGCTATCTTTCTCGATAAACCGTGCGAAGGAGATGCATCAAGACAAATATTCAGCCAATGATCATCATAACTGGGCAATAAGTAAGTCGTCGTATTTCTAAATCACATAACATTAAACAAACTTTAATCAATTTGTTTAATTTTTCCAAATTTAGCTAGGACCTTTACCCAAACCTGCTAAACCTGCATAAAGTCAAGCCCAATTATGACAAAAAAAAGTATTTAAGTTAAATTACTTATAAAAATGTAAGTTAAAATAAAACTTTCAATTGTAATATACCTAATGCTAATAAAATAAAAAAAATGTTTTTGACCTTAAAAAAAATGTTTTAATGATGAATAAATAAGTTAAGAATTGAAGAAAATTGATGCATAAAATTGAAGAATATTTATTTAATATGAAAAAAATGAAGGGTTGAAATGAAGAATTGATTTTCAATTAAAAGAAGAGAATACGTAAAAATGAAGAAAATTTCGTTGATTAATAATGCACGATCCGTCGAATTGAAGAATGTTTTTTTCAATTTGAAGAATATTTTTTTAAAACGAAGAACACTAATTTTGATGAAACTTTCTTCGAAGTGACAATATTTCTTAAATATAACAAAATATTTGTCAAAACAACGGACAGGAGGTGTTGACCTTATATTGATCACCATTTCTTCTAGTCTACGTGCTTTTTTGTCAATATCACTACCAAATTTGGTTCAGTGCAGGTCTACACCAGGGTTGCCAGAAATGCTTCTCAACAAATCGGGAGGTTTCAAAATAAATATCAGGAGATTGAGAATAAATCGGGAGAATTAGAAAAACCTTATTACTTCATAGTACAAAACAAAATTATAGTTTTATTTCAGGGTGTTCTTCAAAACATCAATAACAAAAAAGAAATATATTTTTAATACAATATACAAAAAACATGAAAACATTAGGTAATTAGTATCTATCATTATATTTTTTACCCCTTTGGCTTTGAATTACAATTTCCTTCCAACTAAGAACTCTTCGGTTTTAAAACACAACAAATTCTTGACAAGAAAAATTAAAGTTCACTTTTGTACAAATGATGAATTTTATAATATGTATTCATTTTTAACCGATTTCTGTCATTCGACCATCATAGATACTCAATCAATATTCGTTCCACAAATGCATTTGACACGGGAATAGAAAAAAAATTGTAATTAGGTATATCTTCAATGATCGGAAGCTTGTTGTTTTGGAAAATTTTGCACCACATCTTTTGTGCCAGTGGTTCATCAAAATTGTTGTTTTCCTGTGAAAGCATATTCTCTACTTCCATTCTACTGCTTAGAATTATATTTACTTCATCATAATAAGGAATCAGGATCACAAGATATGTGAAGGGGTTCCACAAAATTTTTTACATTTTCGAATAAAAATAATTTTGAATATTTAAGTCTTTAAGTCTGATACAACTTTATAAGTAGTTATTGGTTAAAAAACTACCTCCTAAAGTTAAAATCGTTTTGTTTTTAATATATTGATGTTATGCCTTAAAAAGTACAAAAATATTTCCGGTTTTGCGTCATTATTCAGTGCATTACTCTCATAAACAAATTGCCAAACAACTGGATTGTTTTCATGGTCTTGAAAATAACCGAAACACTGGTCAAATAACAATCAGCATATCAAGAGCATTGCCAAGTGACAGCCAACGTGTTGGACCATGCCGAAGCATTTTCATATACTCCATTTCAAACTTCTCAAACTCATTTTTGAGAGCTCGTATGCTTTTAGTGCTGTTGGAAAATTTGTAATAAACTTTGAACACAAGAGTTTTCACATCATAAGACAGTCTTTTAGATACATTTCATGCGACAAAAAGCAACAATAAATTTTCAGCGGTGCGTCGTAAAATTTGGATCCCTAGAGCGCCTATTGGAATATGTATTATGTATCTGTTAACTTCACCCATTTCATGTGTTTATTTACCTAGGTCTGTAGCTTTTATTTGACAGTTAAATGTATTTTTTGGGTTTCTAATATTGGTAGTATTGTCAAATTTAAAATAATCAAAGGTTACTTATCCAGGCATAATTTTGCAATGGCGCAACACAAAGACGGGAAATAACTATTTATTGGTTCATCTTTGGTTAGCTATTCAGAAGTTTATTTAGATATCCAATGATTTGGTGCAAGTGGTCCTAAACTAAGAACTTATTACTTTTCGTGGCTGACTAGTTACGCACCTAATTTTTGTTGCTCTATATAAGAGAACTTGGCTCTTTTTTTACATTTATGTTTTTGGTATGATTTCACTACTTTTTGCGAAGTTCCTTTTTATTAGATTTCAGAAACAACGTTGAAACGTCTTCGCTTTTCACTTTGGCTTTCTCTCTTATAAACTATTAATTAGAATTATATTCAGCAGGTAGATTAACTTCTATTCATATTTTAAGTGTGTAGATTCCACGCCCCTTAAGTGGAAAATTTTTAATGTTTGATGTTTCTCCTTTCGTACAATGCAGGTCCTACCGCTCTACCAAATTTCAACATTCTACGGCAATGGAAAGTGGCCCAAATAAATAATAACCGAGCGGTTATACCACGCCTCCTGAATGGAAAATCTCAAGTTTTGGACTTTTCCCGGTGTATGCACCACTGGATCTAGTATGCTGCCCAATTTCACGATTTTAGGATGGCTAGAAGTGCTTCATAATTTTGATGATCATCGTCTAAGTGAGTGAGTGAGTCAGTCAGTTACGGTTTTTGCGACATTTGAGGTCCTGTATGTTGAGAACCACTAATGCTATAGAGATGAAATTTTATGATTTAGACCTTTTCAATTAGCTTGATAAATGTTTCAAGTTTCAAGTTTTTGGCTTGATTGGTTCCGAAGTTAGGGGGGGGGGGGGGGGGGGGATCGAAAACAGGCTGAGTTTGTTCCTGTAAAAAGGGTAAGTGCCTTTACTAGAGAACTTGGCTGGGGCTCTACCGTACCCTTTGATTTCATTTGCATAGTTTCATATTTTATATAATCTAAGATAAAAAGGATAAAGAAAATAGATAATATTAGGCATACAAATTTTAGGCATTTTCTAGCGACTTCCAAGTTAAGACACTTTACCCGAAAAAATGCATGAAATTAAGATAATCTTTTTATCATTTTAAAGTTAGTTCAAAATGGAGGTTAAAAAAATAATAACGTTAATTAATTGCTAATTAAACGGCATAAATAATAAAAGTGGCACTTCAAAAAAGAGTTTTTTAAGAAAAGTGGCACAATTCGTATTAATACATAGGAAAAGGTGTCGAACAGTACTTACTTTATTATAAAAGTTATCACAGCAACAAATAGCCCGTTTTTCAATAAACTGTTGCTTACGTTTTTGCGCACAACACAAATTATGCCGCTTTTCCACATTATCAATCTGGCGGTATTCTGAAGCACTATACACTGAAAAAAATATGGTTCGTAAAATCAATAAACGGCGTTAATTAACTTATTATTCATTGTCACAATAAACTTTTCGTTGACACAACGAACGGTTAATTGTTTCTGAAAATCTGATTTAATAAACGTTTATTGAGACAATTAAAAGCCATTAATTAAAAGCTATATCTACATATTAATTAATGGTTCATTGTTTCTATTATTCCGTTAATTATGGCAACAAACCTGTCCGTATGGACAATGAATACAAATTATTAAAATCAATAAACGGTTATTGGGAATATGAATGAACGTTTATTAAAGTCAGAAATATATGAATAATAAACAGTTTATTGTTTCAATAATTGTTTTATTAGGGCAGTGAACTCGTTTATTATTCCAAGCAACGTTTTAATTAATAAACATTCATTGGCACAATTAACATTTATTAAAGGCGTAAAAATAAGAACGAATTAATTGTTTCTATAAATCGTTTATCAACTAAAACCCACTAAACGTTTATTAATCGAGAAAATTGGTTTTAGTTGATAAACGATTTATAGAAACAATTAATTCGTTCTTATTTTTACGCCTTTAATAAATGTTAATTGTGTCAATGAATGTTAATTAATTAAAACGTTGCTTGGAATAATAAACGAGTTCACTGCCCTAATAAAACAATTATTGAAACAATAAACTGTTTATTATTCATATATTTCTGACTTTAATAAACGTTCATTGTTTATCAACTAAAACCCAATAAACGTTTATTAATCGAGAAAATTGGTTTTAGTTGATAAAAGATTTATAGAAACAATTAATTCGTTCTTACTTTTACGCCTTTAATAAATGTTAATTGTGTCAATGAATGTTAATTAATTAAAACGTTGCTTGGAATAATAAACGAGTTCACTGCCCTAATAAAACAATTATTGAAACAATAAACTGTTTATTATTCATATATTTCTGACTTTAATAAACGTTCATTGTTTATCAACTAAAACCCAATAAACGTTTATTAATCGAGAAAATTGGTTTTAGTTGATAAACGATTTATAGAAACAATTAATTCGTTCTTATTTTTACGCCTTTAATAAATGTTAATTGTGTCAATGAATGTTAATTAATTAAAACGTTGCTTGGAATAATAAACGAGTTCACTGCCCTAATAAAACAATTATTGAAACAATAAACTGTTTATTATTCATATATTTCTGACTTTAATAAACGTTCATTGTTTATCAACTAAAACCCAATAAACGTTTATTAATCGAGAAAATTGGTTTTAGTTGATAAACGATTTATAGAAACAATTAATTCGTTCTTACTTTTACGCCTTTAATAAATGTTAATTGTGTCAATGAATGTTAATTAATTAAAACGTTGCTTGGAATAATAAACGAGTTCACTGCCCTAATAAAACAATTATTGAAACAATAAACTGTTTATTATTCATATATTTCTGACTTTAATAAACGTTCATTGTTTATCAACTAAAACCCAATAAACGTTTATTAATCGAGAAAATTGGTTTTAGTTGATAAACGATTTATAGAAACAATTAATTCGTTCTTATTTTTACGCCTTTAATAAATGTTAATTGTGTCAATGAATGTTAATTAATTAAAACGTTGCTTGGAATAATAAACGAGTTCACTGCCCTAATAAAACAATTATTGAAACAATAAACAGTTTATTATTCATATATTTCTGACTTTAATAAACGTTCATTGTTTATCAACTAAAACCCAATAAACGTTTATTAATCGAGAAAATTGGTTTTAGTTGATAAACGATTTATAGAAACAATTAATTCGTTCTTATTTTTACGCCTTTAATAAATGTTAATTGTGCCAATGAATGTTTATTAATTTTTGATTCAATTACATAACTTTTATTAATGCTTTGAATAAGAGAAACATTTTTTTTCCTATTATTTTATTGTATTGTCATTAAAACTGAACCAGCATGCAAAATTTCAAAGTCTTAAGTCAATAGACATACTATGTATTTCACATAAATGAAAATTCGCGACAAGTATGATTTGATTGTTTTTACTACGCGTTCATACCGATACACTTTCCATAGCTGCAGATCTCAAATATATGACGTATGTACGATTGTGCATACCATACCTAACCTATATGTAGGTACCTACATTACAATACACATAGTTTGTTTTATGCACATCCATACCCTACATCAAATTCAACTACGTCGTACATGTAAAATACGTACTCGTATATATACATTCTGAATTCCAGTCGTCCGAGTGACAATTCTATTTATATAAAGCAAACCAAAACTACCCCTCCTAAGCACAACTGCAGTCGAGATCGAGATAACAATTTTTGTTTGCATTTGGCCAAATAAGATCTATTTTCAATTTATTATATCTCACCCTCTGGATGGACCAGAAAGATGAATGTTAGGTAGCTCAAAATACTCGGTGAAGTATTGCCTTAGAATTAAAAGGATTTCTTGAGTTGACCTACATAGATTTATATATAGAAAAGTTTGCACCCGCTTTTTTCAACCCTTATAGGACGAATTTTAAAAATTTATTAGGTATGTAATAGTTTTGACTTAGGTATCTATTGACATACAAAGCCTCAAGTTAATATGGCTAATGGTTCATGTGTTATGAAAAAGCCTCCCTTAAAGGGGCAGGGGAAGTCAAAATTTAAAAATTCCTTCTAAATATTACATTGTCTTCACAACCCAACCAGCATGGAACATTTCAAAGTTCTAAGTTTAGTGGAAGTGGTTCAAATTTGGCTTGCAAGATTTGAACATAACAAATTTTTCACGAAGTTAGTGAAAGCCTTTAATTAACGAAACTCTTCGATTCTTTGATACCTAGTTTATTAAGTTTCTATGCACTAATTGCAATACCTTTTCTATTAATCATTCGTTGTCGTAATGAATGTGTTCATTAATTCAATAAACAGTTTATTGTTTTAACGAATCGTTATTTAAAAATTTAACGAAAAGTTGATATTCCTCCTTTATTCAGTGTGAAGTTGGGCGTTGCAGTGATCACACTTTAAAATAATGACGTGTATCAGACTAGAAATAAATTGAGCACTGTTTTCATATCATTGACTTCTTTTATGACTTGGTTTTTGCTGAAATCCAATAGTTTCACACAATTTCTTGGATCTTGGTAGGTATCACGAATACGACAATTTCATGTCAAATTCAGGTAAATTGTACTTCTAATGATGTAATGACGATGTAAAGTTGGATTTCGAATTTCTCGCGACACTACTGACTTATACATATATAGTGTTTTCTAATTGGATTTTGCTCCATGTAAGAGCAATAGCTATATTTCTTTTTTCTCTGTCGCGGTTTTTTGTTGTCTTTTTGCTAAAAAGATATTCCAGTATTTATTACACATTTATTTAGGTTGTAATAATTATTCAAAACTTACTCTTTTCAGCCTGCATTTTAATATTTTTTTGCACAAATTTGATCAGGGGGCAGATCACGTAAAATGAAAACGATCGAACGACGTCGTTTCGACAATAGCAGTCTCTGTTTATTGCCATAGATATGATAGAGACAGCATGCGTGAAAACGATATTGTTCAATCGTTTTTATTTTACGTGATCTGTCCCCAGGTGCCTACCGACTGTGCACAAAAAAACTAAAAACTCAGCTGTTTTTGTTTTGACGCTTCGTAACAGACTTTCAATTTTCGAAGTTCCATAACAGAGGTCCATAATAGTTCGAAACCCAGAATACGATTTATAAAAGATCTTTTATGGTCGAGGTCTATTATGAACAGAAAATTCATAAAATAATGAAAAATTTTGCCGAATAGGCCTGAATGAATTTAATGAGCTTCAATATGACGTTTTGTCCTAAACGCTATTTGCTTTTTGATCTAAAAAGCACTCAGTTTAAACAATAATTTTTCCAGAATTCAGATTTATAAGGCGAAATAGCTAAAAGAAAAAAAGAAGGACAAACCAAACAATACTCATCGAAATAGCAAATAAAATAAAAATAAAGTAAAGTGGCAACCATGACGTACACTCAAATGATGACAACCGACAACGAGGCGGCACATGTGCACCGTTACTTTTCACAAGAGAACGAACAAACATCACATTGGAGTACAAGAGGCATACACTTTGAAGGAAAAGAAATTGCTCTGTACTATTGTATACGAAACGGATTTCAACAAATGTGCGTCATTCGCTGAAAATACTTACTTCTTGCATGCATCAGAGTTGACACTTTGCTTTGTTCTTATATTATTTACTCTACTGGCTATTTCGGAGAGCAAACAAAAAATCGCCTCAATAGAAGATTTCTTAGACGTTTTTTAATCCATTGTCATCGTAGCCATCCCTTGATGGAATTTGTTGCTTTATGTCTTGATAGAAAGAAGACGAACCATATTTTGGGATATACACTATATTTATTTCGAAATGTCACCATAAAGCCCTAAAATCGCAATTTTTCCAAGCGAAAAAAAAATCACTTAAATTTTTAATATTTTAGGGCTTTCTGGTGATATTTCGAAATAAATATAGTGTATATCCCAAAATATGGTTCGTCTTCTTTCTATCAAGACATAAAGCAACAAATTCCATCAAGGGATGGCTACCATGTCAATGGATTAAAAAACGTCTAAGAAATCTTCAATTGAGGTGACATTTCGAAATAATTATAGTATACATATATCCCAAAATACAGATCGAAACAGACATGACAGACAGACAGACAGACATGACAGACAGACATGACAGACAGACATGACAGACAGACATGACAGACAGACAGACATGAAAGACATGACAGACATGACGGACAGACATGACAGACATGACAGACATGACAGACATGACAGACATGACAGACAGACAGGCAGAATACCTAAAATATTCAAAATTTGAGTGACTTTTTTTTTTGCTTGAAAAATTGCGATTTTACGGCTTCCTGGTGACATTTCGGAATAAATATAGTACATATCCCAAAATATAGTTTGTCTTCTTTCTATCAAGACATAAAGTAACAAATTCCATCAAGGGATGGCTACGATGTCAATGGATTAAAAAACGTCTAACAAATCTTCAATTGAGGTGACATTTCGAAATAAATTGAATATATACCTATCCCAAAATATTCGAAAGACAGACAGACAGACATGAAAATTCCAAAGTTAAAACAAAATTTGACTAGAAATTGGCGAATAAAGTGGGAACACTTGTTGTTTTACAAAACGAAAGAATATCTTTCGTTAAATGAAGTAGCCGGCGTCTGCAAAACGTTCACTAGCGTTCGTCAAATTTAAAATGTTGTCTGTGGAGTGCGGGTGTTCTTTCTTATTAAAATATTCTTTGTTCGTTATATTTCGTATCAGAAATCTGAAATCTCAGATAAAAATTTAAAAAGGAACATTTAACTGGAAAAATAATTCAATTTCGCCGCAATAGCAACGTTCCTAAACTTTGGTAAGTTTTCTTTCTATGTGACGCATTATAATGACGCTTCTTATTAGAATATTCTTTGTTCGTTATAGGTATTTCGTATCAGAAGACTGAAATCTGAGATAAAAATTTAAAAAAGGAACATTTGACTGGAATAAATAATTAAATTTCGCCGCAATAGCAACGTTCCTGAATTTTTCGTAAGTTTTCTTTCTGTGTGACGCATTATATTATGTAGAAGGTAGAAGTTTAGCTAATATATTCATTCAATTTATGTACCTATACTTTATGTACCTATTATATAAATGCTTGGATTCGGTCAGGTTCTAAATTTAACAAAGTTGAATATAAAATATGTTGCGATTATTTTGGCAGCGTATATACCTACTCGAAAGTGAAACGGAAGACGAAAGCCAACAAGTCGTCTAGTTGCCACGCAAGCGCCGTACTTGTTGGAGAAAAGATTGGCTTGGCCACCATTAGTGGTAGTTCCAGAGTTGGAACTACCTCTATGCGGGATAGCTCTAGATGCGCTGTATATCCAATATTTCTTATTTAAATATTCTTTGTTCGTTCTATTTCGTATCAGAAATCTGAAATCTCAGATAAACATTTGAAAAGCCTAATCGATAACGATAGGGACTGGTAAAAATAATTAAATTTCACCGCAATAGCAACGTTCCTAAATTTTTCGTAAGTTTTCTTTCTGTGTGACGCATTATATAATGTAGAAGTTAGATGTTTAGCTAATATATTCAGACAATTTATGTACCTATTATATAAATGCTTGGATTCGGTCAGGTTCTAAATTTAACAAAGTTGAATATACAATGTGTTGCGGTTATTTTGGCAGCGTATTTACTCGAAAGTGAAATGGAAAACGAAAGCCAACTAGTCATCTAGTTGCCACGCAAGCGCCGTAGGTACTTGTTGGAGAAAAGATTGGCTTGGCCTAAATTAGTGGTAGTTCCAGAGTTGGAACTACCTCTATGCGGGATAGCTCTAGATGCGCTGTATATCCAATATTTCTTATTTAAATATTCTTTGTTCGTTCTATTTCGTATCAGAAATCTGAAATCTCAGATAAACATTTGAAAAGCCTAATCGATAACGATAGGGACTGGTAAAAATAATTAAATTTCACCGCAATAGCAACGTTCCTAAATTTTTCGTAAGTTTTCTTTCTGTGTGACGCATTATATATGTAGAAGTTAGATGTTTAGCTAATATATTCAGACAATTTATGTACCTATTATATAAATGCTTGGATTCGGTCAGGTTCTAAATTTAACAAAGTTGAATATACAATGTGTTGCGGTTATTTTGGCAGCGTATTTACTCGAAAGTGAAATGGAAAACGAAAGCCAACTAGTCATCTAGTTGCCACGCAAGCGCCGTAGGTACTTGTTGGAGAAAAGATTGGCTTGGCCTAAATTAGTGGTAGTTCCAGAGTTGGAACTACCTCTATGCGGGATAGCTCTAGATGCGCTGTATATCCAATATTTCTTATTTAAATATTCTTTGTTCGTTCTATTTCGTATCAGAAATCTGAAATCTCAGATAAACATTTGAAAAGCCTAATCGATAACGATAGGGACTGGTAAAAATAATTAAATTTCACCGCAATTCCTAAATTTTTCGTAAGTTTTCTTTCTGTGTGACGCATTATATATGTAGAAGTTAGATGTTTAGCTAATATATTCAGACAATTTATGTACCTATTATATAAATGCTTGGATTCGGTCAGGTTCTAAATTTAACAAAGTTGAATATACAATGTGTTGCGGTTATTTTGGCAGCGTATTTACTCGAAAGTGAAATGGAAAACGAAAGCCAACTAGTCATCTAGTTGCCACGCAAGCGCCGTAGGTACTTGTTGGAGAAAAGATTGGCTTGGCCTAAATTAGTGGTAGTTCCAGAGTTGGAACTACCTCTATGCGGGATAGCTCTAGATGCGCTGTATATCCAATATTTCTTATTTAAATATTCTTTGTTCGTTCTATTTCGTATCAGAAATCTGAAATCTCAGATAAACATTTGAAAAGCCTAATCGATAACGATAGGGACTGGTAAAAATAATTAAATTTCACCGCAATAGCAACGTTCCTAAATTTTTCGTAAGTTTTCTTTCTGTGTGACGCATTATATAATGTAGAAGTTAGATGTTTAGCTAATATATTCAGACAATTTATGTACCTATTATATAAATGCTTGGATTCGGTCAGGTTCTAAATTTAACAAAGTTGAATATACAATGTGTTGCGGTTATTTTGGCAGCGTATTTACTCGAAAGTGAAATGGAAAACGAAAGCCAACTAGTCATCTAGTTGCCACGCAAGCGCCGTAGGTACTTGTTGGAGAAAAGATTGGCTTGGCCTAAATTAGTGGTAGTTCCAGAGTTGGAACTACCTCTATGCGGGATAGCTCTAGATGCGCTGTATATCCAATATTTCTTATTTAAATATTCTTTGTTC
This sequence comes from Cheilosia scutellata, assembly GCA_955612985.1. Taxonomy (NCBI): domain Eukaryota; kingdom Metazoa; phylum Arthropoda; class Insecta; order Diptera; family Syrphidae; genus Cheilosia; species Cheilosia scutellata. Next base: position 80,507,466 of record OY015311.1, read on the forward strand.
GTTCTATTTCGTATCAGAAATCTGAAATCTCAGATAAACATTTGAAAAGCCTAATCGATAACGATAGGGACTGGTAAAAATAATTAAATTTCACCGCAATAGCAACGTTCCTAAATTTTTCGTAAGTTTTCTTTCTGTGTGACGCATTATATAATGTAGAAGTTAGATGTTTAGCTAATATATTCAGACAATTTATGTACCTATTATATAAATGCTTGGATTCGGTCAGGTTCTAAATTTAACAAAGTTGAATATACAATGTGTTGCGGTTATTTTGGCAGCGTATTTACTCGAAAGTGAAATGGAAAACGAAAGCCAACTAGTCATCTAGTTGCCACGAAAGCGCCGTAGGTACTTGTTGGAGAAAAGATTGGCTTGGCCTAAATTAGTGGTAGTTCCAGAGTTGGAACTACCTCTATGCGGGATAGCTCTAGATGCGCTGTATATCCAATATTTCTTATTTAAATATTCTTTGTTCGTTCTATTTCGTATCAGAAATCTGAAATCTCAGATAAACATTTGAAAAGCCTAATAGATAACGATAGGGACTGGTAAAAATAATTAAATTTCACCGCAATAGCAACGTTCCTAAATTTTTCGTAAGTTTTCTTTCTGTGTGACGCATTATATATGTAGAAGTTAGATGTTTAGCTAATATATTCAGACAATTTATGTACCTATTATATAAATGCTTGGATTCGGTCAGGTTCTAAATTTAACAAAGTTGAATATACAATGTGTTGCGGTTATTTTGGCAGCGTATTTACTCGAAAGTGAAATGGAAAACGAAAGCCAACTAGTCATCTAGTTGCCACGCAAGCGCCGTAGGTACTTGTTGGAGAAAAGATTGGCTTGGCCTAAATTAGTGGTAGTTCCAGAGTTGGAACTACCTCTATGCGGGATAGCTCTAGATGCGCTGTATATCCAATATTTCTTATTTAAATATTCTTTGTTCGTTCTATTTCGTATTAGAAATCTGAAATCTCAGATAAACATTTGAAAAGCCTAATCGATAACGATAGGGACTGGTAAAAATAATTAAATTTCACCGCAATAGCAACGTTCCTAAATTGTTCGTAAGTTTTCTTTCTGTGTGACGCATTATATATGTAGAAGTTAGATGTTTAGCTAATATATTCAGACAATTTATGTACCTATTATATAAATGCTTGGATTCGGTCAGGTTCTAAATTTAACAAAGTTGAATATAAAATGTTTTGCGGTTATTTTGGCATCGTATTTACTCGAAAGTGAAACAGAAGACGAAAGCCAACAAGTCCTCTAGTTGCCACGCAAGCGCCTTACTTGTTGGAGAAAAGATTGGTTTGGCCACTAGAGTTTTGCATGAATACATTCATATGCTTTCTTTAAACGAGTACAGTAGTTCAGTGTATTCTATTCACAGGAATTCTACAAACAAGAGTACCTTAAAAATGAGTACCAAAATGCAAAGCTCAAATACTCCACAATAGAGATCACTTGATACCAAAATGAGTTCACTGTTTGCTTTCTTTGCCTTGCATGGGTGCTTGAATTCAACAAAACAAGATCAATAATAACTATTAATAACACAGTGAGTGCACTGAATAAAACAGATGCAATGGTTAATTGGTTTCTAGATTCTATTGAGTGCAGCTTTATAAAAATTTGTTCTTTGCTAGGAAAGTTTTAGGGTTTTATTACAAAATGGAAATAATTGATGTTACAGGGTGCGCCATATTTTATGTAACAAAACAAAACAAAAATATTTTTGGGGCTTGTATAGCTATAAAAGATGGGTCACCCGTTACATTCATATAGAAACATAGCCTCTTCCCTCTTTAACTCACCATTATCTCTCCTCCAATGCCTTGTTAAGACATTCTCATTCATTTACTCAGTATATTCAGCGCAGTGTACACTATGTTTATGAGTACTCGTTTATGAATACCCGTTTGTTATGAGTGCACTGCACTAATGTTTTATTTTCAATGGGTGCAATACTCACTTAGTAATCGAATATCTCCTGATTCATTTGTTTTACTTTTCAAGCAGTGAGTGCAGTAACTGTTTTAAAAAATAATTACTGACCTCTATTGGCCACCATTAGTGGTAGTTCCAGAGTTAGAACTATCTCTATGCGGGATGGCTCTTGATGCGCTGAATCCAATAGTGTTGCTCACGTGAAATACAAACGAACTTTGCAGGTGAGTTAATGACTGAAAAAGAAATTGCGTCAATTCTCTCTTACTCATTAGTATTGCGTTCTGTGCACGAATTCAGTGTCATCTCAGGAATGCAACAACAAATTGCATTTTATGTGCAGTGCAGAATGGCACAGATTGTAAAATGTAAATTGCGCTAGTCTTAGCGGTGCGGTTCCACTCAACAAAAAACTTAGTTCCAGTCGCATTTCAAGTGCAGCCTAGGATCGCACAAAAATACAACCGAAAGCTGCGCAGTATCCAGTATCCAATAGAGTGTATACACATATTGTCTGGTATTAGCTTTACAATTTTATCTCAAAGCAATAGCGCTGCAATTAATTTTTATTTTTTTTTTCTTTTTAGGATTATTGTCTCATTTACTATTTCGTCTGCTCCGTCTGTAGTTTCATAAGTTATTATTTAAAGTTAAGTTAAGTTAATATTATAACATGATTTGTTTCATATGTAAAGAAAATATAGGGTCCGTGAACCCATTTATAGAACATTTAAAAAAAATACATGATCTAAGTACATATAGCACTTTTAGATGTATGGAAAATAGTTGCATGCAATCCTTTCAAAATTTAGGAAGTTTTAAAAAACATTTAACTAGAAAACACGTTCAGATTTCAACACAACCTGTAAGTGTCGCTAGTAGCTCTAATCAAGGCAATATGACCCAGAATATTTTTTTCGAAAATGATGATACATTTGATAGTTTGCAAAAATACTCAGAAGCATTCGAAAGTAAAATTCCAGAAGTTAAGGAATTCAATGTTGAAGACAGTCTTAATGAACTCTTTACATCGGCTATTGGGTTTGTTTTAAAATTGCATGATAAAAATAGTTTCTCAAGGAAAAATATTATAGAGATTCAAGAGGGTATACGAAATTTTATTTTAAATCCGATGGTTGAATTGTTTAAATCATTTTCAAATAAACACCTTGCAAACAAAAACATAGAAGCCCATAACGAATTTTTGAGTCTAATATCAAAGTGTCGTGACCCATTTTATTATTGCAATACTGAGTACAAGTTATTTGACTGGCTAGAAAAAAATGAGTTTTTAGGACGCTTACACGAATTTTCAGTAAACAAACAAATCGACGCAGTTTTTAATAACGGGAACCTAGCATATGACGAAAAAAGCACTAAAGGTGTTTTAATGCCATTAAAGTTCCAATTCCAAAAATTTTTTGAGAGCGGTGACATATTGAATAAAACTATTCTTCACATGCAAGCCTTAAGTAAAGAAAACAAAATGTCAAGTTTTATTCAGGGTGACCTTTGGAAGCAAAAAAGTAATTTGTATCCGGGAAAAATACTTATACCATATTTTCTATACACCGATGACTTCGAAATAAATAATCCATTAAGTTCTCATGCCGGAGTTCACTCAATATGTAACATTTACTATACTTTTCCCTGCCTCCCGTGGAAAGAATCAAAGCTAGATAATATTTTTTTAGCAGGAATCATTAAATCAAGGGATTTGAAGTCGTTTGGAAACGAAAAATGTTTTCAAGCTTTGATACAAGAACTTAAAAGTCTTGAAGTTGATGGCCTTGATATTAACTTTAACGGACAGGGTAGAAAAAAAGTTTATTTCGTTTTGGGGATTGTGTTAGGAGATAATTTGGGGTTGAATACAATTTTAGATTTCAATAGATCATTTTCAGCTAATTCCTATTGTAGGTTTTGTAAAGTTAAAAGATCTGAAGCGCAGACGTTATCCGTTGAACGACACGATTTATTAAGAAATCGTTCTAACTATGAAAGAGATGTTTTTCTAAATAATTCTTCTGAAAGTGGCATACAAAATTATTCGCAACTAAATGAAATACCATCGTTTCATGTTGTAGAAAACCATTGCGTTGATCTTATGCATGACTTATTCGAAGGGGTTTGTCATTACGATGTTTGCCATATTATTAACTATTTCATCCATACAACTTCTTATTTTACTTTGGAAACCCTAAATTTAAGAAAACAAACTTTTCAATACGGCCCATTAGAGATTGATAACATGTCGGGTGAAATAAAAATTAATCATTTAAAAAGCAAACATTTAAAAATGACAGCGAGAGAAATGATGACATTTATATCTTTCATTCAGATAATGGTTGGAGATTTAGTTCCACAGGATGACGAGGTATGGAAATTTCTTCTCAATTTAATTGAAACAATTGATTTGCTGCTTTCTTTTGAAATTTCCGATGACATCATCTCTATGTTGAAAATGAAAATTGAAATTCACAACAACGATTATGTTCGTCTTTTCAATGACACGCTAAAACCAAAACATCATAATTTGACTCATTATCCATCTGTTATGAAACAATCGGGACCTATTCGGAACTTTTGGTGTTTTAAATTTGAAGCTAAGCATAAAGAATTTAAGCTTTATTCTCATGCCATCACGTCCCGTAAAAATATTTGTTTGACTTTAGCAAAAAAACATCAGCTAAAAGCTGCATTTAAGTTATTTAATACCCTAAATCACTTAAATCACAGCTACTTTTGCTTTTATGAAACAAATAAAAAAGAAAGTAATTTTACAAATCTAGTATCAGAAATTCTAAAAGTACCTATCACGGACATAGAGTTTTATTCTAAAACTGAGATCCAAGGTTATAAATACCAAACACAATTTTATATAGCCCAGTTTAAATCGGACATAGAACTGTACGTTATAATAAACATTATTCTCTTAAAAAAAGAAAAGGTTTATTTGTTTTGCCAAAAGATTAACAGAATTCAATACAATCCGCATATATTATCTTTTGAAATCGACGAAAAGCAGTTAGGTGGATTTTCAATTATATCTTTAAAAGACATTGTTGGACCACCAATGACGTTAATAAAAACTGCTGAAGGTAAAACGGTACTAAGAGTTAAGGAATATTTTGTTTCAAATTATCAGATATAAAAATTTAGCTTTAATCGACGAGTCATTATTTCTCTTTAAATTTATTAGATAAAACGCGTCTTTAATGAAGTAGGTAGTACGAAAGAGTAAGTTTATTATATGTCAAATAAAAGTAGGGTGAGTTTACAAGATAGGGTCAGGTTACAAATATAGGGTAACACCAACAAAATTTATTAAATTGTTAGTAACTATGTATACAGGATTATTGCAATTTGTGCAAACAAAGTTTAGGGTTTAATTAGACTCAAGAATTAAGAATTGCCAAACAAACACAATTATGCAAAAGACGAATTTTGCTGTCATATTATCTACATTAAAATAAAAACGAAATAACATATGTAAAAATACCAAGAAAGACAAGACAAAAATTCGTCATGTGTATCATCAAGCATTTAGGAGAAAAGCTCTTTCATTATTAATTAATCTTTCATTTAGATAGTTATACACTTACAAAAACATAAAATAATTGTCAAAATAATATATTATTGAAATTAGTATAAGGTTTAAAAGTGTAAAATAATTATGGTTTTCAATATTCGTAATTAATAACCCAACTTTGATACAAAACTAAATATAACAACTAGTGAAACCTTTATATTTAACGTAGTTTATTAAACACTGCAGTAGTTTCAATCCTTGCCAATGGCAACGCCGCCGCCGCTGAAGATTGTGGACGTTGGTGAAGTGGAGGATGCAGATGGGGAAGGCATTATTATATCTAAATCAGTAGAAATGGAAATAATGTCAGACATAGAATTGGAAAATATTTTAACAAACTACCAAACAACGACTATTGTAAATATAGACCCACATGATGAGCTGACAAATTTATTGAAAAATTGGGACCAGTTAGAATTATTGGATCAATTTAAAAGTAAGTTAACATTTTTTGTACATACTTCATTTCCATTTTATTTCACAATATAAAAATTATGATTCATTTATAGAAATTTAGTGGGTTTCTTAAAAAAAAAAAGTTTCTGAGCAGGAAGAGATAAATAATATTTCAGAAATTATTTGATCTAAATGCCTACAGAGATAAAATTCAACGAAGCAGTATCCTGTTCCGCACGCTTAATTCTTAATTTTATATAGATGGGCCACGCAAAATATCTGCTCTAAATTTGTGGTATCTCTTAGTTCATTGAAGAATGCTCTAAAAGAAAGTATATCCTGTTGAGAGTATATCCTTTTATTTAAAAATTTTGTAGTACCAAATACGTTATGACATTGGTATATTCATTTCGCACAAAAAAACATAAGTCGAAATGGGTTTGGTACTACAAAATTTTAAATTTTTAATTTTATTCACGAAAATACCACAAAATAGCCAAAATAAATACTGCTTTGCTAAACTGCCTCGCGAGCAGGATACTGGGCAGGATACTGGGCTTAAGCTTGAATTAGTTAAACTTTTCCATACAAAAACTCTATGATAGTTGTTAGTTTTTGGTATGCCAAACATTTGTCTAATCACGTGTTAAATGATATAAATTAAATGATCTTCAAGGCCCTTTTTTTTAAACTAAACCAAAAGACAAATGCAAGCTCTTGTTTTTGAGATTTTTTGCTTAATTACATCCCACTGCTAAACGAAACTAAAAATGTTGCTATAAATTAGTTCATTCATAATTCATAAATTTGTTCATGCCATCTGATGGGCTAAGGGTTAAGAAATTGTATTTCAACATTCTCTTTCAGAGGAGGGCATAGATATTGACGTATTGAAAAATATTGAGTGTCACCACCTAGAACGAGTTCTAAGACCATTTACATACCGAACATTGATTATGTTTGAAGCCAAATTAAGAGAGTGGCGACACTCGATTGGAAAGCCCCTATTAATGTTCTCCAATGCAGGATTTAGGCCGATTGCCAGCTCCCAATGTTCATCTAGAGCATCCTCCCCGTACGTATCACGACAAAACGTTATAAATTCTCCAAGCACGCCAAGATCATCCAAATCACCAAATCCGCCGAATTCAATATCTTTAGGAGAAATTTTGAACAGCAACCCCAAAACTTTGGCATTAGCTGAAGACTACGATAAGTCAAACAAATTTCAAGAACACCAAAGGAAACAACTTATTGATACAATAGCCAGTTATTTTGATCAGAACAAAATTCATTTGGATTTACATTCAAGTTACAAAATTGAAACGGAGATTGCAGAAAGATTCCCGACTGAAAAACTGGTAAACACTACCTATATCCACATTTTAAGCTGGAATGAAAATAATTTGCAATTTCTAAACTTTTGTAGGAATATTATCGAACAGGTAAAAGAGGCAAAATTTACAACAAGTATTGCAACATTAAATCCTCTTCCAAAATGAATACAATGGAGGCAAGTACTACTTCATCCCCTTCAACAAGCGCAGCAAAAAATAAAACTCCAGAAACACCGAGCTCTGATATAGGTACGTTCTTATTTGCGTTATTTTTTTATTTAGTTAAGGAAAATAAGAGCAACTCTACTTTCTTCGAAACATTTTGGGTTGGAACCTGCTTAAGCATACAACCAAAATAATTGATATCCGAAACTTATACTCGACTATAAAATATATGAAAAGTGCACAAATGTTTTCACTTATTTAAAAAAAAAAAAAGTTGATTACAATTTTGTATAGAAGAGAGAAGAAATCATATTTTTCAAATACTGTTTAATTAAGCAGAAGTTATCCTTTTGATTTAAATTAATTTATATAAATAAAAAATATATATACATAATATATCTTATTTGCATCTTGGTTAGAGAGTAAGCGCTTTCAACCTTTTTTTTATTATTTTTCTTCTTGCCTTGATATTAAGCACTGAAGTTTTTATTAAAGTTCGTTGATATTTCTCGTGGTTCAACACTTTTTTAAATAAGTGAAAACATTTATCCTTTAGTGTTGCGCGATAATCCAAAACCGCATCGATACATCGATATTTTATTATCAAGACGAAAATATCGGTGTAAAAAAGAAATCGACCCAAAAAAAATCGATAGTATTGATGATATCGGTTTATATGCTAACTTAAAATTTTCCTAAGTTTTCTATTCATTTTTATTAAAAAAAAATGTTTGAATTGTTTATTTATTTTAATCAATTTCTATTTGACAAAAGAAATAATTTAAGACAGGGAGCGGGTCATAATTCTGCATTTCAAAATTCTGTATCGACAAAATTCTGCATATTTATTTTTTGAAAATACTGTATGAACAATATTCTGTATTTCAGAATTCTGTATTTCAAAATGCTGTATATCCAAAATGCTGTAAATGCAAAATTCTGTTTATCGAAATGCTGTTTATGCTCCAATTCCATATTTTGAAAAAGTGTTTGCGTAACGAAAAGCAAGCTTTGAAATAATTTTTAAAATTTATTGAGAAATAAAATATGTAAAATAGACAGAAGACAGTGGCACATTGGCACATTGGCGTGGTGTGGTGGTTGCGTGGTGACCAAGATAATTAAGACCAATTAACAAATACGACATTTTAAAGACTGGTGAATTCGTTGTTTGCTCTTAAATCACTTTCATACCACTTTGCGCCATTCAATCGCCACACCATTCCTATGCCAGCGCTACGCCCGCCACTGCCTCACCAGTTCGGTGCGCGCCTTGTCTAAAGTAAACTTAATAATGAAATAATATGAACAGGAACAGTACACATAAAGACAACAATAAATTCTAAATTGATGCAAATAAACAAAAATATTGATTTGGAGCTCAGTAGTAAAATTCTGTTTTTTTTTTTACTAAGGCAACTGCTAAAGGTAAAGCTTTGATTGTATAGTAGCAAATTCAAAAGGTATTCGTCGCAATTTGTTTTCATAAATCTATGCTGACATTCACGGAGACAGTAAAATATAAAAAAAATGTATTTACGAGAATTCTATATTTAAAAAAAATGGTTTTAATAATGTAAAAAAGTGCGCACTTTTTTACATTATCAAAACCATTTTTTTAAAATACAGAATTTTGAAATACAGAATTTTGAAATACAGAGTTTTGTTCATACAGAATTTTGTTCATACAGAATTTTGAAATACAGTATTTTGAAATACAGTATTTTGAAAACAGACTTTTGACCATACAGTCTTTCAACCCCAACCCTTTAAGACAATAATTTAGCTTTTTTTGGAATGATTTTTGTTGTCTTTAGTTGCAGAAGAAGATGCAGAACATACATATCGGGCATTGAAGTATGATAACTTGTCATTGGAGGAATTTGACCGTTGCTGGAAAGCATGTATAAATCACAGACTCCTACAAATAAAAAACGCTTCTTCCACCTCTGAAATTTTTACTAAATGGCCCCAGTATAAGCTTCCAACTGGCCATCGCTTGGTAAGTAAAAACGTTTAATCAGCTTCACTCAGTTCGAAAAATATTAAGAATTTTAAATTCCTTAGATTGATATAGACTTCAGTCAACTTTATCAAAATTCCGGTTCATTTTTGAACAAGTGGGGACAACTGGTGGAAAAACTGCTGAGATTTCTCTCTACTGAAAACCATGTCAAGGAAAAAAGTATACGAGAGATCCTAAAGAAAATAGAATCAACAAATCCATCTGAAAGTATGTTCTTTTTTATATGTTCTTAATATATACATTACTATTATTATTATTTTTACCTTTTCAAGTAATTGGTAAACATAAATATACACTAAAAAAAATTATAGTTTAAAAAACTAATAAAACGTTTTTATAAGTATACCTACTGCACTAAAAGGCAAAAAAGTAAAAATTAACCAATCTATTTTTAAAGTTTTTCCTGGAAGGGGCTTAGTGTAAGCCATGTTTGTAGTTATGTATTGTATTATTTGAGTGTAAACTACACAAACATGGCTTACTCTAAGACCCTTCCATGATAAACCATACCCTACATCAAATTCAACTACGTCGTACATGTAAAATACGTACTCGTATATATACATTCTGAATTCCAGTCGTCCGAGTGACAATTCTATTTATAGAAAGCAAACCAAAACTACCCCTCCTAAGCACAACTGCAGTCGAGATCGAGATAAAAATTTTTGTTTGCATTTGGCCAAATAAGATCTATTTTCAATTTATTATATCTCACCCTCTGGATGGACCAGAAAGATGAATGTTAGGTAGCTCAAAATACTCGGTGAAGTATTGCCTTAGAATTAAAAGGATTTCTTGAGTTGACCTACATAGATTTATATATAGAAAAGTTTGCACCCGCTTTTTTCAACCCTTATAGGACGAATTTTAAAAATTTATTAGGTATGTAATAGTTTTGACTTAGGTATCTATTGACATACAAAGCCTCAAGTTAATATGGCTAATGGTTCATGTGTTATGAAAAAGCCTCCCTTAAAGGGGCAGGGGAAGTCAAAATTTAAAAATTCCTTCTAAATATTACATTGTCTTCACAACCCAACCAGCATGGAACATTTCAAAGTTCTAAGTTTATTGTTTGGCTTATTTTCAGATTGCAAAGATGCAGCATTGCTTTGGGCTCTACATGGATACTTTTTACCTTTCCAAAAAGTTTTCAAAAAGGACAAAGAGGGACATAAACATGTTACCAGATATACCATCAAAGACTCGCAGAATTCTTTCATTTGGGTGGGCAAGACAATTCAAGCAATAGAGGAACATATTGCTTTTCTTAATAAAATGGCTGAGAATGTTCAGCCATTTATAATTGTACACGGTGATTCAATTCTGAACTTTTCAGACATTTTTGTGTATTTTGATGGGGTTAAATTTATATTTAAAAGTTTCATCCGAGCAGTGGATATCTGCTTCAAAATTTTTTATTTGTTTAATCTCCAGTACCCAATCGCTTGTTCCTCGTTTTGGGGCTTTATAGAGACCCAATATTTTAAAAGAAATAAAAAAGAAATATGTGCCAAGACTCATGTGTTACTGAATGAGATCTTATAATAAACAGATTAAAGATTATTGTAATTCCATTTTCCTGGGCTCATCTTATTTATAAAATAAAAATGTAAAAATGAATTATTTAAAGATGTTTTTTAATTTCACCATTCAAATTTCAGCAAAAAAACCAAGAGAATTAATAACATGCAAATTGTTAATAGGTTTGTAAAAAATAATTTTCACACATTCATTTTTTCATCTTTTTCGTATTTTTACAGAGTTCGAGCAACAAGACCAACTAAATTTAGAAAGCATCATTTCCTTGTTTTGCTTTTTTGTTAATCAAATTTTTAATTTCTGGTCCGGAAATTAAAAATTCATTGGCAGAAAAATAAGGCTATAAGAAATTTTACATTTTAAATTTATTCAAAATAACTTGTTCGTTGATTTGATGGACAGGTTTATTCTGGGTGATCACAGAATCCGTCGTATTCGGAATTTTGCTACGAACCCCGAAAGAACTATCGCAGAATCCATCGTAGTGGAACTATAGTTCTTTCGAACTATCACAGAATCCGTTGTAGTGAAATTTTTTTCCGAAAAAATTTCCACTACGATGGATTCTGCGATAGTTCTTTCGGGGTTCGTAGCAAAATTCCGAATACGATGGATTCTGTGATCACCCAGATTATTTTTAATAAACGTGTTTATTAAATTAATAAACCTGTTTATTAAATTAATAAACTACTGTTCACTGTCACTATTAACTCATTCATTGATTCAATTAATAAGGTTTATTAATTTAATAAACCTGTTTATTATTTTTAATAAACGTATTTATTAAATTAATAAACCTGTTTATTAAATTAATAAACTACTGTTCACTGTCACTATTAACTCATTCATTGATTCAATTAATAAGGTTTATTAATTTAATAAACCTGTTTATTATTTTTAATAAACGTATTTATTAAATTAATAAACCTGTTTATTAAATTAATAAACCTGTTTATTAAATTAATAAACTACTGTTCACTGTCACTATTAACTCATTCATTGATCCAATTAATAAGGTTTATCAATTTAATAAACCTGTTTATTATTTTTAATAAACGTATTTATTAAATTAATAAACGTATTTATTAAATTAATAAACCTGTTTATTATTTTTAACGAACGTATTTATTAAATTAATAAACCTGTTTATTATTTTTAATAAACGTATTTATTAAATTAATTAACCTGTTTATTATTTTTAATAAACGTATTTATTTAATTAATAAACCTGTTTATAATTTTTAATAAACGTATTTATTAAATTAATAAACCTGTTTATTAAATTAATAAACTACTGTTCACTGTCACTATTAACTCATTCATTGATTCAATTAATAAGGTTTATTAATTTAATAAACCTGTTTATTATTTTTAATAAACGTATTTATTAAATTAATAAACTACTGTTCACTGTCACTATTAACTCATTCATTGATTCAATTAATAAGGTTTATTAATTCAATAAACCTGTTTATTATTTTTAATAAAAGCATTTATTAAATTAATGACCAAGTCTTCATAGTTACTATTAACTCGTTAATTAAATCAATAAATGGAGTTTATTAATTTTATAAACTTGTTCATTGCTATAATTAATGGGTTATTAATATTTTTTTTATAAACACTGTTAATAGAATTTATTAACGTTTATTAAATCCATAAACGTTAATTAAATTAATAAACTCGTATTCGTTGTCACAATTAACGCGTTCATTGGACAAATATTAATTAATTATTCATTGTCTCAATGAATGTTTTGTTTGAATCTACGTACCTTTTTGGTTCAGTGTAGTTATGCCGATTTTACAGAAAGAAAAATAATATTTTCTTAGTCAATTGGTACCTACATAACTCAAAAATCGAGTTTTTTGAGTTATGCCGGTATTCTTAAATAGCGACGATATATTTTGTCTATCTTCTTCCCTATATATAAAACAGACAACGCGTTGGTACTAAAATCAGATTTTGTATATCTCTTTTCCATAAAGTTGACTAAACAATAATATTAATTTAAAACTTTACGCTTAAGTAAAAGTAAAAATTATTATTATTTAATTATTATTTCCAGAAATACATCTGCAGCATCTGAAAGAAGAAAAAAATACGAAAAAACGTGATCGAAGCCACGGGTGCTAGGTACTGCTCCTAGTTCCTTTTAGAATTATTGCATCGATTCAATACGAAAATACTTAAACAAAAATATATCCATTCTAAGTAGAAACACTGATTTCAATGGAAAAATAATTTAATTGAAAAAATAACTTCCTCAAACCAAGCGAAAAAGCTGTCACACAAAGAACCAATCATTTTCCTTCGTTGTCTTATATATGAGAACAACACATTATCGCTCCGTAGAATCTAACCTTTACCCATCTGTGCTGAGGTATTATTGAAAGTATTCTTTACTTCCCTCCCGCTGTGATATTAGATACAAAAATAAATCTTCAGGTATTTACACACACAAAAAAAAAGCTGTGGTTATGCCAATGCCAAGCAGCCCCAAAGACATCTGTTGACATAATTTCTCCTCGCATTACGTGATTGTAGCACCGGTATTGAATAATGCAAACCTTACCCTATATTCTGTGAATGCCTGATAGAATTCGATTGCACAATAGTTTGAGAACAGATTTCTTCAGATTGTCATATACCAACATAGTGCTATGGAATTGTGCAATACCAAGAATGTGGTATCCACATTTGCTTCGACATCTGGAGTGAAATTCTTGGAAAATAATGCCCACAATCTTGTCGATTCACATTCAAGGAATATAATATGAAGAGTGGACTTGTTTGTTTAGAAATTGCATTGAAAAGCCCGCCATTTCATTTGCAACTGTTACTGGAAACTTTTCAATATTATCCTGGATTAGAGGATCTAGAAAGTCGTTCAACGATTCTACTTCTGAACTGAACTGAGCTCTGGATTGATCTATCTTTTATGGAATATACATATACATACATTTCTCAATATACAAACGTTCTTCAGAAGGTGTCATCAAAATAAAGCCGGCCCTCATAGGCCTGAACGTCCCGCATACCTATACCTACAAATGGACGAAAATAAAAGCAAACCATCGAAAGCTAATGAAGTCCCCTTAATTGCATTTACGCTTTTCGATTCAATAAAATTGTCTATCTCCAGCCAGCGGATAAACGTTCGACAACTGTCGGCCAATCTGACCTTTTAATGACATTTGGGTGATCTCTGTATGTCCATACATGCAAACAGGTTTTTGACCTTTCCACATTATGAAATGACACTAAAAGGGTTATAATTTTTTTTTTACATCTGCAATATCCGTGTGCTGGGTGCTGAACACAATTTCGAATGTTCTCGGTGAAGAATGCTTTTAAAATCCTCTCCGGGATATCCTTTTTATTTTCGTGCTTTTATCTTAATGCAAATGGATTTCCATTCTCGCACTTGCTCTGGAGAATTTTTCAAATAATTACCACAGCATTCTCTGATAATATGAATAAAAGAAAAGGTCAATTACACGAACTCGCAAAATGTAGAGATACTTTGTTACGCTAAAAATACTTTATTGCCTTTTGCGATTTATAAAAAAAAAAAATCTGAAATTTATCTAATTTCACGGAGTACCTTAGGCGGAACCAATTGGACATGGACACAATAAATCTACTTCCCTCGATTTCATGGGTTAACTGAGTAATTTGATTAATTTAACTCCAACCGGTGGGATACAGCGTTGCCGCCGAACAAAAAAAAAGCGTGTCACTTTTTTCAGAGGTGCGTGCCCTTAGCGTGTCCAAAGAAAAAAAAATTTTTTTTTTTTTTTCACATTTCACACCGTGAAGCCAACGCCAAACGGTTATTTCCATTTCCATAAATAAATATTCTCTGACAGAGACAGATCTATTGATTGAGATTGATCACATTGCGATCGATGGTCGACACGCATCCAGTATTTTAGACGTCCCGTACATTCAGGGGTACAAACATCGACTCTGTCCACTACCTAGTAGCTGCCAAGGTACGCTTACGGATGACTCGTACAGTCCAGCAACGAGAAAATACTTCGAGAAAGTTCGACTTCGATCGCAAGAGACTGCAAGAGCCTTTGCAAGATGTGCCATGCCGCCAGATTCCCAGAATCCCATCAACCTGACCAAAATGAAGTAAGGATAGCCATATCTAAACTTAATCCAATAAAGTTGTGGGAGCAGACGGCTTAGCCGCTGAGCTTTTCAAGGCTGGAGGAGATGATTTGGTAAGGAGTATACACCAACTTATACATCTGTAAAATTTGGTCGGATGAAAGTATTAATGGAATCTCAGCATCGTTTGTCCGGTCATGAAGAAAGGAGATACAAGTCTCCTCAACATTGCATACTAGATCCAGTTTGCAATAATTTGTGAACGCCTTAAGCCGATGGTCAACAACCTGATATGTATAGAGATGCATTATAAAGAGCCATGTCTAGTTTTGACATCCCCGCCAAACTCGTCCGTTTGTGCAGGATGACGCTGGAGAACTCTCGCTGCTCCGTTAAGGTCGGTAAAACCACCTCCCAACCGTTTGATGTCAGAAAAGGTCTTAGATAAGGTGACGCGCTGTCATGTGATTTCTTTAACATTATACTTGAAAGAATTGTACGAACCTCACAAGCCAACCCCGGAAGTACAATCTTTCAGAAGTCTGTGAAATTACTCGCATAAGCCAATGACATTGACATAATCAGCAGAACTCGGCGAGCTGTCCGTGGTGCATTTGTGAGTATTGAGGCAGAAGCGGCAAAAATGGGACTAACGATGAAATAAATTAAAACGAAAGAAGTATATGCTGTCCACAAGAAAGGACATTATTAACATCGGCGCCTTGGACAGAATGTAACAATAGACTGGACAGCTATAATTTACCTAGGCGCTGCGGTCAACTCCAGCAACGACATCAGCGCTGAGATCAAGCGAAGAATTAATCTTGCCAATCGCTGTTTCTTTGGGCTAAGAAAGCAATTGAGTACCAACGCCCTCTCCCGAGCAACTAAGCAGAAGATGTATAAGACTCTTATCATCCCGGCCTGCTATATGGCGCAGAAGCATGGACTCTATCAAGGAAGGACATCAATGATCCGACCCGGAGAATCTTCAACTCTACTCCATGAAGAATGAAGACAGCGTGCCATTTTCACCGTGCCACAAATAAATTTGCGTGTCCAAAAAGCACGATCGTGCCACTTCGGCAACGCTGGTGGGATACTAAAAATATCTTTTACGCTGCAACAATAAAATGACAGAGAGGCAGACGATTCATTTGAGTCGGACATTTTTTGTTGATTGTTAAAAAAAAATGTAAAAGCTGCTGAAAAATTCGGTTGTATCTGTATTTTATTTTATTTATATTTACTGTTGTTTTTCTTTCTCTATTGACTGCAGCATCGAATGGATGACAACCATTTTAATATCTCACATTAAATATTAAATTCACAGTGTGATGGAAATAGATGTTGAAAACAGTGCAATGCAAATGTGCTTGAATATATTTTTGATATTTTCAGACTACAGACAGTATGCTACAAACGGTTGGAATTGAATAAAAATTCGGGGGATTGTCAGAGATTCAGTCAGCCTCTAGATGAGTCTCTTACATATTTTAGTTGAAGTACCAAATATAGCAGAGCACTTTCCCTTCCAAAACTTTAATGACTTTCATGGAAAACGATTTCAAAGAAGAGGTTTTGAAAATTGTAATATGTATGTGAAAACTTCAGTTTCTCGGTGTGAATGGGGTATAACATTCTGTTGAAGTAGATTTTCGGTTTTAGCATATTTTTAGACTGAATTTCTCGAGTGTGCAAGTCTACATCCTAAAGCACTAAATTTAGACACTTATGAGAAGTGATTTTGCTAAGCCAGGAATGAGGTTCGAAAGTTTTACCAAAATGCAAAAAGGACATAAGCCTGAAAATTGTAGTAGACTCACAGTCGGCTCTGAGAATTTGGAAGGACCACTTCTGCGGACTGTTAAAGGACGATGATCACCAAGATTCCGATGTCAATCTGTAATCTATATGAGCCATTCAACATTGAGCGATAGATATGAATCCTGTCGACTTGACCAACAAGGGTATAGACATATCTAAATTTAAATGGAATAAAGCTGCGGGTCCTGATGGCATAGCCATTGCCATTAAGCTTTTCGTAGCTGGAGGAGATGATTTGGTAAGGAGTATAGAGCAAGTAAAAAATCACCCATTAGTATCCAGAATTGGATGTGCTTGTTTTGTTTTGTACCTGTTCTCCAATTAACCCGGATATCTGGTCTAAGTGCTCGTGAATTTGGAGCTCATGCACAGTCTCCAATGATGTGGTTATTAATGAATTGAATTGGCTGAAACTATCTCCGGATTAACACAGGATTCCTTCATGTACAATCGAACGCACAGCTTTCTGGCATTTATCTTACTTCATATCATTACCATATTCTCTCAAGTGTTACCCAGCACGTGTACACCGGTCTCCGGCATAGGATTCTCCTCATATGAATGCATATGATGACATAAATCTCAAGACAACCCATCTTCACCTGATTCATTTGCGCTGCAATGATTCAAGTGGCATATGAACAGAAATTCCACAGCTCCATTCTGACGCGTCATGGATCACAAGTCAAAAAGTCCTCGTTCACATCTCATCTGTCGCACTTCTATATGGAATCTTAATGACAATGTCAGCACAACCCTTCACAAAGTAGACATATAACATATCACGACATCATGACGAATAGAACACAGAAAATGAGATGAAAAAAGCAA
This sequence comes from Cheilosia scutellata, assembly GCA_955612985.1. Lineage (NCBI taxonomy): Eukaryota > Metazoa > Arthropoda > Insecta > Diptera > Syrphidae > Cheilosia > Cheilosia scutellata. The sequence continues at coordinate 80,525,266 of OY015311.1, forward strand.
AGACAACAAAATAAAGGACATGCGAGCTGCAAAATAAATAATAGGAAGCTTCCCTGTTATAGTGCTGTGCCTTATAGAATAATATAGCTCAACTGCACTTTATGATTATTTATGTGTCAAGTCAACATGCACAAAAGCATACTCTTACACATAGTCAAGTCTGAAGAAGACGCCTACTCCACCAGGCAAAAGGATGATCCTGCAAATCCAGAAAATTCCAAAAATAGACACAGTTTCCCACTGGCTGCTACTGCTGCACCAGTGCACAGCACATCCTGTATCATGGAAAATTTAATTATGCAAAACTTTGTTGCCAGGCCATCCGGTGGTGTTACTCCTTTGTCTGCTGTTTGGGATGTCCACTGTAAACCACTGGTGCATGACAAAGAGAACACACATGCATTTTATTGCAGCTAACAAAACGAGCTCCTCACTTCTTTCTCCAGGAAATACTAAAAGGACACATAACATACGTTCATTCGGAAGATGCCGTTGTTTGAAAATTGTTTGTGGTCACTTTGCTTTGGGAATGCACGTCCGTTGGAGATACCTTTCTTGTTGGTTTGATGCTTGATTAACATTGTTTCCTTGGTGACAACATTGTGTAAGTTAGACGCTTTATCTTGCTCGGTAGAGGCCAGTACCGGCTATAACTTCTCGCAGTCGACTGTCAAGAATCAAGAATAACTGACTCAAGTGTTTGTTTTCGGAACAGATAATGTAGTGAAAGGACTTATTGCACGAATATTGTTTGATGTCATTTAGCTAACCGCAGTAAGTACATAGATATAACGTACAAGTGAGTTTATTCAAAAGAAATATGTTGACATGTGTCGCAGTCGTATAGTGGAAAATGTCAAGGAAAAAGTTATCTTTCAAGAAACAAGTCGTCCTGAATATGAGAGACCATGCTTAGCAATGATGAATAGCAATGAAAAATACTAAAGTTATTTAATAGTCTAGAAGACTGGTTTAGGGAGATTGAAACTGAGAAAATCCCGGCTACAACTCAGTTACCCGTCTTCCAATATTGATGTCGGGGAGGAATAATGGTACAAAAATTAATATTGAAGTCAGGGATCGTAGTTGCATAGGCCGTAACTTCTGTTTTAATATTATTGACGATTAGAGCGTTGGCATGGCTTATATCATTACACCTCCATTGCAATGATTCCTCCTCAGACGAAGTGCCGACTTTGCTGCCATCTCCCGACCTGGCCACCACGCAAAGACGCCATTCATGAGTATTGGCTTAAATACTGCCGTATAAAACCAGTGTATTGTTTTCGGACTGATGTCTCACCTTAGGCTCAAGATCTTTTTGGCGGAGTACAGTATACGGTAGCGGCCTTTTTAATACGTTCATGCGAGTTTAATTTCCGGTTCAGCTTCCTTTTCTAACGTTCCTACACAGAACGAGATCCAGGTACTTGGTGCTGACAAAGACGTTTAGATGGATTCATTTCAATTTATGTTTATCGATTTGAGGAAATCTGTGCGTTTTTGTAAATAACACTAGCTTTGGTTTAATAGGGCTTAACGTTCCGAAAAATACTCAAAAAAATGCCACATAAAATGTCATAAAAAACGCCAAAAAACATCATAAAAACAGCGCCAAGAAAATCCCGAAAATCGACCAAAAATAGCCACAGAAACGACTCGAAAACAAGTCAAAAAATGCAACTCCGCAAAAATGTTCCGAAGATCGTCCTATTAAATGCACTGAAAACGCCTCATAAACGTTCCGACGACCCCAAAAAATGATCAAAGAAACATTAAGAAAAACGCACCAAGAAACATTCCGAAAATGAAATAAACGCACCAAAAGTGTTCCGAAAATCGCGCCAAAAAACGTCCCAAAAAACCCACTCGAAAATGATCTGACGCCTCTAGGAAATGATAAAGAAACGCATTAAAACGCACTGCAAACGGTTTAACATCCGCGAAAACAAATTTAAAAAACGCAAGTACGGAAGAACGGCTCAAAAACGTTCAGAAAAAAGTATCAAAAAACGCGAAAAAAATTCTGAAAATGCCACAAAAGGTGCCAAAAAACCCTACAAAAAATCGTACCAAATAACGCACAAAAACCTCCCGAAAAGCGAACAAATATACCCCACGAATCGCTTCGAAAACAAGTCGAAAAATGTCAAAGAAAACTCCCCAAAAATTTTCCGAAAATCGTTCCAATAAACGCCCTGAAAACGCTTCATTTACATTCCGACGCCCCCAAAAATGAACCCAAGAAACATTCAGAAAAACGCTTTAAAAACACACCAAGCAACATTCCGAAAAACTACCCAAAAAACACCAAAAAATGTTTTGAAAATCGCGCCAAAAAATGCACTCAAAAACAATCTGACGCCCCTGGATAACGACCCAAAACCACATCAAAAGCATTCCAAAACTTGTGCCAACAAATCTCTCAAGAAGAGCACCAAAAATGTTCCGAAAATAGCGCAAAAAAAAAAACACAAAAAAAACTGCTTAAAAACGATCTGACCCAAAAACGCTTCAAACTCATTTTGAAAAACGCATTCAAAAACATTCCAACGCCCTCGAAATCGAACCAAAAAAAAAAGGCGCAAATAACGCCCCCAAAAAACCCACGTTCGGAAAAGCGGTCCAAAAACGTTCAGAAAAACGCACAAAAAACGTTTCAAAAATGCTGCCGAAAAACCCACCAAAAATCACCTCGAAAACGCACCAAAAAAAAGTCCAGATGGTCGTTTGTATACACTCCATCTGGTCCTCTTATGAATATTCTACTTTCGTCGGAAAACAGTACGTTCTTCCACTGATCCATCGTCCATTTAGCATATCCTCTAGCAAACTGCAGACTGGCTCTACGGTTCTGGTTCTGTATTGAGTGTCCCTCATGGCTAAACTGACCGCAATTGTTTTCTCTGACAAGTCTTTAACAAACACACATGAAACATATATGTTTGTTGGCTACCTGATCTAAGTTAAGCTTTTTGTATCCGTCAACAACACGGTAATGTCTATACATCAACAACAACAGCGCTTAAATTTAATAAACTTGTATAAATCATTATAAGGGTGAGTGACATACAAAAGGGAACACTAAAGAATTTATTCCGACACATACACACGCCACGACCTTAGCGATTCATAAAATTTAACGATAAAACCCATCTATAGATGAAAAGCTTCAAGATGCAAAAGGAAAATTCTCATCACATATCCCAGTCCCAGCAGAGTTATACAGAAGACGGAGAGTAGGCAGGCAGTACCATCAGGAGGGTAATAAAAACAAAGACGAGCTATTTTCCCAGGATTGACGCAAACATGTGGGTGAAGCAGATGTCTCTCTCTCTATCTCGGTCTTAATTTTCATGCAGCGAAGTTAGAATGTTCAATCCGGTTTAGAAGCAGAAAGGCAAATCCAGGAGATGCATAGTTTATAGATTTTATTTTCAATCCCCTTCCATATGTACCCACGAATCCGTTTCGAGGTGTTGTAGTGGGTTAAAGTGCATCCGATCATTAAATTTGTATATAAAGCTCTCCCACGTTGCAGAGAAACACGTTCGCAGAATTTGAGATACGACAGGAACAGGACTTAAGCTGCCAGTTAGTCCATTTGGGTGGGATGTACACACGAACACAGCATATTAAATTTAACATGAGCCACTTTGTCGGATGGTTGCTTTGGTCAGTGTGTGTCGTTGTGTTGGCATTTTGTAAAATACGAACAAATAAAATGAAAATCCAAGCGAAGCGAGGAGCTAATGAAAGTTCAACAATAAGTATGGTTACGTGCGCTATAACTTCTCACCCACTTTGCCATTAAACTGAACAAATGGGACACCTGCTGCAGTCTGCTGGGCATCATTGCAACAAGTTATTCCTTTTTTTTGTTTTACCTTACTCTACAGGTATGTTGATGTGGGGATGAAACAACGTTAACAGTGTTGAAGGTCGAACAAGACGCGCATTTAAATGGTTCAAGGGATATCCTTTTACCGGACAGTGAAAGGAGTGGCTTTAACTATAATGTAACCGGGAGAAGAAACTTAAAAATTGATAATGTTTGTTAAAGTGCTTTTTTTCGAGGTACGACCATTGGACAGTTTGCGAGTCAAGCTAAAAAAAAAGAAAACTTCAACAAGCCATTGAAGGACATTATGCGCCTTCGCTTGATATTTAACTCCCTTGCTGACAAAATCAATCAAATACTGGTAGTTTTTTGCACCCCCTAGGGAAGACAAAGAATACGTCATGTGCACCATCATGGCCTACTTCTCTCTTAAGTCAATCATACTCCGTCTCGTGTTTAGGCTCTAATTTTCTTTAACCTAAAAATATTTTTTTTTAAGGATCAAATTTGGCTTTAGGTTTATTCACTTTGGTACTTTATTTTCACGATCGCAATGGTCCCATTATGGTGGTGGGCAGTGTTGTTGAAAGCGCTATAATACCCGCTTTAACATAAGTATCATTTCGACTAATTTATTTGGTCTAATGGGCCCGCTGCTTCTTTCCAGATGCCGTCGTTGATCTTTCCACCCACTGCAAGCGACGACGCGACAATGTCGTAAGAGTAGGTTGGCCGATATTGCGTCAACTCAAGGCGTGTCAGTATTCATGCCGGGAGAGGAACTGTGTGAAATATTTGTTAACTTCTTCGTGATTCCTTTTTTTTCAACTCAACATTGTCTCCGATCAGCTTCGTCATGCATCGCCCTATGCTTTCCTTTGCATCATCGGTTGTCGCTTCTACTCTAATTGGCGGATTTTCTCGTAGGCATACGTATCTACTTTCCCTCAATGATCAGGACATCCTGGACATCTGGTTAGGAAGAAGAGTGACAGCCTGACAGTCACAAATCTTTCACGTCTTTGTTTTGTGGGCGCAGTGGCTCAGTGTGCTGAACTACAGCTGATCGAGGGGTCATAGAGCTCAGGCGCAAAAAAAAACCTGCTGCGCCAGAAATTTTTTTTTATATACCGTAGCTAATAGCAAGTTTTGGCTCAATTTCCTTTGCGTACCTTCTGTGTCTTTTGCTGTCATAGCTCATAGGTTAGGTCAGGTTTGTGGGCCGGCGAGGAGTACTCCGTGCCACACTCAGGTCAGTATTAACCATTGTGATACCCGTAGGGGAAAGAGGTTGTCCCTTACCCATTACAACCCTGCATACAAATTACTTATTGTGCTGCTAACGTACAAACCATCCTAATGATTTGACGAAGTTCATTATCTTGTCTATTGATGTGCTGGAGAGTTTGTCTATATCGTTGAAGATTTCCTATAAATTCGTGAATCTTGCGTATCACCTCCGCTTGCATTATGTCTGGTACGACCAACAAACATTCTCCTCTGACCTGTTTATATAAAATATTATTTAACTCAACATACCCATCAAAATCCTTCTGAGACTTCAATGCAGCCTTGATAGCATTGATGGAGTCATCTGCAGCTTGGCGATCCTTGATGAGTTTTGTTAAAACCGATTCAGCCAACATGACCGGATCTCTAGACAATGCATCCACATGCTTCATCCTTGTCCCGCTTCGATGTTCCACTGTGTATTCATATTCCTCCCATATATATATATTGCCCACCTAGCAATTTTTGAGGACAGGTTCCTTTTTGTTAGGGTTTTTGTAAAGGCATCGCAGTCAGTGACCAGCTTGAACTTCGTTCCAAGCAGATATATCCTGAACTTCGTGACTGCATTTATGACTGCAAGGAATTCCAGCTCGAAACTGCAATAATTTCGTTCCGCAGGCGAGGTCTTCTTGCTCATAAAGTGGACAGGATGTAGATCTCTCTCATATGTCTTTCGCTGCAACAGGACTGCACCAAAGCCATCAATGCTTGCATCCGTATGCAACTCGGTAATTGAATGTGGGTCAAAAATTCGCAGAACTGGACTGGATGATAGTAAATTTTTCAGATGCGCCACTGCTTGTTTCTGTTCGACTCCAAAAACGAACGTTGATCCTTTGATGAGCAAATCTGTAAGTGGTTTTGCGATTATTGAGAATCCAGGAATAAATTTTCTAAAAAATCCACTGAGCCCCAAGAAACTTTGCACCTGCTTGACATTGGACGGCTCTGGAAAATTCTTTACTGCTACAATCTTACCAGGAGATGGTTGGATCTTACCGTCCTCTACCACATGCCCAAGAAATTCCACACGACGCTTCAAAAATTTGCATTTCTTCCAGTTAATTTCCAATCCGTACTTTTCTGCAGTTTCCAGAACCAGTTTTAATCGTATAATACCTTCTGCTTTGTCCTTACTTGGAATAATGAAATCGTCCATATAGAAAAAAACTATTTTTTCAAAGATTAGTTTCCTAAAAACGAAGATAATAAATCTTTGGAAACTTGCTGGAGAGTTACGCAAGCCAAAGGGGGTACGAAGGAACTCATACTGATTCCAAGGTGTAACAAATGCAGTATACTTCCTAGATTCTGCCGCCACCGGGACGTGGAAGAAGCCGTTTCGTAGATCGAGTATTGAAAAAATTGACGCACCTGTGAGCTCGTCCAGCTGATTTTCCATCAACGCCATTGGAAACGGGTTCTTACTAATTTTTTTATTGAGCGCCCTGTAATCAATGCAAACTCGCATGCTTCCATCCTTTTTTCTTACCATAACCACCGGGCTAGCAAAATCGGAGGTACTGGGAACGATAATATTGTTTTCAAGCCAATCATTTACCTGCTTTCTCAATTCCACCTTTTCCTTCGGCGCCAACGGTCGTGCTTTCGAGAAAACTGGTTTCTCATTAGTCAGTATGATCTTCGTTTCAATTGGCGTCTCCACTGTTTTCTTCGGCTGATAGCTCTTGACCAAGTTTTCAATTAAAGTGCAGTCAGTTCACCGTCCAGATCGTTGTCCTCCACATAATTTATGCTCAGCATCTCATGGACCTGTTTCTCGCTGTTTAGCTCCTTTTCAGGGGCCCATTTTGAGATCTTAACCCCATCAGGACGTACCTCCAACACAGCTTTAGACAGTAGTTCTTGTCCAATAATGACTTTTACTTGCGCCGCGTAATCTGGAATGACATAGAACTTTGACGAGAAAACTTGAGAATCAATTAGTATTTGTGATTCTATAAAACCCCGAGGGACGATTTCTTTCCCACCCAGACCTATTAATGTTTTGCAGGTTTCGTAGAGTTTTGGTTTACCTACTTCAGCATATACTTCATTCACAATAACATTGAGAGAACTTCCAGTGTCGATTAAGGCCTCGAAATTGTTGTCGCCTAGTGACACTGATTTGTGAAACATGTTTGTGTTACGTACAATACCAGTATAAGTTCTCTGCTCTGTTTCACCCGAGTTCTTACTAACCGGGCTTTTCTCTTCTTTAGTCGTACTGCATTTTGACGCAAAATGTCCACGAACACCACACTTCCAGCATTTTCCGCGCACTCGGGTTTCTCTTACATCCTCCAGTTTTCTGTTGTTTTGCTCCACTGCACCATTTTCAGCATGACCGTGACCATAACCTCGTTCCGATTTTCTAGAATTAAAACTTGTTACACCTTTATTCGCAATAATCTTTTCGTAACTGTCTAGTCTAGCCTTGAACTCCTTAAAATTTGACGCCCCATACAACACCATCTTATGTACCTCATCACCTGAAATCCCTTTGATGACATAATGGATTATTGAACTTTGATCCATCGATATGTTACTTCCAATCTCCTGCATCGTATAGAAGTATTGCCTGTAGCTCTCCGTTGGTAACTTTTTCCGCTTTTGCATGAGGAAATGAATTTCGGCAACCGACTTGTGCTCACTAAATTCCTCCATCAAACGCATTTTTAAAATTACCCACGAACGCACTCCACGCAAAGAATGAGCGAAGTCTTTGGCTGATCCTTTCAAGAGCCTTTTTGCGTACACTAGCGTCTGCAGTTGACTACATTCTAATATGCGAGCCATCTCCTCAAATTCATTGGACCACCGTGCAAAAGATAAATTGTCGTCACCTGAAAATGACTGAATATTTTGTTCAATATCATGAAAAGAAAAATTACTGCCACGTGCGTTCTGTATGGACACCGGCGACCTTCTACCATCTAATTGTGTTTGTTCAGTACGTGAATTCTGCGGAAGTACCTGATGTTTTTCTATATTATTTGATTTGTTCGCCGATTGTGAGTCCATATTCTTAGTAACAGGCTCACTCTCACTTTCTGTGTCTGACTCGTCGCATATACCATTTACCAATACTTTCTTCAACTTATGCATTAAAACTCGCCTTGTACCATCCGAATTCAGATTGTAGCTCTCTACCAGGCCTCTTAGCTCATCCATGTCCAAGTCTGTCGCTTCCTCCAATATTTTACTTGCGGCATCCATAATCCCAGTCCGTAACTAGTGTACACCGAAAATTATATAAAATGCTAACAGCAATTTCCAAAAATATCAGCAGCAGCAACGATCGCAACTTAGCAAATCCGCTAAATCTAGTTCTAACGCAACAATGCAGAGAGAAGAAAAAAAACTATCTATACCAGTACCGCCTATTTCTCAGCAGCAACAATGATAAAATCGGTATTATTTTTTGTCATCACTTTCTCTTGTTCTCAAATTTTTTGTTGAGCCCCCAAATGTTGGATAATAAAACGAGGTGATGTAAAAATGTACAAATTCAAGTTTTATTTAAGAATAATGTTTAAAGTGGAAAGTGACGACTGCGACTGACTGTCTTCTGCCAATCGCCAAAAATTATGAAAAGAATTAACAGCATTAATATTTACATAGCTTTAGCGTAAAAAAAACTTCGGATAGCCGCAAGCTACGGTTGGTATGTACACTGCACATACGATGACGAAAAGGGATTAACTGGACGTCGGTGATCTTCATTTGACTTCAGGGTAAAAGAACATTTCTTCTCGGTGCGGTGATCTTCATTGGAATTCAGGGGGATATAATCTCTAGTCGTCGTCCAACACTTATGTATAACACTCTCGGTTCTGATTTCATTGAAGGACGGCCATAGCATTCTTGTGATATTACAATTATTTAAGGCGGCCCATCTAGTGTTCGCCTCTCTTGTGGCCTTTTTCTCTGCTTTAAGCTTGAGAGAGGTATCAGCCTGTTCTGAAACAACTGTCAAGGTTCGGTCTTGCTTCGTCTGCTTTCTCTTTGCCTGGAATGCCCTCATGACATCATGATATGCTGTGTACGAAGAAGGGGTAGCGACATAAGTCCGCGCGACATATCTTCGGCTAACTAAGAACCTTGGACCTTTAGTTCTTCCCGACAGCACTTCACAAGCTTTTTTTATTTCTGGTGCAGTTATGGCTTTTACTGCTGCCTCGCTGTCGATACCACCTCTAGGTGGTATTGCTCTGACCACAGTCTCACGAGCTTAAGTTGTGTTCACTGCCAGGACCTCTACTTGGAAGACGCTACTATGGTCGGGGAGGCGTATCGATTTTGATATAGGTACCCTGCGATTCGGAGAAGACACCAGATCCTACCCCAGTGACCATTTTAGAACCGTCTGTAAATACGTCTCTCGTACGAACCGTCTCTCTACATTCTTCCCTGCTGGGATATGCGCTCGAGAAAGGTCTTGTAAACTCCAGATAAGGCGCCCGTGATAGGTATATGGCCAAAATATTTCTGTAGGATCATCGAATGACCCGTTTCGCTCAATTTCCAGTTTATTTCAAATCAATTTGAATATTGGTTTGTTTGTTTTACGCTGGCTCTGCAGTGGATCTATATTTGTTTACCACTTTGATGAATGGCTTTACTTTCACATTTTGTACTCAATTAAGGAATGAGTCCAACCTTTGAAGTGCGAGATTTCCGACCGTCCAATTTCCAGTTTATTGTTTGGCTGATTCTCATGACATTGCTTTCATAACCACCGCTGAGATTTAGCCCACCAAAAAGGCAGTCCCGGTAGTGGTTTCCCTTACTTTGCGGTCGTTAATCAACTTTCGGTTCTTGAGTACCTACTTGAGTACGATGATACCATAAGAGAAAATCTCGAATATTATTATTGTCCAAAACGTTTAGCAAATTCCTTCAGCTGGCCGATTTAAAGGTATTTGGGCCACGTTCAGAGCTGCCAGCATTTGTATGTTCATTGAGTAGTGGTTTCACTGCTGTGTAGTTTTCGGGCAGTCTTAATATATTTTTTCTAAAGTCTTTCCGACAAAATTAGTGCGTTTTGTATATATAGCAACTCCGAGACCCGATTTCAGCAACTTCTCCAGAAGCTTTTCTGCATAGTATCCATCTAGAGGATGAGAAATCTGCATTTCTTTCACCTTCGCTGATCAACACCAAGCCTTAATTTCGAACTCCTGAGAAAGATGCATTTCTCAAAAGAGTTACATTTAAATCTATGCCAACCTGGTAGCTAGGGTAGCTACATTTATCCGCTTTTGGTACCATCTCCTCTTCTCTAAGGCCAGACTTTCCATAAGAGCTCCAAGTTGTTGCATTATGAGACAGTAGCCTCTTTCCCAATGTGTAGCTGTCGCCGGAGATTTCCTGTTTTTTCCTCATAGTGATGATCCTTCCCAGTTACGGTCTTTTGGCTTTGTATACTCCGCTTAAATGCCTTCCATAGGCACTGCTTGTCTCCTTCTTCTCCTACTGACTAAAATGGAGGGTTATGTCCTCCATCCACCAGTTTACTGTGCCTCCAAGCACGGTCTATAAAACTTGAACCGCCTTCAATGTCATCTTTTACTTTTATTTGACCAATTCATCTAAACCACTTTGTAGACGCAGTTAGTGCAACCGATGCTACAATAACGGCAACACTGTAACTTTTGTAAATAAAACTTCTCCCCAATATATTCCGTTCTATCCCAAACTAAAAGTTGAAAACTTACTCAACAAACTCATTTCACTCTTTAAGAGAAACCCAATTGCACAACACCGCCCTCATATTCCGCAACTTGATATACCTAGCAAACAAAACACAAAAAGCAGAAAGCAAAATTGATGTCAACTTTTAACAACTTGCAACGACGTTTACTACATATCGCCCCCTTTAAAATGTCACGAGGTAGTTGGTCATTTCCGCTTAAAAGTCACAGAAAAAGTGAGAAAACCACCAGCTCGGACACCGAAACTAAAATTTTATAATCTATACCAACCGTCCACAGCGGTTTTTAAATTGACTAAATAGTCCTGGTCAACCTCTGTGCGCTTTGGATAAAATTTATTTACCATACATCCCAAAAAAAAAAAAATATGAAAAGAAAAACTGTTAAGAGGAATATTGTTGGAATCCAATTAAGTCAGTACACCGCATTAATTAAGCACACTTCACATCGATAATTCACGGTGTAGTGGCACCAAGTCCGCCCCCGTCTCTATAACATCCTTCCTTCCGTTAGGTTCAACTATGAGTGCACAGTTGCAACAATAGCAGATCCTATTACAGCGATGCGATACAATTTTTATTCGACTGCACAACCTAAACATTGGAGGACCCAGCAGCACCTACAGCAGATGCGGTGGAGGTGGAGGATATACCCCCCCTCAACTCATGCACACGTCAGGAAAGCAGACTCACCTAGAGCTACAATAGTTCGTACGTACTAGTATTAGGATGTCGTCCTCGTGTAGTTGGTTTATCGATTGCGTGCTATGACCTTTGCAAACATTGCTGTTGCCTTTGTTTGTTTCTGTATGTGCTTGTTTGAAACAACCGCCCAAAGGAGCACATACTGTGAATGCAGTATCTATAGAGCACACACTTGGAGGAGACGGGTGCAAAGGAACGCCAATTCAGGTACCAATCTATTATCATTACTCTGGTGTGTATACGAGTATACGATGGCGTTACCTGTTGTGTGTTGTATATAATGTGAAATGTGTGCATTGTCCTCTCTGTTTGTGTACCTAATACCTGTGCGCTGCGCACTTGTAGCTCAGCAGAAGCAGCAACAAGTAATTTAGAAAATGCGAAAATTGGTAGTTAGTTTTGCAAACGATAATTAATATCAATTGGAAGGATAATAAATCTTCGTTCGGCAATGATTGCTACGATAGGGACAGACTTTGAGAGTGGGGTAGATATTAAGAGCGAATTGATATGGACGGACACGGGACAAGGTGGTCCATTATTTTTGACTGGCAAGGAACAAACTTTGGCATGTGTGCATGTACAATACATGCACGTGTACGGTTTTCCTAGGAAGCGAACTTCTATATCGGAATCGACATTGAATTGGGGTTAGATCCTTTCGGCGATATGTAGATACACTGCAGGCTTGTTAATCCGTACCTACCGATCGAAACAAGTGGGGCTTCGAAATTAAATTAGGTTTGAACTGTTACCTTCATGACATTGATTAGAATAATCTATCTAAGACACTTGTTCCTTCATGGAGTCTTATAATTATTTCAAATCTGTGTTGTTTAAAACTGTTTTGTCCCATATAGATTGAAGAAGAATTTATCTAAGCCTCCATGGTACAATAGAAGGATCTCTCGTCTTAAAAACCTTAATAACAAAGCACACAAACTTTTCAAATTGTCTTGGGGATGATGAACATTTTGACAAACTGCGTAAAGACTTTCTACGGAAAAATTACGGAATTTAAATAGAAAATAAAATAAAGACTGACTCCAAATGCTTCTGGGCTTTCATAAAGAGCAAAAAAAAATCTACTGGCCTGCCAAAAAATATCTTGGCTCTTGATGAGCTCAAACCCAATTCAAGACATGGTCCCAATGGTATTCCTTTGATTGTTTATACCCGGTACCACACTGTGGTGAGGGTATATTCACTTTGTCATTCCATTTGTAACGCCCATAAGGAGGCGTTGTAGGTATGACAAACTATATATATTATTGATCAGCATCACTTTCTTAGTCGATCTAGCGATGTCCGTCTGTCTGTCTGTCCGCACGATTACGGCCGTAATTTAAGAGCTATCGACTTGAAATTTGGTACGTAAGCTTTTATCCACCAAACTGAGGCTAAGTTCGAAGATGAGCAAGATCGGATGAAAACTACTACTACCTCTTATACAAAAATATCAGATTTATATAGCTTTTTATGTTAAAAATTAAATTTAAATAGCTACAGTAAAGATAGCAAGTTTAAACTTTGCACATATTGTTTTAATAATATTTAAAAAAATTTGACAAAAATGAGCTTGGTCGAATAAAAATTACCCATACCTCCCATACAAATATACTATATAATTTTTAATACTAAAATATTTTTATTTTTATTTTACAATAATATAGTACCCAGGGTTCCCAGGTTTTACGAAAAAAAATCCCCTTTTCTTAACACCAAAATGACTTTTTTTCCCCTTCGAAAAACAAAAAAAAACTGTTTTTGTCCCCGAAGAAAAAATCTTTGCGTAGATAACCAGCTTTTGAACTCGGACAGTGCTTCAAATTGCGTGAGATACTATTTGTATTCTTTTTGTTGGGTCTTCCTTCATTTCAAAATCCTAAATAAAATGAGAATTATTTTCACTTACCCATTAAGTTGTGCCGCCGTTGTTTAGAAATTCGCGTATTATTTTGAATCTAGACATAGTGCAAGGACACACTATGTGATGGGCCATGCATGCCTTCCCATGAAACTCGTGTTGGGCAAGACGGGTCGATTTCTAGGTTAGTTGGAAAAATCGCGTCTCTCTTTTCTACTCACTTAAAATCGACCTGTCTCGCCCAAAACGACTTTCATAGGAAGGGATGTGTGGCCCAGTACACGGACATGACTTTCATTCACATGAACGACTTGGCTATAGTCAAAAGCAACGCCTCATTGCAATGAAATAAAGTTTGACAGGAATAATGAAATCGAAAATACAAAAATTCTATGGTAAAGCCGAAGCGCACGCCCGCTTTTTACGTCCTCACTCTACCAACGCAAATACCAAAGGAAGATTGGTATCGAAAGCCCTATGGTTTCGAAAAAGAACCTTCATGCGTCATGTCATGCCCATGCGAGAATTATTTCTGAAAGTGGATTTTTGGTCCATTTTCTGTATGATCTACCTATCTTCTTTCTATATTCACTCAAAATCTACCTGTCTCAGACACGACGTTCATGGTAAGGACTGTATGGCCAGGACATTGTAATAGTTTTATGAAATGTCAAAAGAATGAATGCATTCAGAATCCAAACAAAAAAGTGAGATGTTGCATGGGCACGTTTCTTGTTTTTGTATGTTGTTAACATTTAAAATAAATAAATAGGCGGCACGACAGGCGGTAGACACCCAAGGCCTAGCTTCTCGCAACCATTCGTTTTGTGTGAGTTTCTATTTTTTTTGGAACGAATGGAAGGGACCTACAATTTTATGCCGAGTCCGAACGGCTGAATTGAGAAGCTTTTTCAGGACAGTCATACTCTCGGATGTTTGTCAGACGTTCGCGAGAGGTGGCGCAGTAGAAAAAACCTTAAGATGGTAATTTGTGTTTTTCCGGGGATCGAACCTGGGATCCCTCGCACAGTAGTCCAGCACACTAACCACTGCGCTACTGCGCCCATTTAATTGTTAACATTTAATCATTCTAAAAAATTCTCTTAAAAACTGCTTTTGATAGGATTTTAAAATGTTTCCCCTTTTTGGATTTGTTTCCCCGTTTTTATCCCTGTCCCCTTTTCCCCTTTCGTCTTAAAAAATCGGCAAAAATGGCGATTTTCCCCTCAACCTGGGAACACTGATAGTACCGGGTATTTGAGCTTCGGCATAGTCGAAGATAATTGTCTTACTGGTTTTAGTATGTGTTCTCAAACAAATTTGTTTGCAATCCGCTTCTTCTTTCAATCCGTCGCTGTCCTCTGGAATTTTTTTTTGGAGAATGGAAATCGTCTTTTCTTATTCCAATTTCTAAATCTGAATCTAAGAAATTTGTTTATGTTTTGGGTGCGGATCAGGAGTACAACAGGGTAGTCATTTGGGTCCGCTCCTGTTTATAGTTTTGGCTTGCTTCCAAATCCTACGAGGAATTCTTTAAACAAAAATATATATATTCCAATTCATTGATTTTTATTACTTTTTAAATCGAATGTACCTACTTCAACGTCCTGATTTTTTTTACTTGAGATCAATCACCTTGCCTGGATCCACATTAATATCCGAATGAACAGATATCATATCAAGTGAGCTTAGTCCTTCATTCTCCATAACACTTCGGGACACTGTTTTAATCCTTTTCATAGTTGTCATATTTGCAAAGGTTCTTTCAAAACTAGCTGTGGTCATTGGAAACGTAGCCAAACCGTAAGCAAGAAGTTAATAGCTCTAAATTAAGTCTAGTCACATATGTACTTATATCAAGCAACTTCAAATTGCATTATCAAAGTATGTAACTTGTTAGCTTTTCCATTTCATTCACTCGCTCAACTGCAGTAAAACCTGGGAGAGGAGTTTGAAACGATGGCAGAACGTCTTCGTTGACCATAAATCTGTCAGTAAGATTTTGTGTTAACGAATCTATGCAAGTAATCAGTTTATACCCTCTAAAATAGGCTTCAGTAGAAGAGGTTTCCTAATTGGAACGTGTTGTTGTTTCAATGAAGTTCTTGGAGCTCTTATTTGAACTTCAAATAAGTCCTCGGCAAGTTGGGATGGGGATTGAAAACCCTCTCTGAAAAAAGTCTTCGGCATTTACTCTGATGTTCTTAAGATTATTCAGACCTTCTTTTGTGCTGTCGATTACAGAAACGAAATCTAAGGATTTGTTCTGTAGGAATACTGACAAGGGCAGCGTTAAGTATGAACTACATCCAAACAAAAGTGGAAAAAAGTACAAAAAAGTGGAAAAAAGTACAAAAAAGTGAAAACATGGAAACTCATCGAAAACACACGCATATTTACGTGACATCTATGAGTAAAATCTGAACTACTAAAGCTCTGAGCTTTTTATTGTTTATTTCATCGAAAACACATGACTATTGACAAAACATCTATGAGTAAAATCGGAACTAATAAATCGAAGAGCTTTTACTTGTGAAACTCATAGGAATTATGTGATTTGAACGTGATCTGGCGGAAAGTCTGTAACGATTTTATTGAGTGTATTGGTTATAAGAACTTTGTGAAAATTGAAAGCTGGAACATGTTCAAGCTTTCAGCACACACAAAATTTTAAATTGAGAGAAAATATACAGAGTTTACTATATGATGAAGTAGGACAAATGATTTTGTTTACTTTTTTGTACTTTTTTTCACTTTTGTTTCGATGTAGTTCAGGCTTAAACATTTTATTTACTTTTTATTTTCGAGATTTTTGTACATTCGAAATTTTTGCATTCGAGATTAAAAAAAAACTTTTCGCGATTTTTAGCCTTCGAGATTTTTGTCATTCGAGATTTCTTCATGATCCTCAATGAGGCTTACTAGGAAATCACTTTTTTAGACCGCTGCCAAAAGTGGTGATACTTTCGAAGACATCGCCCACGTTCTGATCGTTATTTCTTCAAGACCTATTGAGGTACATTTGAAGAGCTCTATAAAGGAAATAATACTTTCATGCCTTTCAATGTTTCACAAAGGCGTAGAAGTCGAGTTTTTCGGCTCTCTGGTGCATGTTTTTTAATGACATTTTGAAAGTTATATTTGCATTTGAATGGTTGCGGAAGAAATTAGCTATTTCACTAACTACACCAAGGCAATTGTGAATTGCAGGAGTTCACATGGCAGAGCCAGGTTAAAGCGATGGCTTGCACAGTGTACATATACATACCTACATATCTACCTAGCGTTTTATAGGTTTGAATTTATATTAGAAAAATTTAATTTTTAGTTTTCAACTTTCTCGTATACGTAGTAAGAGAAAGATTTTTCGTACAAAATTTCGAACTCGAGATTTTGATCAATTGATATTACGATGATAGGGGAACTCAAAAAAGTGGGTCTGGTAATTCTGTCTGTCCGTATGTCTGTCTGTTCCCTGGGGAATCTAAACGCTTGGGCGGATTTGTTTCAAACTTGAGTTTGTGGGTTTCCCGCTAGGAGGCGTTTTTTTTTTTTTTTCATTCTAGCCCTAATATTAACGGTAGGTACTTCCCATATAAAAATTTTATGAAATATTAATCAATTTAGATTTTTTCGAAAACGGTTTTAACGATTTGAACCAAAATTGATAGTTGAGCTAATGTAGGCATGCTTAACATAATTGCATACCCAGTTTTTCGCTAAAAAGTCCAGCAACGGCAGTTTTGAAAATTGGCTTTTTCCGAAAACGGTAGAAAGGATTTAAAAAATAATTTATTTCATTCTTAACTTGATAGCAAACTCAGTTTTTCTCTAAAAAGACTGCGTCCTTTGATATCCACCCAAATCCCTAATAATAGATAGTACTTTAAAAAACTGCTCATATCTCAAAAACGCCATTTTCGATTATGATAAAAATGTAACTGGCAGGTAATGTTTATATCCTGAAGAATAAGTCGTACTCAGTTTTCAGCTAAACAGTTTACTAACAGTGCTTTTCGAATCTAAATTTGTAACATTTGTTAGCATAATTTTACGAAAAACCGCTCTAACGATTTTGATCAAAATACATTAAGACAACATAAGTATTCTAAGCATGATCACGTACTTAATTTGAGCTTCTGCGAGATTCGCAATAAACGAGAAAGTTTCGTGCGAAACAGTCGTGCACATTTTTTCCTTAGTGATGCATCTACTTCATTATCCTCATCGTCATTGGTCTTTCTTACAGACCTAGGACTTGGTCTGAGCTGTAGATCAATCAACCCTACTGTTCTCAAATTGGCAATGGTCGTAGCTGCATTCAGGCGGGACTGCGTGAGGCCCAATCTATTCTTATTAGGATGTAACAACTTCCTCCGAATGTATATGACCCTGGACTGGAACTCACAATGCAAAGGTCTACAAAGGAATTTAGATCTCTCAGAGTCAGAATCTGGTCCGCATGCCACTTCGATAATAGGCTATAAACCTATCGCAAAGATCAATACCTCACATACACGCATTGTAATTCCCTACCACCGATGTTTGGTGGTCATAAATTTTGCGCTTGCATGTGGCACTTCCTCTACGCACGTGGACAACATTATCACCAAATTTGTGTCCTTCCATTTTACGATAAATAGGTAGGTACCTAATTGTTTTTCAAACATTTTTTACAATTACTGCGCCCAGTGTCAGTCCGGTCATGATTTTCTTTGGTATTGCATTAGAAATTGGAGCATAAATTTCGAAGTCTAGTATACCAAGTCAAACTTTATTAATCTGTATTGTATTCTTATATATAAACGGAATCGTATCTGTTCAACTATGGGCATGAGTGGTGCGATCTTGGAAGACTATATGCAATTTTTAAAGGACACTGTCTAGCAGTGGCCTTAACTTCTAAAGCTCTTGAGATTATGTCTCTAATAAGGAGTTCACAAAAATTCTTCTAACAATAGAGAATATTTTAGGGTTCCCGTCATTACTCCAACTCTGCGTCAGCTACAATATCGTCCAGCCTTTTTTCCGACTTGTCCTCTTTTCACCCTCAGAAACATAGTAGCTATATGGCAATGTAAATTTCTTGCAGTGGCGCTTCGCGTGCCTCAGGCTGTTTGCCTCCCTTGTTTGGAGCAAGTCACTCGATATTTTTTCTATCTACTGAAATTTGCTTTACTGATTTATAGATGTTCAATAAAACAAACCTTTTGACTGGGATATCGGGATGGTTGGTGTCCTTTTTTACCTATTATTCATTTGTATACATATACACCTATCCTATCGCTCTAATCCAATCCCTAACCTTAGTAAATTTTAGCAAGTTTTCGATAGCAAATTTCTGTAGGGATTCCCGCACCTCTAGTTATTCGAAAAAAAAAACTTTAACTATTCCCACTGATAAGTCGCCGTTAATTCAAGGATTCGTATTCGCAACACAAACGATAGTAATACTCTCCTCCTTCTTATGACACAAATCTTTTCGAATGATAAATAAACCACCTTCAAATGTTAGAGAGAAGGACTTAAGCAGAACAAATCGTCCTATACCTATCCCAACAGATAATTCACTTCCAAGTCCTTAGCTATCTGCGTCATTTCTACTGCCACAAATAACGAATAAAAGGAAACGAGCTAACACTAAAAATGGACAGATAAAAAAGACTCGTTCTAAATAAATAAACGGAATAGACATAAACTTGATGATGTTTCATTTGGAAGGTATGTGCCGAGTAGTTCAATAAGAAGGAGAATTTCATCCAGAGATTCCCGGTGAACTGGCTGCTATAAATATATAGCTCTCAATCGAAAGATTGAATTATTGTAGGGTTAAAATAAATGGGCGGTTTTGATGGTGAAACTTTTGCTTTGCTGTCGTCTGTGCAGCGATGAAAGGTGAAAAAGAAAAACACAAAATTGATTGGATCTATATTTAGCGATAGATGTGGGAACATTATACGATTGTGATTATTGGCTCCCCACAAAAAGCAAATATATACATAGCAAGGTCCCTAGCAATCACATATGCTGATAAGGCTTGCAGCACTTGATAATGGCTTGCGTATGTGCTACGCACGCGGGGCGCGTCACCCAGCGCTTTTGACAGGGTAATTTCGTCTTAATAATAAATAGAAAAAAGGCCGCCTCAATGATGTGTGATTTAAAGGTTAAAAGTTAAAAGTTAAAAGTGGGGGACGACGTGACGTGACGTGTTTTTTTTTTCTTTAAATTGGAAAAGGGGTGTGGGTTCGTAATTGAATATGCATCTCAAGTCAAATAAAAGTAAATCCTTGGGCGAAAGGTATTTTTGGCAGTCACTTGAAAAGGTAGAAAGTTTGATTAGTCAGTAGGCGATTCAGAAAACAGTCGAAATATTACCAGATGGAATGGCTGTTAACAGTTTCATGACATATTATTCAGACAACAAAATTGATAAATATTTTCGGGATACTCTCGAATGTTGTAAGTTATTATTTGAATTTTTTTTTAGGTTGTTTAACTACCCCTAACCAAACCCTGGCGCCCGAGCAGGGACTACAAGAAGGAGTCTCAACAACGTTGAGACCGAGAGGACCGGAACCACAGCGATCCAAACTGAAACTTCGAACACAAGACATGGACGGAAATAGCCAGTTAACGGTACCGGAACCGTCCGTAAATATGAATATCGGATGGATTTACATGCTAAAGAAGGCTGAATTAAATAGCCTGTGTGTATTTAGTTTAATTGCCAAGTCTACCTCCACGTAGACTTGTGAATCGCCAGGACTGTCGCAAGACGGACCTGTGAACCGCCGGGACTGTCGCAAGACGGAGCTGTGAACCGCCAGGACTGTCGTAAGACGGGCTTTTGAACCGCCGGGACTGTCGCAAGACGGACCTGTGAACCGCCAGGACTGCGTCGCAAGACGGACCTGTGAACCTCCAGGACTGTCACAAGATGGACCGGTGTCCTGTAAGGACTGCCGCAGGGTATCCCAAAGCAAACCGTGACTGTTGAGTGTCAAGCCGCCCCAGGATATCGAAATCCACAATTCAAATCCACACCAAGCTGAATACATTTGAGTAATGATGCCTGCCCTAACACTGCAAACGAGACTATTGAATTAGTAGAAAGCTGCAAATATCTTGGAGTAGTCATTGATTGTCATTTTTTATGGGATAAACACATCGTAGTTTACGCATGGACCTAAAGAAGGCTTTATATTATGCACTATCTCATATGCTATACCATGCCACTGAACCTGTTTTAAAGCAAATTTACTATGCCATAGTGGAGTCAAAGCTACGGTATGGTATACTAGCTTGGGGTAACGCAGCTACAGCCCACATCCAAAAGCTGCAAAGACTTCAAAACTCAGTACTGCAACTATTAAAAGCGCTAACTAGCGAACTAATGAAAGTTGAAAGTTTCAAAGCTCTTCGTGTTGAACAAATTGCAAGATGACTACCGTCTACAATACTGGAGTACTTCGATGACAGACGTTTTATTCGAACAGTCGATCATACAGCCAACACCAGACGACGGACCCTAGGGCCCCTAGGTATGCTCCAAATACCTAGAAACCAGAACATATATGGTAGACGACAACTTAAATTTAGCGTTCCTTCAATAATAAATGAATTACCTAGAAATCCAATATCAAATCCGGCCAGCTTTGTCCGTGCACACGAAACATGAGAATAAATAGATTTTCTGGAATTTTCTTTCTGCCTCAACCTGAAATACAGCAATACGAAAAATAAAAACAAAAAAAGAATCATGAAAATCGGCCCAGCGGTTATCGACTTATAACTTCATCGATGTTTACCCCATAGAAGAGGTTTTTTTTGTATGAGAGGTGCCGCGCCCCTTTGTCCAATTTTGACCAATATTCACATCAACACTCCTGGTTCAATACCTAAGATTATCTGAGCTCAATCTAGTCGGTTGTTTTCAAGTTTTAAGTAACCGAACACAAATCACGATCCATTTTTATATAGGTAGATATGTTATAAAGATTTTAAAACTAGAAAGAAAACTAATTAAACAATTTTTTTTAAATGGTAACTATTAAAAAAATAAATATGTTTATTCAATTTTGGAATTACCTATATATACACTTTTGCTCTTAAGTTCATTATACTATTTAAAAAGTGCAGAAAGTCAATCTCCTGCAGACAAGCTAAAAGCTTCGCAGGAATTTATAAAAATTGTTAAGATACTATTTTCATAAATAAGAAGAAAAAAAAAAAAAATAGAAAAAAAAAAAGTTTTTGGGATAAATGGAAGGGACCTACAATTTTATACCGAGTCCGAGCGGCCGAAGAATAGAGAGTTTGACGTAATATGTATTTTTGTACTGAAAAACTCGTTAAAAACGCTCCAAAAATAAAATGCCCCAAAAAACGAGTCGAAAAACGCTCCAAAAAATCGCCCCGAAAAACGCATCAAAAAACCGCCTCAAAATACGACGACCCAAAGAACACTAAAAAATAAGTACAAAAATCTCGAAAGATCTCAAAAACAATCTCGAAAATAAAAAGTAAATTCGCAGGGGGGTCGCAGGGGTTCAGCATGCCCTCCCATATGTATCGAGATTTTTTTTTCGAGATTTTTGTTATTCGAGATTATGCTTTCGAGATTTTTGTTATTCGAGATTATGCTTTCTAGATTTTTTTTTCGAGATTTTTGCTTTCGAGATTTTGAATTAGTAGAAAATTGAATTTTTTTCGAGATATCGGGGTAGACCCGTCAAAAACGGCGTTAGGCAATAACGCCCAAGGAAAAAGCGCCCAAATCGATTTGGAAATAACGCCCAAAAAAATGCATAGCGCCCAAAAATAAACAACAAGATGGAAATAAAGCCCAAAAATAATTTGCAGTTTAATACGTATGGGGGGCATGTTGCCCCCCTGCAACCCCTTGCTTGGGGTTACTGTCAGATTTGGAGTATGTGCAAAATTGGATACATTGAAGATTTTTATACAGTTCGAACTCCCACCTACTCCAAAATCCAGCAGAAAACCCAAGCAGGGGGTGGCAGGGGGCAGCATGCCCCCCATACTTCTTCCACTGTTTATGCATTTCCACTTACTATTTTGGGCTTTACTGCTTGTCAAAAAAACGATCCCTGGAAAGGAAATAACATCCAAAATGACGAAATATTTTGCAACAACAAATTGTACGAGTTTTTTTTTGGGCGTTATTTCCAAATCGATTTGGGCGCTATTTCCTTGGGCGTTATTGCCTAACGCCGTCAAAAACACATAAAAAAATACCGAAAAATGCTGCAAAAACGCACCAAAAACGCCACAAAAAAAACTTTAACATTCGAATGTTGAGTACGTGTATTCATTTTTGTTTCCTTAGCATTCTCTATATTTTTTTAGAGAATTCGGTCCAATAATTTGTGAAGATCTTTTGTTTTTCTTTCGCAAATATCGTAAACGTCGCATTTCTTAATTTTCTACTTTTTTTAGTCGACTCTTCGTTGATCTTGATCTTTCTCTGTGAACGTTTTTTTCTTTTGTTACTTCCCCCCCGGCAGAAGTTTGTCCTTAAAAGTTTTTAAACGGCTTTCAACAAGTATTAAACAGTTGACTTACATATTAATGTACACCGTAACCACCTCATCATTATCTATCTATCTATAAATATAAAAATAAGTTGTATTGTGTTTGTAATTAATGTTCTCTGTAATGCGTGATCCGATTTTGATTCTGGAAATTTCCCATGAAAGGTGACCTTAATACCATGGTTTATATTTGTATATGGTCTTTGTATGTGTATTGGTTCATGAGTTATAGGGGCGTGGCATCTTCTATTCAAAGAATACATTCAAAATCTTATATCTCGAAAACCTGCGAATCGGTGGAGCTCAAATTTACATACAATCTTAGGTATTGGGCTCGGATGGGAGTGTTTCTGTCAAGATTGGTCAAAATTGGATAAAATGATTGTGGCGCTATTCTTCGACAGTCATGGGAGCCACAGTTTTTATAAAATTTGTAACATTGATATGCATTGTCCAAAAATGTAGCTTACCACAAGCATTTTACAATAAAAAACTGTTTGTCACTGATTTAAATTAATTTTAAATAGATTTTTTTATTTTTCTATTTTGCACTACGAAGCTAGTCGTATCTGAAAGGCAATGACGAAAATCAATAATTCTATAACTTTTGGCAAAAAAATAAAAAAAAATATATTTTTTTCTTTTAGATATTTGAATGTATTCTTCATATTTTCTTATGTTTCATTCTTGCGTGAAAAATAATAATATTTTTCTCCACTGAAATGACATGGCTACAGTAAGTTGACTAGGGATAAATATTTTTGTTTCTTTTAATCTTGCTACCTTTTTATGTGCCGACTCACGAAAAGGAGTTTTTCTGGATAATCACCCAAATCACTGAGACACAGACGCCGACCAGTCAAAATATATCAATGTAGAAGAAGACTTTAATAAATCTTAAAATATCGACTCTAGCAATGCAGCCTCTCTACACGGATGTCCTTTTTAATTTTCATTATATCCACATAACCACTAAGCTAACTCTCATCTTCACAAAATGTCAATAACAAGTTACGAGTAAATGTCAACCGTCTAAATTTTCCGCTCGAATAAAATTCAAGTTTTCCGCTTCACCTGACAGTTTTCAACTGTCTGTATAATCGCTTTCCAATAAAATCTCTCTGGCACTTGCGTCACACATACTGTACTGTCTGGGATGTGACTCTGCGGACACTCTCTCTAAACCCTTTTGCTTCAAATCGGCAACATTAAGCTATCGTCATTCATCGTCGAGAAACCGTAAAATGCGCGCTTTGTCACCATCGCCTCTGGCTTAATGAGTAAATGTATCTTCCACTATCGTCAGATGTTTTTCCCTTTTATTCTCATCTGTAGAGCATTTCCGCGTGTTATCCTGTGCAAGCTGATGTTTTATATGTTCTTGCATGATGCATCCTCATCTTCTTAGCAGGAAAAATTAATTAATACACAGCACCAGAGCGAGGGGGGAGGCAACTCGCTCTATGATGAGTGCAACATAATGTAGCATGAGCAAAAACTACATCATATTTCTGCCCTAATTAAACCGCAAAATTATGTGATGCATCAGCAAGGAACCTGTATACACGTAATCAGTAAGAAATTATGGTAAACGGTTTCGCACCGCCCACACGAGAGAAGAAATATAAAATATTTTGGTTAGAAGTCCTCGCAGAGCACAGAGCTGCATGGTTGCTGTGAATTCAAAGGATACCTCAATATCGCCCACGGAGGAACGCGTGCAGCAACACCTCGGGCAATAAATTAATCATTTACTCCCCTGCATAGATCCCGGCGGGTTGGTCTACTTAGTGTGGCTGTGGAAGGTGCGGCACGGTCAATTTCGGTTTGGTATAGACGTAGAATGATGTAGTGAAATTGCTGTGGTCTGCAAGGACGGCCTCCGGCAGTTCGAAGGACAGGTTTGGTTGCACATTTCATGTTCACTCATCTTTTGAAATCGGTTCTTTACCGAGATCATTATTAAGCTGCATTTTGGAAACCCCGTTGGGATGAACATTTCTGTTTTTGCATATAGTTACGAAATGTCAGAGGACATGATTGTCCACGATGTTAAGTACTTAAATCCGCCCAACAGGGGATCACTTACATGGAATCGGGTCAACTCACCACATGTTAGCCATAGGTGGTGCGTCTAGGATGTTTTAGAAATTTGAACAGAATAATGTTTAACCCTAGGTTTAACCAGTGATGGCTGCAGTGTAGTTATTTTACATCAAATGTCCATTTGAGTATGAAGAAGTGATGTAATCGAGTGATGAAGTGAACCCACTGGATACACTTTCTGTCGTGTACCTAAGGTAGTGTCTACCTTTTAATTGTATGCGGTTGTAAGAGATAGCAATTAGCAAGTTGTGTCGTAGCATTTTTTAGCAACTTTGTTAGAGTGTTCTGGGATTTAGATTTTTTCACAGATATATCTCGTATTTCCAGCCATAGCAGCCCTTTTACACTTCTTAGAAGCTTACATTCGACTGTGGAACGCTTTTGGTGCATGTTTCACATTTTCAGTTCTAATTCTTTTCAAGGGTCTCATAAGTCAATCATAACCCTAGACCCTAGTCATACAGTACTACGTTAAATTACTATTTATTTCCAACTATTAAATTTAATAAGGTAGGCCCAATAGCTCAGTAGTGTTTTGGACTATACTGTGCAAGGAAAAAAAATACAAATTACATCTTAAGGTTTTTTCCACTGCGCCACCTTTCGCTAACGTTTGACAATCTTATATCTAAGAGTAAACTGAACTTAAATGTTCAGACTCGGCTTAAAAGTATATGTAGGTCCTTTCCATTCGGAGAAGCTATAGGTCCTAGCCCTAGACTGTGCCTGTTGCGCATAGTTCTAGTTCATTTTATAACTAGAATCGTATGCCTACTTGACTACTCTTCCAAATATTGATCAATTATTAATTCAGTTGTTGAAAAAACTGGGCGCAGTAGCGCAGTGGTTAGTGTGCTGGACTGCTGTGCGAGGGATCCCAGGTTCGATCCCCGGAAAAACACAAATTACATCTTAGTGTTTTTTCTACTGCGCCACCTCTCGCGAACGTCTGACAAACATCCGAGAGTATAACTGTCCTGAAAAAGCTTCTCAATTCAGCCGTTCGGAATCGGCATAAAATTGTAGGTTCCTTCCATTCGTTCCAAAAATAGAAACTCACACAAAACGAATGGTTGCGAGAAGCTAGGCCTAGGGTGTCTACCGCCTGTTGCGCCACCTATTTATTTATTTTTTTAGTTGAAAAAACTCTTACACCTAAATGGTCAACTGGTGCAATTGATGATGAGCCTTGTTAGTCAATTTCTTTAACTTGATGGTTGATTTTAATACATAAATCGAGTTGGTCAATTGTTTTTTTTTTGTATGGCAGGGTTTTTTTATAGCAATCGCACATTTTTCTCACGATGCCTGCTGAAAGAGGAAGAAAAGTGATGAAAGCTTTGATAATTTTTGGTGCCCAATGAACCTGGACTTAGAATGAAAAAAAAACGACAAGCTTGTGGGTGGATGCCCATTTTGAACCGCGAAGTTTTTTTTTCAACAAATTACATAAAGAATTTAATTCTATTGATCACGCACATCCGCTGGTTCATCAATTACGCCCACCAACTAGAGACGTACCTAACAGAACTTAAACATAGACTAGCATTTACTCGAAGATTTGGTTCCGTTACAGGAAGTAACTAGTAAGCAAGCAAAATTTCCATAACATCTGGGAACTAAATTTTTCTAAATTCTTTTATAGAATAGGTACCAAGTGCCTATAGCAGTCTCAGAGCCTTAAGGAACATTTTAGAAAAAGTTTCATCGAAATCTGTCCAGTAGTTTTTGAGTTTTTAACTGACAAATAAAATTCCTACAGTTTTATTATATGTATTGATGAGATAATCAACACAAGTCACGCAAACGAGAAATTCAAAGAAGTAAAAGTCGGTCTGGCCGATACTTTGATACGCTCCACTGCATACAAGTCAGGACAAAAGTTAAGCATGTCAGTTAGTACGTAGGTACATAACCAATTGGGTCTTGACCGACATGGCTCCATTTCAACCTGATGGTAAAAATAAGTCCTCTCACAAAATTTCATTCGTCTATAGGTCGAACCGCTTGGACGATATCGTGTTTTCAACAGACTGGCAAATGGGCAGACGTTAATTGATCCTGATTCAGAATATATATACTTTATGGGGTCTCCGTTGGCTCCTCTTGGCATTACAAATGTAATGGGAGAGTGAATATACCTTCCTGTGGCGAGGGTATACAAATAGAGCAACGCGTTGAAATGACCCGCATGGTTTTGTTGCTCAACGATCTGCAACCATTTTTAAGACGGCGAGCGTTGGTTGGGCACAGTTGAAAGAC
Source organism: Cheilosia scutellata (assembly GCA_955612985.1). Taxonomy (NCBI): domain Eukaryota; kingdom Metazoa; phylum Arthropoda; class Insecta; order Diptera; family Syrphidae; genus Cheilosia; species Cheilosia scutellata. The sequence goes on from OY015311.1 coordinate 80,552,613, forward strand.
TCCTCCGCACAACAGGAAAGTGACTTGTTGAACACAAAATTTTTAAATTAATAGCGACTGGGTAAGTGGAGATATCTGAAAACCATTTCTGTACTCCTGCTTATGTTGTGAAAGTGACTTATGTACTCACTAACGACGCCCCCCTTCCGTTGGAGTTAGTTACCCACCATGGGCGTTAGGTTAGGTTAGGTTAAAAAGGGGTATGAGAGAGATGTCTCATACGGCACTAGGCACCATAAGCGCCCATCGCGATCCATGGAGGGAATCAATTGCAGTGACCTACAATGGAAAAACACCTAAACACTTGCCCTTGAGAAAACCCCAATTTCCCTGCAAAACCAAGTAGCCCCTTATAGTTGGTATTGTCTATCTCCTCTAGATGTTGGAAGAAGTACCTGCCCAGAAATTTCCTTCTACTGCGACATATTGCCTCACATTCACATAGTATATATGTGTTATGTCGTCTTCGGCTTGCAGGTCATCGCAGAATCTACAATTGTCCGTGTCAGCCAGCCTGAGCCTTTTGGCATGTTTTCTAAGAAGACTGATTTCGAATTAATTTTATCAATGAAAGGATTATATGGATTCCAACGATGGGTATAGCGAAAGATGAACCAAGCTAAGGAAAAATGAAAAGCAATCGACGAATATTCCTGATTGGCTTTGCGAACAGCGATTTATTTTGTTGCTTACACGTTGACGTCCAAATCCAAAAGAAAGAAAAATTAACGGGTTACAACATTTGAGAGTCTTAAAATTTGATTTACATACAATCGGTAATTAGTAAATAGTTGTGCCCGTTAAGAGAGCAATACAAAAGATAACAATAGAAAACAAATAACAATAAGAAACGCTAATAGGGTAAATAGTGCAATGTTTAGTTACGAAAATGTTTAAAGTTATGAAAGCATATTTGAACAAAAGTAAGTATGATATTAATCGTAAACATCCCGGCGCCCCTGAAGGAGTTTCAGGATAATGGTAGCAGGGCTAATTTAGATATTGGTCTGACAAAGGTGCCTGCACTCGTCTTAACAGTGGCCACGCGAACAAGTTGGTCTGCTCCTGGTTTAACGGCTTCGATTCTACCTAAGATCCACTTGGTAGGAGGCAGATTAGGTTCCTTCATAACGACGACATCTCCAGGTTTGAGGTTGGGTTTTTGTTGTTGCCATTTGGGTCGCTCTTGAAGGGTCGTTATATACTCCGTACTCCATCTCTTCCAAAACCCTTGAGTCATATTTTGAAGATGATTCCAGTAAGAAAGTCGATTTAATGGCGTCTCCGTGTGGTTCGGTTCGGGAATCGCTGTTAAGGGTTGACCTATTAAAAAGTGAGAAGGAGTTAGAGGGTTTAAATCACTGTCTGATAAACAACATAAAGGTCGGGAATTAAGAATAGCTTCAATTTGACTAGTTACTGTGGTTAGTTCCTCAAAGGTTAAAGTTGATGACCCAATAACGCGGCGAAGGTGAAGCTTAACCGATTTGACACCAGCCTCCCACAATCCGCCAAAGTGGGGAGCCGATGGCGGAATAAAATGCCACGCGATTCCATCCTTTGCGAGAGATGATGTGACGATGTCGTTATGCGATTGAGACATTACGAGCTGGTGCATTTCAGTGAGGCAACGGCGTGCACCGTGGAAGTTGGTGCCGTTGTCACCAAAGATGTTCTTACATATTCCTCGACGAGACACGAATCGGCGTAGAGCAGCTAGAAAGGCATCTGTCGTAAGGTCACTCACCACCTCAATATGTATAGCTTTGGTGCACATGCAGACGAACAATGCTATATACGCCTTGGAGTATTTGGGGTTGCGACCACGAGACAGTTTTATAGTCAGGGGACCAGCATAATCACATCCTGTGTTGAAAAACGGTGGACTAGGCTGTATGCGTTGCTCTGGCAGATCCCCCATCAGCTGGCTACTAGTTAACCTTCTCTGCATGAAGCAAGGCTTACAGATATGAATGATCCTTCGAATCAAGTTGCGGCTACCCAAAATCCAGAACTGCTGGCGAACAATTGCAAAGGTTTCCGAAACGCCTGTGTGCATATATCTTTCATGAATGTCTTTAACTATAAGAAATGAGATATTATTGTTTTTTGGGAGTAGAATAGGATGTTTGATATTATATGAGACACTTGCGTATCTTATACGCCCTCCAACACGAAGAATTCCATCGGTGTCCAGAAACGGAGAGTATTTCGATAACGTTGATTTAGGAGAAAGACATCGTTTAGTTTGAAGGTCATTAATATCCATGGAAAATGATTTGCTTTGCACGACCTTGTAAATAAATAACTTTGCAGCATGAAACTCCTTGAATCGCAAACCATGGTTAATACGAAGGGTCGACCGTATTCGACAATTTGAAATAAAACGAAAACAGAGTGCAACTACTCTCACCAGACGATACCACGACGATATTTTATCGATTAGCGATTGGATTATATTAGTATCGGCCGATGTAACAAGGACATGTTTCGGAAGGGGTCGAGTTTCAGATTTAACAAGATCACTGTCAGCTACTTGGGGAGGAATACACCATGAGGAGTTAGGCCACTGTTCTTCTGGTTCCGATAACCAAGGCGGACCCGTCCACCAAAGATGATGGTTTACTAGATTCATAGGCGACACACCACGTGACGCACAGTCGGCTGGATTGAGTTCGGACGCGACATAGTTCCATGAATGTCTAGGGATTATTTCCAGAATTGTTGCTGTTCGATTGGCAACAAATGTTGTCCAACGTCGAGGAGGTGACGAAAACCAGTGCAATACTATTTCCGAATCGCAGAATGCTGTTACCTTTATCGAAATTGAATTCAGTGAAGATTTGATAAGTTTTATAAGTCTCGCGAGGAGTAAAGCGCCACAAAGTTCCAAACGCGGAATAGAAAGAGGTTTTAAAGGAGCCACTTTCGTTTTCGCTGCAACAATGATAACCTTGAACTCACCCGTTGTTGTTTTCGAACGAGCATAAACTACGGCTGAATATGCTAATGACGAGGCATCCGAAAAGCCATACAATTCGAGGACCTCGGACGATAAAAAGGCATTTCGTGGAACACGGATTTGTTGAAGACACGGCAGACTATTTCGATAGCTCATCCAACGATCAGCTATTTCGGATGGAAGAGGGTCATCCCAACCAAGTGCTAACTGAGATGACCAGAGCTCCTGAAACATCATCTTGAAGAGGACAACTGAAGGCGCTAAGAATCCTAACGGATCGAATACCCGAGCTATTTCCGAGAGCAAGATTCTCCTACTGACTTCAGACGTCGGTTTTGATTGGGTTAAGCGAAACGAAAATGTATCAGAGCACGGGTTCCAGTACATTCCGAGAACCTTTATTGTGGATTCGGAATGTTCTGTATCAAATACCGAATACTCGCGATCCTCCGGTTTTACTTTAGCCAGTAGGCTCCAGCAATTAGAGCTCCATTTTCGAAGATTTATGTTTGCTAACGATAGAAGATTTATGAGCTCAGATTGTAAGTCAAAGAGATGGTCGATTGAGTTCGTCCCTGTCATGATATCATCGACGTATACATCATTTAGCAGGATTCGAGCAGCGTTTGGGTGGCTCTCCTTATAGTCGTCTGCGAGTTGTTGTAAAACACGAACTGCGAGAAAGGGGGCGGATGCTGTTCCGTATGTTACGGTTTTCAGACGGTAGTGTTTAAAATCCTCTTCAGGAGATTGACGCCAGACAATACGTTGAAAGTCAGTTTCTTGGTTACGAATCAGTATTTGGCGAAACATTTTCACAATATCAGCTGTGAAAACATATTGATGTTGTCGGAAACGTAAACAAACACCGATTAGGTCACGCTGAATAGGTGGGCCAACGAGAAGCTGACTGTTTAGCGATTTCCCATGCGAATCGGCTACTGACCCGTCAAACACAACACGGAGTTTGGTGGAAGAGCTGTCGAGCTTAAAAACCGCATGATGTGGCAAGTAAAATTGTTTTCCGCTGCCAGTTTCGATATCCTTGGAAGGTATGAGTTCCATATGACCGAGGTCAAGATACTCTTGCATGAAATTTGAATATTGTTTGTGTAATTCAGAGTTATCACGAAATCTTCTTTCCATTGCACGCATTCGAGAAATGGCAGCAGAAAGAGAGTTTCCAAATGTTGGACAGGGAGTTTGAAACAGAAGAGGGACAATATATCTTCCATCGTGCGAACGAGAGACGTTCTCTCGAAATTGAACTTCAGCAGGATCGTCAGAAATCTTTGCCGCGTGTGACTGAACTTCATCTAATTCCCAGAAGCGCTGTAATAATGCATCGGTATCGATGGTAGAATGTAAAATAGATAAAGCAGAGCTGGAATTATTGATAAGCTCCCCAGTTATGACCCAACCGAAAGAAGTGTTTTGTGCCAATGGTTTACCCTGGGGTCCGTGAATTTGTCCTGCCTTAACGATTGACCAAACCTTATCGGCACCAAGTAGAACATCGACAGGTTTACGAATGTTGAAGTGGGGATCTGCGAGATCCACACCTTGAAGGTGCTTCCATGTGGATGCATCAAACGATTGACTGGGTAGATCCGATGTTATTTTTCCAATAATGAGCGCGTCAAGACATAATAGAGAAGAGTTGAATCGCGAAACCAGATTTATTGAAATACGTCCCTTTGTGTGACCTGCGACTGTTGACGATAGACCTAGGAGCGGAATTCGAGAATGTTGGCGAGGATGTCCTAGACGCTGAGCTAATGATTCCGTTATAAACGAAGACTGTGATCCCGTATCAAGCAAAACTCGACAATCAATAAGTTTACCCTGGTTGTCCTGAACCTTCGCAAGAACGGTTGGAAGGATAGTTTGCTGGTGAAGGTTAAGCGAATGATTTGTAACTAAAGGGGTAACTGAACTGCAATGGGGTTGGGGTATATCACTTGTACATTGTGGCGACGATGATGATTCAACGGACGAGGATTCACCGAGAGAATTATTTGGATGCGTAGTGGAATCGTTGTTCGAATCTTGTGGATGAACCAATGAGTGATGTCGCGATTTACATACGCGGCAGCGGAACTTAGACCTACATCTATTGGCGGAGTGTCCAACGCGAAGACAATTGAAACACAGCGAATTTTCCTTCACGAATGTCCGACGCAATGAAATGTTCAGCCCAATAAACGCAGTGCATTGTGATAAAATATGATCCCCTTTGCATTTGGGACAACGCGAACTGTTTACCCGAGTTTCGGCAACGTGAGCACGTATCGATGGTGATTGTTTCGCGCGCGATGGATTTGATCGATGAACTGGCCTACATGATTCGTAAGCATCACATCGTAGCTCAAGAAATGATAACAACTCATCGATTGTGCAGTCATCACGCGACCCTACCTCTTTCGCCCATTCACGTTTGGTATCCTCATCAAGTTTATTCAACAGAATGTAAATTATCCAGGGATCTCGATCTTCTTTTTCTGCTGCATGAAGTCCCCGAAGAACTTCATCAGCACCGTCAGTAATTTTGCGTAGGATTTGAGCATTTGGAGTGGTTAAAGTAGGTAACGACATATACGAATGTATTAACGATTGGACAAGGAGGTTTACACGATTGTACCGCCTTTCGAGCCTTTCCCAGGCTTCAATATAGTTCGACTCGGAAATTGGAATATGTTTAATTAGATCAGCCGCTTCATCTTTCAAAAAGGATTTGAGGTAATAGAATTTCTGAGTCGCAGTTAGATTTGGCTTATTGTCAACCGAACCGGTAAATGTATCGCGAAATGATGGCCAATCTTTGTAGTTTCCCGAAAAGGGAGTCACAGTTATATTTGGGAGTGTAACATTTGAGCATGTTGTGTTAGATGGCGAATTCAACTGCTTGAGAAATTTGGTCTGCTGATTTGCAAGCTCCTCAAATAAATGGAGCTGCTTCCTTTCAGATTGCCTTTCCCGAATAGCTTTGGTAAGCAACGCATTAGTTGCAAAATACGTGGTTTCATATTTCCCGAACTCTTCTTCTAATGTTTGAAGTGCCGCGATATTTGTTTCGTCTGTTTCTTTTAAACATTCTTTATGAAAAACCTCAAAATCGACCCAAGCTTTCTCTAATTTGTCTAGCCGAGCTTCCAGCAATTCGGAAGTAACATCACTATTTATAGCTGTCGCAAATTCGGATGCACGAGTTAAACGAGACTTTGCGTTCCCTATCAATTGTTTAGAGGACATTTTAAGTTCGGCTATACGTTTGGGAAAGAGAACTGAGTGAAGGTTATTTCAATAAACAGCGAAATATAGGTACCCTTGATTAATTATAACGAGGGAATATTATGATTATAAGGGAATTGTCACGACACGTGATATATAACTAATAGTGTTCTTAGTATTCAAGCATATATTAAAACACACGCGGTTGATTAATCGAAAGTCTTTCAATGATTCAATGTTCAATTAAATAAATTAAATTCGGCTGCGAAGGACCATGATTTCGAATTAATTTTATCAATGAAAGGATTATATGGATTCCAACGATGGGTATAGCGAAAGATGAACCAAGCTAAGGAAAAATGAAAAGCAATCGACGAATATTCCTGATTGGCTTTGCGAACAGCGATTTATTTTGTTGCTTACACGTTGACGTCCAAATCCAAAAGAAAGAAAAATTAACGGGTTACAACATTTGAGAGTCTTAAAATTTGATTTACATACAATCGGTAATTAGTAAATAGTTGTGCCCGTTAAGAGAGCAATACAAAAGATAACAATAGAAAACAAATAACAATAAGAAACGCTAATAGGGTAAATAGTGCAATGTTTAGTTACGAAAATGTTTAAAGTTATGAAAGCATATTTGAACAAAAGTAAGTATGATATTAATCGTAAACAAAGACAATGCCCTGATAATATGCCGATCAGTGTCCTGAGCTGTTCCCTGCCTAGTTTGAGGATTACCCTAGATCTTTTACGGTCGTATTGCGGCCAAAGTGCCTTAGATACTGCGTGACCGGTGAGGCCCTCCCACCTCCCGTCGGCTTCCTTTGTTATTTTATTCCTAATATCACTTTTTATGATGCAGGGAGGGGGTTTAATATCCACATCTCCTACATCTAACATTTCCCCGCCTCTTCTCGCAAGCTCGTCAGCCTGCTCATTTCCAGCTATACCGCAGTGTCCTGGTACCCAGCACAGTCTGACTCGGTTCTGACTGCATAATGCCTTGAGCATTGTGCGACAGTTCCTGACTAATTCAGAATTGATGTTTGTGGATTCCAGTGCCTTGAACGCAGCCTGGCTATCGATGTAGATGGCTATATCCCTTCCAGATACAGATCTCATCCGCATTAGCTCTGCCGCTTTCAGAACAGCCAGAACATCTGATTGGAAGACACTGCTTGTATCCGGTAGTCATATAGACACATTTAGGTCTGGGCCTACGGAGTAGATTCCAGCACCAGTACCTTCCGCTGTTTTTGAGCCATCTGCTCAGACTGCTATTTCGCAATGTTTAATTACTTTATCCCTTTGCCATTCGTATCTTTCCGGGTATGATACCTCGTACGGAGTGTCGAAGTCGACCAGAGGGTGAATTTCATCGGTCACCATGGGCGTTACGCCGTTACCCCATGTTTTGTCTTTCCCATTCCGAGCTTGTCCCTTTTTCGTTCTTCGCATATCTCATTTTGCCCCTCCTGTTTCCTGTCGCTTTCTCGTTTCATCGGTGATCGGAGTAGTACCCACCAACGATGCACTTGAAAAATGTCGTTCATCAGAGTAAATGAGTGGCAAAGTAGGAAACGTTCGCGCAGCAGGTCCATAGCTGCTCAGTTACAACCACTCCTGTATGTGAGTTTAATTTCTATTACGGCTACACATTCTATTCCCTATCCGAAGGGTTCTCAGGGCAGAACTCTAGTATATATAGTTAGTTATACGTTGACAAAAGGTGGTTCATTGAAAGAAACAAATGAACCCCTACCTACTTTTAGGGGTTCAACCGGGAATCACAAATATCAACCTTACAATTTGTCCACAAAATATATTTTCTATATAAAAATCTACATAAAAATGTCAACTTCTCTGAATTTATAACAAATTGCCTCACATTTACCATACGTTCACTTAAAACATTTCACACCTCATATGAACCAAAGTTCACCTAACCTCACCCGCACCTTGACTTTATAATACGATAAACAAATATATTATGTATCGCTCCAAATCCAATACTAAGCAGACATGGATATCTCCATGCCTCATCGCCTCCATAGATCAATTTATATTTCTTAAATTTTCAATTCAAACAAACATTCCCCAGTCGATTTTTTCCAATCAAATATCAGTAAAATCTTCTTGCCGCTATAAAAAGCCATCGTACTCTGACTCCAGTTCCAGTACCGCTTCGTGAAATTGACTTCCAAATTCAGTTATTTGCTTAACTCGTATGGGATCACTTGACAGGCTCTGTACAATCTTCTGCTGGCAAGGAAAAAAAAAAGTACCCACGGCTCAATACTTTTTATATCGTGCACTCAAGCATATTCTAAGCAAACTACAGACTTTTGATTGCCATATATTATTATATTACACATCATTTTCCTTTACAAAAAATAAAAAATTGAGGGCGAAAAACGCTGGTACTTGTCGAGAAGATTGTGACGCAGGTCCTTGACGCCTGATGTGTCAAGAACCACCAAAACGCTCATCCCTTATCAAATTCAGTTCACACCAAGTTTTCGACTATACCGCAGGTTTTCTTTTCCGGCGAAACCAATCAAACACCCCATATGTTGCATGGGTCCTTATGGAGCTTATGCTTCTTCCTTTTTATTGTTTGTATGAAAAAAATATATATGTACAGTACATATTTTGGAGGAGCCAACGCTGTCGGCATATAGGTGGGCGATTTATGCGTATAGTAATATGGTAGCTGTTACTCATGCAAATTGTCCGGGGATACGGCGACGCAGAGTGGAGTGACGAAAAGAAGATGAAATTGGTTTCTTTTATTGGAGAAAAATGACAGGTAGCTGGTTGTGCGTTTCTCGTTCTTAGCTGTCAGTACAGTGGTTCATATTGCGCGAAAAGGCGGACATTTGGATTGTCTTTTTTTTTTTTTAAATTTGAAATGTAGTCCACTGTAAAAATAAAAAAAATAAATAGATGACGCAACAGGTCATACGAATCCTATGCCTAGCTTTTCACAACCATTCATTTATGTGAGTTTTTATTTTTTCTGACGAATGGAAGGGACCTACTGCTACAATTTAATGTAAGTCCGAACGGCTAAATTGAGAAGCTTTTCCATTACATGTATAATTGTATACTCTCGGATTTTTGTCAGACGTTCGCGAGAGGTGCAGTGGAAAAAACCTTAAGATCTATTTTGTGTTTTTCTAGGGATCGAAACTGGGAGCCATCGCACAGTAGTACAACACACTCATCACTAAGCCAATGCGTCCAACGCTTTATAAACTGTGTTCAGCATCAAACTCTTTTGCCGAAAATGCGCAGTTTTGGAAGCAATGAGTCCCTTATTTAATGAATTAGGAACTTTCTTAATGGTAATGCAATTCAAGTTGTTTTGGATGGCTCCAAGTCTTAAAATGACCATATAAATGCTGGTTTGCTCCATTTTGTCCCAGATTATTTTTCTCATTTTCATCAATGATTTTTTGTCGGCAAAATCTAATCTAATTTATTCCTTCGCTGATGACAGCATCCTTCGTTTCTCATATTCATTCCAGGACTCACGTCCCTACTCTTCGGCCGTAGAACTGGAACGACAACGTATGTTAAGCTCATTAAATTCCGACCTGAACCCACATTATAAGATGGGGTTCAGCCAATGGAGTGGAATTTATTCATTCATTTTCAATGTCCCGCTTATCCATTAAGTGGGTCGCCACCACCAAGTTCAAGTAGACCCTCCATAGCTGTCGATCCTCCGCCATTGACTCCAAATCATCAAGGGCAATCCCCATACGGGTAGAGGAGATATTATGGACTTGATCTAACCATCTCATCCTCTGTCTACCTAGTGGACGCCTGCCCGATGGTACGGATTCCATAGCACGTCTATTGCGATCTCTACGGGTCACACCAGCAATACAACGGAGGAATCTCATTTCGGTAGCTTGTATTCGCGATCTTATTCTTTCGGTCATTACCCAAACCTCATGACCATAGGTAAGAGTTGGAACAAACACCGAATTAAAGACTGACAACTTAGCTTTGACACCAAGTTCAGTCCTCCTAATAACAGAATGACCAAGCTGTCTCAAAATGTATCCAGCCTGACCAATCCTACAGGAAAACTCAGCATTGCTCCTTCCATCACTCGTGAATAAGACCCCCAGATACTTAAACTTCTCTACCTGTTTCAATGGGACTCCACTAACATGCAGAGTGCATTGAACAGGCGTTCTTGAGACGACCATTACTTCAGATTTGTTCACATTTATCTTCATCTCATCTTCTTCACAAACAGCTACAAAGCGATCGAGTGCGCGCTGAAGCTCAGTCTGAGAGGACCCAAGGATGACCAAGTCATCAGCGAAGAGCAAATGACTTATCCTCAGACCTCCCAATTCGAAACGTTCTTCGCCAAGACTGCGCTGTAACATCCAGTCCATATATAAATAATGAAAAGGAGGGGGGACAAGACGCATCCTTTTCATTTGCCGAAAACTTGAGTACAATTACCGTAGCTGGTCTGATTAGTCGAAAATTGTATTGCACCTACTGATGGATAAGATCCAAGATCCTATTTCATGCTAGGAAATAGGAATGCCCATCAGTTAACAATTTGGGATATCTCCGGATATACCTACTTTGAAGTATATAGATTCTTTCATGAGACGTACAATGCGAATGTGGAATACCTTGCCCCAAAACTGTCTTTCCTCCTCAGTATACAATTTACAGACATTTAGAAGTTTAGAACCAATGTGCAATCGGAAGCTCCTATATTCTCTGTTCCAATTTCCGGAATGCCCGCGCACTGTGTTCAGTCATAACCTCTTTACGACGTTTCACAAAAGAACAAATAAAACCAGTAAGACAATTATCTTCGACTATGCCGAAGCTCAAATACACGGTACTATATTAGGCGTATTTTTTGGGAAGTGAGTATAACAAAATCAAAAGTGAGTATAACCGTTTTGCATGTAAAACCAAAAGTGGGTATAACAAAACCAAAAGTGAGTATACCAGTTTTGCATGTAAAAGTAAAAGTGAACTAGCTATAGATTTCCAAAAAATACGCCTATTATTGTAAAATAAAAAAATATTTTAGTATTAAAAAATTATATATTTGTATGGGAGGTATGGGTAGTTTTTATTCGATCAAGCTCCTTTTTTGTCAAAAAATTTTAAATATTATTAAAACAATACGTGCAAAGTTTAAACTTGCTATCTTTACTGTAGCTATTTAAATTTAATTTTTAACATAAAAAGCTATATAAATCTGATACTTTTGTATGGGAGGTAGTAGTAGTTTTCATCCGATCTTGCTCATCTTCGAACTTAGCCTCAGTCTGGTGGATAAAAGCTTACGTACCAAATTTCAAGTCGATAGCTCTTAAATTACGGCCGTAATCGTGCGGACAGACAGACAGACGGACAGACAGACGGACAGACGGACAGACGGACAGACAGACGGACATCGCTAGATCGACTAAGAAAGTGATGCTGATCAATAATATATATAATTTGTCACACCTACAACGCCTCCTTATGGGCGTTACAAATGGAATGACAAAGTGAATATACCCTCACCACAGTGTGGTGGTTGTTAAGAGCTATCGACTTGAAATTTGGTATGTAAGCTTTTATCCACCAAACTGAGGCTAAGTTCGAAGATGAGCAAGATCGGATGAAAACTACTACTACCTCCCATACAAAAGTATCAGATTTATATAGCTTTTTATGTTAAAAATTAAATTTAAATAGCTACAGTAAAGATAGCAAGTTTAAACTTTGCACATATTGTTTTAATAATATTTAAAAATTTTTGACAAAAAATGAGCTTGGTCGAATAAAAAGTACCTACCCATACCTCCCATACAAATATATAATTTTTTAATACTAAAATATTTTTTTTATTTTACAGTAATATAGTACCGGGTATTTGAGCTTCGGCATAGTCGAAGATAATTGTCTTACTGGTTTCTACTGCGCCACCTCTCGCGAACGTCTGACAAACAACCGAGAGTATGATGACTGTCCTTAAAAAGCTTCTCAATTCAGCCGTTCGGACTCGGCATAAAATTGTAGGTCTCTTCCATTCGTTCCAAAAAATAGAAACTCACACAAAACGAATGGTTGCGAGAAGCTAGGCCTTGGGTGTCTACCGCCTGTTGCGCCGCCTATTTATTTATTTATTTTTACCCACAGAAGAAGAGTGTTGAAAAATGCTTGATTAAAATCACTAATTTCTGTAGGAAATTTTCTTTATTTTAAAAATGAAATCTATATATATAAAAATGAGTTCTAAAATTTGTTCGGATACGTATAACTTGAAAACCACCGACTCTATTGTGCCCATATTTACAGATAATCTTAGGTATTAGCCTAGGAGTGCACTGAAGGAGATTGGTCAAAATTGAACAAAGGGGCGTGGCACCCCCCATACAAAAAACATTCAAAATCTTATGTCTCGAAAACCTTCGAATCGATTGAACTCAAATTTACAGATAATCTTAGGTATTGGCCCAGGAGTGCTTCTCTGGAGATTTGTCAAAATTGGACAAATAAATTCGGTGGTATATCTCGAAAACCACCGAATCAATTGAGTTGAAACTTACAGACAATCCTTCGTATTGGCCCAGGAGTGCTTCTCTGAAGATTTGTCAAAATTGGACAAAGGGCGTGGCACCGCCCATACAAAAAAAACATTCAAAATATTATATCTCGAAAACCACCGAATCAATTGAGTTGAAACTTACAGACAATCCATGGTATTGGCCCAGGAGTGCTCCTCTGAAGATTTGTCAAAATTGGACAAAGGGCGTGGCACCGCCCATACAAAAAAAACATTCAAAATATTATATCTCGAAAACCACCGAATCAATTCAGTTCGAATTTGCAGACAATCAAAGGTATTGGCACAGGAGTGGTCATTGGCCAAAATTGGACAAAGGGACATGGCGCGACCGAATTGTACACTTTCTTCTGCGGGTTTGTTCGTAATTGCTACCCGAAGGTTTAGGAAAAAAAAAAACCTAAAAGTAATCGATTTGTTTTGTTTCTCAATTTGATTTCCAAATTTCAATTGTATCTTTTTCGTTCGTTAACTTTCTTTACTGGCTATTTCGAAGCTAAATTATTGATAGTGAAAAATGTATGTGCGTGAAATGATCATTTACAGTTCGATATGTTACGATGCCAAGAAGAGACAATGGTAACAGTAGCCGGCGTTCTCAGAATGGCCGCTGAACCAGTGAAGCTATCCGCCTTCATTTTCTATTAAAAAAAATAATAATTGAACAAAAAATATCAAACTAGATCTTGAAATATTCAAAATAACTATTTTAGGCAGAACAACGTTTGCCGGGTCAGCTAGTTATTTATTAAGTAAGAAAAAGGGCTCAAAAATGTTAGTGAGTTCTGTTGCTTGTTTTTTACGAATGAATAGGAAATTTAGTATTTTGTCGAAAAGGTAGATGCTTTCGCTCTGGGTTTAGATTCATCAATTGAAAAATACGAGCTGTATCTTTTAACATGCAAATTACTGCCCAAAATTTTTATAAATTTGTCCGCCTTTTCGGTTAGATCTACCACTGTAAGCCAGAAGTGTTTAGGGACTCTTACGGACGTATTTCATATTTTACACACCCTTCAATATACAACTTTCAATTCGTGTACACGCGACAGGCAAAAATGGCGACTTGTGAATTTTAAAATTGCCCATCAATTTATGTATTTCATTTTCTGATGGACCATTCTAATAACTTGAATAGGGTTATTTGCAAAGAGCTATAAAAAAATGATTGCCACTTTAGATGGATCTATACCGTAAGTACGACGCACATACTATATTGCCTCGATTTTGAAATAGTGGTGAACCAAAAATAATTTAACTATGACATAAAGACTTTGCATAGGTACCTACATAAAAAAAAAGGATTTCGTAAAGTATTACTGGTTCAAGGGGGAGGCGAGAAAGCGCGATAAGTATGATAATGTTTATATTATTGCGGTGGGAAAGGGGTTTATGTATGTCTGTGGGCTTATAAGCAGGATGATCAAAGAACTTAAAAAGTTCATCGTATCTGTGAAAATGGAGTGTATCCTAGAGATCTAGGATTTCAGCTTTATTCCTGCTACTCCTATAGTATTATGCAATAAATAAAGTGTCACAAATGAATAGACTGTTCTGATAGCCGATTAAAATTGCTCCCTTTTTAAGAAGTATGTAGAACTCAAGGGCGGACTAAGAGGCAGTGGCAACCGGGGCGGTAAAGCAAGCTTACACACCTTAAAAAATTTAAGAAAAAAACACGAACAAATATTTTATTTAAAGGTGCTTTCGAACTTTTATTGCACTGCATGTTTCGATGAAATCATTAAAATCTAAATTTTTGGTGAGCTCCTTTTCGATTGAAAGTAACGGGTACGCAAAAACGACTTTCTTTTTAAACATGAAATAAAATGAACAAAATTAACATTTTTCCATGTATTATGGCTTTATTAGTAAGAGCAAACATTCCCATTAATTTTGGAACACAACGTCAAGTCACTCCAATTTTCCAAGACCTTGTTGATGGTTTCGGGCTGTAGCTCACAGATTGCTTTGATGATATTGGCCTTAAGTGCTTGAATCGTTCCCGGATTGTTATGGCATAATATCAGTCGTTCACGGTTCCGCACAAAAAGAAGTCCAAAGGGGTGAAATCGCAGCTCCGAAGGGGCCAATTGACTTCACCAAGACGGCTAATAACACGATTTGGGAATTTTGTGCGCAAAAGATCGATTGTGGCATGGGCTGTGTGGCATGGCGCTCCATCCTGCATGAACTAAAGGTCGTCCAAATCTATGTCTTCAATTTTAGTAAAAAAAAGTCGGTTAACATGGCTCGGTAACGCCCACCTTTGACCGAAACGTTGTTCCCAGCCTCATTTTCGAAGAAAAATGGTCCAATGATGGCGAGTTGATGTTCGTGAATTGAGTCTCACACTTTCGGCTACAGCAGCCACATTCTCGTCTGTGCACTAGCATACCAGTCTCGCGCTCCTGCAAGCAACTGCAAATATGGATCGGTTTTTGAACGTGCTTCCGAAATCCGAATACTTATAAACATAACAAATAAAAACAACATCATATCTACTGTTCTGCGTTCTGAAATTGTTTGCGTAATGTAGTACTGCATTTAGCTCTGCCATATTAAGGCAAATGAATTCAAACTGGCATTAGTAAAGAATGTGTACAATGACAGTGAGATCGGTCGAAGTCTGAAATGTCAAAACTTGAATTGGTGCTTTTGCCAAATTACATATTGCCAAACAACTAATAAATAAATAAATAAATATGGCGCAACAGGCGGTAGACACCCTATGCCTAGCTTCTCGCAACCATTCGTTTGTGTGAGTTTCTATTTTTGGGACGAATGGAAGGGACCTACAATTTTATGCCGAGTCCGAACGGCTGAATTGAGAAGCTTTTCCAGGACAGTCATACTCTCGGATGTTTGTCAGACGTTCGCGAGAGTTGCCAAATAACTAGTAAAACAAAAATGTTCTTTTAAAGTTTATGAGACTACTGATGTGTCAACCAAAACCTGCCTAGTGATAAGATAATAGCTAGATACTTTGATGAGTGTGCTGTAAAAGATAGATGTATTGGATTTCAGCAGTTCAAGGAAACAATTCCGAAGAAATTTTTTCAATCAATCCTGTGTGTATGCAAAGACAATAACATCAACATTTTAAATGCAATTGGTTTTTGCTCTGATAATGCCTTAGTAATGCGGGGACCTCTTAGCGGGTTGAGTGAAAAACTGTCCTAATCTATTTTCAAAAGGATGCAGTAGCCACAACCTACATTTATCATTCATCGGCTGCATGCAAGCTCTTGCCATTAAGTATACTAAGCTCTATTCTTCACATGCCCACTTTTTTCATAGCCTCACGCGATAAAATCAATAAAAAAACATATGGTACTACATTTTGTTTAAAAATGCTACATTTTGTTGGCGAACGTACTAGTTTTAGTGGCAACGCTGCCTAGTATACATTATACCTACCTTGGGCCGTATAAGTACCCTAGGAATGGCTTCTCACAATCACAACCTTTCGTTTTGTGTGAATTAGCTAAATTGTATGATGCTTTCTCTGGAAAATTATACTCTCTGAATCTATGGAACTCCAACATTGAAGGGCCTACTCTATTTCTTTAAACATAATACAGTCGAACAAGTCAAATCGAAAATGAAATGTCAAAACTGTCAAACTCGCGTAAAAGCAGAAAGTATAGGTCTGCTTGGGCGATGCTTTGAACCTTACTATATTTACTATCTAAAGTCGATATTTACACCTGAAGTCGCATTTTAGCTTGTATCATATGAACGCGTTGTTTCTACATAATCTGTTAGCGCACGCCCTCATAAACGCCGGCCGCATCAGTGAATGAAAAGCTAGGTTTTTGTTGTGTAAAGAAGTGTTGTGAAATGTTCTTCTGTCAGTGAAAATTAGATCTCAACACTCAAGAAGTCAAGAGCATGCGTGCACTGTGCTTCGCAGTGCCTCTGCGCATGACCTATGAAATTTGTTTCTTAGTTGGTTAGCCGTATGTTAGAATTTGAAGCTTCAAGCTGAATGCATTTTATATTCTTTATTACAAATTCTGGATGTATTCGTAGCGTGGGTATGAAATTGTATCTTTTAAAGAAGGATTGTATAACTGCGTAACTTTTGAAGCAAAAATATGTTTTGTTAATTGTATCTTTTTCGAGTGAATTGTAACTGTGTAACTTTAATTTCTGATTGTATCCAAAAGATACAATTGAATCCACTTTTCCATAACTGATTGAGGATGGAGGGTTGTGCTCTGGCCTCTCTCTCCACGATCATCGCATTGTTTCATATTCGTTGTATCGTGTTTTACAGTTTTAACGGTTACGGACATTGGCTTAATTCTTTTAACGCTTTACTACAGTCCCTGACCACTTTTTGTATATGTAGTTATTATTCACTTTAATGTTCATTATTATGTTCACATGTGTTGTTTATTTGGAATATTCTTTCGTCATACAAACTTTAGACATTGATACACTTTCGACACTTTTCATACACTTGCTCTTATGGGGAACTTCCCTTTCGAATACAGCTTCACAATAAATGTTGTTGTTGCTTTCGTTTTTACTTAGTTGCTTGTGCTCTAAATGTGCAGTGGGACATACCGAGCGACGCATTCCACTTCTGACACCGCATGTACTTCAATAAAAAGGACAACGTCATTCGATTTAATTCGTGGTTTTATTTAATTCAATTAGTTAAAGTTATGTTACAGTTTAAATAGAAAAGTTAGATAAATAAAAATTGAGTTTAAGGCGACTTTTTATGACTTAACGATCTTATCTAAGCCGCTTTTCGGACAAGATTGAATGACAAAAAACGAAATTTGTACATAACTGCCTATGTATCTTTTTTTTATCTAACGGAGGGACGAAAATGTGATTTCAATTTTATATTCCTATAATTAAGGTTACTTTGATATTGCGTTACATAACAATCCGTTGTGTAATATTATGAACTTCAGAATTATTATGGACACATAAGGGTTAAGGTTAAGGTGAATCCAAATGACAGTTTTCTAAATTTCAATGATTGAACCCAAATGCCAACCGAACAAGGTACCAGCGCTCCCTTCGACTTAATTGCAGATTTACTAGAAGCAGTATTTGCCTGTCAGTTGATAACATATATTTCGGTAAGCAATTTAAAGTTCATCAGAAGTGTGTTGTGCATCTTTTTATATCACGCGGACAAGTCACACATTTGTCTATTTGACATTCTAGTTATTCAGCCGCAGCAAGACAGACAGCTGAACAATGGAACTGTACAGCTTACACGAAATAATAGAGAATGAATTAGAAAAAAGAAGGAGCAATAAAAAAGGATTCGCAAACACCATTCTCCTCTTTCTTTAGCGTACTTACTTAATGATCGTTATATCGTTGTCATTGTGGGGTTCGCGCTTGTCGCTGGTTGTCGAGGCCACCATCATTGTTGTTCTGTGAACAGTATGTTGACAAACTGCGACGACCTCCTCATATCCTGTTCGCATTAAGGTGAACAAGTGAATTTTATGTTTCGACACAGAAAAAAAAAACAAACAACCTGCCAGTGGTTTCTCCTTGGGATCTTTTCCATTTCCATCAAGTCAGCCCCGTGCAATGGAACAATAAAGTTCACGACATTATCAAAAAGGATTTTTCCTTGCTCTTGGAAACGAACAATTTCCTTTCAACGCTGTTGTTTTTTTTTTTGCACAGCTTTCGCAGGCGATTTTGTTGATGATGACATATTGTGGAAGGAATTTAATTGAACGTGCGTTAGATAGTCGTATGGTTGTGTCCTGTTGCTTTGTTGTGCTTGCAATTAAGGTAGATATGTAGGTTTAATGTGTGATTTCAAAGAAGGCGAGTCGTGCGGAATGTTAAAGGAATGCCAATTGGAACACTACAGGGAAATTGAATTTGTGAGTAGGTACTACGTGTACTCGAAGCTGGCATGCACCATAGAGCATAGCACAGATCAAAAGCAACGAGCAAGTTGGGGATATTACTCTTAATAATAAAAAAAGATATAAGCTCCATCACGATGAATGACTATTTGTATTTTGTGATAAAAAAAAGCGAAGTTTAGAAGCTGACATGTCATATTATGCAGTCTTCAGTTCAAGACCTAAGAGTACTTTTTAGTAAGTCTGCTGTCGTGAATTTATAAGCAAGTTGAAATTAACCGAGGATCCGGTGCCGACTCCAAAACAACGTATGACGTATTAAATTGTCTGGCTGCCTCGGCTGTCTTCGCAGTAGACCTTTTTGATGGTTTCGGGCTGTAGCTCACGGATTGCTTGGATGATGAAACATCTAGCTAATCACGCACTAAACTAATTCAATTTGCACATCTCTAGCTAGCACCGAAAAATCTAGTACAATTGATCCTTGGATAGTGGCTGCACTGAATTATATTCTAGCAGATTCCCTCTTTCCTTTTTGTGAGCTAGGTGATCATTCATTTCCTTTCAGAGAAATCTGCCATTTCAATCTTAGTTCTGAAGGCATAAGCATATGCATCCAGCCTTAATTAAGTGACATAGTCTTAGAAGTTTTTTTTGTTTAAAGTACCTAATCTTATTTTAAGACGTGTAAAAAAAATATATAAATTCTTTAAGGTAAGAGAAATCATAGTTCGTATTTGAGTTTTTAAGTCTAATAGGAGTTTTCTCTTTAAGAAAACTTAGATTAAGTGAGACATAGTCTACTTATCTACCCGCATATACTACCTGAGATAATTCAACACGTGCACGAAGATACATAACTACAACATTGAAATAAAACGAGGCATGCAACACAGCACAAGCTACACAAAATCGTATAAAACAACACACAAAACAAGCTAAAAGCATCTACAAAGCTACACAAACACGCATACTCGAAACACATAAAGCGAAAACACATGTTATCACAGCACACGAATATCACAGATCTTATAAGTATAATTGGGTATATTTATCTAAAAAACACTATAACTATATAACTATAAAAAATCATATACTACGTCTAAGTATAAAAAAAATCTAAGCTAATATCACAGTCCTTATCACAGTCATTTAAGTATTTGAGTATTGAGTTCCAGGGAAGCAGTATGTATTTGAGTTTGAATTTAAGTAGTAAATACATAATCATGAATTGTTAATTAAATAAAATAAAAATAAATATGTGGCGCAACAGGCGGTAGACACCCTAGGCCTAGCTTCTCGCAACCATTCGTTTGTGTGAGTTTCTATTTTTGGGACGAATGGAAGGGACCTACAATTTTATGCCGATTCCGAACGGCTGAATTGAGAAGCTTTTTCAGGACAGAGTTATACTCTCGGATGTTTGTCAGACGTTCGCGAGAGGTGGCGCAGTAGAAAAAAACACTAAGATGTAATTTGTGTTTTTCTGGGGATCGAATCTGGGATCCCTCGCACAGCAGTCCAGCACACTAACCACTGCGCTACTGCGCCCACCATGAATTGTTAATTACATATTTTATTTCGGGTCAATTCTCCTTTCTTCTCCACAACGGCGGTAACCCTCACGTTCTCATTGGAACTTAGTTCTTCCCACCCCCAGCCCTGAGCAAGCCGGAAGAAAAGAACAAAAGAGAGCAAACAAGAACTAAGTTTCGTTAAAATCAAAAATACTCTCTTTATTTAATAATTGTGGCCATACGCCACAATGATATTGGCCTTAAGTGCTTGAATCATTTCCGGATTGTTGGCATAATATCGGTCCTTCACGGTTCCCCACAAAAAAGGATCAAAAAAACGGCCAAGACGGCTGACAAAGCGATTAGGGAATTTGGTGCGCAAAAGATCGATCGTGGCATGAACTTGAGGTCGTCCGAATCCATGTCTTCAATTTCAGTACCTACAAAAAAGGCGATTAACATGGCTCTGTAACGCCCACCGTTGACCGAAACGTTGTTCCCAGCCTCAAGAAAAATGGTCCAATGATGCCACCATTCCACAATCCACAAACTTTCACTCTCTGTGGATGCATTGGAACCGCACGACGACGGGGACCATGAGTGTTGTCCACTAGCATACCAGTCTCAGGAACTTTTTGAACAAACTTAGTACAGCAGGCGCGGTGGGTGCTTCATTCCGGTCAAAACTTCTTTTCAAAAAACGCACTGTTTGCTGGGCTATATAGCACTCACTTTGGAAATAAGTTTTCAATATTTCCCAACGTTGTTCAGGCGTAAAGCGACTCATTTCGTTCCGCGGAGATATGATTTATGATACTGACTTTCTGTCAAGATTTCGTGCGGGAAACAGTCATTGTCAAAATAACCTATGATTTAAAAAGAAACCATTAGATGGCCCACCCTTATATTATTTACTCGTATGTACGATAAGAACAGGTTTAATAAAGAAGAGATCCAATAGACATTTATACCGTTCAGCGACGATTCGACGAAACATAACTGTAACTTCCCGTTCAATCGATTTACAGGGGAAAGTACTTACGCTTATGTTATCACTTTAAAGATTTTACAATTAAATTAGTTTGCCTGTGGCTATTGAATCATAGACCACTAGGACACCTCAAAAATGCACAAAAAATAAGCATAAAAATAAACTCAAATAGTACGCCGAAAATCGCGCCAAATCCATTAAAAAAGAACCTCAAGGATGCTTCAATGCTTCTTATTCGTAGGAAACTACAATGAAACTTTATTTGCTACGTATCCATCCCTATACTCCAGCCACCTTAAACGCATAACATCTTATCGCAGCAAAACCCATCGTCCTCTTCATATATAGATCAACAACCATGGGAAATGCAACTGATTCACTTAAGACTCTTCTCGTGTAAGGTGTGTAGCAACCTACTTCGATTTCAATTCAAAAACGGCTCAAGTAATGCACTCTTATCCTCGAATAACATTCTATTCTCCAGCGGGTCTAGCATCTTCGAAGCTAGAATCAAATACGTAGGGAGCTACCTACTCCAAGTCGTCGAACGACAACATCGAATTTCAATGAGATTTGTCATCTCATTCCCAGATGGATGCATTTGATGGCGCTCCGGATATAATTCGCAATAGAAAGAAGAGCGAAGGATGAATGTGAATACGCCCTTACTGGTGCAGTGCGGGTATGCAGCATTTGCACAGATGATGGGTAGGAATGGGATGAAGGAGGAATCCGGTTATTGCAATGTCATTACGACGAATGGAACCTCAATTTCAGGAAGTGCAATAAGTAGGGCTTTTTGATTGAGAGTGCAGAGATCACAATATCATGTCAGCAAGATGATGTCCTAGACGTGCGATGGTCACTGAGGTGATGTTTAAATTAGTAATGGAAATAACATTGGAATATGACCAAAAGATGAATTTGAATTCGATGTTAGTACATTTCATTAGAACAAAGTGAATAGGAATGCAAAACTGGGCGACAGTGGCAGTGACAGCACTCCAAGACCATGTAGTGCTTCTGGTAAAAGGAAAATGTTTACTCTCTATCTGTCTATAGGCGTGTTTTTCTGAAACCCCGCGAGCAAGCGGTTCAATTGCCCGCAAGCTGAAGCCAGCCGAACTTTTATATCGTCAAGTATACCATGGTTTCCTTTGTGCATGAACACACGATCACAGGCATGACTTTCATTCCCATAAACGATTTGGCTACACACAAAAATAAGGCGTCAGTCATTCCAATCAAATCAAATCAAATTTGGCAGGCACAGGAATACTGAACTTTGCACTGTGCGCTTCTGCCTTCCCATGTACGTCCTGTCCAGTGAGACACGTAGATTTTGAGTGAGTAGAAAGAGAAGGTAGATGGGACAGAAAATGCAACGAAAATCGACTTTCAGAAATAATTCTCGCATAGACATGAAGGCTATTTTCCGCACCATTGCGCTTTCGATACAAATCTTCATTTGATATTTTCGTTGATAGAGTGCGGACGTCAAACACTAAATTTCAATTCTGCAATGTTTTCAATTTGTATTTCGCACTTTGTTATAAGTTATGGAGGGTCCACTTGACGTTCGGACCATTGAAAATGATGATGATGAATGATGATGAAGTTATAAGCCTTTCGCGAATAAATTAGATAAAACCTATCCCCCGCCATACAAAATTTCGTTTGTTTTCCATGTCGTTCATGGTAATAAAGGCCATGCCCAAGACCGCGTGTCCATGCACATTATGCTTTGTTCTCCATTGCGCAAGTGTCAGTGAAAATTCTAAGCCACTTGTTGCTTTCTGCGCCACCTGTTTGTGAAGTCCTAGCCAGCGGCTCTCCGGCTAGGGAGAAAATTAAGATTTGATGCCAGCAGTGCCCAGCAGGTTGCTGTTTTGATTAGCATGTGAAATGTGCCTCAATTGGCTAGCGAGGTTTCAGAAAAACACACCTTATGATACTTATTTAATTTAAATTTCCTACAAATCATAAAGATCGCAAGTAGGAAAACAGCTCGATGCCACGATGAAAACCGCAACAGAATGTGTTCGATATCGACACACGATTGAAGAAGGTTTTTAACGGTCTTTGTTCCAATAGAGACTCATCGGGAAGAGTGACAAAGGAAGTCGGCCAACTGGATTCGGGAAGTGATAACTAATTGGGTCCCTGCCACCACAATTGGCTGATTTCTAACTCGCGAGGGTATATTCCACGTGTAGCGAGATCAGCAGGATTGTCGGATGACGAGACATGAGACCATATAACAGCATGAATGTTATTCAGTATCTCGGAGCGGATGTGCGATTAGCAACATATGTCTTCCAATGACTCGGATACTTACTAAGCCATGCTAACACAATGGTAGAGTGGTCGGTCCATAGGTGATCGGCATCGATCTGTAGGAATGAAACCGTTTCAATAGTTAGACGCACCGTTTTGGACAGCAAAACAGCTTCCTGCAATTCAAGTCTAGGTAGAGGAACCGGATTCACCGGTGCCACCTTAGATTTTGCCCATAAAAGATGCGAAGAGAATGAGGACGAGCTGTGCTGAATCCTAAGGTATATAGCAGCTGAATCGGTCCTTTCGGACGAATCACAAAATCCGTGCAACTGGATGGGGGTCCAAGGACTGTATTCGATCCATCGAGGGATTCGAATATTTTGGATGTCGGGAGATTAGTGAAAAATGCTTGCCAATTGTTTTCAGTCACCGGGAGAAGAGGGTAATCCCAGCTAGTGCCGTCCTTCCAAATTTGTTGCATGAGGATTTTGGCGGATATGACGACCGGGGCCAACGCGATGGAACTTACAATCTGGTGATCACAGATAGAACGCTACGCTTGGTTATAGGGGCTAAGCTTGTGATTGTATTGGTGGAAAAGGAAAAAGTATCGGAAGAAGCGTTCCAAAGAATCCCGAGGGTTTTAATGGAGTTATCCGCATTAATTTGTAGTAGGTATTTCTTCAGCAGATCTTCATCGGGGAGGTGGTTTAACAGCTGAAGACAATTGGACGTCCACTTCCGTAGGTGGAAGCCGGTGGAATTAAGGACGGAGTTTTGTGTCATTTTTGCTGAATCAATGTCATGCGCGCCAGACAGCAAATCTATATACAAAGGTGTTTGCTCGTAAAATCAGCGACTGAAATAACAATCGTAACCAATACTATAGGTAGCTGTTAACTCTCCTGCACTCATTGAATTATTTATTATTACAGTTTTCCTACCATTTATATAGATTACGGTTTTTTTTTATATTCCCGCTTTTCCTCAAAATAACAGCAACTTAGCGTTAAGTCATTTGAAGGAAAAGGACTGTAATTGACATTTTGCTATATGAATATGTAGACGAAAATTCAGCCTTGTTTATCAAGATTTTCCATACAACCACTTGTAAAGATCTCGCATAAGAAAACCCTAAGCAAAATCGAAGACTATGATAATCGTATCCAAGCTGACTTTATTTTGACATAATTTTCCTTTTATATTACACATAGATACTCGTATTCATGATATTCTATTAAAATTCCCTACCAATCAGAAAGATCACCTGCAAGAGAACCACGAGAAAAGGTAAAATGATCTCACGTCAAAATACCACCTGCCTGTTCATCAAACATCAATGTCCGACGGAACAGTCGTTAGCGTTCCCATTTATCCTGCGGGGCCCAATAGATAAAGTATCGCCTGTGATGGTTGCCATAAGGGCAGACACATTCCCGTATCATGAACACCCACATCGATTATGTAATCCATTACTTCCGTTTCATTCTAAACGCTGTCGCGTGGGTACAAATACAATTTGCAATTTATTCACATTTCTCCCCTCCCTCAAGTCCAATGGGAACGGGAAGCACAAAAACAAATCACTAAAAATAAGGACACACGGAACGAGCCACGATGCTCGTAACATAAACGGTCAATTGGGAATATTGCCCATAAACGCTGAAAACCAGTAGCGACCAGTACAGATGCCCACAAGTGTTCCGCTCCAGATCGGATTACATTCTACGACGTATCTGTTGTCCATCTAGCAGCAGTATAAGCTGTAGCAGAAGCAGCAGCAGCAGCATCCTCCCCCGTTTTGTCGTTGTCGTGGGTTGGGCAACTGGTGGCGGTATATGTGTACCCATAGAGTCGATGATGGTAGACAACAACGGGCAGATAGCTAGCACATTTATACATTCGTGCGGTTATAAATTGAAAGTTATGGTGTAGAAACAATATCCGTTCGTTATCCTTTTGTCCTAGCTGCGGCAAGTCCAGTAAATATTCCGCCTGTATCCTTCATGCCATTATTATATCCCCGAAACGAAGTTCACATAAAAGTGGGAGCCGAAGGATATTGCGCTCTGCTTGCAACGAACAAAAAAAGAAACCCCAAACAGGAAACAATTTTGAGAATTGTATATATGTATACGGGAAGGTCGCAGAGCAAAGCCACCAGAAGCACCGTCGTCGTCCTCCTTTCAGTATTATGCTTGCTTGCACTCGTAAAAATTACCATTAGTAATTTTATGATTTGTACAGTGCATCCACGTGTAGTGTATGTTGTCGTATATATGTATATGTACTTACTGGCTTTTTGCAACTTGATTCTTGTGTCCTCATCGAGTGCAGGAGCGGAAGTGTATATCCTGGGAAAATGTGTAACTAAAGTAAATGCGTGCCTGAAATTCTAAACGGATTTTGCAAAGCCATTCCTATGTGATTTGGTTACATTCCGGCAACCATTTCGATTGGGAGGCAATCCTTAAAATATATATCACGAATCCCTATCAAGAGAATAATGATGTATATTTCTGTGGGTGGGCGAGCGAGCGAACGTCGTCTGTGGGATTTGGTTGAAAGGCTTTCGACATTAAACGTTCGTATGCCATTTACCGATTATATTCTTATCGATATAATGTATTGATATGTTCAAATGTTAAATTAAATTCTAATTTATTTCATTGGAGATTTTATGAGTGCATTGTTCGATTTAAAACGATAAGGGAGTTCAGAGATGGCATGTTACTACATGTATAGAATCTGTTTGGTAAGATGATGTGACGTCGGGTAACCTAAGAGGATAGAAGTAGAATGGCAAATTGTTTTAAAACAATTTTTAGAAAGAAGAAATTCATTGAAGGACAAATTAATTTTTGAAACGTTTTAATTCCCAACCATTCGTTCAGGTCGTAGGTAAGAGAACCACTATTTGTTATTGTCCGAATATAGTACATAACCTTTTCTGACCGTAAATATTTTATAGAATATCTAACTGAGTTTGATGGTCTATTTTTAGTATGTGAGAGTTCCTAACCATTTGTTTAGATCGGAGATAAGAGAACTGCGTTTTTTTGTTTATACGTTTATATGTATCAATCTCATAAAATAAATAAATACTTCATTGCATAGTGAGTGGGGTGGAGTCTAGTACTCTATTTTCTAAATTATTACAAAAAATCAAAATGAAATAATTTTTAGACAAAACTTCTCCGAGTATTTTGACCTATCATTCATCGGCTCGCTGCACCTAGTAGAAGCTAAAATACCATAAGTTAAAAAAAAATCTAATTTTATCAGAAGTACGCACCACACATATACTGGTACTGGGTCTCATTTTTTGTTTAGTGGCATAGCGCATAGCTATAATGGAGCCAAATGTGGCAGTGCCGTGCTGTGGTACACAAGAGCTTTTGGGCCATTCGTCCAATTTTAGAACTATAAAACTTCTTAATTGAGAAAGAATGATTCTTACAGTTCGGGGTGAACCGAGGCTTCAGCTAACAAGCCTCTCCAGTTAGCCCGGTCCTTAGCTAACTGCCTCCAGTTGCGCACTCCTAGTCGGTTGAGGTCGCCTTCGACTTGCGCGCGCCACTTAAGGCAAGGTCTTCCTCTACTGCGTTGTCCCTCCAGGTTAGACTCGAAGACTCTACGGGCCGGAGCATTTGTTCCCATCCGCTCTACATGTCCTAGCCATCTTAAACGACTTACTCGTAGTTTTTTGACCAGGTCGATGTCGCTTCAAAGCCCGCCAACACAAACGGGACCGAAAATTCTACGAAGAATCTTTCTCTCGAAGCGACCAAGGATATCTTCATTCGATCTAGATATAGTCCAAGCTTCAGCGCCATAAAGCAGGACTGGAATGATCAAGGTCTTATACAGAATCTCCTTAGTTGCTCGGGATAGGCTCTACTACTCAATTGCCTTCTTAGCCCAAAGAAACAGCGGTTAAAAATAAATAAATAAATAGGTGGCGCAACAGGCGGTAGACACCCTAGGCCTAGCTTCTCGCAACCATTCGTTTGTGTGAGTTTCTATTTTTGGGACGAATGGAAGGGAATAGAGAAACAGCGGTTGGCAAGAGTTATTCTTCGTTTAATTTCTTCCGAGATGTTGTTAGAATTTATATCAGAGCCGAGGTATACAAAGTCCCTCACTACCTCAAAGTTATAGCTGTCGATCGTGACGTTTTGTCCGATTCTACGATGTTGGGTGTCCCTTAGACCCATCTTAGATGTACCAGTGACAGCTAGCTGTGTTCTACCAATTATGTCTATATCATCGGCGTATGCAAGTAATTGGACGGACTTTTGAAAGATCGTGCCTTGTGTTTTGGCCTTTGAGTTACGGACAATTCTTTCAAGTATGATGTTAAAAAAGTCGCACGACAGCGCGTCACCTTGTCTAAATCCTCTCTTGACATCAAAGGTTTCGGTGAGGTCGCTACCGACCTTGATGCAGAAGCGAGCTTTCTCCATCGTCATCCTACACAATCGAACGAGTTTTGCAGGGATGTCAAAGCTAGACATGGCTCTGTATAGCTCGTCTCTATAGATACTGTCGTACGCGGCTTTGAAATCGATGAAAAGATGGTGGGTATCGATTTGAACTTCTTGGGTCTTTTCCAGGATCTGCCTAAGTATGAAAATTTGATCGACGGTGGACTTTCCTGGCCTAAAACCGCACTGATTGGGGCCAATCAGGTTATTTACAAAGGGTTTAAGGCGTTCATACAGTATGGCAGACAGGATCTTGTATGTGATGTTAAGGAGACTGATACCTCTGTAGTTGGCGCAGTTGAAGGGGTCTCCTTTCTTGTGGATCGGGCAAACGATGCTGAGATTCCATTCATCAGATTCAGGCTCATTTATTAAAAGAACTGTCGTTCATATGAATCCCATTTCCATGGGAGCACCATCAATAACGTCGTAATATTGTGTCCTATAATTTTTGGACTTGGTCAGCGGTGCTTGTATCTCCTCTCCTTTTCATTATTTATATGGTTTGAATATAACACCGCAGCATTCTCGAAGAATTTTCGACCTAAGTACCTTCATATGTAGAAGTCATTTACTATTTTCTATTCTTGGGCCCCTTTTGACTAGACTGAATTTCAAATCAATAGGTTTTTAATCGTCTGTGTTGAAGCTTGAATGAAGGTGATCCACACGAGCACTATAGTGCATCAGTTTAAGTATTTCAGGGTCTTATTAAGAAACGATGGAAGTAGAAATGCTAAATGTAAGATAGAAACATTTTGAAATAGCTAGCTCAATCTGTTATCCGGAGGACTGAATTTGGTCTTCAATTCGGTATTTGCTCGAACTCTTGATCATGATGAGATTTGGGTACTGCATGACAATTTTGATTGAGGACGACTCGGAGAGAACCAGAAGAGTACGTGAGGTACTTATTGTCGACATGTCCCCAACTCCGGATTCCGATACGTACTATGGAATCCATACCATTAGCAAAACGTCCTCTAGAAAGGACAAGGTTGAGTAGTCTAGATCAAGTCGGAAATCTCTAATCCATGCGTATGGGGAGGAGACTGCACTTGGTGTTTTCCAGCCTGTTTGCGAATGATGGAGGGATCTTCAACTTAAGTGTCCTGTACCCGTGACCGACGCGTCGTAATGGATATGCAGGTTCATTCCCCGGAAAAAAAAAAATTTCATCATAAGGATATTTTCCAATGCGCCACCTTTTATGAACGTCTGACAAACATCCAAAAGTAAACTGTCCTGAAAAAGCTTCTCAATTCAGCTCGGCATAAAATTGTAAGTCTCTTCCATTCTTCCCAAAAATAAAAACCCACACCAACGAAGCTGGGCCTAGGCCTTCCTATACGAACCTGTTGCCCCAACTATTTATTTATTTACATGGAAAAAGACGCGTCATATAAACGCGTCCAATAAATCAAACATATAACTCTCAAAGCCATTGCAATGGTGGGACGTTTTCTTGTTTACTTCTATAGACTTGTTATTGAAAAGAGTCTCCTTGGGAGCAACATGTTACCAATGGCAGTCCTGGTTGCTTACTATACGCGAAAACTCCTCGCAGCATCTGTCTATTGAGGTTTATTACAATTTTTTTTTGCAATTAATATTAGTACCACGCACTTGTCCCGTTTTACCGGTAGACATATAAAATTGACTAAATAATTATCAGATTCCAAGACTATACCTACCGACTCAGATTACACCAAAAGATCCTCCAAAATAATATACCCCCTAGCCGCGCCCTAATTCAAATGATACAGTAAACAACAAAGGACCGATGAATTTATCTCCCAGGTTACAAAAAGGACTTTGAGAGAAACGGAACAAAAAAAAAAAAAAAAAAATAATTCAGCGCGTGTAGTAGTCCTTGTTCGGGATATAATCTTCTCTTGAAGCTGTATATTGCGGGTTTTCATCTTCATCCTTAGATCAGTGTATTAGGGACAGCAACACCAGAATGTTGTTGATGGTGGTTAGTTGTTGCTGCTGGTTATGGTTTGTTTTCTTTTTTAATAAAGTATCACGTTGCACGTTCTTGAAACCTACCTCCGGCCCCCTAGAGGGGGGGCCTGTCACCCGACCGCCACCCACCTTTTGAGCCAGATGACGCGACGACAACGACGACAGAAAAGCTTGGTGAGAATAGATTCTGTTTGGCTTTTGTGGGCTGGTTACCTGAGATCGTATAATGTTGTGCCAGCCACATATGAGAGTGAAATTTAGTGTCCTGATGGGACATTAAGTTAGTTATTTATAATAATAAAATTGTTTTGCACGACCGACAGCGACGAAAGGTACGGCCACGGCGTGTGTGTGTGTAATGGCATAAAATGCCTCTGAGAAAGGATATCTAATATTATGGATGCTTTTAGATGATGTCAACTTTGTGGGTTGGAAATTTTAATGTTGGCGTCCTCTTTGGAATGTACCCATACAGAGGAGATTGATCTTTGAGCGAATTTACGAATTTCTGAAGTTTTGTTTGAGGTTGTCATTGTCAGTCATAGTCGCAGATGTGTCATATTGCATCCCATATTCATATGTAAGGAGAAGTGTTTCTGGATTAGATATCTTGTATACGTGTTTGTGTAGGACATAAACTTTTACCATTTCATTGAGAATTGTGATAGAAGCTACCATATGAGGCGGCAACGATGACTTTTAATTACTTAACGAGGGTTGGGGCTGAGGCAGTTTATCTGAAAAGTCCCTTCAACAGAAAAGTTGATTTAAGACAAGGGAACCTTATATTTTAACGAGGTTAATTTAAGGACAGGTGTAGTAGCTTAGATGTAGTCTCGTTATATTTAACAAAGGAACTGATTTCTTGCTGACCCTCATTGAGATGCGTAGAGAACTTTGGGAAGATATTCTAATTCTATATTTGGTATCCAGTGGTGGATTTGTCAGCAGGCTGAGTAGGCTTGAGCCTAGGGCACCAGTGTTTGAGGGGAACGCAAATATGTTTTTTTTTTTTTTTACTTAGGTACAACTATATGCACACACCCACATCTCCTTCCAATGCTGTGTACATTCTAATCAATGACAGAAATAGGGCGAAGGATAATCCGAGACTCAGACGAGTCGTTTCGTTTGCGCTACGTTTCCCAGTCATTCTCAGTTTCGATCTCAGTTCGTTCCTCAAATGAGTTCCCAACAGTGTTGCCAGCAATTTTCTAAGAGAATATGCCAAATTAAGAAAAAAATATGCTAAATTGTATGGAGGAACTAAGCAAAATATGCTAACGTTTAAAAACAATTTTTTTATTACAAAAAAAAAAAAAGGAATAGCTAAATATAAACACAACATGATGTCTATCTATAATATTAATAAGGAACAAAAAGGGAATTCAGTATTTTGTAATGAAATTTACATTTTTTAGTTATTCAAAAGCACGTCAGTTAGGTAGATACGGAACTAAAACTAAAGTCCGTATATGACTCTACATTTTTCTCTCAATTTTTCTTCATTTTTATCACATTAAATCATCTTAAAAAATCAGCTGCTTGTAAAAAGACAAAAACTGTAGGTATGTATTATGAAAGGGGTAGCAATTGTTTGCAAAGGAACACAAATTTTCAAAAAGTTAGACTTCAAAGTAACGGGAGGAGAAATGCCAAATAATGTTAAAATGTCAAACAAAAAAAAACTGAAAAATAAAATTTGAATACATTTTCAATGCATTTTTTTACCTATATATACATTAATAATGTATACGGCATCACACCTATCGGGAATTTTCTTTCTAATTTTTCGTACTTTTCTAGTTTCATTTTAAACGCGTGAAATATGCAAACAAAAAATCTAGTGTCATACGGGCTTAAGGTCATCATCTTCCCCGTCTTCGTCATTGTACTGATATTTTGCCGAGCCTTTATTTTTTATTCAACAATTTTCTTGTAGTACCTACCTTACCTAACAATTAAAAAACTGTCAGACACTTGACAATTGACAGCTGATTTGAAATTTGTCGACCTATTTGGCATTTTGGTATTATGCGTGCTATTACTATTCCCATTTATGTTTTGATTTCATTAAAAGAAGTTACATTAATACCGAATAAATTTCATCCCTGAATGATTCAGCTAATATTGGTAACAAATTAGCAAATTCTTCGCGTTTATCACACATTTGAAATACCTTCCTACTTTTTTACTACTGCAATTATTTATTGTTGTAGTGGTCTATAGCCCTTAAGGAACTAAAGCCCATCACCAATAATTGAAAAACAAAAACGTCACATCGTATACTGTAATTTATGGAAAAGAAAATGCATCTGTTATTTTGCATA
Source organism: Cheilosia scutellata (assembly GCA_955612985.1). Taxonomy (NCBI): domain Eukaryota; kingdom Metazoa; phylum Arthropoda; class Insecta; order Diptera; family Syrphidae; genus Cheilosia; species Cheilosia scutellata. The sequence continues at coordinate 80,584,853 of OY015311.1, forward strand.
TAGTTTAGGTAGGTACTATAAAAGCGTTCCGTAACTTTTTCGTAAATTTCTCTCACTGTGAGAGAATAATTCCACCCCAGCAGTCAGCACCGTCATTTTGAGGGTCTTTTCCATTTTTACTGCAAAAGTAAAGGAATAGACCTCTAGGTACTATATTGAGAAGCTTTGATTTCATGCAATTGAATAATTGTCATTCACATATTCAGTAAAATACAGAAAATTTTGATGGATGCATATACCACGAATATGTTCATGATGGGTATAAACATAAAGTTTTTGATTTTTTTTATGTTGAATGTTGAAAATATGCTAGATTGCATATAGCATATTTTATTTATACTAATATGAAATTTAAGGTTTAAATATGCTAGATCTAGCATAAAAAATGCTAAAATGGCACCACTGGTTCCCAATCGGAGATTTTTTTTAATTAAACAGGAGACTTCAAATTCTGTAGCACTCAGACCGGGATTGGTCTAAGAAACCCCTTTTTGGTATAGTGGAAGAGAAACCCTTATATTATTCGTGCCCCCGGTGGGTGCTCGAATCAATGGTGCTCGAGTTAAGGGCTAGTTATATAGCCATCAGAAAAGTCAATCCGTAAAAACATGATACAGAACAAAACGGAAACACAGCATTTCATAGCAATTCCGTGGAACATGTTGTGGAATAGTGGAATTGACTGAGAAGTTGAACAGAAAAAGTTGTACGTATGGACAAATTAATAAATTCGTTTTCTAGAAAATTTGAGATCAATTGCTTAACTTTTTTTGATGAATTACTTTATATTTCAAAAGCAACATTTTAATGCCAAGATTGAGTTAAGCGATTAGACTTAAGTATACTCCAAAAAAGGAAACCAATTTTTTTTCGGTTGCATTTTATTGATAGCCTAACAAGCAATGACTCTAATCACTACACCATGTTCACCATCGGAACGAGATAGAATCAATTAATAATTATGATCACAAATAAATCTGTCTATTGAAAAGGTCCTGCAAAAAATATTTCTCAGTACGAAACAGGGTCACGTTGAAAATTTCTATGTCTACCGTAAATAGTATTCCAAAAATATTTATTTCTTGTAAAATGTCAACTAAATTGATGGATTGTAAAAATAACTGACAAATTTGGAGGTAAGGGCGGTAAAAATTGAACAGTCTAAACTTGCCAATGCTTGCATATTAAGAAAGTAGGTATTAATAAAGGACAGCACTAATCCCTACCCCAGCGTATGTGTCAAAAGAAAAAAAAAACACTATACAGCTGACAGTAACAGACTATTATATGTTTGACAAAGGTTTACCCTATTGACATTTTACTTAAAATTATTTTTAGTATTTGTCATGATTGGCATTATATATACTTTCAACTGGTTTAAGGGTAGTGATGCGATTACATGAGAACACAAGCGTTCCCACTCTAGCCTCTCACTATCAACTCCTACTCTCACCTCCACGTTGGTGACTGGTGGGTGCCTAGTACCTCGACCTGAGATGGGGTAACCAACCCCTGTGGAAGATCGTTGGTGGCAGCGAACGAGAGAGGGGGGAGGAGTGTCTACGCACTAAGACATTTCCTCTTGTTTCAGGCGGCAGCGGATGAATTCCCTAGATGGAATCAACGGTGGCGTCTACAGTTCCAGTCAGGTCGAACTAAAGTGTAATCCCTATATGAGCTGCTTCGACTTATTTGGATAACAGGTCTATAGGGATCTCCAATACTGAGCCAGGGTGTTGGAAAAGAGTTGGTGGCGGATGAACCCTAAATGGGTCAACGGCAGCGCTCATATCCCAAAATTGGGTTACTGACATCGGAATGTCCGGCCCGCTGTCCTAGGGTCAAAACAGGGCCTGGCCCTCCAGGTTGGGGGTTGTGCCGTCGGGGTAACTTCCCGACCATGGAGAAAAAGACTAGTTATGAGAGAGACGCAACCAGCCTCGGATAACGAAACTCCTCAAATGGCAATCAGACCCGTAACGTCAGTGGACTACGATATGAGAGTATGCACCTGGAATGTAAGAACACTCTACACCCCAGGTGCCACTCAAAAACTTGAGTCTGTCCTCACGCGGTACAAGGCAGACATCACCGCGATCCAGGAGATACGATGGATAGGATCAGGCATGATGAAAAGAAAAGATTGCGACATTTATTACAGCTGCAACAAAAGACTGCATGTATTAGGATGCGGATTCGTCGTGGGAAATCGGCTTAGGACAAAAGTTATTGACTTCAAGCCGATAAGTGATCGCCTTTCTGTGATCCGCATCAAAGCTACTTTCCAAAACATAAGCCTAATATGTGCACACGCCCCTACCGACGAGGCTGAAGATCCCATCAAGGAGGAGTTTTATGACCTCCTGGATGGAGCCTACGGAGCCTGTCCGGAGTACGATGTAAAAGTTGTACTCGGGGACTTCAATGCTCAAATCGGAAAGGAAAACATCTTTGGCGGGTTAGTTGGTAAGCACAGAATCCACGAAACGACAACAGACAACGGCTACCGACTAATAGATTTTGCAGCAGCTCGTAATACGGTGATAAGTAGCACTAGGTTTCCAAGGCTAAGGATCCACACAGCAACCTGGCGCTCTCCAGACGGTCGAACCGCCAACCAAATCGACCATGTGCTAATCGATGCGAGGCACGCATCCAACATCCTCGACGTGCACACATTCCGAGGGGCAAACGTCGACTCTGACCATTTTCTTGTCGCAGCAAAATTCAGAGCTCGGCTGTCCAACGAGAAGAAGCTGCGAACCGCCCAGAAGAAGAAATTCGACGTTGGACGCCTTAGCACACCTGGAGTAGCCAGAGCCTACAGCGAGCGCCTGAGCATGAAACTCTCCTCTGTGCACTCACCTACCACAGACGCCAACAATCAGTGGTGCCAGTACCGCGACATCATCAAGGAGGTAGCCGAAACCACTGTAGGGTACCAGCCACCCCAGAGAAAGAGCCCGTGGTATGATGATGAATGCGTGTACAGGAAAAAGGTGACAGAAGATGCACACAAGAAAGCGCTGCAACGCAAAACAAGGGCAGCGAGAGAAGAGTATCGAGCCAGGAGAAGAGAGGAAAAGAAGATCCTGCGTAGGAAGAAGAGGGCTTACGCAGCTTCCCAGCTCAAGGAGATCGAAGAGTCGCGCGATCGTAATAACATCCGGAGGTTTTATAAAAAAGCCAAGCAACTGGCTGCTGGCTACAAAACCGGAACGCAGGCTCTTCGAGACAGCGAAGGAAACCTAGTCACCGAAGCGCAGGGAATAGTAGATGTGTTTAAGCAGCATTTCCAGCAACTGCTAAATGGGCATCATGTAGAGAGAGTGATAGGGCAAGAAGAGAACCCGCGTCCAGTCAATGAAGAACTAGTTCCACCACCTAGTATAGAAGAAGTTGGCCTAGCTATAAAAAAGCTTAAGAACAACAAAGCCGCAGGCTCTGATGGTTTACCAGCGGAGCTCTTTAAATACGGTGGTGATGTTTTGGTAGGGAGCATGCACCGAATCATCAACCAAGTATGGCTGGAAGAAAACATGCCCGATGACTGGACTATCAGCTCCATATGCCCCATCTACAAAAAAGGCGATCCTATGTCTTGCAAGAACTATCGAGGCATATCCTTGCTTAATGTTGCATACAAGATCCTATCCAACGTACTGTGTGAACGTCTTAAACCGTTCTGCAACACACTAATCGGCACGTACCAGTGTAGCTTTCGGCCCGGCAGATCGACTATAGACCAAATTTTCACACTGAGGCAAATCCTGGAAAAGACCAACGAATTTCAAGTCGAAACTCACCACCTATTCATCGACTTCAAAGCCACGTATGATAGCATACATCGCCAGGAGCTCTATGTGGCGATGGCCGAATTCGGAATCCCGGCAAAACTGATTCAGCTGTGTCGCGTGACGCTGGAAATCACGCGCTGCAATGTGCAGTTTGGAAGCAGCTCCTCCGATCTATTTCAAACTTGCACCGGATTTCGGCAAGGAGACGCGCTGTCATGCGACTTCTTCAATCTCGTACTGGAGCAGATAGTGCGCAGGGCAGGTATCAACACGGAAGGCACTATCTTCAACAGATCCGTACAGCTACTGGGCTATGCGGACGATATTGACATCATCGGTCGCTCCCAGCGTGCCGTGGTAGAAGCGTTCACGGCGATTGAAGAACAGGCGAAGTCCGTTGGCCTTCAAGTAAATGAGGACAAGACTAAGTACATGCTATCAACAAACAAACAAGCATCTGTCCACCGCCTAGGACAAAACGTCACTATTGATAGCAACAACTTCGAGGTAGTTAAGGAGTTCACCTACCTCGGAGTAAACATGAACTCCACGAATGACACCCTAGTGGAGATCCGGCGAAGAATTACCCTAGGAAACCGTTGCTACTTCGGTTTGGCAAAACAACTGGGTTCAAAACTCCTAACTCGAAGGACGAAATGTGTGCTCTACAAAACCCTCATCCTGCCAGTTCTGCTTTATGGCGCCGAGTGCTGGACGATAAGCAAGAAGGGAGAGCTGATACTGGGCTCCTTCGAAAGAAAAATACTTCGGCGGATTTTTGGTCCTGTGTGCGAGGAGGGCGAATGGAGGAGAAGATACAACCGCGAACTCTATGAGCTGTACCAAGATGTGGATGTAGTCCAAAAAGCCAAAACGCGTCGACTACATTGGCTCGGCCACATCGAGCGAATGGACAATAATGCTCCAGCTAAGAGGATCTTCGAATCCCAGCCCCCAGGTTCGAGAAGACAAGGAAGACCGAACCTCCGTTTCAAAGACCAAGCCATCGCGGATGCCAGAGCGCTTGGTCTCGACAACTGGAAGCAGCGTGCCCGGGATCGTAGAGGATGGAAGGCTGCAGTGTCTCAGGCAGAGACTCTTCACGGGTCGGGAGCCCGATAAGTAAGTAAGTAATACTTTCAACTAAGACCATTAGCTATTGAAGCTTCGTAGATATTTTCTTTATTCTATTTCTTTTTTTTTATAATCCGCACTTTTACTTAAGGCGTTCCCTTAAAGCGATAATGCCACAACTGGAAAGGGTTAAAATGTAGTATCTAATAGTGGTACTATTAAAGGCGGAGATGCATCGGCTACCTATACCATGAGAACATATATAGGTGGTAATAATAGAGATAAGGTAAAGTACGGTGTTATGATATGAGGAGCCTCGTATTTGAGCTTAGGCTGAATTAAGGTCTTAAGATTCTAATCGTTAAAAATTTAACTTGAATTTAACGATGCACACTAGAGTTGAATGTGTTGAATTCGAAATTGATGCGTTGGGCCATGGTCACAAAGTGGACGACCAAGATAAGATCGGATCGCCTCAGTACGGATAGAGAGGAGCTTGGTATATTGTTTTTCTTTGTAAAAAGGACAAGCAGTCTTTGGGTTAACACTATCACCAGCTGCAGTCGGTTCATCCCTGATAATTTTCAATTTTTGAAGTTATACTCCTTTCGGCGCAGTTGAATCCACATTGCTGCGAAAGTCTTACTGCAGAAGTCAAATGCTCATTGTCGCTAAAGTAAAATTTGTATTGTAAATTGTATGTGCCTTCAACCTTCTATTTTTACCAGGTCTAATACTAAAGAGACCGACAAAACAAATTAACACAGCCTTCGAGTCAGAGCCGTTGAATGACAGCGAATAAAACAACATTCGAGTACTAAACGGCGGACTTAATGGAACCCTTTGAAGGATAAAACATTGTTCTGCAACTCCAGCAATACCCAGCAATATCGATTAACTGCAACTTCGCTCTGGAACTCATCCAATGCACGCTTTTTACCTTTAGCAAAGATAATATAATCTTTATAATAATATATAATTATTATCTTTGCCTTTAGTATACATTACATATACGATATACCTTTACACCGACTTAGAAGACGACAAAGTCCAAGATATATCCTTCATTTCTTTGAAGTGTAATCACCCAAAAAATTCGCATTCGCCCCAACGAGAAAAGTATACTTCTCAAAGGTAGACAAGGAAAAAAAGAATCCCTCAACTATTTATCCCAATTAACTTTCACGCGTCACGCCCGAGGATATGGTCACACATATAATCTCATAAAATTGAACAAAAGAACAATTTTGTTGTCCTGTAAACTTGGAAAAAATCATCAAAGTACATAGATTTTCGACAAGCTTAAGATGTTACCAGTGGTATTTCCAACACACACACACACATAAAACAAACAAAACATCGAATTCGACCCCTCATCGGAGAATACTATGAGTGAGATTCAGTGAACTTCAAATCATGAGCCTCTTTGCTCCCTTTCCGTTTCACCATCGTCTTGTGCTAATCTTTCTCGTGTGAACATCGATTAAAAATGAAACTGGACAAAGTTCAAGGATTTCATGGTTTTCACCACACCACAACACAAACAATTCCAAAGAAACAAAATACACTATAACAAAGCAACATTTGCAGAGTGAAATCTGACACTAACTGCAGACCCCTGCCAGGATAATTAATATCCTCCGACCGCACACTATAGCATAGCAACCAACCGACAAGGAGTAAACCAAGAACGCAATTTACAATTGAAAATGTCCTGAACCCCATAAAGTCGCCCATCGTAACATAATCTTGTATCCTTTTGGTATTTCTCAATGAAATTAGCTGACGAAAGAGAATACAAAAAAAATGTAGGATAAAAACAATTTGTACCTCCAGCCCACCACCACCAATGAGAAGGGATTCAGGATTCAGCTTCAGCCGACCATTATCGTCTTGTGTAATCGAAAGCGTGGGAGCTCGACACTAGACAAAAGTCCCATAGACTCGAACATTTCGTCATCTGACAGTGGTGGTGGCGGCGGCGGCGGCGTCGGTGGCAACAATGGCGTCTCTTTTGGTGAATCAGTTCAGTGAATGTGATGATCCCTGGCCAACATCTTCTTGATTTGGGTGTACGCACTTTGTATTCAGCGCTGCTACTGCTACTATGCTGCTCGTACAATATACCTACATATAGCAAGGACTCGTGTTTGTTGTGGTTGGCAAATGTGCATTTTGCCTTATAGTTGGCCTGTGCACTGTGTGTGTGGGGGCAAGAGACAAATTGCAAATAGGAAAATGTCAAGTCACTTAATTTTTGAGAAAAAAAAAAAAAAAAATAAATAAAACTAAGAAAACCATTTTTGAACGTTGGTTGGAGGCAGGAAATTGTCATGGATAAGCCAGAGTGCGGTGCCTTAAATTGTTTTTTTTTTTTGCGTTGTTGTTTTTCTATTTTTCTTACCCAGGATGTGGGGGCTAAGTGATTGACTGCGTTGTACGAGGAGAAAAAGATACGATGATGTTTGCATTGTGGCAGGATGCACGTGGGCATTTTTACGTGGCTTTTATTAATGGATTTAGAAGTATGATGTCATTGCAGCAGAGTGAAGAAATTTTTATGAATGAAGTCGCGTACATGTTCAATGAAAGGACAATTGCAACGAGTATTGTGAGTATCCACACCTAAGCTTTTGATGGTGACACAATTGTGTCGGGTGTACGTATAGTCCACCTACATACAATTTATCCATAGCCAAATCATTTGTATAGTACCTACTACAAACAACTGACCTTCAAGCCAACTGACATTTTATGGAACATCAAGTTAGGGTGGTAGGTGGTAACGCCTTACACTATAGTCCTAGTGGATGTTATAAATGTTGAATGCTTTGTTGTCCAAATGTTATACAACATTTTGTGCTATTGAAACCAATTTTTTTTTCTTGAAAAACTATGCCAATGAAATAAAGTAACAGTTTGATGAAGCTCCCATAGATTTAAGTTGCAGTTCAAGTATATCGTGCTCTATAAGTATGGAGTAGTGGATGACAAGGACAAAATGTTGTAATGCCTTCGGTGGAAATAATCATCGCAACAACTTAGGGGGCAACAAAGCATTCAACTGTTATATAGCTATTGGACCCCACTAGTAACTTCAATTTAAATATTTTTTTAGGTCACAATATAATATTTTTTTATGGAAAATGTTTGCCATTGTGAATTCGTCAATTTTAGGCTGGTTTAGTGTCCAGTCAGTTTAATTAGGCACCACGCATTGTTTACTGTTCCCACCTCTGTATTACTTGTAGATATATGTGGCAGTTAAGATGTTCAAATAGATTCCCCGAAAATTCACTAATAAAAAATAAAACGAACAAATTTTGGAAACAAATCATATTCCGTAGGTATAGCTATTGTGACCTACACAAAACTTATGGCAAAAACTAAAAGTGATTATTATTAAGAAGACTAAATGAACTCTCGTAGCTCAAACCAACTGCGTTGGTTTTAACCAAGTCGACCTTTATGAACCCACAATGCCAACATTTTCTAAAAAGAAGAGCTATTGTGACCTAAATATTTATCTTAAATTTATCTTAAGTCCCTGCGCGGTAATAATAATCATTTTTTTGTGTCCAAGTTAGAATTCATAAACTCATAAAGTATGAAATAATCTATTGTGACCTACGAAATATTTAAGGTGAAGGTTAAAAAAAAAAAAAAAAAAAAAAATAGGTGGCGCATCAGGCGGTAGACACCCAAGGCCTAGCTTATCGCAACCTTTCGTTTGTGTTAGTTTCTATTTTCGGCATGAATGGAAGGGACCTACAATTTTATGCCGAGTCCGAACGGCTGATTGAGAAGCTTTCTCGCTTTCTCAGGACAGTCATACTCTCGGATGTTTGTCAGACGTTCGCGATAGGATGTAATTTGTGTTTTTCCGGGGATCGAACCTGGGATCCCTCGCGCAGTAGTCCAGCACACTAACCACTGCGCTACTGCGCTCAAGGAATGATTATTAGTAAGGTCCACTAGCTATTGTAAAATTTATATGAAAGACATCGTCATTGTGAATTATTAAAACTTAACCTGGATACCTAAACTGAGCTTAACACTTATTAGCTATTGTGATCTACTAGCAATTTATAGTCATAATCAAAAATTTGTGTTAGTAATTCCAATTAGTCCTTAGCTGGTGGGATCAGACTGTCTTAACAGCTGACATAAGGGTTGGCATCAAAAGTTCAAAGATATTCGTTATAATTAACCAAACATTTTCTGTGCAACAGATCCATAAGAAGCTTATGAGCGTATAGCTTTGTCTGGGGTTTATAAAAAGGATCTTAGGATTTGAACATCGGTCTGATGTCCAAAACATTGACAACCGAGTCCACTGCGACTAGATAATTTTTTACGTTGACGAAAAAAGTGGATGTTTAGGGAGCATTGAGGCCCATTGCGACCAGCCTTTTATAGTTAATTTGTTCATAGATCTTCTCAAACCATGTAGGGGTACCAAAGTTAGATCGTCTTACATACTTAGATGGCACTACAGTCCGGGGTGGACCTGGGCCTCAACCAACATGCCTATCCAGGTAGTCCGATCTTTGGCTAACCGCCTCCAGTTGCCCACTGCAAGTGGTTGAGTTCGCCATCCACTTGTGCGCGCCACTTGAGGCGAGGTCTTCCTTCACTGCGTTTTCCTCCGGGTTGGAATCGAAGACTCTTCAGGCCGGAGCGGTGGTGTTCATTCGCTCTACATGTGCTAACCATCTTAGAAGACTGATCCGTACTTTTTTGACCAAGCCGATGTTGCTGTACAGCTCGTAGAGTTCACCGTTAAATCTCCTACTTCAGAGCCCGTCAACTCAAAAAGGTATAAAATTCACTCAAAGAATTTTGCGTTCGAAGTGACAAAGAAGATCTTCATCCACCTTTGTCAACCCGCGGTACTAATAATCATTTTTAGTGTCCAGGCTAACTTTTACTAAGTCACAATGGCGAAAATTATTATATAAAATTTTCTATTGTGACCGTCAAAATATTTAAGTTGAAGACTAAAAATGATTATTGGTAAGGCCCAACGTCTATGCTTTTGCGCCATAGAGCACATAGAGCACGATTGGGATGATGAGGGTCTTATATACAGTCTCCTTACCTTAGTGTTTTTGACAAGGCCTTACTAGTCATTTGTCTTCTTAGGCCAAAAGAACAGCGGTTGTTAAATGTAACTCTTTGTTTGATTTCTGCTGTGGTGTCACTATCAGAATTTATAGCGGAGCCGAGGTAGACAGAGTCCATTACCACCTCAAAGTTATAGCTGTCTATCGTCATCGTGACGTTCTGTCCGATTCGTCGATGTTGTGTGTCCCTTCTTGTTGTCAGCATATATTTTGTTTTGCCCTCATTCATCACTAAGCCCATTTTTGCCGCCTCTGTACTAATACTCGCTCCGCGGTACTAATAATCATTTTTAGTGTGCAGGCTAACTTTTACGAAGACACAATGGCGAACATTTTCATATAAAATAATCCATTGTGACCGTCAAAATATTTAAGTTGAAGACTAAAAATGATTATTGGTAAGGCCCAACGTCTATGCTTTTGCGCCATAGAGCACATAGAGCACGATTGGGATGATGAGGGTCTTATATACAGTCTCCTTACCTTAGTGTTTTTGACAAGGCCTTACTAGTCATTTGTCTTCTTAGGCCAAAAGAACAGCGGTTGTTAAATGTAACTCTTTGTTTGATTTCTGCTGTGGTGTCACTATCAGAATTTATAGCGGAGCCGAGGTAGACAGAGTCCATTACCACCTCAAAGTTATAGCTGTCTATCGTCATCGTGACGTTCTGTCCGATTCGTCGATGTTGTGTGTCCCTTCTTGTTGTCAGCGTATATTTTGTTTTGCCCTCATTCATAACTAAGCCCATTTTTGCCGCCTCTGTACTAATACTCGCTCCGCGGTACTAATAATCATTTTTAGTGTGCAGGCTAACTTTTACGAAGTCACAATGGCGAAAATTTCCATATAAAATAATCCATTGTGACCGTCAAAATATTTAAGTTGAAGACTAAAAATGATTATTGGTAAGGCCCGCTGTCTTCTGGCAATGATGTCGATGTCGTCAGCGTATGCAAGTATAGTTTCACAGACTTAGATGGTCTAGGACTCGGCCATTAAAAATTCGAGCTCCCTATAGCAAGAACAGCGAAGGAAACCTAGTCACCGAAGCGCAGGGAATAGTAGATGTGTTTAAGCAGCATTTCCAGCAACTACTAAATGGGCTTCATGTAGAGAGAGTGATAGGGCAAGAAGAGAACCCGCGTCCAGTCAATGAAGAACTAGTTCCACCACCTAGTATAGAAGAAGCTTAAGAACAACAAGGCCGCAGGCTCTGATGGTTTACCAGCGGAGCTCTTTCAATACGGTGGTGATGTTTTAGTAGGGAGCATGCACCGAATCATCAACCAAGTATGGGTGGAAGAAAACATGCCCGATGACTGGACTATCAGCTCCATATGCCCCATCTACAAAAAAGGCGATCCTATGTCTTGCAAGAACTATCGAGGCATATCCCTGCTTAATGTTGCATACAAGATCCTATCCAAAGTACTGTGTGAACGTCTTAAACCGTTCTGCAACACACTAATCGGCACGTACCAGTGTAGCTTTCGGCCCGGCAGATCGACTATAGACCAAATTTTCACACTGAGGCAAATCCTGGAAAAGACCAACGAATTTCAAGTCGAAACTCACCACCTATTCATCGACTTCAAAGCCACGTATGATAGCATACATCGCCAGGAGCTCTATGTGGCGATGGCCGAATTCGGAATCCCGGCAAAACTGATTCAGCTGTGTCGCGTGACGCTGGAAATCACGCGCTGCAATGTGCAGTTTGGAAGCAGCTCCTCCGATCTATTTCAAACTTGCACCGGATTTCGGCAAGGCGACTTCTTCAATCTCGTACTGGAGCAGATAGTGCGTAGGGCAGGTGTTAACACGGAAGGCACTATCTTCAACAGATCCGTACAGCTACTGGGCTATGCGGACGATATTGACATCATCGGTCCCATCATGGACATCATGGCGCCGAGTGCTGGACGATAAGAAAGAAGGGAGAGCTGATACTGGGCTCCTTCGAAAGAAAAATGCTTCGGCGGATTTTTGGTCCTGTGTGCGAGGAGGGCGAATGGAGGAGAAGATACAACCACGAACTCTATGAGCTGTACCAAGATGTAGATGTAGTCCAAAAAGCCAAAACACGTCGACTACATTGGCTCGGCCACATCGAGCGAATGGACAATAATGCTCCAGCTAAGAGGATCTTCGAATCCCAGCCCCCAGGTTCGAGAAGACAAGGAAGACCGAACCTCCGTTTCAAAGACCAAGACATCGCGGATGCCAGAAGCCAGAGCGCTTGGTCTCGATAACTGGAAGCAGCGTGCCCGGGATCGTAGAGGATGGAAGTCTGCAGTGTCTCAGGCAGAGACTTTTCACGAGTCGGGAGCCCGATAAGTAAGTAAGTATAGCAAGAAAAGCGACGATCCTCCTTTTGTCATTGTTTTTTTTTTTAATTTTTTCAGTATCAATTTGTCGTCAAAAGCCTATTAGAGGAAGTTCGATAATTCATTTTATAGAAGTGAACAGATCGTCACTAGAAAGGTTCCTTACTCAAAGGTTTTGGGATTATGAATGCTATTAAGATTTGAGACAAAATCAGAACCAGGCTTCAGGTTAACCATTAAAAAAAGGTTGTTACTTTAGTGCGCCTTCTGGTCAAAAGATTGTAGGCAAAAGTTCCAAGCTGACCAACAATATTCAAACTAGACAGTTCTGCAAAGAAACAATTAAGTGCGATAGGGCCTGAGATGGGACTTAAGATCCTCTTGTATTAATCATTACTCTTCTGTTAAAGATAGTACCTTCCGTGTAAACATCTACCCTGCGCACTACCTGCTCCAGCATAAATGAGAAAGTCACGTGATAGTTGATCTCCTTGCTACACACTTAGAATAGTTGGGAAAAGCTACTTGCAGATTGCACCGCGTATTTTCCAGACTCCCTGCTCAACTGTGTTATTAGCTCAACCCTTAGTAACAACGACACAAAAATTGAAGACTGAAAAAGCCCTAGAAAACCATAAATTCCATTAAATTCGACACACCCCAAAAAAAAAAGGCCGGTCAAAGGCAAATGCCCCATCTGAGGTATCATCGTCATATCACATCCCATATGGTCTGAACTTGAGCACCCTCATTTATCTAAGTAGTATCAGTTAGTTGTGCAAGTTTGTGACTTCATCTGTATTGTGTATTTTCGAATGAAAGGGAAATTGTCCTTAAATTACGGCTAACTTTCCCCATGGAAAACTTACGACAATAATAAAGGTCATACCTACGCTTATAATCCATCTTCTTCCGCACATCTGCAGAGGCTACATATGTCGATTACCAACATCCTTTACGAGACAGTGCGATACTGGCGCGCCTAAAAATAAAGAGTCAAGCCATATAACATTCATTGTATCACACAATTTCTCATAAGACCACTCAAACAATTTACCTACATAACATTCACAGTGGGCTGTGCAGAGCTCATAACCCCTTATGTAATCGTTCAACAGCCACAAGACGGTTTTCCTCTGAAGAAATTCATCGGTGTAACTCTGATGATTATGCTATAGAACTGAATTCACGACAAGGGGGAACAATAAACCTGGGTAGCTCATCTTGTGTCCGACAAAGGTGGCATGTCTTAATTTATCTATAAAATTCTTCTCTACGTGTATTGTAATTGAACTCCTCCTAAACGGCTGGACCAATTTTAATGAAATTTTGTGTGTGTGTTTGAGTGGGTCCAAGGATGGTTTAGATTTATATTTGGTGAAAATTGGACAAAAGGGCGTGGCATCTCCCATACGAAAAAAACAAAAAAAAATTGTATATCTAGAAAACTACCGAACTGATTGAACTAACATTTTAAGAAATAATTTTTTATTGGTAAAGATGTTTCTGTGAAAGTTTGATCAAAGTTGGACAAAGGGGCGTGGAACTTTTCATATAAAAAAAAAAAAATACTTTTTAAATGCTATTTCTCGACACCAACCAGCTAAAGTTGTAAAATTGTTGACATTGATGTGCATTGTCCAAACAAACAACCGCGCGAAGTGTGGGCGGGATTGGAAAACGGGCCATGGCACCACCGTTACTACAAAGTTATTTAAATGACTATATCTGAACATTGACTGATTGAAGCATTTTACAAAACCTGGCGGGATTGGTCAAAAGGGCTTGGCACCTCTCATAACAAAAAATGCATTTCAAACGCTATTCTCCGACAGTCATGGGAACAAAAATCTAGTCTAGACAATACAATTCGTGGGCACACGACTGAGTCACGACAGTCCGGATACATCGGTTAAATAAAACGGCCGCAGGACAATTTGCGGACAATGAAAATGTACGAGCAGCAAAACAACGTTTGCCGGGTCCGCTCTAGTCTATCTATATATATAAAAATAAGTTGTATTGTGTTTGTAATTGATGTTCTCTGTAATGCGTTAACCGATTTTGTTTCTGGAAAATTCCCATGAAAAGTGACATCAATACCAAGGTTTATAAGTATATCTGGCCTTTGTATTTGTATTGGTTCATGAGTTATAGGGACGTGGCACTTCACATACAAAAAAACATTCCAAATCTTATATCTCAAAAACCAATTGAGCTCAAATTTGCAGATAATCTTAGGCATTGGCTCAGGAGTGTTCCTGCGAAAATTTGTCAAAATTGGACAAAAGGGCGTGGCGCCTCCCATACAAAAAAAAAAACATTGCAAACGCTATTCTTCGACAGTCAAGGGAGCCAAAGCTTGTACAATTTCTAACATTGATTGCATTGAAAAACCAAAAATGATGTTTGCCACAGACCACTACAATAAAAACTGTTTATCACTGATTGAAATGAATTTGAAATTGATTTTTTTATTTTTCTATTTTGCACTCCGAAGTGTGTAGGGATTCGCTAGTTCTGTTATATTTATACGGTTCCAGAGTTAAGCGGTAAATATATCTCATTTGCTATTGTATTGCAGGATGATTATTCCAAGAATCGCCACCAGTCGCCGAGTCAAGGACTCTGGATCGAGCGGGTGTGTCGTGCGGCGAGCATCATGCTTCAATCAATTTTTCCCTCTCAATTTAGAGAACCTAAAAAGGACCGCAAGGGATGATGAAATTTTCCATTCAAATTAAAGTCAAGCAAAAACGATGTGCGCCATTGTGTGTGGTGATTAAAAGTTCCTGTTGACCTTTCCCACCATGGCACGCTGGCCAAACATAAACTCACAAAATTTCATGAATCACTGCACATCATCGATAGAGTTCCTCTTTCTCGCTCGCTCGCTTTCCCACTCGTTCTCGGTGCCGATTGAATGACCAATTTTTGCCCGATTTCGTCATGATGTTTACACACAGAACAACTTGTACACACATTCACACAAAACGAAAACCAGTGAAGAGAAGAATCGATTGCCGGGCTCCACAGTTCTTCTGTGGAGCAGAGGTGGACTTGAAAAGGAGTAAGTTTTCTCCGTCAATGAAACACGTATAGTCGGTGGAGTGGAGGAGCAGGAACAGGGCAGTAGGAGAACACACCAGCCCAAAATGACTCACACGGAGAGAGAGAATTGAAAAATCCTTGACTGATAACATTTCCACAGAACGGCGGCAAAGGCGAAACCGAAAGATGCTGGGCAAGTTCCTTGAAGAGTTTCTCAGTGTGTGGGCTGTTGAAAGTATTTTTTGGCACTAGTTCAAGACATACAATCGCATTGATTCATTGAGGCAAAGGATGTGAATGTGGCTGTAGTATAGTTGATGTGGTGATGGTTCTGTGCATAGAATTTTTTTGTTAGAGCCTAGAGCTAGAATAGAACCCTTCATTCATTAGAGAGAGAAAGAGATAGCCCCAGATAAAGAGAGAGCTAGGTCTATGATCTAAGTTTACTATACAACGATTGTATTCGCTTTGGATTCCTTATTTTTGAATGAAAGGCGAGGGCGGTAATTGATTTGCCTTAGAAAAAAAATTATATTTATATTGAAAGGATGTCATCATTTTCATGTAGCAGGATGCTGGGTGGATGTTGATACGATATACATTCAAGAGGACAAAACTGCACAGAGACTGTGCTCTAGAGCGGATATTTACCTGTCATCTACCGTTCTGACGAGGCGCATCCTCTCTGTGGCCAAGACATTGAGCTATTGGATTAATTATCTATTTGCCGATGCAACTGCGACGGGGTTGGAGTTCTGCTCTTTTTGCTTGTGGGTGTTAGCCCACTGGCACTATGTTCGGAATAAAATTAGTCAGAGACATTCAGACAATCAGTGTGTGTACTAGAAGGTGGGTACTTTCGGAAGCGAATTAGTTGAGGAAATGCGTCTTCAATGGATAACAATGAGTGGACATTTTGGCAGAATCGGCTCGGAGACATCCATAGAAAATGAAAATTCGTTTTAGTTTCTATTTAATGGAACTTGTATCACGTCTGTAGCTGTAGAGCGTGTTAATGAAAAAGAAAAGAAACGCGGAAGGACTATTTCCGAGGCACGAAGGCACAATGAAGGATGGTACTACTAGGTTCAATGAGTAGATAGTCTGACGTTGAAGGACGGATTGCAGTGTGTCACCGAACGCGAAGAAGCGCTCCAATTCGCAAGCAATGCAGTTCGAGAAGCAAGCATCCGTTTTAAGAATCTTTGTTTTGAGAATCTTTTCGAATACCTTATTAATTATGTGTGGGGTAAGCCTTAGAAAGTCGTATCGATATGAGGGCAAAAGATCCCCGCATACAATTTATTGTCAACGTACCTATAGTATTGCTATGTACAGTTGAGACTTAATTTTTTGCCTCCAAGAAAGTAAGGAGTTATGAGTAATCTAAGTGCTTACGAAATCGCACGCATCACGAGTTATATTTTTCCGGGGATCGAACCTGGGATCCCTCGCACAGTAGTCCAGCACACTAACCACTGCGCTACTGCGCCCATTAAAAATAGAGCCATAAAAATCGCAATCAAAGCGCGGCTTTTTCTCCTAAATACTTGTCTTACTGCCAAAAGGAGGGGAATCCCAATAAACCATACTTTTATCGCTCCATTTGTTTACTAAAGACACAACTGGCACCATTTTTGCAACTGCAACCGCAGGAAGCCTTTCGAAAACCAATACGGTTTTCAAAAGTCAAGATCTACTGTAGGTAATAACGATAGTCGAAGCCGCTATAGAGGACAGGCGTTGGAAAGGAGACACCAACAAATACTGCACCGCTATAACCCTAGGCATTAAAACCCAATTTAATTCAGCGTATCAGCTATTTTTTCCAATTATTCATTCAAAGAAAAATTAAGAGTATCCTAGAGGATGTTTTATTTCAAAATTTTAGGGGAATCTGGTAGGTACGTACGTGTAATGAAGCTTTAGCCTATATCTAATTTATTAGTAATTTGTGCGCAGGGAAGATGCTTTGTCGTATGGCCTTTAAGAACCACGCTTATTTTTCCGCCGCTTTCTACTGCCAAAGCTTCATTTAACTGTGCTTATCGTTGGGCCATTTTCTATCACCGAGCAATCATATTTAGTGATAGGGCATCATGGTGACGTTTAAAAAGCCCAATTTCCTCTTATTTCGTTTTCAAATGCGAAATAAGACCAAATTGGCATTAATTCATTTTCATTTTCCAAAAATCTACAACGTATTTATAAACAGTGGAGTATGCTGTAACCTATGGTCGGCCTAATCTTACATCATCGGGCTTCATCAAACTACATACGAGTATCGTTTCTTTCCGGGTCTACCCCGATATCTCGAAAGCAAAAATTTCGAATGTAAAATTCTCGAAAAAAAATCTCGAATTAATATTAAAACTGGTGTTAAAAATTTTTGTACATTCCAAATTTTTGCATTCGAGATTAAAAAGAAAACTTTTCGAGATTTTTAGCTTTCGAGATTTTTGTCACTCAAGATTACCTCATGATCCCTTTCTTTCCTAATCATAAGTAGAGCAATGTAATCTTAAAAAGTCTGCAGTCTTAACTCTTAAGTGCTTTATGGAATAAACACTCTTCTACCTCATTCGAATTAGTCTCTAAGCCCATGGCCATACACACCTTTCCATGAACGTCGGTCGTGTCCAGAGAGCAAGGTAAAATTTGAATGATTAGAAAGAAGAAAGGTAGATGGCTCAAAAATGCACCGAAAATCCAATTTCAGAAGTAATTCTCGCATTGGCATGAAGGTTCTTAACCGCACCATTCCGCTTTCGATACAATTCTTTATTTGTATTTTCGATTTCCATATTCCTTTACCTTTAAAATTTTATTTCATTGCAACGACGCGACACGCCTTCGTTTTGTGTGTAGCCAAGTCGTTCATGAGAAGGCGTGTATGGCCAAGGCCATATGGTCTAAATCTGATAGGCAAGGAAATTGATGCCTTTGGATCTAACATTATGAAGTGTCCAATGCGGTATGTATCTGTCTATTGTCATCATAGTGCCGGCAGTTCGTTGAAATTTTCTCATTTTGAGGACCAACATTTTTAAATTACATTTTACATAACTATTTCTTATCCTATCGACTTCAAACTCAGTTTTTGTACTTTATATAAGAAATAAAGAAACCGAATTTCCCAGTTTTTGAAAATTTTGCATTAGGCCAGAGTTATTAATCATTAATCAGGTATTTTCGGAAATAGTGACTGAGGTAAAAGGGAAATTTACGCTCTCAATATGGGAAGTCTTTTATTAGGAATCTGACAGCACTTACAGTACCTACGGTAATAAGAATTAAATATGACATAATAAAAGTCATAATATTAGATTTTCTTTCTGTATCTAATCTTTTGGATTTTTGGACTACATAGACATAGCTATATCTAATCTACAGAAGCTTCGGCAATTGATTATGCTTAAGCGGGATGCTTAATTTTCTTAAATAACTTGCACATTTTCAAATTGTTCTAAACTAAAACTACTGATGGAAAAACGTGTAGTAAAATATATTCTTTATAACTTTGGTCTAAGCAACTTTTTATCTTCGATCATTATTTTTCAACATATATCTAAAAGATTCATTCAGACTTAGATCTGAGAAGGCAGATAAAATTAACATATTTTCATCATTTCGTGAAGTTTAAAGTTGTGCGCGTTAATATTTTGCTGATTTACGAGTGTGAGTGGGTTATTGTGCCAACCGCGTGGGCCCGATATTATTTACAGCCTTGTCATCGATTTTTTTTTGTTGAGGATGCTACTTCATTTCACAGTACGTAGGCAACTCAATGAACAAATAACTAAGCCGTGTTATACGTGGACGTTACTTCTCGTGGGCTACATATTACGAAGAATATAGAGCTTAGCTTTTTATATAGCCACGTGTAGCTGACTAAACCATTTGTGTCCCACACGGCTGTGCCTGTTCCTATAGATCAAATGACTGATTTTCGAGTGCTAACTACTTGAATACTGAGATGCCTTGTTGAATATCAATCAGTAACAAAGATATTATATCTATTGGATTGTTGTCACCCATTCCAAACGTCTGGTCTATAGACTTCAGCAAAATTCCCAGCAAAGAAAGTCAATCTCATAATGTAAACACTTCCCTCAACAGGAGCCGCCTGTAGCATGCCAATGAGCTCAACAGAATTAAGGGACCTGATACGATTTCCTTATTAGCGTTAGCAGGGGATTGACTTTGACTCTACCACGAGCTCTCGCCTTCCACCTCATTCCAAAGAATGACAAAACTAGCGTCAGTCGCTGCGTGTTTTTATTCTCCTCGTGCTGTTGTTAATTTAATGGAAATTTATTTAAGGGGAATATTATTTTAATCCTTGGAGGGAAAATCCATTCTAAAAACAGTCACACAGCTACGCCCTGCTTCTTGCAACGAGAAGGAGAAAGTGGATTGATAGAAACTATGGCGCCAGGAATTGAATTGTCGTCATCGACGACACTAACCACACGATGAGGAGAGGGGAACTCTCTTCCTCATATCCTTGGTTAGTCGAAGAAATCTATAATTTCCATAGCAAACACTTACACATTCCTGATCTCAAATATAATATCTCTTCCCCAAATGCACTTATGTCGTTGTTGATGATCGTTCAAAGGAGAGGTGAGAAAGTGCTGCAGACTGACTACACTACACCCCCCAACCCCCATAATAATTGACAACAATGGAGGACTGTGCATAAGTGGGTGGTTAAATAGAGTGGTATTTAATTATCGAGAGTTGCCGCGAGGAATGCGCGCCTTCCTTTGGTCGCTTTTATATCTCTCTCCATCAATAGCATCGTTTTTTTTTTTCTCGCTTCGTCCTTTTCATCGTTATTTACATTCATTCATAAAAATTATGTGCAAAATGTGCTCGTCTATGTATGTAGGTATGTATGTATTTTTTGAATTCTTGAAAAAGGAAACCAAATCAGGAGGAATGATTCCACCGAGGACAATAAATTAATCCTGCCTGAGGCGTGTGGTAGGTATACGAATGTTGCCAAGTTTGGCGTATGTGGAACGATTTTCCGCGAACGATGATGACGGTAATAAAATTTAGAAATACATATCTATTTTTAGAATCGCTGTTTCGCTGTATTTGTATTACGTTTGAGATTGACTCATACATAAGGACAGCACGCACAGCGATGAGCCGATGAGATTAATTTGAATTTTTGATTTGGATTTATATGGCGAGAAGCTCAACGGAACGTGCATGGGGATTCATTTTCTCAAATATTTTTCGCATTTTGTTCTTATTTATTGTGATTAAAAAACGTAGAGACTAGAGTGTGGTTTGTCAGTTAGATGGTTGCAGATTGGAATTGGGACACCGAACCCTGTAAATTTAATTTAATGTGAGTGTGACTAAAAATACTTGACATCCTGTCAATACACTGACAAACATTAGTTGGCCCCTTAATTTCAAATTGTACAAGTTTTCCGGCACAGACGACACTCTGCAGATCGTCCTGCAAAGATTACCAAAGAGGCCGATACGGAAAATTATGGAAATTCTTAGACAGAGTCTGAAATAAGGATATATAAATAACCAACATCATGGAAAGAAGTTAAAGTGGTTTCTATTCCCAAATTAGGATGCTCTTTTTATTTATAAGAAAATAGTATAGGCAAGTCTATGGTCCTGAAACCTACTATGGTGCATTGGCTGTGGTCGTGAGATATATGGCGCACAAAGAACAAATTTATAGTCGCCAAACTAGGGACGGTGGAAAGAACATGAAGCATGTAGCAACAATAGGTGCACTTTGCAGTACAACTTGGAGGGCGCTGGACACCTTTATACACCTTACGCTGGTAGATTTGTAGGTATATTTTAAGCAACTTGCGGGAAATAGTGCGCTATGGTTCACTTTGGGCTACGTTAAAGGGGGCAGTTTTCGACACTAGCCGATACTAGCGGAGTTACAACCTGATGAAATTTACCCTTTTGTATATTTCGTCAGTCCGTGCGATGTATCATTTTCAGAAAGGTATGAATGGTAAATGAATAAACTATTTCTATCAACTCTATTTCTTCTCCACATCAACGATTTGCTTGGATCGACAAATAATAATATCTACAGCTTTGCAGATGACAGCACTCTTATATCCTCCATCTCGAACAGTGAGCCTGTGAATGCGGCTACATCACACAGTCATAGATGTGAACAAATTCGTTCTCTAAATGATGACCTGGACAAAATCTTGCAGTGGGGAAAAGACAACTTGGTTGTATTTAATGCAAACAAGACACAGCTCACAACATTTTCTAGGAAAAATTCATCAACAGATCCTCAGATCCAAATGGATGACCATCCAATCCATCCCAAGGACTCAATGCATCTTCTAGGAGTCACAGTCAATTCAGGGAACAGAAATCACATGGCAGGACCACATATCCAATCACAAGATCGGCGTCCTCTAAGTTGAGCTACCTATTTAGAGCAAAGAGGTACTTTAGCCCCAAGCAACTTCTCCTTCTCTACAAAGCACAGGTTAGACCAGGCCTGGAATATTGTTCCCATATATGGATCTCGGCCCCGAAACATTCACTTAACCTACTTGACAGCATACAGAGACGAGTAGTTCGACTTATTGGAGACCCTATACTCACATCAAATCTACAACCGTTGGTGCACAGAAGACAAGTCGCTGACCTATGCTTGTTCTATAGGTACTTCCATGGTAGATGTTCCGAAGAACTCAAAAAAATTATCCCTCGAAATGCAACTTTTGGGCGCCCCACAAAACAGGCTGCTAATGCTCATGACCATCCAGTACACTTGACAACCGCTTAAGGCAATATACAGTCCTGATCCGAGTAAAACTGTGCTGGGTACCAACCAGGACACTGCAGTATAGGTGGAATTGAAGAAGACGAGAAAATACAGGGAACTGGTGGGAAGGGATGAGGTGAATATTAAATCACTTCCATGAATCGTAAAGCGCGCTTTAAAAATAAAATAACACTAAATCCCCGGTCAGACTAAACGGGGAAAAACATAGTAGTACATCCAAGGCACTTTGTCCTCAATTCGATCGGACATCGGAAATCTCGAATTATAGACGTAGGGAACAACTCAGGACACTGGTCGGAATATTGTCATGGTACCAAAAAGCCCAAACAGGCCGACCCGGACACCTGCAGGTTCTGCAATTACCTGCAAGCCGAGAAATGCGAATTCCTAGTGCCGTTTGGGACCTATCTCTTAAACCCCTTTTTAATCTAACGTAACCTGTATGTATATGTTATATCTACCTTCCGAAAATACCCAACAGATTGAACATTGATGCGCATCGAAGAATAAAACACTTCGTGAAATGTGGGCGCCACCTTCATACAACAAAGTTATTTAAAACACTATATATCTTGACAAACGGGTTTAGTGGTGAATATGAGGACCAAACAAAATATTTATGGTGTCAACAATTTGGGACACAACATCGAAGAATTGGACAGAATGTCACGATAGACCGCTACAACTTTGAGGTGATTAGGAACTTTTGTCTACCTGGGTTCCGCTATAAACTCTGACATTGACAGAGTTACACTTGCCAACCACTGTTTCTTTGGCCGAGGAAGGCAACTGACTAGCAACGCCTTGTCATGAAATGCTAAGCATATAACTCTATATAAAAACCTCATAATCCCAATCATGCTGTATGGCGCAGAAGCGCATGGACGTTAACAAAAGCGGATGAAGATCTTCTTGGTCATTTCGAACGCAACATTTTTTGAGTGAGTTTTGATCCCGTTTGACGGACTTTGGAAGAGGAGATTTAACAGCGAACTCTACGAGTTATACAGCGACATCGACTTGGTCAAAAAAATACGTAATGAACACCAACGCTCCGGCCTGAAGAGTCTTCGATTCCATTCCGGAGGGACAACGCAGTATAGAGGAAGACTTCGCCTAAGGTGGCGGGCACAAGTTGAAGGGGACCTCAACCATACTTGATGGAGTGCGTAACTGGAAGCGGTTTTCCAAAGATCGTGCTAACTGGATAGGCATGTTGGTTGAGGCCTACGTCATCCCGACTGTAGCGCTAGCGCCATCTGTATATCTTGACATCATATTTTTGTTAGGCTAAGCATGGTACCCTTTAGCTAAATATATTAATGGCGGAATTTGAATATATTTTGTAAATAGCTTGTATGGTTTTCTGGAAGATGTTGAATGAGGTTTTTGTATATTCTTGGTCATTATAGTTTTAGGCGGTATTATGGTATTTTCGACGGAATTTAGAGTTTATTGAAATGTTTGTTATGGTAAATGGCGACTAAAGGCTAAACTACATTCAACACAAAGTAAAGTACTTGCACGAAAATGTTTTTTCCCTTTCCACACCATTTCAAATCTGTATTTTTCTCTCAACTTTTCACAAAGTGTGTTACTTGAAAGTTAGCTATACCTCTAACTTTCAAGTGGCACACTTTTTGAAAGCGCCGTAAAAACTACTACATGCACAAAAAAAGTTTGCGCTAATTACTGAGATCACCATTAGAGGGCTCTGATTCGACTAGAATGTCGCATTTTTGTTTCCGGTTTACCATGGAAAAGAACAATTATTGCAGAAAATACCATGGAAAAGAACCATTATTGCAGAAAATATCATAGAAAAGAACCATTATTGCACAAAATTGCAGTATTTTAATTTGGCTTGCTTTCGTGTCAGAGCAAGCTTTTTAAATAAATTTCTTACAAGAAGGGGGCAACTGCGTTTGTGTGTGAGCTTGCACTTTTTCACTTTTTGACTTTTTGCCGAATGTAGTTAAGCCTTAAAGCTCCACATAAACTCGTGACAGTTTATAGCTCTCAAAACGGAGATTTCCTTCCTGTCTAGTTTTCTTTTGAACTTCAAGTGATAAATAATATTCTGTCCACCTAAACCCTTTTTAAAATATATTTCACAAAAGTTTACCTTGTCACACAGACTCTACCGGTTGATTCGCAACTTTGGGTCCGAATATTTTTTTAAGTGTTCTTCCAAAATCCAACACTGATTTTCACATGCCTTTTGAGCTCCAATAAGTGAATCAACCCAAATTCTGCACGACTCTATTTCAGTGACCTTATTATTTGTCCCCACCGAAGCTGTTATAGGTAGTTGTCAAAATTACATTTTACTATACACTGCCCATGTCCCTGACAAAAGCTCATATCCTCGACCATGACCTGGGGGATTCCTCTACTATATACGTCCGAAAAAATGCCACCCCCCGTCGAGCAACACTGTCTACGTTATACCAAACTCTCTGAAACTAGAAATTTACATTCTCATCCATATTTAGTAGACTTTAATTCTCTGCTACATACATACAGCCAAATGGACCTCAAAGTGTAGCACATAGAACGTTGATGAGCAGAAAATGAAAATGATATGGTAATGGGGATTATTTTAAGGATATACCCTAAACTATTTTTAGTTTTGCACGGACAAGCAAACGGCTGGTGGGTGTAGTGACGAGTGACCGTGTCAATGGTCAGAAAACCTGCCATTCATTCATGGCACCTCGAGTTCTTATGTGTAGTAATTTACACGCTCTAATATACAGCCATCACTCATCCGGCTCTAGTCGACCTCAAAGGGGTTGGAATTGACTATTATGCGGCGGCGGTTATCCCACACATGTGTACATGTACATATTTGTTTATTAAATTCCCTGTTGTACAGCCCCAACAGCATTAGGGGGCCACGTGTTCTTGGCCTAGATTTATACGAAGAGGCCAGGACATGGGAAAAATCAACAAAACATCGGTTCACACTCAGGTTAAACGTGTTGCGTTGCGTCCCCCCTTTTTGGGGATGGTGCAACAACGTAAATCGTTATTTAGAGAATCATGTGGGATCATAAATTAAAAATTGTTTGCTATCATCATCACCATTAACATCACCATGGCCGACACGTTGTGCTCGTCATCCAACCCCACATGGACATAATCAAGTCAGCTTTCTAAATTGTATAAGTAGGTATATCTACTAGAAGGGTGTGTACTGTGTAGGGGCATAGCGACTAAAGGTATTATTAGCACAGTTGCCATTTTGAAAGACGACCGACGTTGTTGGGGGTATCTATTGGTGGCAGCGGGCTTAGTTTTCTAAACCCTTCAACTATAAGGGTTTGTAATTTTCGGAAAAGTGTTCTAATACAAAGAGGGGTGAAATATAAAGGACTATGAAGCACGGTATATGCTGGCGAATTGAAGAACACGACACTTCTATGTTGGCAGAGACCTGTTAACGTTTTTCAAGTGGCCACTGGTTGCTATAATAGAGAAACAAGGGTGGATACCCATTTCTTTTGGCTACAATTTTTTCGTCTACAAATAAATAGTATTTTTCAGAAAAAAAAAAAAAAAAAATTGGAAACGTCGGCAAAAATCGAAAAAACGTCTGAAATTTAATAGAAAATAAATAGAAATCATCAGAAAATCAGATATTGGAAACGTCTGAAACAATTTTTAAAACGTCTGAAAACAAATAGTTTATGCTCTGTTTATGGTTACGATAGCTAACAATGGGAGTACTTAAATGTTGTCTGGATATTTTCAAGAGTCGGCAAATAAACGAGCAATTTTCAAAAATTTGGTTTAGGTTTGGATTTTCATTAGGTATTTAAACTTGTATATCGGCATTTTCAAAGGTTCCATATGAACTCCTTAAAATGTTGCTAGTTTCGATTCGATTTTAAAAAGGACTGTCGGCATCGGTGAATATGCCGACTGAAATCCATAAAATTTAGCAAGTTTCGATTCGAATTTAAAAAGAACAGGCGGCATTTCTAATTTGAGGTTAAATTCGAAGGAATATGTTATTCGCTAGTTCGTGGAACTCCGCTTATTGATGTGGATTGCGAACTTTTTCGTTCACGGTAAAAAGTTTGGAAAACGAAATTTCGTTATTTAAACTGTTTATAAACTTGTTTTCTTAATACAGCTGATGGCTGAAATTCGCGAACTCCCGCGACCTAGAAAAGTGATCATGTGAACGGACTGTCAGAACTTGAGAATTTTCGATAGTTGGTCGCTCTCATGTGTATGGTCCTTTAGGTATTGGCCCAGGGGTGTTCCTATATGGCGCTTCAAACAAAAACAATAAAAATCTCATATCCCAAAGACTACCGAATCGATTAAGCTCAAATTTACAGGTGATCTTAAGTATTGGCCCGGAATATTTCCTGTGAAAATTGGTCAAAATTCGTCAAAGGAGCGTGGGACCTCCCATACAAAGAACATCTTCTATGGGGTGAAATTTGATGACGCCAACAAATTGGCGCCCAACATGAGCCCCAAGCCTAGATTTCATTATAAGTAGGCGTATAAGTGCGGAAAATGAAGATGATTGGTATTTTTAGCTCAAATGTCATCTGATACGGAAACCCTTGACATTCCTACATCCTTGACTGGTTAATTAAAAGTTCCATAAGATTCGCACATGCCGAGAAAAACAAACCGCACAATTATTTTAAATACTAAAACAATTTTAATTACGTGACAGAGACAATCGAAAAACACGCTTAAATGCCATTGGCCATCCCATACCACTGAAGCTTTTATTTTTAAACGAAGCGCACATAAACCTCAGATACAATAATAAAATGTCAGATGTTAGTAGAATAAATTTCGTTTCAAAGGAAATAGAACCACAGCCCGACTTGATTTTGGTACCGCCTTCCCTTTGTCCCCATGTGAATCGAAAAGAAGCATACATTCGCAGACAAAATCCTAATTTGTCAGATGTAATTAGTATGCACATTCATTTGACAGTAACATGCAAGTTTAATTGAAATTCTCCGGTGGAATTTACGTCGCCCAAAATAAATGATACATATATGTATGTACGACATGTACGGTACGTGTGTGGGTGGCTCCTTTCATTTAATTCAATGGCAGCAGCAGCACCGCAAAATATGCTAATCCTGATGACTGCCATCTGACAATCGCTGGTTCTAGTCTTCGTCAAATCGTCATTGTCGCCGTCGTCAACCAAAGAAATCGTCATTTACCCTAATCCATCTGGCTTGAACTGATGGTAGTCACTTATTCACATGGAAAAGCTTCTTCCTTCCATTCACAAGCTGGAGATAAACTATACTCGGCAGATTGATACCGAGAGTGGGTGCCGATTGTATGGGCCACCACAATCTGACTGAAAGTTATGTGCTGGCAGCGTGTGGTGTGAGCGGGCATTACATTAAATGAAATGGGACTCGCGTATCTTTGCAGGTGCCTTATCGTACACATATTCGCAGACGGTATGACCGACGGAAGCAGAGGACTGCCACTGCAGCTCCTCAGAAAGTATCTCTCTATGGAGTTTCTCTGCGAGCTGCTTATTATTATTCTCTGACGCACAAAACAACACGAGCAAAGAACACACCCATACAGAGAGTCTCTACACCAGTCTGCTGCTGCTCTGCCTCTGCACAATCAAGGATCTGCTACATTCATTGTGACTACACAATTGAGAGGCTTTTCATGGCTCTGTGGCGCTTTGCTTTCGTGTGCTTTGTCGCTCCATTGTCATTTTTGGAGGCACCACCGCAATGTGTCGGCTGTTGTAAAGTGATGACGTAAATTGGCTGTGGTACACTCTCACTGTATCTGTATATAGATACAGATGATGTTGAATGGAGGAATTCCAAAATTTGAATGGAGATACAGATACACAATACACTACTGCTGGGCGGAAATCGTTTTGTGTATGAGTAACGCGCCTATTGTGGAGAGCCTGCCTGATCCATTCATTTCGAGGTATTTACGGCTCATACTCCTCACAGATGGTAAATTAGAAATAAGGATAAACTGTGTCAGTCTGCTCTTTTTTTTGGCTTTGGCTGGGGGTATGGATGGCTAGCAGATTACATGCCTTGGAAGGGATTTGCTTTGTTGATTAGAGGAAGTGTAATGTCACGGTATGCTATGGAAATATGCGTGAAATTTGGGAAGTAATTGAATAAAAATGTTGCGTGGTGGCTGAGAATGTACTTTTTGTGCGATTTGAGATGCGTTGCGTATATGCATGACAAGGTTGGGGTTACATATCTTTAAAGTGAACACAAAGCGTAGGATTATCCTGACACTCGGATGACGCTAATGTTTGTATAGTAAACGGTAACGCGTGTGCCATGTGGAAATTGAGACAGTGAGATATGTAATAAAGGATGAAGTGGCAGTGGCGTAGCGAGGGGCAGAGTGAGGGGGTCTTCCATGCCCCTGTTTCTAAGAGAAACAAAATCTTCGGTAAGAATAGAACGTGTATCGTAGCTAGGAAACATATTAACAGGGGCGTAGCGAGGGTTCAAGCATTGGGGGGGGTGACTTTCATTGAAATGCAAACTTATTTCAGGAACTTTCCGACTGTATAGAAATCATGAAAATCGGCCTAGCGGTTATCGAGTTATATCTACCGTCATCGAATTTCACCCGATAGAAGATGTTCTTTGTATGGGAGGTCCCACGCTCCTTTGTCCAATTTTGACCAATTTTCACAGGAAATAGCCCGCGCCAATACTTAAGATCTCCTGTAAATTTGAGCTCATTCGATTCGGTGGTCTTCGGGATATAAGATTTTGATTGTTTTTGTTTGTATGTGAGGCGCCATATAGGAACACCCCTGGGCCAATACCTAAAGGACCATTCACATGAGAGCGACCAACTATCGAAAATTCGCACGTTTTGACAGTCCGTTCACATGAACACTTTTCTAGGTCGCGGCAGTTCGCGAATTTCAGCCATCAGCTGTATATTAAGAAAACAAGTTTCTAAACAGTTTAAATAACGAAATTTCGTTTTCCAAACTTTTTGCCGCGAACGAAAACGCTCTTGCCGCAAAGTTCGCAATCCACATCAATAAGCCGAGTTCCAAAAACTAGCAAATAACATAGTCCTTCGAATTTAACCTCAAATTAGAAATGCCGCCCGTTCTGTTCAAAATCGAATCGAAAATTGCTAAATTTTAAGGAGTTCATGTGGAACCGTTGAAAATGCCGACTTGTAGGTATATACATTTACAAGTTTAAAACCTATACCTAATGAAAATCCAAACATACCTAATACCTAATTTTTGAAAATTACTTGTTGATTTGCCGACTCTTGAAAAGCGTAGCGGGTGCGACACCCCCATCAGGGACAGGAAGGATGGGACCTGATAATGGGGTGTGATGCAAATGCTCAACATTATCAATGGGGCAGTTGAGATATCATCCCGCAAGGTAAGTCAGTTTTTGAAATGAAATGAAAATTGGTTATAGATATAACGCTATTCAACAGCTCCAGCATCCTTACTATTGATAAATGAAACTATTGAGTGAGCAGTCCTACTCACAGACTGATAGAATTTCTTGTAGGAAATTGGTGTAACCCTCCCCAGTCACACAGCAATCGCGAAATCCACCAGAAAGCCGAGAAAATAGTCACTGTTTTTAAAGACGCATTCGTGAGAGCTTGTGCAAAACTGAAAACAAAAATTGCATCTCCATGGTGGAAAGAAACTGGCCGCAATTAGAAAGGAAACAAGAAGACTTCTATAAGTACGGCAAACCGGATAAAATTGGACTCTGACTGGGAAATATACAACTTCCAAAATGAAATACAGAAATCCAAACGCCAATTGTGGCAAAATGTCTGTGATGAAATAACGGGTTACTACAGAAACCGCGAAATTGAGAAAAATCCTAACCAGGGAACCATTAACTCTGGGATCTCTCAAGGACCCGGAAGGAAACTGGACTGAATCAATCCAGAATCGTGTTTTTGGGTCTGTCAAAATTGTAATTATC
This sequence comes from Cheilosia scutellata, assembly GCA_955612985.1. Lineage (NCBI taxonomy): Eukaryota > Metazoa > Arthropoda > Insecta > Diptera > Syrphidae > Cheilosia > Cheilosia scutellata. The sequence goes on from OY015311.1 coordinate 80,615,022, forward strand.
GAATTTACATACATATAAAGCTAGGGTAAGGGCATGTGCTAGGTATGCCTTTTAGAGGGAGATACTACGAATGTCCTAGCGGGACAATGCCACTGGTTGGCATGCCCAAAAGTTGAGTATACACTTCAACGACTTTTGCTGAGTTGAAGGGGAGGTGGAGATAAAGCTACAATAGCCCTGTATCTCCGGAATGCTGCACTGGGGGATTAACATTTTAACTAACATTTAAAGTAAGGCAAACTGTAACAGATTCGAAAATAAAAATAATTGGTTCCAGGAGCAGACAGCGTGATCATTCTTAGGGACGGCACAATAGACTTATTTTGATCATATTGGACTTTATCTATATCCTCGGACTTTATCTATATGCCCGACCGGATTAAGAAGGCGCTTCACAATTTAAGTTGTTACCCCTAGTTTCCGCCATTTAGCTTTAGCAAGCATCCTAGGTTAAGACATCTTTGGAAACAACTTAATAACAACATGAGATGTAAAGTTTTTGATGTCAGAAAAGCAATTAGACAAATTAATGCGCTGTGACTTTTTAAACATCATACTTGAGATTGTGCGAAACTCGCAAGCCAAAACCAAGGGAAAAATTTTCCAAAAGTCTGGGCAACTATTGCATACGCTGACGACATTGACCTCATTGTCAGAATGCAGAGAGCTGTCACTGGTGCATTGGCAAGTATCAGTACAGATGCGGCAAAAATGGGTTTAGTGATGAATGATGTCAAAACAAAATATATGCTGATGTCAACAAGAAGGGACACACAACATCGACGAATCGGGCAGAACATCACGATAGACAGTTATAAATTTGAGGTAGTTCGGGACTTTGTCTACCTCTACTCCGCTATTAACTCTGATAATGACACCACAGCAGAAATCAAACGAGAAATCAAGGATGGGCTTTGGAGAAGGAGATTTAACAGCGAACTCTGCAAGCTGTACAGTAACATCGACCTGCTCAAAAAATTGCGCAGTAGTCGTCTAAGATGGCAAGGACATGTGGGTCGGATGGAAACAAATGCTCCGGCCCGTAGAGTCTTCTAGTCTAACCTGGAGGGACAACACAGTAGAGAAAGACCTCACCTTAACTGGCACGCGTAAGTAGATGGCGATCTCAACCAACTTAGAATGCGCAACTGGAGGCAGTTAGCTAAGGAATGTGCTAACTGGAGAGGTTTGTTAGTTGAAGCCTCGGTTTACCCTATGTACTGTAGAGCCGCTTAGGTAGGTAGGTATGTAGTTTAGGTAAACGGGTGCTCTTGTGGTGGTTGCCACAGCTTCGCACAGACCATAACTATCCATTGCATACCTGTTGGAGACAAGATTTACCGCTTTTTATTTGAGCCAACTAGATTAAGTATTAATCACAGGCATTCATAAGCTTTTTGTATCCAGATTATTCAGCTCGTTAACCGAAGGCGTGGAATTTTGTTTACCTACTGGAACTACCCTAATTTATGTATGAATCTCAGGAGTTCCTTAAAATCCACATTTTCCAGATCTTCCAGTTCATCGAAGAAAAAGCTTATCGCACAGTGTCCAGTAATGGCCCCCGTGAGGATGCGAATATGAATATCCTTGCGGCTCAATCCGATCAGGAATTTGGATCTCTTTTTACTCATCTCTGGCCATAATTCCTTTGCGTGCCTGCAGGTATTGAGATTGGTTTGTTTGTTCTACTCCAGGATTCAATGTCAATCTTCCTTGCAAGCGTGTTTAGCGGATAGTTCTAGTGGCATTGATTCGTGCTTTTTCGAAGCAACTTGAAATACACAACAGTGATCGTTGATTTGGCATGCTTCTCGCAAGTTAAGGTTTCACTGAAAATACCCGCGCCTGTACCGATGTTGATGGGCTATCTCTTCTTCTTCTGTAACTGCTTTGTACTCCCATTCGCTTCTGTCCGCCATTCTGGTAGGTAGTGAATGGTGAATCTCCTTTCAAAAACAAGAGTGGGCGGGGTAGATAGGTAGTTTGTAGTTCTTCTCCTTCGCCGAGCTATTGGGTTTCAATGGAGTCGTGGCCATTTTGGTTTAGATGACCATATTCCAGACTTTCTTAGACTGATTGCGGTTTTGACCGCTTTACTGCTACAGTAAATATCCAGAGGATTGAGGTTTACCATCACCTCCATTGCTGCGGTGGGTGTTGTTCGTAATGAAGAGCAGCCTAAGTAGGTAAGTAAATGATATTCTGCCTGCAAGAGCTAATAATAAGATACTCGTAGACTTGATAACTAAATGGCCGACAGATATCCCGTCCATCAGAGTAACAGCCTTGTTAGTAGTTTTATTACTGTCGAAGAAGAGAGCACTTGCGGGTCTGTCCACTCCGAATCCGAATAGCCAAGACCGACTAAACCGATTCCATTGAAATTTTTTCTTGTGCGTAATCAGCCCGTTGGTATTCTTACCATCTAACACCACGTCCGTTTATGAACAGACCTTTTTTTCCTCCAAAGAATTGACGTAAGGCATTTATTCCCGCCGCTTACTACATGTGGAACTAAGTCAATCTGTCGTTAAATTACTTATTCAACTAACAATTTAGCTATTATATGAAATTCGAAAGAAGCCATGCAAGGATTGAATCAAAGTGTGTCAAAGATTAATGCCCACACCTTTTCACCATGCTCCCACATACTTGATACTGATTTCTAAGGTTATTCAAAAGCCTGCCATATTCAACTGATATAAAAATTGGATTATCATCTATTTTAAGATGAAATCAGGAAGAAGTCCTTAAATTTTACTTCGAACAGTTGGAGACAAACATTCTATGGACCGACCGACCTCCTTTGCGCCATTGATTTTTATTTATTATTTATTTATTTTTGCCATAATCCTCAAGGGAAATTGTTTACTTTGGACAATTTCATAATTCGCTTGGAAAATTTATTATAAATCCAACATTTTTTTTGGGTCTTGTTGTTGTTCGTTAGATTATGATGAAGTCCCACGGGCACATTATGTATTTGTGTGGACATCTACCGTTCGAGGATGAGGCATAAATCATACATTGTATGTTTTTACCGAAAATATGACGTTTAGCATGCGTATCCTGTTTTCTCCTCCTATTTTTTTTGGGGAGGGGGGTGGGCCAAAATTTATTGCCTTCTTGAAAATTATCGGCAGTTAAAATTGATACATGGAAGTTATATAAACTTTATTGCGTGGTTTTATGGTAAGAGGTATACGAAGAGTGAAAGGTTGAATTATAGCTTCCGGACATGTTGGTCTTTGATGAAGTTTCACTGGCAGAAAAATGTCTAAAGATGCTTTTACATTACTGTGGGTAGGAGACCTGACATTTGGTATTTAATACTATAGACTTGACATTGAATTTCGTCTGGAAGTGAGGTGGATTCGAATTACGTAGCAAAGTCGTTGAACATGATGAACTGAAGAATATAAAAAAAGTTATTGAAAGTAGAGGAGACTGGAGAGTGAATCCAAGAGTGAGGTCAAGGAAGTTTTTATTTTTTCTGAGAACTTTCCCAACATGATGTGCAAACAAATAGAGAATACCCTAAACGAGTTAGTGCTCGTGATGTGACTTGAGTACAGATACATGTCACTTTGACAGTCATTTGTGCTGGCGTTAATAAGTCAAAAGTTCAAAAACTGGTTGGTTACATAAGACCTTGTTTATTTATTACCAAAGGATTTTTTTTTATTTCCTGAATCCACATACGACCGTTGAAATTACCGAATTTCATCAAAAAATGTCAAATTCATAAAAATAGCAGGTGTCCATGTCCATGTCCACTTGGTGAATATTTTTGTCGGATTCGATTTGGTAAGGCGGATGTGCAATTTCCAATTTAACAACTTTTGGGCTAATTATTAAACTAATTGGCTTACCGTTGACGCCCGAAAAACAAATCAGATTTTTGCTGTTAGAAAATGGAGTTGCAAATTTGGCAAACATTCTGGTGTGAACGAATCAATTATCTAGATGAAGAGGTATACGGAAATTTTAAAATGAAATGACATACATGTGAATGATTGGTTTATATCCCCACTTATGTAGGTATCAAGGCCGAAAGGAGTAAACTATGGATTTATTAGCCGTTTTTTATTATCAGCGTGATCTGATCCGGATCAGATCATGAAAATAAAACAAACTGGATCATTGATTAAGTTGTGGCAATAGTCGTTTTTCACATATAAAATTCAATACCAATTATGACAAATTTCGTATTGCTACCAGCCATCTTGCAGCCATACGGTACAATGTGACGTCACAATGCGATGATTTCTCCATTGCACTTGCTCATATTTGAGTTTGACATTTCGCTTGTTGTGTCGGGGTTGTTAGCATTCAATATTTTTTTTTGGGAAACTATGTTCAAACGTTATGTCCAAATATGCATAATAATTAACCGTATTGTACTGCTAATATTTCGATTTATATTTCTGTGCTATATAGCGAAACAAAACATCTCGAAAGTCGGAGTAGTAACTTATTCGAATTTGAAAAAATGCTAATTGATTTTTTGTGTTGGTAATTGTGTTTCATATTTTGGTCTGGCAACATTACTATGTGGCTATAATTTACAGGGACACCAACATTGAGTGAATGAAATAAACAACGCCACGAAACAACAACGAGAAATACATAGTTGAAATAATTTTCAGATCATATTTCGTGATCTCGATGAAAAGTAGGATCACATGTTGTTGTTGTAAGTGCATGTACATAAATCTATGATCTATATGGATCATAGCTGATAATAAAAAACGGCTATTATTAAAGAGGTTACCAATGAAACGAGTAGACAGTTTTTTTTTGACAGTTCTGGCGACCATGTTGTTTTATTTGTTGTTATCCGGTTTTTATATTTCACACACAAAAGACATGGCAGGATACAGCATCAAGCAATATGTAGGCATAAATGATAAAATGTTCTTACCAAAATGGATGGTCCATTTTTGGATGTGAGTTAAGCTAAATTTGGGACCATGTCAATCACTGAGGTCCACCAAGTGGCAATACATCCGCAGAAAGTCACTGATGTTTAGTGTGGATTGTGGGCCGGCGGCATTATGGGTATGTTCTCCCTCGAAAACGATGATGGCATCACCACACCACCGTGGAGCGCTACCGATCGATTGTAATTGTAACCAATCTCATTTGGCCCACATTGAATGATATGGATGTAAGCGACATGTGGTCCAACCATCACACAGTGGATGCCACAATGGGATATTCTGTATGGCCGATTTGAGGGTAAACCACCGGTGTCAACATTTTATTCGCCTTTCTACCAGTAGTTACGAGTAATGCAACGCACGCTTAAACAACTGGACATGCAATTGGACCTAACTTATTAATAACAAGTAAAAGTGTTATCATCGGCCTGGCCGATGCTTTGATACCCTCCACTGTATGCCCTGTATAGCACACACACGCATGTGGCTACTATTGATTTTGTATGGGAGGTACCAGAACTACTTGACCCACATGACATAGCCCATTTTCAATACCAACCAAAAGAAGTCCTCTCACAAAATTTCATTCACCTAAGTCGATTCGTTTGGACTCTATCGTGCTTTCAACAGACGGACAGACAGACAGACAGACAGACGGACATGGCTAAATCGATTCAAAATGTGATCCTGATTCAAAATATATATACTTTATAGGGTCTCCGGTGAATCCTTCTTGGCGTTACAAACGTAATGAAATGACAAAGTGAATATACCTTCCTGTCTTCCTGTGGAGGGTATAAAAACTAGCATAGCATAACATTGCCAATTGGCCTTACAAGATAACCGTCGCGTTCACTTACTATGAGAAAGTAAGAGAATAATAAAATTGGTTACTAGAGGTGCTCCCTTGGAAGCAACGCAGGGTTAAGCGTCACTGCTTTTTCAGACGATGCGTTGCGATTTTAGTTTAGGGAAAATTAAACACTCTGAGGGAAATGATGGAATCCGCCCTTAATAAGCTCAAAAAATGGGCTGAATAGTATCGGCTTCGCATCAACTCGGAAAAAACGAAACTGGTATACTCTTAAGCACAAAGTGCGGAATTGTGAACTTGATGTTTACTAAAGAGGCCTATGGATATATAACCCATAGTGGTAAACAAAAAGAAGAACCTTCCTCATTCGAAAGAGGACAGAGCGCGAAGAGTGGGGCCTGAAACCAACAACGACATTGTCTGTACCACGATGATAGTCAGGCAGACCCATAATACTTCTTTATGGGGCTCTCGTTTGATGCAAGAAGGTCACAAACAAGAAATATATGCGGAGTATGTTGACCAGTACAAAGAGCAGCCTGCACCACCATCATGCCTCGTTCACAATGCGGGCGTGATAGCTAGACGAGAGCGAGGCGAGATTCGCTCTCGCCTCGTTGTCGCTTTAATCTCGTCCGGCAATTCACAATGAAACGAGGTACGTCGGCGAGTTTTTCTGTCAACGAATAGAGGGACCACTGAAACTACAAACCATATTGCCACTTCGATTATTTTTATAAAACAGAGCTGCACTTTTATTGCTTTTTTACCACTATTGCATGCAGTTTGAATATTCTAAAAACAACCAATTCGCAGTTCTAAGGCGTCGCTATCATCAGTCGCTACCGAAAAAAATTCTATTGCTTTTTTTGAGCACTTAAACTTAATGACTGAACTGAATATTGGTCTTAAAATGTTGCTTATGAATTATAAAGTTAGTTAAAAAAAATTAAGCAATTGTTGTCTAAGGTTGAAAACTCACCGGATAAAGCAAAACGTGTTTTTTTTGTTTCGTGAAACAAGAGCACATTGTTTCATATAAGGCAACACAGACACATGTTTTTGTTTTTAAGAGTTTCGGTGGTGGTTGTCGAAAATACATGCCATTGTATACAAGCATAACACACACCGAATACAACAAAACTGTTTCGAACCAGCGTCGTTGACGATAATTGCCTACTTTCTTAGAGCGCAACACACACCAAAGAAAACAAAACATAAAAACCAAAGCAAAACAGAAAAACATGTTTCGTTGCCGATAGTTAACCTGTTGTTTTTGCGAAACAAAATTTAAATGTCGTTGTTTTTAAAATGTAAATAAGATTTGCACAACTTCATTGTCTGAGTCCGACCAACACTAGAAGCAAGTCGTAAATTCCATACCAAACGAAACAAGAAAACATTCTGTTTCGCTTGGTGCGTGTTCAAATAAAAAAAGTTTCTTTGACTTTCGAATCAAAAACGTGTTATTTGATCTGGTGTGTTTTAGCCTAAATTTTCTAGAAAACGAATTTATTAATTTTTTCGTACGTACAACTTGTTCTGTTCAACTTCTTAGTCAATTCCAGAACTGGTTCCAATGAATTCCTATGAAAAGCTTACTCTCTTACATTCTAATAAAATTTGCTCAAGAAAATTACCCCCAATAACCAAGAAATCAAAAAGAAACACACTCAAAACATTTATATATTTCGGGGCAATATTTGTTTAAAGAAATATGAAATTCCCCTTTTCACCGTCATTCATTATTATGGGAAAATAAGTTCTAACATTATCGCTGACTTATTTAAAAATTTCTCAGAATAATCAAACCGTATCAAAATAATAACAAAAAAAAAACGATAAAAGTGCCGCCCTGTTTGTTTGAGAAAATACAAGTGGCAACCTTAAGTACATTTCTATGAAAATGGTGTCGCTTCCCACTCAGAGCGTAAATGTCATCGGTGTCTCGGGCGAGATTTTTCCAAATTTCCGAAATGGTCGCGAGCCGAGGCAACGAGTCTCGCGCCATTGTGTATTGGGGGTAGCGCTAGCGACATAAGTCCGCGCGACATATCTCCCCCGAACTAAGAACGACATATCTCCGCGCGAAGTTATGTCGTTTTCAAGCGACATATCTCCGCGCGGAGATATGTCGTTCTTAGTTTGGCGGAGATATGACGTTTTCAAAACACAGAAAAGTGCATGTATTTTTATTGACTAAAAATATTATACATACTGCTAAATACCCCAGAGTAAATATAATTAAACTTTAGCTCCAGGCGCCTGCCAGACAGTTGTTGACATACCCTTAGCGGAGCGACGAAGTCGCGTGAGCGGCTAAACCCTGCGAAAAAAAGGGTTAAAATCCTGTTAGCGAGCGAAGCGAGCCACCCACCCCATACTTTAAATACACCAAACTTTCTTACAGACGCCTATCTCTGCGCGGAGATATGTCGTTCTTAGTTCGGCGAAGATTTATGTCGTTTTAAATGCGACATAGCTCCGCGCGGAGATATGACGTTTTCAAAACGACATAACTCCGCCAGAAAAAAAGCGACATAATTCCGCTCGAAAAATGTACTGGACGGAGATATGTCGGCGGAGATATGTCGCTATGCCGTGTATTGCTGCATGCATTTCCTTTGATTGGAATTTATTTGACAACTCGCGCTAGACTCGATCTCGCTCTCGTCTCGCTCTCTCGCTGTATTGTGAAATGTGAATTGGCCATCACTGGTGGTGTGCACTCACGAGGTTTATGTATCTTTTAAAATTACAAGCAGGAAATAGTGTGATTCGGCTTACTAAAGTAGAGTAAGCTTCTCAAGGAATCATCATCAACCATGAGAAGGCAAAGCGAATGATAGGGTAGTACGAGACTACGGATATATACAGTGTATTCCAGGCAACGGTTCTGGCCATACAAACGCTCGTATACATTTTGTTTTTCGTGGTATTTTACTGTTTTTTAGACTCAAAAACTGCATGCATTCCACTTTTTCTTACAAAATACTTCTATTATTCTGCGGAAAATATAAAGCTTGAATTTTTTAATGCGCCGAAATTCAAATTTACCAAACGCAATGCAAACGTAAGAGAGAAAATTGGCAACACGTAGTGCCAATTGCGAAGTGCGTTTATGGCAACAATGTCATATAGATTTGTATCTTGCCTTCCCTTTTGATTGCATCTTTTACAACTCGACTTGCAAATAATATTCCAAGCAGGTTATAGAGTTTTTGGATAAAGCAAATGAAAGTCTTGGTATACCCTTGGCTTCGACATAGAGTACGAACTACGAAGTACTACACCCCAATAGAGATAATCAGCGAAGGAATAAAGTTTCAATCGAAAATGAAATGCCGGTTTATAAGGATATGGTTAAAAAACTATAGAGTGATTTATATACCTACATCTGGCAATGCGACTTCCAGACACATGCAGTAAGCTGCTGAACTGCTTGAAATGGGATCGATATCCAGCAAGACTGGAAAAAATCTAAAGAAATCTTCTAACTCAACAGATCAATATTTCGATTTTGAGTAGCGATAGGGATACTCTCTGGGCCATTGCCTTCTGAGGAATCGCGACAAGAGATTAGGTTTAACGAACACGGACACATGCAATTATTGTGAGGACCTGTATTCGCAGAGGTTACTATACCTACCTATCTGAAGGAAACACCTCGGAAAGTACATTTCGACAATTTAGAGGAAGCTAGTTTCTTAAACAAAATTCGCCCGTCATATTTAGGTTCTGTAAGGAAATTGTGTTTTAGGCGAATTGGTTTTGGTTCTGATCGTGAATGTGATTGGCTCGACATCCCTTATGAACTCATATAACTCTATACAATCTAACCTTGCCTTTTGATTATTACCTTGTCATTATTAATTTTAATTCAGAGCATTTCACTTCAATATTACTTTTGTTTGTTAAAGAATAAAGATTGCCCAAAACTAGAGATCAACATAAAACTTGGTTAAAAGTATATTCGTTTCTCGAAGAAGAAGTTATGTTTTGTACAAAAATTGCAGAGGTATAGGTATAAGTACTTTTCTATTGGGACTGGTGGTAACTTATATTGTGAGACTTAATTTTCTCTCTTTAATCACTTTTATTGAATAAAATGTATACCACGAAAAATAAATTCAAAACGAAAGGCCGAAGATGGTCACACTTAGGCCTTGCCTTCTACGGAAGTACGTCATGAAATTAGGTTTAAAAAATACGGTTACGTGCATCGTGCAGGTATTTTAAGGGTCTCCATACCGCAGAGGATACTACCTATCTTCTTTGTGAATGCCAATTTTCTTCGAGTCGGGTGGTTTCCAAATAAACCATTATTATAGGCTCTGCAGGCAAATAAAGTTTGTGCCCGAATTGGGGCTAAGGTTCTGACTACGACGTTTCTTTCTTGAGAAAAGTTAAATACGTAAAACATACATTTTAAACATAGTCCAAAACCTACTCTATTCGAATTGTCGTTTGTTGTAATTTAGATTAATTTTTTTCTAATTGATCTCAAATTATATGATTTTTCTCTACTTTAGTCGTAAGAGTAGTATACGACGACGCGGCATAGTATGCCCTTCTGTTTAATTTGAGTCCCAGTATTGAAATGAGAAACGTCTCCATAGTAACATAGCTCTTCCTTCAATCACACAAAACACAATATTCTCTCAAATAATATTTTCGAATTTAGCCTCTAAATATGCAATGCTTTCTTGCTTTCCTTTGTACTCTTAGCCGATTAGTACGCAATGATTTTTCTTCTTTCTATTGCGTAAATCAAGACTTCTGTATTTTGTTAATTTAATTTTAAATTGTTTTTGACAAGGGAAGAAATATCTACGGCGGTTTACCTTTCAGTTTTCGTCAATATGCATTTAAAAAAAATTGTTTTGAAATAGCGCCATAATCGAAATGATATTTCAAATATTACTAAACTAAACATAAATTTAAAAGAACTGTCAAAAAATGAGCACGGGTTAAAAGTACTCCTATTGGAATATCATTCAGTCTAAAAACTTTATTTGCAAAGCATGTAATAGCTCAACAGCCGAGCAAAAAAAAAAGCACTACATAACCGCAATCTAAGTAACCTCCCAAGTCCAATGTCCTTGGAAGCAATAATTTACTTTTTTTTTTGTCAGATCTAAAATAGGTCGCCAATTTTCTGAATGAACTCACGCCACGTTGAGTGATTAAATTGGTCTTCCTAATATCCTCGTAGTCCATAAGAACCTCAAAAGTTCCTTCGTCTCCTCGATCTACATTCTACATACATTTAATTTATTCATCATATTATGAGGGATAACACTGTCCTCAAATTTATTTTCTAAAAATAAAGACCTTCCTCGTTCAGTGACGCAACTGAATTAATTGTATGACTTTTGTCGACAGAAACCCCAAAATCATCATGACAAGTCAAACTGTAAGAGTAAAATTCATAAATTTTTAGAATGAGGATATCGGTCAATCAATTATCATGGACAAATTCCGAGTTAAGGGTCAGTTAAAATCAGAAAATAAATATTTAACTTCACATTCCCGCAACCAATTAAACAGTACTCACAAGGGATCACTTAATGTCGCTTAGTTTGGTCTTTGACGTAAATGTGTTAAGGTTCCCTTCCCCCTCTGTGCTATATAAAAAAAATAACGTTAAAAATGCGTCACATAATTGCCTTATTATCACTTGCTCGGTGGATGGTATCTTCATCGTTTATTATCCTTTTTTCAGGGATGGAAAAACATTAAATTTATTAGCTCGTCTCAAATTTCCCATAGTCGAGAAAAAGTTATATTTAGCCACCGCAACCATACCACAAGATTGTGAGTGAGTCCTTTCTATACGCACGGTCTTCGTAAAAAAAAGAAATGACAAACGACACCAGAAACAACATAATAATAATATCCTGCCGAAAAGAAAGAAGAATAAATCGAATTTCAATTTTAGGACCATGCGAACAACGCCAAAGAGCAGTAGCAGCACCAGCGAAGGAAGGACTTGTCGTATACATTTTTATTTTTTTATTATTTTTGTTTTTATTATGTATTATCCCTGATGGGAGTGGGGGTGGCGCGCAAATTACTGTGCCACCAGGGCATTCAAATGTATATATATGTGGGTACCAATATGTCCTGTAAATGTACCTACTCCTATATGGAACGGAAATTTTGTGCTCTTCCGTTGTATCCTTCAACGTATACCCAAATGTAACTTTGTTTTTTGTCTATTTTTATATTTAATAGAAAGAGCACAGCCTCTTAGCTTTTATGTGAGCGAATAGACCGCCTACGCATAGAATACACATATTTACTAATGTAATCAATTTCGTTATTGAGGAACGGAAAGAGGTCTTTATTTTAAATTTGCCCTCTTCGCCGGTCGTGATTTTGTCCTTCGGAAGTCGTCTGTGATCTGTGAATCTTTTTTTCTATTTTGTTTCTGATATTTAAATTAGCTTCAACCAACAAAGATATAGCCAATTGGCAACGTGTCCCTGACCTTTGTGTTCTGCTTAGGGACAAAAATGGTTAAGGGCAGAGAACCCTCAATTTCTTGAAATCCTCATACCTGGTGTCGGTTTATTTGGACCGGCTTTGAGTGTCGGAATTATTGTATCTATGAATTTTTGGCACAGATTTTTCACAACTGCGGCAGTGTCTTGTGTCTGTACTACACAAAGGAATCTGCGCAATTTGAAATCCCTTTTGAATATTTTGTTCTGTTTATCGTTGTCTACGCGCCGTCATCGTTGTGTCTTTGGCGCGTGAACGTGATTCGAATAATAAGCAGGATAACTAGGAGAAAGAATATTTTCACATATCCTTGGTGCTTAGCTGGAATTGATGATGACGGCCCCTTCACCTAGATTGTCACTCTCTAAGTTCTGAGAATGCTACTCCAGCAGGATGTTTTTTTTATAAGAACGACTGTGTGTGTGTTGTTGTTTATATTATAGGCCAAGCGCAGCACTTGTTGTTGTTTGAAGGAGATATACGCGAAAAATATTTTAATTCAAGATTTGTTACAAGAACCGTTGTCTGGGATGGGAAAACACAGCTAATCCTATATCGAGTGCAGACTAATTTCAGGTTTATGTTTTTGTTTTGGTATGTATGTCAAGGATATGGTGTGTTGCTAAATAATAATGTATGTATTTCGAAAATAGGTTTCTGTGATGCTGATGGCCCACCTACAATATAAATATAATCCCGCATTAAAATATGGAGGCTTTTCAGATACATACAACATAAATATTGATACTTGATCCGAAGACGTGGAGACGTCCGTATTGATGTAGCTGAGAATAGGATATAGGACGAAATTACATTTCTATTGAATGGGGGTGCCCAAAAGCCTACAGCAAGTGCAAACAAGACTTTGTAAAGTGAATCTTCCTGCAAGGAGTGCTATGATCAGCATTGGACTTGTTACAGAAATGAAGGTAGGCATGTTTCACTTGGTGAAACAGGTTCTTGTGGTATTATGCTATAGGCGCCTGGTGTCGTGGCTTGAATGCCAAGGACATACCACAAATTTCGCCTAAATATGGGAAGCGGTAGATGCGGCGACTGTGGACGCCATGTTAGTGCAGGGGTAAGACGTGGTAAGACGTGAGGCATATCTCCCAAAAAGGTCCTTTGGATCTATACGGCCATGATAAGGCCTTTTCAATATGCGTCTATTTGTTGGTGGAGAGGGCTGTCGCGAAAATATGTGATTGCCTACTGCACAATACTCCAAAGAACGGTTTATCTAGGCTGCACGGGTGCTTTCCCGAGTACGCCGGGCTCTGCTTGATCTACCTCCCCTTGATACCTTTATCATGGTTGTTACTATCAAAGCAATCTACCGTCTCAGGCGGGGTGGCTTTTGGTATAATCCACACTGGAGTTTTGACACTTATCCTACAACCCATATTCTATGGATATGCCGTCTGATGTAATGACATCGGAACTTCGGCTGATGTGCAAATTTAGAGTCGACTTTCCTTGCGTTCAGGACTGGCTTTAGCCAGAATTTGAGGTTTGGGATGTAGTCGCATATTCACGGATGGCTCCAAAACTAGTCAAGGGTCCGGTGCTTGTCTCTTCCTGGAGATCGACACCATTAGACTTCAGTACTCGTTAGGCAAGCATGCCACTGTTTTTCAAGCGGAAATCTATGCTATCCTGATGGCTGCCGAATATATTGTTAAAAATAGGTGGCGGGGTCGGAGTATCTGCATATGTAGCGACAGCCAAGCTTCGCTTAAGGCCTTGCTCAACCCTGTAATCTGTTTCAAAATAGTTCGGGAATGCAAGAACTCTTTAAACTCTTTGACTCTTGTCTGGGTTCCAGGTCACACTGTGACAGAACCTGGGCTGGGTCTTCCTGCGTCCTCTGTCAGGGCTTCCATTGACGATTGGGTCTCAAACGAACACCATTGTGTATGGCAAGGCTTTGCAGGAAGTGGGCAGACTAAACGCATGCTCCAGAAAGTCAGTATGAAGTCTGCAGCATTCCTGCTGACTCTCAGTAGAAATGACTGCCGTAAACTAATTGGCGTTCTTAAGGGGCACTTCGCTTTTGCTAAGCATCTTAGTGTGCTAGGCTTAAGTGATACGACTGTCTGCGACGCTTGTGGAGAGGGCGACGCACAGTGCTTCGGATCACTTCCTTTGTTATTGTCCTGCCTTTGCTCGGATCAGGTGGCAGATTTTTGGCGCTGATGTGGTGATACTTTAAGCTCCTCATGCATTCTCGGCCTTTTTCCAGTAAAATGGGTAATACTGGATTTGCTTCTTGGATTTCAATGGACCAGTTACGTCTGAGTGCTCCAGTGAAGTGTTTCCTAGTCCGAAAAAGAATCTGTTTTTGCACTACAGACGTCAAGCTTGTATAAAACGGCTGTAATGTCTGGAAAGCAAACAGGAATGCATGAAAGGATCAAGGATTTTCTGCATTTGCAGCGATTGACATTTTTTTTCCAGTGTTGTTGATCGTGCGAATCATTGCTCTTTCGATTTTGAAACAGCACGGAGCAGACCTTTGTTCTTGAGAAGAGTGTAGGTAGGTACTAAGGAATCATTTGTTTTTTTATGGCCGGTGGAAATTTTGAAAGATAGGTATCTACCTACCGCCCATACAAAAAAAAAAAAAAAACATTAAAAATCTAATATTTTGAAAATCACCGAATCGATTGAGTTGAGTGAAGATTGGTCAAAAATAGATAATGGGGGAAGAGGCGCTATTCTTCGACAGTCATGGGAGCTAAAGTTTAGTAAATTTCTAACATTGATGTGCATTGTCCTGATAGACAAGAATATTATCAATTGACGAAGTGCGCAGGGGGTTCGCTACTAAGCTGTATGGGTATGAAATGGCCATGAATGTTGTAATGAGCTAATCTATCGAAATAAGCCTGACCTTGTTGAATTGATTTGAATCTCTGATGTTTTTGAATTTGAGTTTTCAGAAATTATCCACAAAAGGGCAAGTTCAAGACAACTCATCCACATCGATGGACATTTCATTCAATTTAAAAATTATAAGGTATCGGTTTATAACTCAAAAGTTGTGTCACAATTGTTAGAATGATGTCTGAAAATGATGTATACTGGGTGGGCCATCTGTTGGTTTTTTTTTTAATCATATGTTATTTTGATACCGATGCCTCTTGTGCTCAGTGGCGTAACTATAGGGTGGCAGGGCTGGCAAAATGCCACGGGCCCCCGACCCGAGAGGGTCCCGGCCCAAGAGGCCGCGAGCTCAGAAATAACCTAAAATTTTTGCAAAAATGTTGTACCTAAGTATTTCAAAAAAAATTATAAGCTCTAAAGCACTTCAGTCTATAGCCACCGATCTTGCAAATGCCTTAAAACGTTTGAAAATGTGTCTAGAAGAATTGGAAAGGTATAGACATGAATTTGTAAATTTAAAAATGAAAGCAAATAATGTAGCAGAAAAATGGTCCATCAACCCTGAATTTTCTAAAACTCGTAAGAGGAAGGTAAAACGCCATTTTGACGAACTTTGTGAAGATGAGCGTCTCCAAGATTTGTTCAAAGTGAACATATTTTATCTAGTATTGGACATCATTATTTTGGAGTATTTTAAATTAAAAAAAAAAATTTCAATTGTGTTTTGAGCCACCTTCTGCTCCAAAATTCACACCTCTCCGATTTGTAAGGGATGCATACACATTGGCCAAATAATTTACCGAAATCGAGCTCCAAGCTAATTCGATGGTTTGGACTAGTTTAGATACAGTCGAATAATGTTGTCCCGATCCACAAACTTGACGTATCAACCATTGCCAAACATTTTCGATGATATTCAAATCCGGTGAGTAGTCCGGTCAGCATTAATAGCTCCGCATTTTGGTCTATAAATACGTTTTAACAACCCGGGCTGTATGTATTGGCACTTTATCATGTTGTTAGATCCATGGCAGATCGCAGATGACCAAAAATGTTATGAAAATATGTTAAAGCCTTATCAGTAAGACAACGCATTCATTGTGGTTAACAAAAATTTTAATTTTCGGCTGCCATAATACGAAACGGCCCCCACACCATCACACCTTCAACTTCAACTCTGCTATGCAGCCGGTCCAAATGATGAGTTTCTTTGCGGAGGTTATGGAAATAGTACCTAGCTATAGCCATCGGCGCCTTCCGAATTAATTTTTTTTTTGTCGGAAAAGACCACACGGTGCTACTACGAAGTCCAGGCCACAAAATCGAAGGCGTTGCGTTTTTCGAACCGGGTTAAGGCGTGTCTTTTTCTTGATTTTTAGTCTTTTTATATCCTTGGCATTCGAAATAATACGACGAAAAGTTGTGAGACTTGCTTTGATACCACATTTTTTCCTGATTTTTGGAGAAGAGTCGTGAGAATTTGACGCTTTTCCTAATATAAGTCGCCTTTCCGCAGTTGTAAGCACACTATGCATGCGGCCTTTCACGTTTATATCCATAGTTAGAGCGTCCATAAATAGAGCGTCCTTTAAGCTTAGATTTGTCCTTTTTCCGCCTCGGTTAAGCTTTTTCTCCACACATTTTTTAACAAAAAAAATCTTTCAAAGAATAATATGAGTCCACATTTTGCCGGTTTTTAGTTAAAAATTTTTTGTTAATACATACTTAAAGCTTTAGTTTTAAATCTTCCTTCTGGTCAAATCACAACAATTAATTGAAATTAAATTTAAAAACAAAAATTAAGTCTCTAGCATGCTTGGTTTGGGACCAGTGGGCCATAGAAAACCGACCTTAGGGGGTGTGCTATTCAAGTGGCGCGGAGTGTATAAAAAAACGACATATCTTAATCACTTGCCAGGTAAATTCTCAGTTTTCGGTCCATTTTCAGAGACGAAATAGAAAAGTCTTCGTGTATTAGAGAACTTGATGATTTATTAATAAAGAATCATTTTATGTCATGCAGCTTTCCTGAAGTATGTACTGTGTTAATGTTATTTGTTACAATTCCTATGACTATAGCTAGTACTGAACGATCATTTTTAAAACTAAAATTAATAAAAACCTATTTAAGAAAGTATATGGGACAAGACAGGCTACGTAACTTGGCTATTCTATTGAAAAATTAAACTGTTATTTCATTATAAATTTCATTATAAATATGTATGTATAAACCTATGCTCTTGAAAATAAAATTCATTAGATATTTAACTAAAATGCATACAATATTATTAATAGTGTTGGTTAACTACTTAAGTTAAAATTAAAATTAAATCACAACGTTACGATTTTTACTGGGAGGGTCCCATCCAAAGAATTTGCCACGGGCCTCAGATGGTATAGTTACTCCACTGCTTGTGCTTTAAAAAACAAATAGCAGAAACTCAGTATTATATTTACGAGGTATGAAATGCATCGATTTACTCTTGAACAACGTTACTTTCAAAGTGAATACTGTGTTGTCGAAACCGTGCAAATTTTGAGTACAAATTTCGAAGTGAAATAATGCACTGCAGCTGGTTTGAAAAGAAAAATCATGAGACTGATCTTTTTTCGGGTGCTATTAAAGGTCGATGCTATGAAAACAGTCCAGAGACGATTCGGCCATTAAAAAGCAATATTAATGAAGCTTTTCGTGAAAAAGGGGCCGAAACCATCGACAAGATGGCCTATGGCCTACTGCCAAACCACCCGAGGCAGTCATATGAACGAAGCAATATTCCGCAATTAATCGGAAGGTTTTCTCTTTTCAACAAAGCAATAATTGCTGAAAGATATTGAACAATTCATGCCCTATTTTATATGCGGTAAGGCTCACGGATATACATAAAACTGACCCTATACGACTATCTTTTTTGCCCGAAGCTGTCGGTCTATAGTATAGGTTGTTTGTGGTAAGGCCTTTGTCGCGCGAGCGAAGCGGACATCCCACCCCAAACATAGGTTGATGAAAATAATTGAGTTGTACTCAGTTTTCTCATAGATGAGTAGGTACTGGCCATGATTGAGTTGTCTGAGAAAGGATTCTAGTTCATGAGTTTGAATCTGAAAAAAAAAAAAAAAAAAAAATGAATCTAATTCTTAATCCAATGCTTCCCTTTCGCCGATTAATAACAATTTCCTTTTCAGTAACTCGCAAATTGCTTCTTCATGTCAAAAGTTCATCACTCATCGATAAAGGCATTAAATCTTTTGCCCATCTATTGATCTATCTATCACCAGTCATCAACACCATGACAACAACAGAAACTTGTACTAATTGCGAAAATTTTCAAATTTCCTTACCTACCTCTGTATATGCATCACTGATATTTATGCTTGATCGAATTTTGAGGCAGACTTCCACCTCCTCTACTCTACGATACTGCCGCACTCTATTGGATTGGGGTCCCTTTCCGTTTGCTTGACATACTTCTTCTCGGAGAGAAGTCTCAAGAAAAGTCCTTCCAAGTGATACAAATTTGCGAACGAACCACTGATCACATTTGCGTTTCATCTTTCATCTCCAATGGACAACGGGCCAACCCAACGACCAACGCCCAACCCAGAGCATCCCACGTCGCATCAAAGTTAATGAGAAAGCTCTTTCCATTTGAATGAATCCTACAACCGGAAGCCCAGGCTGTGGGCCCATAGAGATGATTGTCAGAAATCTGTGCGCCTACTAAATCGCCTCTTAAATGCGAGCAACGCCGAGGACCTTTTTGACTATTAATCACAAGTTCTCCTTTGTTTGCTTCATTTCCAGACATTTTAATTTTGATGGAATCTTAATCCCAACCAATTATGTTAATAAGATTAAATTAAATAGCTGTTGACTGGATTCGTGGAGAGGATAATCATGCAAACCAGCATGAAACTTGGCATTAATCGGAGCCGCCATGGTGTGGCTGCTGCAAGCAAAGTATCGAAAGTGGAAGTGTGTATGCAGTACAGATGTGCGTGTGACTTCTTGTGTATAAATGCCCGGATATACATACATAACATCAGTGATTATATCCACTATTAACCGGACCAAAAATGTACTAATTACTTGGTGATTCAGTTGGTTGGACATTAGAGAGGATTGGACGGACTTGGGAGCGATGCAGAAACAACTTGTTTGGTGCCAAGGCATCATGTGAAGATTAGAAATTTATTACCGAACCAAGTGGGTCGAATGATGCTGGTCAAGGAAGCACTGCAGAGTTGGGGACTAAGGATTAATGAAGTTCTTGTCCTTGGGTTAAATAGATTTTCATGGACTGAGAAAGAGTGAAAGTGTGTTTCTTTCGAATGATTCACCAGAGCACACAAGTGATGTGTGGTGACTGTTATTAGACTCATTGAACTGCAAAAGTTGATTGGATGGCAAAAGGCACACATTCGATTACTGCTGGTAGACGAGTGACCTTTTGGGCAACTCAAGTGTATACCAATAAAATAAAAACACAAGGCTATGTAGGTACCTATGA
The DNA here is from genome assembly GCA_955612985.1 of Cheilosia scutellata. Lineage (NCBI taxonomy): Eukaryota > Metazoa > Arthropoda > Insecta > Diptera > Syrphidae > Cheilosia > Cheilosia scutellata. The sequence continues at coordinate 80,634,686 of OY015311.1, forward strand.
TACGATTAAGTTTTTAAGACGAAAGATATGTGAAGATAGATACATCTCTTGGGGTGCTGCTTTTCGATGAGCCTATGTACTGAACTGCGTGGTAATGGTAATCCGTAGAGCCTTACAAACTGCGTAATTTGAAATATAATCCACTCAGCAACGGAAATAGCAGAAGGCTTTCGGAAAATCTAGTCTAGGGAATTGGGAACGTAGTTATCTTTAGTGGATCGAAATATCGGACTGACTTTGTCTATAGACTGATAGTTAATCTTCTTAACTCTTGCTTAAAATATACTTTATGTCACGCAAACCCGAATAATCGATGCCAGGAGTGCGCCTAAACGTACTAATCCACACCCAACACACTACACGGCTGGGCAAAGTATTTCTCCATGCCATGAAGTGTATGGGCAATAAAAATACTGCATGCTCCGTGTCTTCATCTTCGCATTCGGGGCAAGATGTTGAGCTGTCGTACCCAAAACGGTGCAGACACTTGCGATAGCCACCGTGCGCTGACAGGAACTGTGTAAGGTCGTAGTTACAGTCTCCATGGTTACGTTTTACCTATTCTTAGATTGTCGGTATAAGTATGTCCATCTGCCTATCGTTGTTTTTCCAGCGAGCTTGCCACATACCAATTGACGCTGCCTTTTCTTCAATTTTAACCCTCTTGATTTTACGGGCATCGTATTGGTTTAAGGCTCTTTCATTATGTACTGTACATATCCTCAACATTTCGTCTGCAAGAATGTCGACAGGAACCAATCCAGCTATAACAAAGGCCTTATCAGATATGGTTCGGAAGCCGATTGTCCGTAGCGCGAAGAGTCTGTATGTTGTTTTGGTCTCCATCATCGTCCTCAGTGGCTGCGCCCAGACTGCGACTGCATACAACAGAACTGATGTAACAACTCTGGAAAGTAGGATCCTTCTTACATATCCAGGTCCACCAATGTTAGGCAGTAGGCGCGAGAGTGCTCCCTGCAATTGCGATGCTACTTGGCTAAATAATCCACGTGTGCTTTGAACCGCAATCTCTAGTCCAGCATTAGGTACTCCAAGGTATTTAACAGCTTCTTTGGAATTCATTATTTGGTTACCAACTGGTTGGCAAACTCTACAGTTTTTCGACTGGTTCTGAGGACAGCTTCTGTTTTATGATCAGCTATTTCCAGGCTAGCGGTTGCTAGCCACTCCTTTACCCGGGCAATTGCTTCGTTTGTAACGGATTCAACTGTACGAATTTTTTTACCTACTGTCACAACTGTGTCATCGGCGAATCCAATTATCATCACTCCCTCAGGCAGCGCCTATCGAAGGACTTCATCGTACATGATGAGCCACAATAACGGGCCTAAGACCGATCCCTGTGGAACTCCGGCAGTGACGTTGTAGTAGGTATTTTTCGCTTTCATCTGTATTTTATCTCAACTTCCTGTTGTTGAAGTAGCTCGTCACTATATGTAGCAAGTAGTACGGTATATCCATCTTAGCGAGGGATCTTCTAATGAAAGACCAGTTCGGCGAGTTAAAAGCATTTTTAACGTCCAAAGTTACTACTGCACAGTACTCCTTCATCCCATAGAGCCATATATCTTTCCCCTTCGATGGCGCCTTTTGCAATATCAACTACTGCTCTTGTGGCATCTACAATGAATCTCATTTTCCTAAAACCAAATTGGTGGTCTGAAATGGCCTCTTTTTCGTCTGCCACTGCGAGTAATCTATTGCAGATTATCTTCCCGAGGATCTTTCCCATGGTGTCCAATAGGCATATTGGTTCTCCTGGAGGCTTCTTCCCTTTAGGCTGCAGTTATAGCCATCAGTAAAATCCATCCGTAAAAACACAAAATAGAACACATTTACCCATAGCATATCATAGGAATTCAGTGGAATACTTCGTGAAACTGGTTGAGAAGTTGAACAGAAAAAGTTTTTCGTACGGAAAAATAAAGAAATTCTGTTTTTAGAAAATTTTAAGATCAATTGCTTAATATTTTTTGACGAATTAGTTTTATAATTCAAAGGCAACATTTTAAGACCAAGATTGAGTTCAACGATTAAGTTTAAGTGCTCCAAAAAAGTGAAACAATTTTTTTATGGATGCATTTTACGGATAGCTATAACAGAAGCCTTAGCAGGACCTTCTTTAGGTAGCAGGGCCAAATGTTCGGTTTTCCACTTTTCGGGAAACATTCCTTCTTATTTGAGGCACTTCTGCATTGTCATCATAAACAGGTCTGGCCTCTTTTTTATAACCGCTTTTATTGCCTTATCCGGGATGCTGTCGGGTCTGGGGGCCTTTTTGTCGTCTAGATCAGGTCGTCTTGTAGGTGCCATTCGTATTCGTGTCAACGCCGATTGATACCCGATCGAACAGTGTCTATTGTACTGTCATATGCGTGTCATTACTATGAAGCGAGTGTTCGGCAGCGCGCATGACAGACGATTACAAAGCGTGACTCGGTGATGCGATGGGCATTTTATTGATGCTGCTGGTGATATGCACCACTAATTTGCACGGAAGTTGGTAGCAGATACTCTGGGGGTCTATCACTCGGTAAGTTTTTCATACATCTGGACTTCCGTTGTCAGTAATTATAATGAGAATTGAATGAATTTTTAACCCTTTGAATTTAGCAGTCTCAAGATTGGAACACTGTCAGTACATATATGCAAATCATATCTGTCGGTTGTGTCAGTCGAATCACGATTCGTGACATGTGCTGTCGTAGTTAAAGACATGCAGTTGATCATATAAATCTATTTGCTGCAATTATCAGGTTTAGACAGCCATAATAGCTAATTTTATGTATACTAAAAACGATTATAACAACATAATGACTACACAATGAGTTAGGTACTATGCACTAGTCGTCATTCTCTATGATTCTGACAAGGGAATTAAGGCGCATAAAGTAACTGTCAATGAACCACAATTCTTGGTCGTAGGTGCTCAGCAGTAGTGGCTACCTATTCCAAACTTTAAATCCATAATGTTACGAGTTCCAGCTGTACGATGGTGGATAGCTTCAGACAGATCATAAAGCAAAAGTGGTGCCTATTTAAATTATGTCCTTGTGGTAGGGCTGTAACTAGTTGGGGACCACTCGCTTTACGTGGTTTGTTTAGTACGTAACATCTCACCTTTTAAGCCGGGAAGCTCATAGACGAGTCTATTCTTGCAAATTAACTCTCTAGAAGTGAGGGCTTCTGATTTACAAGCCAAAACGGATCGCCAGTGGATTCCAAACTGTTTTGATACTCGTTGTATCTTTAATCGACATTTTTAGCTGAAGATACTAAAAATAATATTGAGAAGGAACAAGTCGAAATGGCTGGGTAGATGAGAATGAAAAAATACGAAAGGAATTGCAAGATTTGGAAAAAAATCATTTGATCAAATTTTAAGAGTGGAGATGGACGTTTTATACCACTCGCAAGCCCACCCACGATTCGAGAAGATTACAATTTTGAACTACAAAACTTGAAGCTATGGACAAATGAAAAGACTCACTGAAGAAAAGCGTCTTATACCATGTACCTAAATACTTGTCAAAATTGACAAGACGATGGCAAACCCAGTTAAGCAACTTTTTGCCATTTTGACAGAAGAAACGATAACACGTGTTAGATTTTTTTTGTTGAATGATGCTCGAAAATTATCCTTGGGCATATAACGATGTGAGCGCTTGGCCTATAGCACAATATACCACAAGTGCTTATAAAAAATAAATAGGCGGCGCAACAGGCGGTAGACACCCAAGGCCAAGCTTCTCGCAACCATTCGTTTTGTGTGAGTTTCTATTTTTGGAACGAATGGAAGGGACCTACAATTTTCTGCCGAGTCCGAACGGCTTAATTGAGAAGCTTTTTCAGGACAGTCATACTCTCGGATGTTTGTCAGACGTTCGCGAGAGGTGGCGCAGTAGAAAAAACCTTAAGATGTAATTTGTGTTTTTCCGGGGATCGAACCTGGGATCCCTCGCACAGTAGTCCAGCACACTAACCACTGCGCTACTGCGCCCACAAGTGCTTATGGTTCAAGTATATAATTTTAACAACCCTGGCACAATTGTGGAACTCAATGTAACAAGTTCAATGCGAGCCTACAACCTATTGAAAAAAAATGGAACATGTATTTGGTAGCCCCTGTACCTTTTTTTTGTGAAAATACTGTAACAGGGAATCTGCAGCAAGCAATCAATTCAGTGCAAGATAGGTAAGGACACTTATAGAGCACGTAGGTATTGTATCAATCCAAAACTTCCTAGAATGCCTATTTACTAAGGTAGATGACGTATAGGCACAAAAATAGGACCAACTCAAAAATTATGATTCAATTAATAGATGTTCTGAGATGTTCCACAATCACAATTATTCCAGAAATTCCATTATTAGAGTCCCTAACAAATTACAAAGTAACGATATAGACCTTTACACAGATTATCTTCCATCTACACGTTACTCCATTAAAGAGTGTTCTAAGACATATGGGAATGTTATTCCCAGTACCTCGTTGGCAGGCACAGCCTTCTTTAAGATGAATATAAAAGCACACACACACTATACAGTTCCTCCACTAAACCTTAGTGAGGTAGTTCAGTGATGAGCTTCCATGAATGCTGCTGCCGCGGCTAGGTGCTACACTACGTACTTCTCATTCCCATTCCTTCACCACCACCTTGGGGAAACACGGAAATACTCTCTCGCTCTGCCCCTCTGGCGCTGGCGGCAAACACTATACGCGCTGTTTCGTAACAACTTTGGTCTGTCGTCGTTGTCGTTGTCGTCGGTCGACCTGTCGCCTTTGAGAATCCTTTAAATGAGGGCCAGAACAGAATGAGACCCAGCAGCAGCACCAGCCACAGTGTTCGTTGTCGCCGCTCGATATAGTGGCGCTGAGGCTGGTTTACGTCACAGTAGTGCGTGGGCGGCTGCTGATGGCGCACCTACATTCATCGGCTGATGCGAACCGTAAAAGCTCTGCATACACTAATCGCAAGGGGAACTCAGATGTTGTGTAGCCTGTCAAAGGACATGCGCAGAGCTTTGCAATTTTTCATGATGTTCTGTTTGTTTTGCATATTTTCTGGGAAACCACACACACGCACACATTCGCAAAACAGGAGAGGGAACAAAGTTGGGATATTCTCTCCCAAGAATGTTGTCATCATTGCATACTTATGCGTTATCTGTCGTCATTGAACCAACAAAATGAATCGCCGATGAACTGTTTCCTTTGCCACCCACACAATATTTACACCAACACATGCACAGAGGCAAAGAGATAGTCGGTGACAAAAAGAAAATCGGAAAAGAGACAGAGAGACACAGAGAGAAACCAACCGCACACCGGCATGGAATATGGAAATGGAAATGGAAGGATATGAAAATATCCTTTTGCCTGCCATCGACGACGACATTGTATTTGTATAGTCGCCGTCGTTGCGGGTACTACTCACAACAGCAGCAGCTAGCTAGCCAGTCAGCCGCACACAGACAGAGCACTGGCAGAGAGCGACTAAAAGTTGATTTTCTAAAAAAAAAAGAACTCACTGACTCGCATCGGTGAATGTGAAAGGATATCCTTGCAGAAGGTGCCCAACATTAAATCATTCGCGATTCATCCCTTAACGAACGAACAATATAACTTGACCAGAGCGCATACGGAATACACAAATTGTTGTTTTTTTTTTTAGTTTTCTGTTCTCAAGTGTGCAGCGAGGAACATCAACTCAGCACAGTGCAAAATACCCCCACCCCCATCCCCCATAAAACGGGGAGACAACGTCGACGACGACCGTTGCAGAGCCGCGTCATGGCCAGCCTGGCCCACGAACAGGGTGGTTGTATTGCAACTAATCCCCCCGATCTACGTTAAGTTATATTTTCTGTGTGGTGTGCGGTGTGAAACAATCGAACCAAAGTACATTCCTAATTCGATTCCATTCAGTGTTAAGATTTTCGCGAACAAAAAAGGATATACCACACGATCCAATAAGAAAACTGGGATTATCGTGAATAGCAAAGGATACAGTGGAATAAAGTGAATAATTTCTATTTACACAGAGAAGAGAGAAAGAATTTATGCGAATTTATAAAACAGTGAAAGTGTGATTTTAGTTTTTAGTTAAATTAGTCCTTCGAGGACAACAATTATCGCGCAGTGTAAAAAACACCGTCTCGTTAAAAGGAAACAAGTGGTTGAGCGAGAGCGTGTGTTTAATAATAATTTTCAAGAAATCTGTTTCTATTTATATACCTAGTTCGGAATATCCTTGCAGTTGAAAGTGTTAACAAATAAAAAGTTCCTGTCAATTTACAAAGGACATATTTGGTGTTACTAACCAAATCAATAGAACAGGTGGATTCTATTCCTTCTCCTGATTTGTTTATTTCTTTCACTTGTCTGCCTTAAATGCAATTCAGTTCGTAAAATTTCCCGTTTTTTCGTTCGTTCATTACACAATTTCGGTTTATTTTTGTGTGTCGTTCGTGTGTGTCCTTAAACTTTCCTCGCATAATTTTTGCGAGGAGAAAAATACAAAAAAAAAAAAAAAAACATCAAACCAACCTCAAAAAAGAGCAAAAGGACACACCAAAATTTGGCAAGTCATCAACCGCAGAGTCATCCAAAGGCATACAGTTAGAGCACAGACAGAGACATAATAATATAACATTAAAAAAGGACTCGCCCCTTTCAGCATGTTAAGTTCCTTTTGCATTCAAACGTAAAATCACATCTGGAGTTATTGAGATCATAGACCAGGAAGACCGCGCGCAGACTTCAATCCAATAGTCCACCAGCCCAGTCCATTAGAAAACGGCAATTAAAAAAAATATCCTTCCAAGATGATCCGCGAAATAATCCAAACCTTGGCATGTCTGAGTGTCCTCAATGGTAGTACTCTATCGCTCCACCTGACGAACGACCGCAGCGCTGCTGAACATAGCAGTGGTAGTGGTAGCCCGCCTATACCCAGTTCGGGCGTAACCGGTACGCTCCAGCATCATAGCACTAACCCATATCGAAGGATGGCGGCGGCAGCAGAATCGGAGCGAGAGCGAATGTTATTCATGGGCGGAGGGAGACGGGGTCGACCTATTGTCACCGGCCGTATGCACCTGACTACGGGCGACACCGATGGTGGTGGTGCTAACTACCAGCCCTCATCGTTGACGATGCTGCAGGACAATGAATTCCCTATTCGACGTGAGCCGTTCTTCTTTGTCGGCGACGACGACGACGATGACGGCGGCGAGATTGGCGACGGTGGTGGCGGTGAGGGCTTTCAGGGGGTATTCCAAACCAATCCGCAACCCGATCATTATCACCGCTACGACGACAGCAGTTATGAAATCATGGACGACATCTTCAACCGAGGCGAGGGAATCTACAGGAAATTTCCGCCAGTCCATCATCAGGCAGCGCCCCAATACCATGCCCAATCACCCCGAGGACTACAGGAATTGTTCGATCACCATGAAAGCGGCGTAACCGGTGACGAGTACTCCAGCCCTAACCATCGCAGTCTCGATATTCGATTACAAAAGAAGATGCAGAGAAAAAGAACCCAACAGAAGCAAAATCTGGAAAAACTTTCATCGCCTGGATCGAAAACACAATCGTCGTCATCCTCCTCCTCCTCCTCCTCAGCTACCACAGTAGCAGCAGGAGCAGCAGCATCAGCGGTACCAGCATCGACAAACTCACAGGAACAACAGCAGCAATCAAACACAAACCAACAGCAGCAGCAGCAACAGTTATTAACTCCCAATAGCAACAATAAACGTTCAGGGATAAATAGCGGTATTGGCTCACCACCCGTCACCCATAGTATAGCCAGCCAGTTGATGTTGCGTACGGCGAGAGGACAGCGACAGTACGATGTGCCGCAAATTGGTATGTACCTACTCCCTTTTCTATATGGTTATGGTATCCTTTTTCTTGTATTGAATCCCATGAACAGGACATAGGTTTTCTCCTTTTTTTTTTTTTGTTTCCATTTTCATGGAAATATCCGTTTATGTTCCAGTTCACTTTGTCGATTTTATTGCAGATACATATGGGTTATTAATTGAACACGAAATGGGAAAAGATTGCTTCGATAAATGTCCTTTCGGTGATAAATTGTGGATAATTATAAGGATTTATTGGCTACAGAGCCGCACTTTGTTAGATTGCGGACAACTGTTGCTAGATTTGTTGTATAGGCAAGGAATTGTTTCAGGATCAAGTATCCATTCCATAGCCATGAGGTATATAACCGTATGTATCACGGAACCGATGGCAAGGAAGTAACATACACAATAAAGTGATGGGACAAGTTGTCAAATTTTCTGAAAAGGTTACCACCTGTCAGAGGCAAAAAGGCTTTGGCATTATGCTTTTGAAGTTGTTCTTATTTAAGGAACTTCCACCCTTCCACGTGTTCTTTGACAAGGAGTCAATCGTTGGGAAACAAATGTTTTCAGATTTGAATGCAGGACAACGTGATGGTCAACGTGGATTCACATATTTCCATGGCTTATGGCTCCGCCCACGGATGCGACAAATCGACAGAAATCGGAAATTTGTTTTTTTTTTTCTATGTAAAGATGTAACAATCTTACAGACAGATACATTCTATTGCCTCAAGAAGATTTTTGAAGCGATTGCGAAAAAAAACCACGCCCACTTTTCAGTTTATTTTTTACTTCAAATAAAAAAATGAAATTAAAATTAAAAACTACATTCGTCACTTTAGTGATTTAGCAAGTAACCGTTCTATATTGTAACCTGCAGAATTTATTATAAATAAAATGACCTCTGACCTTTTTTTTTTCCTCAGATGGCATGACGTGTTCTATTTTAAAATATTTCTAAGAAATTTTTTATTTTTTTTTTTTACAGAGAGTAGAATTAGTACCTAGCTTGAGTTTTTAAATAGTGAACTGTTGCTCCCCGGTATAACGTTACATGAGTTGTTTTGTTATTGTAAACGGCTTAATGCTTAAGGGATTATAATTAAGTTCACTTCAACCATGCTATCGGTTGTCGAAGAGATTATAATGGTATTGGAGTTTACATTTTGTTTGCTTACCAATCGTAGGTTTTGTTTTCCTAGGAGCTTTCAAGTGTGGGTGTACGATTTGTATCTCTTTTCAAAAGAAAATTGTTTCTGGAAACTATTTTAGGGTAGGTCGAAAAAATTAATTTCCATGCAATTACAATTAACTAATAGGTACGGATGTGTAGGAGGCTTTAGCGATGTAAAAGTTTTCCCATCAATTCTGGTAATTTTCTCACTTTCTTTTGGATGTTGAATAAATTATTATTTGATCTTAAGTAGGCTTATTGGCAATATTCCACTACATATGTGGGAAAATATTCACATTTAATATTTTATTACATACAGTACAATTCAATTCAATTCAATTCAATTTATTTGCAATAAGCTTAACACAGAAAGATACAGTATCTTCTAAAATTGTGCAAGTTGCAATTATGTATAGACTCTCGATAACGTGAACAATTAGAAACCAAGCCAGTTCACGTTTGCTAAGGTTGAATTTAAAACCAGTAAGACAATTACTATACAATACTATATTATTGTAAAAATAAAAAAATATTTTAGTATTAAAAAATGGGTAGTTTTTATGTAACCAAAATATGGTCGTTTTTATTCGACCAAGCTCATTTCTTGTCAAAAAAATTTAAATATTATTAAAACAATATGTGCAAAGTTTAAACTTGTTAACTTTACTGAAGCTATTTAAATTGAATTGTTAACATCAAATAGCTATATATTTTGTATGGGAGGTAGTAGTAGTTTTCATCCGATCTTGCTCATCTTCGAACTTAGCCTCAGTTTGGTGGATAAAAGCTTACGTACCAAATTTCAAGTCGATAGCTGAAAAAACAGACAACTGTAATCTGTAAAGAGCTTTCTTAGTCACACATATTATATACTTTGTGCCGACAAATGATTCATCAAACCAATCTTTGAATATGGCCGCGGTTATCCAGGATGATTTCTAACTCTTGTAGTCTACTGAGGTTATAGTTTTTAAAGTTTTTAGCCTTCCCAATAACTAATGGCTTCAACTTTTGCAAAAAAGTAGGTTTTGTGCAAGCGGAAACCAAGCAGACAAGACAACCAATCACAAATAATACAAGGAACAACTGGGAACTTTAGTCTCTTCGATACAAACTGTTTTATTCTTATAGATTTCAGTAGCTAACTAAAAACTGTACAAGACGAAATGTTTTGCCAAGAAAAACAAATTTCAAATTGCATTTTGCTCGAATTTTACAAATATTTGGAACAGAAATTGTAGTTAACGTTTTAGAGATGCCAATGTTTCAAAAAATCTGTTGACGTTATCCAGAGTTCACGTTAACCGGGTTTGAAGCTAATAGAGAGTCTAAATAGTATGTATTCATATTGTGGGGTTCTGAATAAAGCATAAAATAAAATCTCACATTTAAGCCGTGTGTCGATTACGCTACATAATTATAGTCGGATGCGGATCATTTTCTGACGAAAATGAATTTTCAACTTTCTTTTATGTTTGCAGTTTGGTAAACATCTTATTTCAACACACTTCAATTTGTCAGAAAATTAGCGAAGGATAATTATTTAGCGCAATTGACAAATGGCCTTGATGCGGATTTTTCCAGTAAACCTATATTGAATGTGATAATTTTCAGATTTATTTTTGGAATAAACTAGATTACAATAAAAATTACAATAGGAAATATAAAGAGATTATAATAAATAAATAATTATATATGTAAAAAGCGTCTTTAAGTGATCTCAAAAACGAATGTATTGTACCTGTGGATAAAGGAAGGGAAACAAAATAAAAGTTGATGTCAAACAGTGTCAGACTATTAACCAGTAAGCTATGTACATTTTGAAGAATTTCTAAAATAAAAATGAACGCTTCGTTTGAAAAATTCTATAAGTATCTTGAACACATATGGCCTAACCAATAATCATATTTAACCTTCAATTTAAATATTTTGACGGTCACAATAGATTTTTTTTTTTATGTAAATGTTCGCTATTGTTACTTTCAAAAAGTTTGCCGTGACACTAAAAATAAAACAAAATTTTTACAACTGCACGTAGAGATTTTTCAGCGAAAAAAAATTGCACACGAATAATAGAGAGGCCAACTTTCCATATAACAAATATTACTCCATATAATTCGAATTAATATGCTTTTGGGCCATCAATAGTGGCCTTAAGTCCTTAAGGTATTCATGTGTGCATCATTTTACCCCATCTAACGTCTTGAGATAAGATTCACAGTCAGTTTTTGATTGAAAATCATAGGTCGCGGTGAAAATAAAAAGCAAACAGAGTGCGTCTAGATCAGATGTGGTGCTTGTCTAGGTCTACTGATGAGCCCACCCACTAGATCGTGCGAAACGCATTTTTGGAATAGAGACCTTTCGACAAATTCTCAATTTGTCATGACTCTCATTATATACTCCACGTATATATTCATTTCATAAATGTTTATGATTTAAAAATAGTTTGATTTCATATTGTTTGTAGCAGTCAATGAAACGGTGAGATATTTTTTAGAAACCTACTGACCTCAACTTTGAATCAACTTGTTAACTTTAAAGTTGTGCCTCCCAATGGTATGTATTAAGTGATTAAAAACTTTTGCAAAGACTCATGAACTCATGATTTCCTAAAACATTTTGTGCTAGTTTAATGTCCAATATTTTCGAGATCATCTGTAAATGCATTACGATTGCCATTAAATCTATGAATGAAAAGAGAGTTAATGTAAATAAGGAACAATATGGGACCTAAAACGGTCGCTTGTGGCCACGTTTAACCTTCGTGTCAATACGAAATAAGTACACGGTTAGTCAGCGCGACGGGTACCCCCATACATTTTGTATGTAAAAGAAGAAGAATTATGTAGATAAAGTATTAAAAAGTAGGCAAGAGTAAATTTAACTCAGTTCAGAATCCATATATCAAAAATTATTGTTTCACTGATATAATGTACACTGTTTTTATACCCTATACACAGGGAGGTATATAATTTACTTATTCATTATTTGTAACACCAAGAAAGACTCACCGGAAACCCCATCAGGTATTTATAATATATATATTTATTCTGAATCAGGATCAAATTCTGAATCGATTTAGTCATGTCCGTCTGTCTGTCTGTCCGTTGAAAACACGGTAGCGTCCAAACGAATCGACCTAGGCGAATGAAAAGAGCTGTGTAGTTCAAGTAGTTCTGGTAACTCAAAAAGAACATTAGACCCATGTGCCTCTGTCTATTGAAAATAGGATAGCGCCTAAATCTAAACGAATCGACGTAGGCAAATGAAATTTTGTGAGAGGACTTCTTTTGACAGTCGCCAGATTGCTTTGAAAATGGGCTATGTCGGTAAAAGTTCTCGTACCTCCCATACAAAACTAAGTTCCATGCGTGTACGTACAGTACATACTAACTCGCATGGCAAACATTTTGCATACCTTTTATGCAATGGAGGGTATCAAAGGATTGGACAGGTTGATGATAACACTTTTACTTGTTTATGCATTTTTTAGGCAGGAATGGCATTTGTTTATGGTTGAGTTATGCTGGTCGCATATATGATTTTCACTAAAGTTGCAGCATTTTCTGGTTTTCCGCCTGGGCATGCGCTGCTCCGAGCAAACAAGGCATGATCCTTGTATTTTGGGACGTCCAATGGGGGCCCTAGGTATTATTCGTGATGTTGATGGATCACTTGAATTACGCGAACGTATGTTCTCACCAAGCATAGCTTCAATGCCATTTGCTAATCTCTATAGCAGTGTTTTTCAAACTGTGGGTCGCGACCCCCTAGGGAGTCGCCAAGAGTTCTTTGGGGGGTCGCGCTCGCAAGCCGGTAATATTAATAAACAAAAAAAGAAAATAGGTATATAATAAAACACAAAATATGTTAGTGCGACATAATGTGAACGCAGGGAAAATAACCAAACATTTTGCTTGTAAAGACTCTGACCACAAAGGAAGTTTTGCGAGGAATCCTCTGATTTTGTCTTTTGCATAATGCTTTCTTCTCTCCCTTGGAGGCTCTTTTTCAAGATGTTTAAGTGGACAAAAAGATCTGCGAGAAATGATAATTTTAAAAGCCAGGTGGGATCAGAAAAATGATTCGAATTTCCAGATTTTGAATCTTGTATGAACATAAATAATTCAGCTTTTAATTCCAGAACTCGTGTTAATACCTTTCATTTTGACAGCCATCTGACCTCTGTCTAATAAAGGAGATTTTGATGGAGTGAACCCATTTCATCACATATGGTCCTAAACAGCCGACTTTGCATTTGCAAGGCCTTGGGCCTTACCAATAATCATTTGTCTTCAACTTAAATATTTTGACGGTCACAATGGATAATTTTATATGGCAATTTTCGCCATTGTGACTTCGCTTGCCTTTAATAGAGTTCACAACTCTGATCACATCTTTAAGCATATCATCTAATTCAGAAGTAACACCTTGGATGCCAGAACTTGTCGATGAAGAAAGCAGGGTGTCCGCATGAAACGTTTGGTATTATTAATTTTAAAAAAACATTTTGTCCAATCAATCTCGTAGTCGCGATAGCTTTCTAGAAACATGTCGTACAAACGGTGGCCAGTAGTGGCTGTATGTCTTATCGCTCAAAACCATAACGCCCAAATTTAAACATGACATAACGTCCAAAAATCACCACATCGCCCAAAATTTAAATGAATAAAGCGTCGCAAAGCCCAAATAGAATGACATATCGCCCAAAGTAACGCATACACCCCAAATCTGACAGTAAACCCAAGCAGAGGGGGGGGGGGTTGCAGTATTTTGTTTGTGTATTTTTTGGGCATTATGCATTTTTTGGGCGTTAGTAAAAATAATGTCATTACGGCTAAGATCAATGTCACATCACCCAAATTTACGTAAATTTTACAACAACAAATTGCCTAGCAATGTTTTGGGCGTTTTGACATTTTTCAATTTGGGCGATAAGACCTAACGCCGGCCGCCAGTAGCAGGAAGAGCTTTGCAAAATAAAATTTCTTCTTCAATAAATAAATAAAATCTTATGTAATTAGACCGGGTTTGGAAGGGGTTCAGTGTATGTAGCCTTTTGAATAACTGACACATTATAATGTGGGGGTCGCCAAAATGTTTTTACTAACAAAGGGGTCGCATACTCAAAAAGTTTGAAAAACACTGCTCTATAGCAATACTGAAGTAAATGACAAAAAAAATTTAAAATCGAACTGACATTTGAGAACTTCTGCATTTTACTCTAGGCATGTTTTATTGAAAATCTATCTCAGCAATGTAAAGTAAAGTATAGAAACTTCAGTACGCTACTGCAACAACTATATAGTGTCTCGAAAGTGTCAAGCAGGCTGTAGTTGTTGTAATTCCGTGCTAAAGTTTCAAAATTTTTTTGTTGAAATACATAGATGCTCAATAAAATACGATTTCTGTAGTATTTGTAACTATACTATAGTAAAAGTGTAAAAGAGTAGTAAGTATATTTTGTGGTTGTAGTGGAAGAAAATTTCACACTTTTACACTTTTACAATGATACAAGACATGATACACCGAATCGTGAATACCCCTAATGACAAACACAAGTAGATGTGATGAAACATAAAGCATCTTCCGTTGATCTAGCCTAGCAGGTCTGAAAATATATTGATCTAGTGAAATTGCTTTGCTTTAAGAATGAGAGGTTTCCTGATTTTATTAATTTTTAAAGAACTTTTGACAATAGATAGGAAATTATGCGCTTAAAGAAGTTATATAGGATATGCGTCAAAAGCAATTCCTACTTTGTGTTGCGCCACTTTCTAAAAGTTAACAAAACTGCTACAACTTGGCTGTTTGGATACAAAAGTTCGTTAATGGGAACACGAATTGACACTAGAACGTCGCCAGATCTAAAATGCGTATATTTGAATGCAACATGGGGTGATATTTCATTAAATGACATTTTGTGATTTCCACACTTATTGCAAGATTTAAACACAAACAGACAGTGTTCGTCATCACTCATTAAAGTTTGATGTATCTAAGCATTATATGTAAAACAGGAAAACATTAAATGGTATGAATTTCACAGCAGCAACAATTTCTCAGAGGCAACAAAATATTTCAGAAAAATCTTAAAAATTTTATAGTCGAATCGCTCTTTTGATTTTGGAATGTATTTTCATGTACCTATTTTATTCTTGATGAAAATGTTTGCCCAAAATTAGCATATTAACATCAAATAGGTACCACCTCAATCTCGGGAAGGTGTAGGTACTTATCCAGTCTGCTTGTTGTGTAAAATTGCATAATACTATGTTGTCGAAAATATAATTAAAATTAAAATAATATTTTCCCGAAAACCTAAATTATTATGCATAAAATAATAAACTTAACAAACAAAATTGCCTACACGAAGGTATAAGGATAATTTGTGTATCTCCCAATACCGTTGGACTACATGAAATTAAAAACGGTTGTAGGTACGAAAATTATAATTATAAAAATAAAAAATTTCGCTTGCTTAGAAGAACTTTTGAACAAAGGTTTAATTTATGCAAATTTACTTCAAAAAAGAGGTAATTAGAAAACCAAACCAATTTACATTCCTTTCGAAAGAATTTCTATTATATTCATACAGGTGCTTTTTGTATTCAACGTCGACTTTAATGGTCGCCATTTTGGTTTGGATGACATTTGTCATTTGACTGTCATATGGAGCGGTCGATAAGGATTTATTATGAAGCATCTACTGTCCCAACAACGTTCTGAAATTAATAAAATAGTTTCTTTAAATAATTGTTCAATTGTGAATATATTACGAAAATTACGTGACAGTACATTTTGACGAAATTTTTATGCAAAATGTTATATAAAGAGCTCTATATCATTTTCCATACGTTATGTTAAAGATCAAATAAATTATAAAATTGTATTTCATTAAAACAACCCTGTACTTTTGCCAATATAACAATAACTTCGCCACGTCCACGCCACATCCAACGTAAAGCTTAGTACGCTGCTAGAGCTTAACTTTAGCGGTAAGCTGCTTCAGATAAAAAATCAAATTTTCGTTTCAGACTGCACTTCATAATATCTGTCAAAATTTAGCGCGCCCATTAAACGGTCGGGCTCAGGACATTTTCTCAAGCTAAATTTTGACAGATAGTGTAGCTTTTTTTTCTGTTGTGTTTTTGTGTTACGGAAAAGTTAATAAGGATTAGTTTTTGCAATGAATACATCGATGAGGAATACCTTGGAAGTGAAGCATTGATATCAAAGAATAGCAGACAAGACAAGGAACAAAGAAAGCGCAAAGACAATAATGCCCTCTATTATTTAAGACAACTTAACTTAGTTGAGTTGAGTTGTCTTCAATTCAACTGAATTTCACAGAACCAAAACTAACTAACAATTTATAGACAAGCACTACCATCTTTTTTGTGTTTTGACGGACAAAGTTGTGTATGACAATACGGACAATACCGAATTTTGAATTACATAAAACCAAGAGACAACTCAACTTTAGTTGTAGTTGTGTTACATAATAGGGGCTTAAAACATTTTTCGTGTCGATGCATTTTTGAAGGAGATTATTTTTAACGAACTTTTGTTTTCTGTGACACTTTTATCCACAACGCACTCCATGTCAAAATTTAGCTAATATTTGGAGAGAAAAATTGGAGAGCCGCTAAAATTTTGTTTCGCTCGAGCAGCGTACTTAGCTTAAGGGACTAGCTTCTGTGACAGCTTTTCTATTGTACAAAGTGAGCGTGGATCCAAATATTGTTATACATGAAATGTGAAAACTTTGCATATTTTGTTACAGAATTAAATGAAATTAATGTCAATTGCTTTTAATAATTACTCGCAGATAATTTGTTGACTTTTATGTAAAACGTACTCTACTCGCTAATATAGTGTCAGAAAATTGACCGAGTATAATAAATTTAAACGCAACTCAAATGGGACCTAAGAGTAGGTACATTTTTCTGAGTTAAGGAATTTTTATTACTGATATTTTTAACGAATGTTTTTCGACAAGGATAGCTTTTATTTGACAGATGGTTAATGACACAAATTTTGACATTTGAATTTAAGCTCTACAGTTCGGACTTAACAGAGACCTCAACTAATGTGTAGCCCTCATAGCCCGGTCCATAGATAACTGCATTCAGTTGCGCACTGCAAGTCGGTTAAACTCTCGTTCTTATGCTCAAACTTGTGCGCATCACTTAACGATGTCTTTCTCAGTAGCAAATTTGCAAATTGTGCAAATGGTGCATGTTTTATTGGCAAATGGTTAATTGCAAGCTGACCCACTTTTTTTACAACATTTTATTCAATGATAGAACTCTTTTCTGGCTTGATGGTTATGTAGTCACTGCTTAATAAATGCATCATTAGGCTGCGTATTTTTTTAAAAATTAAACCAAATCAAATTTTATTTTTAATGGTGATACTTGTACCTGGAAGGCTTTTCACTTCAGTAAAGTACTGGGTAGGTCTTGATTTAATTATTTAATTTTTGAGCCACAAGTCTCATCAGAATATTATTTTAAGAAATGGTTCATTGAATTGTCTACCCCCAAGATCGAAATTGAACCTATCTGCAATTATCTTGGAGCGTTGTTGAAGCTTTATAGGTTAGCCTAAAGAAGTACAGTAGAAATCGTTTATAACGATGTCGAAGGGAACTTAGAATTTCATCGTTATAACCGGTTCATCGTTATATCCGGTACAATAAAAAAATACAAACAAAATTATGTACTTGTTGCAAACAAAAAACAACATTTACCAAACTCTTTAGTTACCATAAATATGGAAATCGAAAATTCAAATAACTTTAACGACCTGTGAAAACATCTTAGGACCGGTGACTGCGATCTCGGGAAATTCTAAATTTATCCTCGGCATTTTATTTTCTCTTCAACATTCTAGCAAAACTCAAGTAAACTTAAAAAAATTAGCCCATAGGATATTTTATTATCTTGCTCCCCGAGCAGGATCATTTTTTCACATCTGAAAATTCGTTTTTCACCACGATAGTGTCAGAAAATTATCCGAGGATAATTATTTAGCGCAATTAATACACATCTTTAGAAAAAGGATGAAAATAACAATCCGTAGACTGTAAAAACAGTTTTTACTATATAGTTATAAACAGTTTTTAGACTTAAATCTGGTACATTTTCATCGCTATAACCAATTTCATCGTTATATCCGGCATCGTTGTAACCGATTGAAAATTACTTTGAATTAAACGGAGTTTTGCCGGGACTTTCAAAATATATCGTTATATCCGGTTCATCGCTATATCAGGTATTGTTATAACCGATTTCTATGAATTTAAAAAAAAATATTTTTTATTTCTATAAAATAGTCATTCGTTGGACTATAAAAATTTGCTTTAATGCCCAGTTGCACAGTCAGAGTTTAAACTGAAGTTTAACTAAACCTGACCGAGAGTTTAGGTAAACTTTTGGTTTAACTCGTTCAGTTTCACAGTTGAAAATAATCTGCCAGTTAACTAAACGCAGTTGTAGAAGCGCAGAACAATTTCCCTTAAGGGGATATTTTTCTACCAGCGCACTTTTGATGAAATAAATGGTTATTGCTTTTCTCTACTTTATCTATTTTAACATTTGTAAATGAAAGAAAAGTGGGCGCAGTAGCGCAGTGGTTAGTGTTAGTGTGCTGGACTGCTGTGCGAGGGATCCCTGGTTCGATCCCCGGAAAAACACAAATTACATCTTAGTGTTTTTTTTTCTACTGCGCCACCTCTCGCGAACGTCTGACAAACATCCGAGAGTATAACTGTCCTGAAAAAGCTTCTCAATTCAGCCGTTCGGAATCGGCATAAAATTGTAGGTCCCTTCCATTCGTCCCAAAAATAAAAACTCAAAAAAAACGAATGGTTGCGAGAAGCTAGGCCTAGGGTGTCTACCGCCTGTTGCGCCACCTATTTATTTATTTATTTTTTTTAAATGAAAGAAAATGTGTGCAATATTATTACAGTATTTTGGTATTAAAAAAGTGAATTGATTTATTGTTGACATACGTTTGAACTGTCATCTGCTTTCACATAATTAATTTTTTTTTCAATAATAATAATATGTAGTGGGCATTCGGGTGGATGCGATCACAGGTACTGCTTCTTTTCACTCGATGGGTCTTTACCACATCCGATCAGATCAGTAATGATAATGAATTTTGAAAGGATTTTATGAGCCTCTAATTAGGGTCATTGTCTGGTAATAGGTACGCGCAAAGTTTTTTGCTGGTGTTTCTGCGAAAATCTGCGCTATCTTGGTCCGGTTATACTTTTTTTTTATCAAAAATGTAATCTAGATCTGTATACAAAAATGGTATGAACTACGAAACCTTTTAACTGAACAAGATCAAATTCGCAGGCATTGTCCCGAGAAGTGTGTTCAAAATCGGACAACAAAATTGGATTGTATAAAGCATAGAGTAGGTGGTGGTGGTTTCAGCCAAAACAAAATGTGAAAGATTTGAGTATGTATAGATATGAATATTTTGTTCGCCAAGAATCTAAAGAAATCACTGGTAGCATTACAAAAAAAAAAATCGTTGTTTCCACACACTAAAATAATTAATTTGTATTGATAAAACCTCAATACAATTTACGCTTGTTGTTTGGCAAAAATCTATTTGATGTTCACTTGAAAAAAGGGTTTTTCCTTGAAAAGTATATTGGTTGGGAATCTATTGAAATATTCTGATGACATTTTTTAACAGTTACCGGAGTAATGCTGAAACTAATCATAACTCTGGTTTTCACTCATATAAATTCAAGAAGTGTAGCACCCAGACAATTTATCTATTTTATTCTCCCTCTCTCTCATATCTCTGTATGAAATAGCAGCTGTCAAAATAAACCTCAAAATGCGAAAGGAAAGTTTAAACGGCAGAATGCAGGCGTTTAACTTCAACCGAGAGTTAAACTCCACTTTGGGTTTAAACGACACTGTGAAACCGAAAATTTGTTGAACGAAGGTTTAAACCAAAACGAGAGTTTAAACTCTGACTGTGCAACTGGGCATAAATCTTTGAAAAAGATGCAATATTTCAGTTTTGTCCAATAGGTACCTACCTAAAAAGGATGTAACTTTTCAGACAATAATTGTCGGCGAAAGTGTATTCCTCCGATCTCAGTACTAAAGCAAAAAATCTAAGAGCATCATCCAGCTTTATCTCCGCAAATATAATAAAATGAAGACTACAAAAATCCATTCAGAAAAAACCTTATAAATGGTCATTAAAATATCGAAATCCGAAAAAAAATATGGTCATTATTTATCTGCCCCCAGTTGAATAATTTCTGTACAAGAATGAACTAATGACGCATCCGCTGAATTTTTACAGTGTATGTGATACTAACCCTACCATCGGAAATAATGGGAGTAATAGATAGTTCAATAGCTAATTTTCTCCACTTAGTTGAGACCCGAACCTTTCGAAGAATGAAAACAAATACATAACTGCAAATGGTATGCCGTGCCGCGTTTATATTTATAGGTACATCATTTGAAGGGTAGTACCTACTCTGGTTAGGTATATGTACTGTCGTCGTCAGTGAATGGTGACAATGTCTATAACTGATTATGATTATACAAAACGATGTAGTTCTCAAATATTATTTCTAGATATTTATCCTTCTTATTTTGAAATAAATAGATAGACTTTACATTTTGATGAAATTTCTTTCCTCATAAATATCGATGTCTGCGAAATGAAAATGTCTAAAACAACTGATGGGTGTTGATGTAAGCACCTAACCAAATATTTTGCCTTTAAGAAAATTTATAATGCTCGCCTATTTTGAAGTCGAATAGACAAGTTGGGAGAAGACAAGAAAATACTTGAAAATGTCATGACATTAAAAAGTTCATCCAACAGCTTAAAAAGTTACTCCAACTCTTTCAAAGAACTTCCAGATTGAAGGATGCTTAGACCAACTAAAACTAGCAATACGAAATGCCCTTTAAATATGGTTTAGAAGATATTTTCCTCGACATGACCTATGTTTTTGGTATTGACGTGTTACTCTCCTTCCTTCGCTTTTGTCTAAAGCCTATAGCCAAATAAAATTCTTCCAGGAATTACTATTGAGGGAAGGACCACAAGAATAACAATTCATCATCTAAACCAACCACTTTGGTTGATTCTAACAACACTCCTACTTTACTAGGGATGAAGGTCTATAAGTAATTGTTTAAACATTCCGACAGTCAATTCTCGGTATTTCTGTCCAAAAATGAACCTTTGGATTACGATGTGTTTGGCACTTGACCCAATTAAGCGATAACCACTTTTTAAGCTGTTCGTTTCAGATTCTCAGAATATAAGATTTTATTTACGAACCGAATCATCGTGAAATGTAAAATCTATAACCTCTAAATTTGGTTCTTCATAAATTCTGGACGGCTGGCTGTCATATTAAATGTAAGGGTTAGTTGGTTTGACATTTTTATTTTGATGGTTTTTGTTGAATAGGTAACTTTGCCATTTTTACTTCAGAATAAAAATGGTTATTACAAAACTTGTATAGAAAATTTAACTCTATACAAATTTAATCTTCGCAATACGTGTACATATTTAGACAAAGCTTCTTGATATCTAATTCCGTAGTAAAACATAAATTATTTAAGTAGCAACTGTTTTAAGCACGTATTTAAGTATTTGAATAGTTGTAATAACATTCTAAAAAGACCTGGTTAAATTTGATGGTAGGTATATATTGTGAATATTAAAGTTGAAGGTTAAAATAATAATTATTATTAGTGTATTTGCAAGCCATCTACTGAAACATCATGTCTCTCTAATCCAATTAACATCGTATCAAGTCACAAGGGTACTCATCAAAAATGAACATCAACAACACTTATCACATTCGCAGTTAATTTCTAGGTTTCCATAAATTCAAATTACTCTTTTATTTGCCAACGCACTCTCGAGCTCTCGAATGAAAACTACTCACATAAGCTGAATAACTGAAATCAACTACTCCATTTATATTGTGTGTTTTCCTGAATAAATATATCCATAATTTCCTCTGGAACTGGATTAGGTATTGTTTAACATACCCTCATTTGAGTTGATACAGTATGTATGGCTATGGCAAGTAATTTAATTTTTTTTTCCAATTAAATAAAAATGCAGGTACCTTCTTAAACAGCAGAATTAACGTTTCACCCTTCAATATTCGTCCTACTGTTTAACCAGAAATTAAGAACTCAAATTAAAATGTTATTCGTTGTAGGAAAAAGGTTATTCTTTGTAATGGGAATACAAGTTTAATATTGACATTCTGAAGAGCAATCAGTTTAAGTGATGTACCTTGTCAAACTTTATGCTTAATTTAACTGATGTTCAAAAATAGGAAGAAATTTATAACAATTGATTTTTAGTGGGATACCGATTTTGAATACTTTTAAATTAAGTTCGAAAATACATATTTTGCTTTAAATTTAGCCGCACGCTAAAAAATTATATTTATAAGGATGTATAGGGAAACGAAAAAAAAAATGTCACTTCTACGAGTCGCAAATGTCGCTACGATGTCTGTCCTTATTGTTAAAAAAAAACTAAAATTGTTTAGATCTGACAAGTAAAGGAAGACATTTTGACAAATGTACAAAGCTGTTAAAATAATTTCAATTTTGAATGGTGCTCCACGTCAAAGTAAATCGAATGTCAAATAGCGCCCTCTGACCTCTGAGAGCCCAATCGCTACTGTTGTGAAACGAAATTTTCTCGTGGTCTCCAATTGCACAGCGGCGAAACGTCTGCGAAAAAAACAGCGGAACATAATTTGTTTGAGCATTTCATCAGCTACTACACAAGTGACATGGTGACAGCGGCGAGAATTTGTAATTTGTTATTGAAAGCAATTTCTAACTAAAATTATAGAATTTTATAAAAATGTAGGTACATATATCGAGGACATTGAAAACGATATCATTTTTGCAAAAAAACAACCGTGAGAAAAAAACGAAATGTCAAATTTTCGTGTAAATCTACTACAATTATGTACACACTTACCGCCATGATTTCGCAGCAGCAGCAGTGTACTGCAAAATAATGACAATGAGAGCGACATTTTTCGGTCCTGATTTCGCTGTTTTCGGTCCACAGCAGCAGCGATTGTGCTCTCAGAGAGCGCTACATATTTCACATTCGATTTACTTTGACGTGGTGTGGATGTGGAGCACCATTCAAAACCCTGGGGTGTATTCCAACTCAAGTTGATTATTGTTGAGAAATTCTTGAATAGATTTTGTCGGTTATCAACGACCCATCTGCATCTCTTCATAAATGTCAAAGGTGATTAATCCAGGAAAGATAACTCAGAGACATCAATTGAGTGCGCTGTCAGACATCAGACTTACTTAACTAGAATCTTGAACGTGCTCAGTGTGTTCACAAACCGGACTCTACATGCAAACTTGGTTCGCTTTCAAAATCAATTTTTAATCTCGTTATGACAAATTTCGAGATTCATATAAGGTTAATGGAAATTAATTTTAATCTCGGAGTTAACCTCCAGTGGAAACGTAGCATTATGTTTGCTTTCAGAGTTACACCATAGCCACCACCTAATTTACACTTAATAAAATGTCAAAAAATTAAGTGGCTATATTCGCTAAGTATTCACACTGAGAAGTGTCAGTGCATTAAGTATCTTCGCTGGAAAAAAACCAAGGAATTTGGTTTTATGTCGAACACGAAAATGTAACTCGAAGAACTGTTACTTTCAAAATATTCTAACTTAAGGCCTATTCACATGAGAGTGAACGAACGAAATGCGAACAAACCACTTCTGATGCATTTATCAACAGAAAATTGCACAATTTTGGTAGTTGGTCGCTCTCATATGAATAGTCCTTTACATTTACACCCAAATTCTGCGGCAAACCGTATACTGATACCTCACAAGTAACAACTCGCAACACTCATAACGTGAAGTGAACTTGATTTTGTTAGGTTTTCGTGTCATACAGCACACTCTCAACTTGTGAGGCTCACAAAAAAATCGATAGGTATTGTTATCCCCTATTCAGCAGGTTACAAACAGTCGTAAGCGCTTACAAGTGATAATATTTTACACAATTGACAGCTACGAATGCGATTGACAGCATAATCCACTGAACTCTTTTATCGACCCCGACTAAATACAAACCGTGAACTGAACACAGGTTTTCATTGGCCGCGTTCAATGATCTTAGGCACCTGAATAAATATTTAGGTGACAGTAGATTTGCCGGAAAATCGACCAATCAGGGCTGTTGACTAGCTAGGCAAAAGCGTATTGAACGCGGCCCATTGTCAGTGCGAGCTCAGTACAGTATCACGTCCAACAGATCTATTACTTTGCTGATTTGCTGTGTATAAAATGGGCGTTACTAATATGTAATCCTATTTAACTTCCAGCTTAAGTTTGCTGTAGGTCACAATAGCTCTTTTGGTTCACGGTAGAGAGAATCGAAAACACTCAAATGTCATCGAGCAATTCGTGCGATTTTTCTTGAGTACTGAGTGTGCCATCTGTTATAGACAGTTCGAAATAATTTAATTATATCGTTTTTTTGCGCAGTTGCAATGTTTCTACAAGGAATGACACTGTGTTCTATGTAAAAAAAAAATAGCAATGGCGCCCAGAGGTTTAATACTTACGCCGCACTGAACCAACTTTTCCGAAATCATTCCTTGTCTTTTCTTTCAGAAAATTCACAAAACAACGTCAAATATTTGTGTTTTTGACAATCGGCATTTTTGAAATTGAAATGTCACTGTGTCAAGTGATCTGAGGTTTAAACGGAAGAATACTGTCATTTAACTTAAACTAAACAATGAACTCTGTTCAAGGTTTTAACGAAATTATGAAACTGAATTAATTGTTGAACTGAAGTAAAGTGTAGTTAAAACGTCTACTGTAAAACTGGGGGTCGTCTTAAATGTATCTACCAAAACCAATAAATAGAATCTCTAGTACATTGTCAATAAATTTCTTACTTAAATGTAACTCATCTTAAACTTTACATTCGCGTCGACACACTTGATAACTTTTTCTCGCAAATCTGTGTTTTGTAAACGAAAAGCCACTTAAATCGTATCAGAACACTGTTATTTTTGATTTAAGTGTTTAAAGACTCAGTTGCGTTTACATGCAGAATCTGTGATAAGCTGCAAACAACAGGGGGCGCATCCGCTTATAAAAGACATAGGAAATTTCTAGAAAAATGCTTCTTGAGCATTTCGAGGAAATGGGCTACTTATAGATTCTACAGCGAGATCCTTAATGCTTTTCGAGGGAAAGTGTTTAGGATTTGCCTTTTAACTTCCTCTTTTTAAATTTTAGCTCTTAGTATTGCAAACACAAGGTTACGTATGTATGTACCTTTTTTTAAGAAGCCACTAACTCACCTTCTAACGAGTAAATAACCTCGTAAATAACGAATACATTTAGGGAAGAAAGACGAAAAATATTGAAACAACAACAAGGACGAATGAAGGGTAAACTGAGGCGTACCTACTGGTTTTGTAGGTGTTAGGTGTTTGCGGTATTTGTTAGGTCAATTTCACGTCACATTTTAATTTAATCCATAAATATTGTAAAAGCTTAGAAAGCATCTTTACTATCTCCCATTGAACGACATTATGGAAGACACAAAAATGTGGCGCATATAAGCTGCGCTGTCGCGACACCATGTCTATCACAGGCCAAAGGCGTACCGTCATTTCTGACGCAAAATTTAATAATAATAACAAATTAGCTCCATGTCACTTTTTCCAACGCTTTTCAAGTGGCACGGCAGCCGAATAGTTTTGCCAATTTGTCTGTCACTAAAATGCCACAAATGAAGACACAAAAGTGACAATCAGTAGGATCACCATTTAAATGGTGCGTCTTTATGACGCAATTTTGACGTCTCACTATCAATGATAGAAAATAAAATGAATGTCTTCACGAATTTTAATATCTAGAATCAGAATCAGAGACACTTTTAGGCGAACGTTAATTCTTGCTTCAGAGTTACATATGGGATGAAGATATCTAAATTATTTTGTGGCGATCACAATAGATAATTTTAGATATATGGAAATTTTCATCATTGTGACTTCTTAAAAGTTAGCCTGTACTTTAGCACCGCGGTATATGTGTTATTCTTTCAAAACAAACCCATTCAATATCCCTTTCCTATTCCAACTTTGCACACCGTTTTTTGACTGACACATATTTGACAGAAACGTCATTTTTATTACATTGTCAAATCTATAAAAATTTGAAATTTCAAAATTCTCTATACATACTATCCATATCCATCCATATCCATCCATCCATCATAAAATGCAACGTCCGTCTGTTCGTTTCTCCATAACTCGAGAAACATTCGTCGGATTTTCATGATTTCACCCACCCTACGGCCAACTTAGTCCGTAGGGTGGGTGAGAATTGCTCAGGAGTAAAGGAGTCGCGGGGAGTAAGAGGGGCCTCGCGAACCGTTAGCCGTATGAACTTGAAAGTTTGTACGTTGATAGATAAGCAAACATTGTTACATGCCTCATTCACCGTTTTTCAAAATTCGTCCTATAGGGGTTGACCTTACTACGCTTAACTTGCCATTAAACTCATAAATCTATGTATTTCAATTCAAGACATACTTTTAATTGTTAGGCAATACTTCACCGAGTATTTTGAGCTAACATTCATCTTTCTGGTCCATCCAGAGGGTGAGATAAAATAAATTGAAAATAGATCTAATTTGGCCAAGTGCGAAAAATTTGCTTTATATTTTATTTAAAAGAAAAGAAACCGGCGAGCGGAGCCGCGGGCATTGCTAGTAGGTATATAAAACCCATTAAAGCATTCTGAACAGATCTTTTAATGGTGTCCCCCCAGCAGTGGGGAATTTCACTTTCAATCATCGCATCGTTGTTAAATTCGGGAAAGTTGAGCGATTTTGACGCACGTCAAAATAGAACAGAGAGCTTGACAGCACGCATGACACAGGAATAGCTACTCCATTTTAGAAGTAGGGGTTAGTTTACACCAAAGCTTCAACTATATACCTTACTTTCTACCTCATGCTAGAAAACGGAAAGAATTCTAATTACAAGCCTTTTAGTTACCTACCTTTTATAACACAAGATGCAAAGTAAATTTGAATTGCAAATAGCACTGCTCTCTTTATTCTCAAAATCGTAAGGACCCTGAAAAGTTATGAATAAAAGCCTCCTCAATTTTATACTTTTACAAACAAGCGTGGTATTTACAATTAGCTATGCCCAAACCTTTATCACTCAACAGAGTGGCAGAAACTTGATGTAATCATAACACTGGCGGCGCTAACAAATCATTTAAAAGCTTCTAAGGATATTCCGCACATTATTCTCTGTATGCAAAGAACCAAAGGGTATCGTATCTATAAATATTCTAATTGCCTTAAGGGAGATGAATGGCTTCTCAGAAAAATGTATACATATCGCTTAAGCACGTGTCTGCTACCTACCTAGCTAGCAACTACCTACGAGCTCTGGCCTCCTCCTCTTATCAACGAATTTATTCAAATTTATTCATAGAAGTATGATCCGTATATCGGCTGTGGAAAAGAACAGATGCATACAACTCTCATCGAACAAGAAATCCATACATAGCTACACCACAGGCAGGTTGTTTTCGTAATCTGCTTAAATCAATTCAAATTCAGTGCACACATACATATACATATAGCTGGTTGAAGTAATTCTAAGGACACTCTCCAATAATTGGTTGAACAATCACAATCAATCATCTCTGGTCAATAATAAAATATAAAAACAAAAAAATACACAAATTCCATCATCAATCATCTTCGATTGGGATAACGAGGACTAATCCTTCTCTATGTCCACATCGGGATAGCTTAGCTATCTGCTTTAAGTTTTAAATTGTACATTACTCATCGGGGTGTCGAGGACGGCTAATTGCGTAATACCACGTTTATTTGCCTTCTATATATAAATCCCAATTAGTCCTAGACGGTGGATGTCATACATGTCCCCTTGTCCGTGTGTAATCAAACATACACACACACATACAATTGAAAGGGAATAATCCGTACGCCTTTCTCTTGTAGTAATCATATTTATTTGTTAATTAATGTAATGCAAGAAGATCCACACGCATTATGTCGCCAGAAATGTTGTTGACCAAAATGTAGACGACAAATGGTTAGTTGATGGATGGTGGAAGTTGAGGCTAGCGCTAGAGGCCATCCGTAGGTGGCTTCACGTGGCATCGATACACGTATTTGCGTCGTATTTCAATATCCATCTACGTCAAAACTCACACTTTCTGCGTCCAGTGGTAAGCCCATATAATATGGCTGGCGGTGGCCTGTTGACTATGCCCACACAATTAAATGCGCAGTTCAGCAATCATTAAAAAAAAAATCCCTTTGACAGGACGACTATCTACAAGAAGTATCGAAAATTCAATTTAACGCGAGATTAATTACATTAAGTGATATCCATCACACGGCTGAGAATGAATGTCCTTTTTTTTTAATTTATTTAAAGTGGAAATCGTAAATGAAATCCCAGTTATCCGAGAGAGAGAAAAGGAAACATTCGTCAGCGGATCTGTTGCGTACGTGATAATTGCATGGTTGGCGGAATGTTCAGTGACAGGCAGTGATTTAAATGGGAAACTCACATCAAAGCGGAATGAATCCTTTATGATAGGTGGTTTTTGGTGGGTATAAGGTTAAATGAAATTATGAAAGAAAATGAGATAGATGAAGGGAGTTGCAGTTAAATGAAATTTTTAATTATTCGAGTATGTATATCTGAGCTCTGATGTATCACATAATATTTATATAGACTTGCTGACCAATGGCATTGAGCACAATACACATATTGCATTTAAATTTGTAGACCTTTTTGAATTTATTTTTGTCGATGGAAGTGTTTTTCATTCCGTAAATGGTTCGTGTCTTAATTAAAATGAGATCGATTATACTTCCATACTACTCTATAAAATGCAACGTCCGTCTGTTCGTCCTTCCATAACTCGAGAACCATTCGTCCTATTTTCATGATTGTTTTTCTAATTTATATATGTGTGGCCATATTAGGCCGTAGGGTGCGTGAGAATTGTTGAGGAGTAGAGGGGTCGCGGGGAGTAAGGGGGTCTCAGGAACCGTCAACCGAATGAACTTGAAAGTTTGTACGTTCATAGATAAGTCAAATTTATTACATGCCTCATTCATAGTTTTTTATTTATTTATTTATTTATTTACTCAAAGGACAGAGCACAAAAAATGAATTTGTACCCTCCGGAGAAAATCATCGTTTTTTAAAATTCGTCTTATAAGGCTTGAAAAAAGGGAGGGCATGGCTAGTTGTATAATAAAATCCACCTAAGCGCCACCTCCTACGAACTTCTGACAAACATCCGTGAGTATAAATATCATGGAAAGACTTCTCAAATGCAGACATTCGGACTCGGCATACAATTGTAGGTCCCTTCCAAAAAAAATTGTTCAAACGAATGGTTGTGAGAAGCTGCCCTAGGATCCCTATATACGAACCTGTTGCGCCATATATTTCATTATTTTTTTTATTTTTAGAATTGGTTGCGCCACAAAATTCCAAATTCCAACTGAAGTCTAACTCTGAAACGGCAGACAATATCGTATTTGAAGTGTTAACGACCATTTTCCGAATGACCTTTTTCGATTTTCGTTGTTATACTTTATGGAGGCAGCTTTCAATAGCCTTAGCAAAGAGATGCTAGTTTTTAAGGTATATCCTCTCGACGACAATTGTCTGAAAGAGCCCTCAAAATATCAAAGTAAAGCTGTTTTTACTACGACGTTAGAGCAAAGATGGTAAAATCTGTTTTTTGTAAAGCTTAAAAAATAGAAAAGGTCGTATCAGACAGATAATCATATCGCACATAGTAGTATCATAGACTCCCACAGGGACATGTAAAGCTGATAAACTCCTCAAACTTGTCACTCGTCATCTAGTTAGAGAAAAGGTCACTCGGTATGCCAAAAGCTACCTGAAAATTAAAATAAATGCTGCATGGGATCAGGAGAACAAGCCGCAGATGGGACAAAGAATGCTGTCCAAGAAGATCCGGAATTTTACTTTCGAATGATCGCTCATCAGCTGCTTTATTGGTAGGTATCATCACTGAGCACTCATAGGCCAACATGATAGAAAGTTAAGTCTTCCTTCCAATGATTTATGTAGGAGATGCATGGATGACGATGATTATGGGACCATGCTCCACCAACTTTTCCTTGAAAATTTAGGCGATTTGACAGCCATTGTCTCCGAAACGTTGTCAAACGCACAGCCTGGTTTAGGTATTGAGTATAGCTTTATAGCCAGGCCACCCTATGTGATATCACAAAAAACAATAAGTACTTTAGTCCAAGTGTTTCTGAAATGCGTCGACAGATATTCTAAATTCCCAAGTAAGGTTTAAGGAATATTTTAACTAATCACGAAAGAGGTGGACCATCAGCTGATAGTTTGTTGTTAAAATACATAACCGGTACTCGTATAGAAATTGCCCTTGACACTTTATAGCCGGTGGCTCAAGATTGAGGGTTATGCAAGGTCCAATAATTGAGCATGAGCATCCTTTATCCGCAATAGGTGGGACTTTTTAAAAGACATGATGTTAATTTGAATAATAAAATCCCATAATTTTGAAGTCCTGTTGCGGTTCAAAAATTCCAAAAAATTACAGTACTATGCTGGGTAGTTTGAAGGGAAAATTTATTAATCTTGTACTGAACCATTTTTGTCATATCGCTTGACCTCCATTCACCATTCTACTACAAAATTCTCCGTCGAAAAGCTATTTGAATGAAATAACTTTTTACAAATAATCGAAAATTTGTACTCTCGCATAAGGGAAAAAAATCAATTGGTTGGTGTGCGTGTCTCGCAAAAACTCGATAACTGCTAGACCGATTTGGATGATTCTTCTTTTGTTTTGTTTGTCTTGAATCAGGGGTGGTTAAGCAAAATAAAATTCGGGAACCCTTAAACCAAAAGTTAGAAAATCGAAAAATCTAAATTTCCATTTTGTATGGGAATACCATACCAATAAATCGCAAAACCACCGATCTGATTGAGCTCAAATTTTGAGAAAATCTTTTTTGGTCAAAATTAATCAAAGAGCGTGGCACCTCCCATCCAAAAAAAAAACTTAAAAATCTTATATCTCAAAACCCACCAAACTGATTCAGCTCAAATTTTGAGAAAGTGTTTGCTATTGGCCGAAAGCAATTCCTTTGAAGTGTGGTCAGCATTGAAAAAGGGGCGTGGCACCTCCAATTCAAAAAAAAAATTTAAAATCTTATACATATCTCGAAAACCAACGAAACGAGAGCGAACATTTTGAGAAAATCGTTCTTTTTGACCCAAAGGTCTTTCTGTTTGGTTAAAATTAGACAAAGGGGCGTGGGACCTCCCATTCAAAAAAAAATTAAAATCGTATAGGTATCTCGAAAACCAACAAAACGATTGAGCTAAAATTTGCAGCCATTCTTAGGTATGGCCGGGAGTTTTCCTTTGAAGATTGGTCGATTAGAATTACTAACGAGTTTCTTTTAATCACCAAACGAAACTTTAACTGTACATAATCGCTTATGAAGAGTTAAAAACAATTCAATTTCAGGTGGTTCAAAGTTTACCGGGTCATCTAGTTCTTAATAAAAATGGATTTCGTTTTGCCAAAAAATTGTTAGCGCAACAAGTAGGACCCCAAGGCCCAGGCCTTCCCATTCCCAACCACACGTTTTTGTGGGGTTTTAATGTTTCGAACAAATGAAAGACATTCAATTTATGTCGAAACTGAACGGCAGAACTTAAAACTGAAGCTTTCTCAGAAAATTTTACTATTGCAAGCTCGACAAACCCAATACCATAGACCTGGCTTCCCGTATCATTCGTTTTAATTTTTTGAACAAATAAGAGGCCTTAAATTTGTTGCCGAATCTATACGGCTGCGGCTGATTTTATTTTCCCTGTTGTTAAACCTGAAACTTCCTCGCTCAGTTGTCTATAGCTCTCTAGCATAATGAC
Source organism: Cheilosia scutellata (assembly GCA_955612985.1). Classification (NCBI taxonomy): domain Eukaryota; kingdom Metazoa; phylum Arthropoda; class Insecta; order Diptera; family Syrphidae; genus Cheilosia; species Cheilosia scutellata. Next base: position 80,666,838 of record OY015311.1, read on the forward strand.
ATAGACTCTAAGATCTAAGTCACTTCTGCTTTTATAGCAATTTTAAAACTGAACACAACAGATACTGGTTCGTCCATTTCAATTTGTCAATTAAATTTCGCTCCGACCGACGCCGACGTGCATGTGGGTCATTCAATTATTACAGATGAGATACCTAAGAGTCCAATACAAATTACCGAATTTTTGAAATTCTGTTACGAGCCTAACCTCGAAAATGTAATACAAATGTTTGTCACTTCAATACAGATTTATGGGTTTCCAACTTGAATTACAAACGTAGGCACCTACAAGCCTACCAACCTACATAATTTTGCAACTTTTTCCGAAGAAACCCCCCCCATTTACCATTCCCAGGACAATATACACAACATCAACCTGGAACCTACGTAGACACTTGAAAATCGAATATTGATTGACTTTCATAAATTTCCTATCGTCGGTCGGTCGGTTGGACAAAATATTTCCACAACCTTTGCCAAAGTCCTACCTGAAGTTTTTGTAAATATATTTCATCCGCGCCCATGGTCAACATTAGGCAAAATATGAATTTCTGTTTTTTCCCCCTCCGTATCTCAATGATTACACATCAATCACCCCCAGGACTTTTGAAGTAGGTAACTCAAATTGTTTTGATTGAGGGCGCAGAGTGCGAGCGGACTCATTACCACTCGTCGAAACTCCAGCTGTGACAGGATTTACGTATGTATACGCATACAACATCAAGATAGAACAAAAATGTTGTCCATCATACACCCAACCGGCAATAAACAATAATAGCAGGTACAATAAACAGCAGCGCGGGGACTGGAGATGGAGAATAGGTGACCGAAAGAAAATGGCCGAACATTACAATTATAATCGAAATTCAAGGATAGAAACACGTGTCTTACTTTTCGTTTTTTATATTTCTTTTTCTCTGACGCTCTGTGTGGTTGTGTCTATTTTGGACTATTTGGACGTTTTGACGAGGGACGGAGCTAGGAGCTGTCCTAGCCACCGAAAAAAGAAAATAATACAAATGCAAACAAAACATTCAACAAATGGCATTTGGGGGAGTAAGAGAACCACGCACACACTAATGGGTGCCGGCAAGCCCCAAGGAAGGGACGAACGAAATGTAGGTCGAAATGGGTTTGAACCTTTGTCGAAAATAAAATAATTTACTAACCAAAATAGGGAGAAGGATCGACCGACGTAGGTCGTCTGTTTAGGCTTTTGAAAATTAATCAGATAATTAACATATTGATTTTTTTAATTGTATGTGATAGGCTATGATTGGGTGGTCAGATGGACTACGTATAAAAAAAAAGTTTGTACCTTCTTAATTTTGTAAATCTGGCTACTTAGAAAGTTTGCTTTGTTGAAGAGAAGGCTTAGAGTGAGGATTTTGTTGCAAATTCTTGGGTCAATTTTAGGACGCTGTTTAATCTAGGGTAGGTACTAAATGGACCAACTAATTATGTATTAACTGCCCTTTCTATTTACGGACTTGTGTATTTAAAAGTTGGGTGTCAAAAGTTTGATTATAATATTGAAAAGTCGTAAAAAAAGGTGATTTGAGGATACCCAGCAGTTTCAATGTTTCTACTCCTAGTAGAGGTTTTTCCTGGTAGGTCCTGATGCACGATTTCAAATAAAATTTACCACTTTGTAGTGCAACACTGGCACTCAGAGCATTCACCGACGATAGCCAATTTTAGCATTACCCCAATATATGTATTAATTTCACCTGTGACATAACCCTCAAACGAAATTGGAGATGAATCCATTTTGACTCTATATTGGGCGAACTTAAAGTGACAGTTCGTAACAAAGCTATGCCTAGTATAGAGCTAGAGACGGGTTGGTGCTGAAATTTCCTTTTTCCAAAATCTCTTTTACAAAATTCCCTGTGCTGAAATCCCTCACTCCAAGAGACCCTAAGAGAAAACCCCCAATTTTTAGATTTGGTGTAATTAATTCTGTCGCCGCGACACCTAAAAATGGTGTTAAACCCTGCAACCTTCCTGCTTGTGGTCACTGTAGGATTTGGAGTAGGTGCAAGGTTGGGTATAGCAAAGTTTAGTTTGCTTGTGGGAGATTTTGGCATAGGGGATTTCGTCCCGAGAGATTTTGCAAAAAGAGGAGACAAAAAAAATTAGAAATTATGACCAATAAGGGATTTTGGAAAAGGGGATTAAGTATGGATCCGGCTAGAGACTTGTGCGTCTATGTCAGGACGAATTTGGAAAAGAATATCCACAGAAATCGATCAGAAAAGCAACATAAACCAGCCGGTGTTGGATGTGGACGGCACTATATTCTTATCAAAACAATGAGCCTCCAGAGGCCCGAAATGCGCAGACACTGATGCATGGACTTTCGGTTGAAGCAACTCAAACACCGCCCAATCTTCTCAAGCAGGTATATGTAAGTTTATGGCTTACCAGCTTTGTTCTATAATTGGGTAAAAGGATTGAAAATTCTGAAGTTAGGAAGGGGTCAAAAAATAAGCAGACCTCCTATCGCCAATGATATTTCCACTGCCACCAATGATCCTTCTGAGAGGCATTGCATCTAATGGTAGGCTCCATACTACTTACTTATCGAGCTCCCGACCTGTGGCGAGTCTTTTTTTTGCGCTTGACGTACTAATCCACGCCCTATTTCCTTCAACCACTCTCCCCGCGGGACTGCCGTTAGGTACTACTTCGCGGGGCTGGTTAGCAACTCATGCTAAATCCTCTGGGTCCGCCATTTCGGCTCTTCTAAGTCTTTCAGGCCTCCTTAATTCTTCGTGTACACTCGTTATAAAGGAGCTCCAGCTTATTAAATTTTGGGGGTTTGGTAAGTTCGCTCTTCCCCCTGCAAAGCACCTACAATGGAACATTACGTGCTCTGTATCTTCTTCTTCGTCTGGACATTCGGTACAGAAAGGCGAGCTATCGTGACAAAATCTGTGAAGGTATTTCCGATAGCCGCCGTGCCCCGATAAGAACTGCGTAAGGTGGTACTTGCAGTCCCCGTTTGTTCTGCCCGTGAAGAGTCTCTGTCTGAGACCCTGCAGCCTTTCATCCTCTACAATACCGGGCACGCTGCTTCTAGTTGTCGAGAACAAGCGCCCTGGCATCTGCGATGGCTTGGTCTTTGGAACGGAGGTTCGGTCTTCCTTGTCTTCTCGAACCTGGGGCTGGGATTCGAAGATCTTCTTAGCTGGCGCATTATTTTCCATTCGCTGAATGTGGCCGAGCCAATTTAGTCGACACGTTTTGGTTTTTTGGACTACATCCACATCTTGGTACAGCTCATAGAGTTGGCGGTTGTATCTTCTCCTCCATTCGCCCTCCTCGCACACAGGTCCAAAAATCCGACGAAGTATATTTCTTTCGAAGGAGCCCAGTATCAGATCTCTCTTCTTACATATCGTCCAGGATAAGGGTTTTTTAAAGCACACATTTCGTCTAAAATCTACTAGCGGGCCCGGCAAACGTTGTTTTGCATGCTCGTAGGTACATTTTCATTGTCCTCCAATTGTTCTGCGGCCGTTTTATTTAACCGATGTGTCCGGACTGATTCTGTACTCCGTGTGGTTCGACCGTTATCTCCTTAAACGTGTGCCCAGGAATCCCGCCCATACTTTGCTAGGTTGTTTGTTTAGACAATGCACATCAATGTCTACAATTTTACAACTTTAGATCCCACGGGTGTCGAGAAATTTATGAGCTTTTTATTTATTTTTTTGGTGAGTGGTTACTATTTGAAATTTGGTGGAATCGCATCGCAGCGCCACCTACCGGGTCCAGTTGTGAATCTAAACCATCCTTAGACCCATTTAAACACACACACAAAATTTCATTAAAATCGGTCCAGCCGTTTAGGAGGAGTTCGGTTACAAACACGTACAGAAGAAGTATATTGTATAAAGATTGTTAATCGCTTCGTTGTGAAATGGAGTTGTTCAAAGCAGTTGTTCAAATGGAGTCCTCAGTGTGATTGGCGGATTTGTGTGCTAAGAAGAACAGTCGTGACCCAGAGTAAAAAGGCTATGTCCTACTATATTTTAAGCATGACTTACACTTCCACTTCTACCCCAATAACTTCGACTAACTTTCGATACAATAGATCTTTTTATGTCGCAGTGTCAGCAGTGGGCAGGGAAATATTAAAAAAAAACTTCGACGCGAAATAATCCATTTCTGACGGGTTGGTGATGAAATCTCCTTTTCCAAAATGCCCTTTCCAAAATCCCTTACTCCAAAAGACCCTAAAAATCCCCACGGGACCAAATTCCCCATTTTAAAAATCGTGTTAAAAAATGAGATACGTATGGGAGGCATGGTGCCCCCCTGCAAACCCCCTGCTTGTCGTCGCTGTATGATTTAGAGTAGGTGCAAGGTGGGGTATATTGCAAAGTTTCTGGATGAAGTTAAATTGAAATTACAAGAAGAAACCACGGATAAATTTTACCCACGATACACACGTATGAAATTCCATTTCATCCTGTCGCTTTTTCGTTTCATTGGATTGAATTTCTTCCTAATTCAGAGTTACAACCCAACGAGGAAGTTTCACTCCAAAAATATGTCTTCCCTAATTATTCCCAGACTGCGTGGCGGCGACCTACTTCATTCATCTCCGTATCCTATACTCAGACAATCATTCACACTCTCAATCTCAAGCAGCGATTTGCGGCAAATAACCTTTATTAATCATCACCACCATCATCAATGTACTACACACCACCAACCAACCATCCAACCATCCAGTAGAGCGACACCACTGAAGTAGGTATAAAAATATAAACGTCTTCTACGAAACACTTTCATTCCCATTGCGTAAGTGACAGTGTAGGTGACCCATCAAGGCGACCGACCGACCGATGAAGGAAACAAACAAAAAAAAATTTTAAATTTCTCACTTTCATTCTAATTAGGTCAAATGTCCTTACAGAGAAGCGACGAAAAAAAAACAACATTTCAAAACAAATGACATCTCATTCATTCATTTGTCGTCATTTCTCTATAGAGATAAATTTCATGCATGGCATCCTTTGAAGTAGTTTATTCCCAAGGATACACCGGCACTAAAACAAAGAAAAACAAAAAAAAAAACAAAAGTATCACAAAACCAAAACATATGTGAAGTGGATATATGCCTCCGTTCAGTAGTACCCGCCGACGAACTTTAAGGACACATGTTGCGTGTGCACCGTTCATACACTACACCGCACAGCACGGCACAGTGTCGACACTTGGTCTGTGTGAATTAATTGCAAAAGATATTCCCATATGCGAGTGGGACAGAGAAAGAAACTACTGATCACTTATAAGCAAATCACAGTAATTCCCCGAAAATCGGTGTTGAATTGACATCGAATGACACCAACGCGGAGTAGGACACACATCAATGAACATTTATCCATCTACCCGAGGGATGGCATTCTGAAAGGATGCATGGACATCCGCAGGCTGGATATAATGATGGGTTGGCCGAGACTGAGAGAGCAGTACAACAGAGTGAAATTGTATCTGCACGTGGATTTTATTCACTTCGTGGACGATTGGGAATGAAAAGAGAGCTGAAGCTGATGCGCCTCACCCTTGGGTATTTTCAGATATAATACAGGATGTGGGGATATTCAGCAGATTCGATTCCCATTTACCGGTTGGTTAGACTATCAAAACGCTAAAGAATGGTATCTGCATAGATTTCGGCTGTTGGAATATGCAAATGAAAAGCCAATTCAATTAGATGATATTTAGAGTCATATGGAGCAGATGTGAGTGCCGTGCCGTGGCCGGTGCCGGGGTTATTAGCATTGTAAACGTATCTGGGCATTTATTTCATTTTGGGTCAAAGGAGTGGGCAGGAAGCGCATTTTAACCAATTAGCTGGTGGACTTTATTCGATAGATATTCATATCGGGGGCAGTGATGCATTTGAAAATGATTCAATTTGACATTTTGTAGAAATTGTGAGCTCGTACTGTGCAATGAAGCAGATTAAAACAGGGCTTCGTTAAGTGATTCTAGCTTAAGGGAGCAAACTAGAGGTCGACTGTAAATCGGTTTTTCAAACGTGCGTTGCATGATGCTGCCTACTACAGAAATATTGTATACAATTGTGAAACTAACATAATCCTACAAGTGACTGTAGTTTTTTGGCAAACGGCACTTGTCTTAGATGGACAATGTTGAGCCCACTATTTATATTTTAACGATAGCTTGTGGAGGGAGTTATACATTGTAAAAAGCCTTGCCAAGTTTTAGCGTCCCCGCCAACCCGTTGGTCTGTGCAGAATGACATTAGAGAAATCTCACTGCTCGGTCAAAGTCACCACAACCAAACCCTTTGATGTCGAAAAGGGTTTAAGACAAGGTGACGGACGGTCATGTTACTTATTTTCGACAGAACACGTGAACGTGGCTGGCTGTCAAAAGCGCGTTTGCCAGTCCTGAAACTCAAGATGGGTTTGACTGCTAATGAGGACAAAAATAACTAGGTATACGTTGGATACCTTATGAATATCGGCAACTCTGACAAAACGTCACGGTGGATAGAATTATCTTAGAAGTATGTACTTTAAAAGGTTGGGCCTTACTAATGTTTATTTTAATACTAGCGGGCACCCGGCAAACGTTGTTTTTCCTGCTCGTACATTTTCATTGTCCGTCAATTGTTCTGTGGCCGTTTCATTATTTGAAATTTTATTTATGATTTTTGTTTTTGACTGTTTTTATTTTATTCATGATTTTGTTTGTTGCTTTTTAAATTTTTTTTATTGTTGAGTGTTTATTATTTGAAATTTTGTGGAATCGGATCGCAGCGCCAGCTACCGGGTCCAATTGTGAATCTAAACCATCCTTAGACCCATTCAAATACACACACACAATTTCATTAAAATCGGTACAAAAGTTTAGGAGGAGTTCGGTTACAAACACGTACAAAATAATTATGTATTTATTTTAATACTAGCTGACCCGGCAAACATTGTTCTGCCTAAAATATTTTTAATATTTCAAGATCTAGTTTGATGTTCTATTATTTTTTTTTAATAGAAAATGAAGGCGGATAGCTTCACTGGTTCAGCGGCCATTCTGAGAACGCCGGCTACTGTTACCATTGTCTATTCAATTTGGTCGCGCCATGCCCCTTTGTCCAATTTTGGCCAATGACCACTCCTGGGCCAATACCTTTGATTGTCTGGAAATTCGAACTGAATTGATTCGGTGGTTTTCGAGATATAATATTTTGAATGTTTTTTTTTTTGTATGGGCGGTGCCACGCCCTATGTCCAATTTTGACGAATCTTCAGAGGAGAACTCCTGGGCCAATACCTAGGATTGTCTGTAAATTTCAACTCATCATAATAAGCTGCATAAAATTATGTTGTATCATCAGTACTTTGTAGCATCAGTGAAAAGTAACAACTTCCATTCCAGACGTTGTGAGCTTTGGTATGTCAAAGCTTTGGTAAGGACATTCGTCTTCATTTTAATTTTAGGTTGTGATGACCTAAAAATGTACTAGAACAACGTCGACATTAAGTTGTCGAATGAAATAAATTTTAGTACTACACGTGGGGAGTGTGGAGTTTATCTACTTTAAATAAGAATCTCAAACAAAGACTAACCCCAAAATTGTATATCGAGTATATTAAGTTTTCCCAATAAAGAAGCAACAAATTTGTCCATCACTATTTGCTCTCACATAGCCTTGTGCGTAAAAGGACCAGATTGGGGCTATAAAACGTATATCGAAATCGAAAGTGATATAGTCGGTCAATAAAATTGTTTCAATGATCTACTGACTCTCGAGACAAAATGTCTTCTTCTCTGTAAGAAAATCAATATCCATGTTAAATAGACTATATCTAGATTGTTCAAGAGCAGTTTGCCTTGATGTCCTAGCCACAGACATATCCAATCCATTCATGTAAGACAATTCAACAAACTTTCGATTTTGTAATTTAAATTTGCATATAGATATTTGAAACGAGCATAATACATATACAACCTCGATGTAATAAATCCCTTTTGATAAGCATTCTATGTCAACCTAATCCAAAAACATTGACCTACTTCTTCTCACATAAATCTAATTCCAAACATGAACCTTGTCTTACTTACAGCAACTAATAAATATTATATCTTCTTGTTCTTTTTCTTTCCAGGTAAGTGGATATATTCTATTCTTTCATCCTTACAACACATCAAACCAAAAAGTAAGTAAGTTCTTCCCAAATAGCCATAAAAATAAGAAAAATCCTTGAAATTTATGTACAGATTTGCACCTTTCGATGTAGCTGAAATTAAGCCCATAAATCATTTACTATAAATAGGTTATGCGTATTAGAAAAAAAAAGGATATTGGTTTTTAATTCCCCTTTCCTCAAGAAAATAAAATTAATAATGGAAACAACCAAAACTCTGTGTGTCTAAAAATATCCTTGAAATAAACTTGCTGTGCTATTTTCAACGAAATGGCAACACAAAGATTCCTATCAGCAGAAAACTACACACAAAGTCTACAAAACTCTCACGGAGCCCCAAAATAAACTTGCAAACACTAACCCACAGAAAGAGAGAGAGGGAAGTCGGTACTGGTGAAACTCCAATCGCACCTTCGATATAAATCCTGCAACAAATACTTATAGAGGTACCCACAGACGACAAACCGACCTACCAACCGACCAACAGACGCACGGACCGACCAGTAGTTAATTTAAATTTTGTGCTTCTATAGCCATCGCTTCTACCCCGCCTAGGCTTAGGACAGGTAAACCTATTCAATGCTTCCTGGGCACACTATTTCCTTGTTGCTGTTAAATGGTCTCCCTTTACTTATCGCAGACTTAGATCTTAATTGAGTATTGTACAGCCCAGGCTGGGGCTGAATAAAGTGGGGGTGGGCCAGCTCTATCGAAACTGTTGCTGGTGGTATGTACTTTGGTTTAAATTGACGGCACCTCATCTCATGCTATGGAATGGAATCGATTGGATACAAAAGACCTATTGGAGACGCACGTAATGTTGGGGCTTTGGAAAGTTGTGTTACACAACTATTTACAGAATAGTAATGTCACCAAGTGATTATGTCCTCCTGAGGGAGCGAGAATTGATGGAATTAGTGGTGTTAAATGGCCAACTAAAGGGAATTTACAATGGAACATGTTTTTATCTATTCGTGCGTGCTTTGGGGCTTCGTTAGCGTATATATAGTTATCTCTGATGAAGCGTAGAATTGGTGCAAAGTAGAGAGTACCTATAGGTTTTAATTTCGTAATTTAGGGCAGACAACAGAGTTGTAAATCCAAATCACACACTTATTTGAACTAAATCGTTTTGTGCGTGCATATAATTTTAATTTGAACAAATTTCACTTGCAACATGTTGCGGAACAAAAATTGTTTAAATATACTATTTTAAAAAAAAATTAAAGAGAAATATGCTCGTATAGTTTACATACTTGTGATTTTTGCATTTGATTGAGAGAAACGGTCAAAAGGGAAACATTTCCAGGAACATGTTGCTCTGAAGCTACAATTTTTTATGTGACAATATCTGCTAGGTTCCACATTTCACTTTCACTCGAAATGAAATCGGAAATGAATTTTTGTGTTCTATATTTCACTGTATTCGATTTCGATTTCAAAATTTTCGGAATTGAGACAAAGTGAAACTGTGATTTCGAACAAATTTCGGAGTTTCCGAATCGCTCGAAATACAGAACACTGAAAACGATGTGACTGATATAGTGATATGTGAAATATTTTTTCAGTTAGCAGAAATGAAAACTGCATCACTGAATTCAACAAAACTCAATTGCAATATGCTGCAAATGTATTTTTGAATTTTATAATAACTTGACGACTCATCCTTAAGGAATGATATACGTCTCATAATGATATAAGTTCAAAATAAAGGCTTATGGGCTACCTTGTATAAGGCGTAAGTTGTCACATAAGAGTTGATTGTGAAACTTGAATCTCTATGAGTCGTATCAAAAATCGGCGTTAGAAAAATATGCTAGCAACATGTTGCTCTGACTATACTTAGTAATAGAAGGCAAAACACACCATTAAATTGAAGGTCCTTGTTCAATTGAGAGTACTTTAGCTATAAAACTCTTGAGTGTTACTCTCCGTTGGCTGTCTATCTGATGCCATGTTCCCACCAAACTGAAATCGCAAGGTTTCGATGAAATTTTACCGAAACCTTGTGAAACGTTCCCACCGAGTTAAAGTGGGTTTTGAAAGGCATGAACTGTCAATTTTGAAGTTCCACGAGAGCCTCTTCTTCCAAACGAAGCTCTGTTGACGGAGCGGCAAAGTCGCATTCTCGTAGTTGCAAAATACACCATAAAATTGAAGGTTCTTGTTCAATTGAGAGTACCTACTTTCGATATGAAACTCTTGAGTCTTACTCTCGGCTTCGGCTCTCTATCTGACAATATATTTTTTTTTTTAATTTTAATGTAGCCAATTATTTGGTAGAATTTTGAGAGTTTATTTCCCTAAATTACTTTAATAACCGTGTCCATTTGATAAATGTCTTTTCTTGTGAAATAAAATATGTAATACAATCCGTTGGACAACCAAAGAAAAGATTGAATTCCCTATAAACAGAATTTACCACAATTCTGAACTTAAGATTTAATAACCTTTATTTTCAATGCAAAACGATAAAGGCGAACAAAATTTATAGCTCCAAGCAGACCAAACTTTTTGCTGCAACATATCGCTACATAATTTAATAAACAAACTAACTATGAGTAGTTATATTATAAAAAAACATACACCCTCGTTTTTGTTAAGTGCAAAAAAAAAATAATAGCATTTTTAAAAAGGTATTGAAACTCCGACTAAAGTTGGTTGATAAGGATAAGGGTGTTCACTGTTCAATTTGAAATACCCAATAAACAAGTTGTCTCACAAACTAATGTCAATTGAAAAGTGTTTGTATCCAAACACTGAAAAGTTCATCGAAGACAAGAAAGTTGTCGCAAAAAGTTACGCCCATTAAATCAATGTCAGAACTTTTACATAGACACATGCGGACGTCGGTTGTAATCAAAAGCGCAAATATTTGAAGTTACTGAACAACTTTTCAGTATATATGCCATTTCAGATCAAATGTCTTGTTCAATTATTCCAAAAGTTTTATAACTTGACTTTTCAAACTTTCAACATTTTTCTTTTTTGCATTTCGGCAAACCCATATCGCATCCAACGCACTTCGTCGTATAGAATCGAACTTTAAAAATATTACTATTTTCAAATCTGGATTTTATTACTTTTTTGTGCTGGACTGTTGTGACAGGGGTCCCAGATTCGATCCCCAGAAAAACCCAAATTATATCTTAAGATTTTTTCCACTGCATCACCTCTCGTGAACGTCTGACAAACATCAGAGAGTATAACTGTCCTGAAAAAGCTTCTCAATTCAGCAGTTCGGACTCGCCATAATATTTATTGTAGGTCCCTTCCATTCGTTCCAAAAATAAAAACTCACACAACGAATTGTTGTGAGAAGCTAGGCAGCGTTGCCGAAGTGGCACGATCGTGCTTTTTGGGCACGCAAATTTATTTGTGGCACGGTGGCACGCAAAAATTGAAAATGGCACGTTTTCTTCATTTCTCTTATCTTACCTTAAGGACCATTCACATAAGAGCGACCAACTACCTACGAACGAACGAATATTCGCAAGTTTTGACAGTCCGTTCACATGAACACTTTCCTAAGTCGCGGCAGTTCGTGAATTTCAGTCATCTGTTTCTAATAGCAATGTCTCATTTGAGGTTAAGTTCGAACCAATTTTTTATTCGCTGTGGAAAGCGAATTAATTGATGTGGATTGCGAATAAACTTTGACAATTCGCACCAAGGGTGTTTTTATTCTCGGCATAAAGTTTAGAATTCGAAATTTCGTTATTTAAACTGTTTATAAACTTGTTTTCCTAATACACTAGCTGACCCGGCAAACGTTGTTCTGCCTAAAATAGTTACATATTTTAAATATTTTAAGATCTAGCTAGTTTGATATTTTTTTTTTAATAAAAAATGAAGGCGAATAGCTTCACTGGTTCAGCGGCCATTCTGAGAACGCCGGCTACTGTTACCATTGTCTCTTCTTGGCATCGTAAGAAATATCGAACTGAAAATGATCATAACTTTGTATAAATCGCACATAAATATTTCACTATCAATAATTTACCTTTGAAATAGACAGTGAAAAAAGTTAACGAACGAAAAAGATACAATTGAAATTTGGAAATCAATTTAAGAAACAAAACAAATTGATTACTTTTACGTTTTTTTTTCCTCAACCTTCGGGTGGCAATTACGAACAAACCCGTAGAAAAAAGTATCCAATTTGGTCACGCCCCCTTTGTCCAATTTTGGTCAATGACCACTCCTGGGTCAATATCTTTGATTGTCTGCAAATTCGAACTGAATTGATTCGGCGGTTTTCGAGATATACGATTTTGAATGTTTTTTTGTATGGGCGATGCCACGCCCTTTGTCCAATTTTGACCAATCTTCAGAGGAGCACTCCCGGGCCAATACCTAGGACTGTCTGTAAGTTTCAACTCAATCGATTCGGCGGTTTTCGAGATATAAGATTTTGAATGTTTTTTGTTGTATGGGCCGTGTCACGCCCTTTGTCCAATTTTGACCAATCTCCAGAGGAGCACTCCTGGGACAATAACAAAGATTATCTGTAAATTTGAGCTTAATCGATTTTGCAGTTTTCGAGATAGACGATTTTGAGTGTTTTTTTTTTATGGGCGGTGCCACGCCCTTTGTCCAATTTTGACCAATCTTCAGAGGAGCACTCCCGGGCCAATACCTAGGACTGTCTGTAAGTTTCAACTCAATTGATTCGGCGGTTTTCGAGATATACGATTTTGAATGTTTTTTTTTGTATGGGTGGTGCCACGCCCTTTGTCCAATTTTGACCGATCTTCAGAGGAGCACTCCCGGGCCAATACCTAGGACTGTCTGTAAGTTTCAACTCAATCGATTCGGCGGTTTTCGAGATATAAGATTTTGAATGTTTTTTTTTGTATGGGTGGTGCCACGCCCTTTGTCCAATTTTGACCAATCTCCAGAGGAGCACTCCTGGGCTAATACCTAAGATTATCTGTAAATATGGGCTCAATAGAGTCGGTGGTTTTCAAGTTATACGTATCCGAACACATTTTAGAACTCATTTTTATATAAATATAGATTTTGATTTTAATAATTAATTGAGGGTTTGAAATGTGAAAAAAAATTGTTTTCTTCTTTGGACACGCTAAGGGCACGCTCCTCTGAAAAAAGTGGCACGCTTTTTTCATTTTCGGCGGCAACGCTGAAGCTAGGTGCCTATAAGAACCCGTTTGCACCAACTACTTATTTATTTTTTTGTTTAACCAAAAAAAAAACGCACTTTTTATTGTAATTTAAATTCGCGTTTCATTTCATTCGTGATTTTTGAACTTAGGCCCATCGGAACGTTCGGACATCCTTAATACTGGAGGAGTGCCTTGCGTCGATCGCAATGTGGTCAATTGATTGATTTATCAGAAGATTTTCATGTGCATTTATGAATATCGAAATGCGGGAACCCCGTACTTGCTATGAAAGCATTTCGAAGTCGATCAGCCTAAATCCGTTATCGGAGGTGGTGTCGTATAGGCTGTACTTTCCGATAGTACTACCAAAGATGCCCTCTCTTCCATATTTGCATTTAGGTTCTCTGAAATTACGCCAAAAAGTGTTTTGGAAAAAAGACCAACATAATTGCGGCGTAATATTTTTGGCAAAAACGCCAAAAAATAAAAAAGAAAATTCACCAGAATGCCAGGAAATTACGCCATATTTTTGGAAAAAAAAGCCAAAAAGTTAAATGGAAATTACGCCAAAAAAAAAAATTAAATAAGGCCCCAAATCTGACAGTAAACCCAAACAGGGGGTTGCAGGGGGGCAACATGCCCTCCATACGGTTTCGCATTTCGTTTGGGGTCCTACGTTTTTTGGTGTTTTTTCCAAAACGGCTGCAGGAAATAACCCCCCAATGAAATAACCCCCCAAAATGAAAACGAAATAACCCCCCAAAATTGGGGATTAATTTCATTGTGAAATTATTCCCAAAAACGAGGATGAAATAAGTCCCCAAAAAGGTATGAAATAATCCCCCAAATGAAAAACGAAATAACCCCCAAAAATTCTCTGTAATTAAATGTAATTTCAATGTTTATTGTTTTAAAACAATTGAGAATGTAAATTATTATATCTACGCGCTAGGTAGGTACCTACTTCTTAATTTATATCTGACGCGGGGCGCGCTCGCCGCAACGGGCGCGGGGAGCGCGACGTGCCGGTCCGCGACGTGCCGCGCGCGTTCGCGACGAGCGCGACGTAACACCCCGCGCGGCGCGGACCGGCACGTCGCGCTCCTCGCGAACATGCGCGGACGCGCCCCCCCCCCCTCCCCTCCTTCGCGGATCTGATTTAAAATAATTATAATAGTAGCCTTGTTAATTTTCTTTGAATTCTTAAAAATCTATGTATACCTACATATTATTACACTTTTTTTTAATTTTCTTGTTAAAATATTCCACGAAAGCTGCAGGAAGCATCCCTGTAGCACAACCTTAAATATTATATCCATCAAATAACGCCTGTTACCAATCGATACACATATTTTCTTCGACGAATTTCATCATGCGATCTGAGCCAAAAAGACAAAACGCAGATGATATATCATTTGATTCAATGCAAGCTGTTGGATGCTCCTCATCTTTGGTCCTTCCAAATTATTTCGAATGGATTCTCGTTGAGAAGCCTCAACTACTTGTGGTAGACCCACTCTTCATTTTCGAAAAATCAAATTTCCTAGTTGCCTTTTGATGCCTGATCCTGAGTGGAGTCAAGTTTATTTTAAGTTATGAAATTCTAATGAATCCAATAATATAACAAAATCACAAAAATTAAACAACGAACATAAAAATAACATAAATGAGCTTACAAAATTATTTCGATGTCTGAAGAACAAATTGTAGCTAAGATATATACATTCTTTTTACAGACGTTTCTAAAACATCTGGTGTACAGCAGATGCTTTTTTTCTAGTCTTCATATCAATAACAACAGTTAAATTCACTGTTAAGCATTAATGAAAGTTGAATTTCGCACAAATATAGAATAGTGAAAGTGAAGAATAGGATTCATTTCAAAGTTAAATTTGGGAACTTATTTCATCATGAAATAACCCCCCAATTTTAAGTATGAAATAAGTCCCCAAAAACCCATGAAATAAAACCCCAATTTTGGATGTTTATTTCATATGAATAAAACCCCCACTCCATAAAAAATTTTGGGGGGATACTTCATTTTCATTTTGGGGAGTTATTTCATTGGGGGGGGTTATTTCCTGCAGCCTCCAAAACACTTTTTTGTGCGTTTTATCAATTTTCTTCAATGGAAAAAATGGCAAAATTAGCGGCATTTGTGTCAAAATATTTGGGCGATTGTTCGTAGGGGCATGTGCGCATATTAGGCTAATGTTAGCGAATTTAGCCTTGACATATTTGTATGGTTGTTTTTGGGCTCTTTTTCCACTTTAATTTTTTGGCGTAATTTCAGGGAGCCCATACATCTAGGACAATTTTAATGCCATAGTTAGGGCACTGCTCGTATGTCTTGTCTAAGAGCTCGTCGAACCTCTCTTTGGTGTCGTCGTCTTTTTCCTTCGTAGGGGCATGTACGCATATTAGGCTAATGTTAGCGAATTTAGCCTTGATGCGGATTGTCGTGAGGCGCTAGTTCACACAGCTGAAACTTAAGACTTCTTGCCTAAGTCTGCCGCCAATGATGAATCCACATCCAAATAAGCGCTGTTTTTGTTCCCGATAGGAGTCGCCATAATAAATATCGCAGGTGTTCATCCTCTTTTTGCCCGATTCATCTCATTCTTGGATGGCTATTCTGTCTGCTTTATAGCAGTTCAAAGCCTCCGATTGTTGTTCGGCTGCACGCGGTCTGTTAAGGGATCTAACATTCCACGTACAGAGCCGAAATTCATTGTCCTTTCTTCGTTTGCCAGGTTTGTCAATAGTAAAATCATCCGTACCCGAGGCTTGTTGTTGCTTCGTAACTATAGTAGTTTTCCGCAGTCGGGCTACAACCCCCAACCTGGAGGGCCAGGCCCTTTGTTGGCCCCTTGGACGTAAGAAGCCATCAGATTTCTTCGGTGTCAGTCCACTTAAGGGATGTGGATGTGATAACTGTCAATAGCCCATAAAGGGTTCATCCGCTGTTTCAGGACCCTGACTAGTCCTGAAAAATCCTCACTAACCTCAGCTCCAAATATGTCGAAGTAGCTCAATGGAGGTATATCTGCCAAATTGACTGTTGCCGGCACCATTGATTCAGTCTAGTGAATTCATCCGCCGCACGTCCTCTTTCTGATGGGCTCATTTAAGACCTCGGAGACTCGTTCAGCCAGTCTTTCCGACGAAGCATTATAGTGTTGCCATTTTCTTCGTGTTCAATGCTCGCGCTTATAAGTTTAGCAAATCAAGCTCGGGTGAGCGAGAAGAGTACCCGGTGGTTACCACGGGGAGGTACAAAAGATTGATGCCAATCAGCGCCTACAATCAGCGTGATTTGAATATGAAATAGTATTCCATAATTTATTGGAAGTTTTACTCTTTTCAATAAAGCATCAATGAAATAGTTTTTGGGACTTTTTGTCACACACACATGTATATTGTTATTTAAAAAAAACTTTTAATAGTCACTTAAAAGTGAACATTTCCAAAAGAATTGTTGTTAAATCTATTTGATTTCAGTTTACGAAGAAAGCGTCAACCAAACAACAACAATAACAAATAGAAAGTTCATAAATTGCTGCGCACCCAGACTTCAAAAATCCTTCAGAGTGCAACAAAAGCACCATACATCACCAGCGAGCATATTCGCACACATGCAACAATATGCCTGCACGAAGGTGGCCGTGGCACTTACAGCAGAACCCTGTATACAAACAGCACACATCGTTATAACTCATAAGCGAGTTTTTTTTCGACTGTAACGGAAGAAAAAATGAAAGTACAATGGCTGTTGCCGGGTGGCGGCGGCTCCATTCTTCATCCGTGCTCCTTAGCTCCTGCAGCAGCACCACTGAACTGATAAGTAATTCTTTACTTCATTCTTGGTGCCACTGCCACAGGATGCTAACGTAATAAAAGAACTTTATATTATGGAAGCCAGCAGGCAAAAATCCTCACTTACTGCTGAAGGTATTTATGGGAGTAAACACGAACAAAATTTTCAGAGGAAACATTTTTCCATTAAGATATCCCTGCCGCCTGCCCTTGTCGTAGCATACGACTAACGACTAAGATCTAGACATAAACAGAAAGGACCCACAGATGCGAGTTACTACATGAGTTGAGGGGGCAAGTGAAAATTAAATGATAAACAAAGTGAGAAACAGCGCTACACACAAAAAACAACATTTTACCCGCACCCACACCTTTGTACGTCCGAAGGATCCTCGGCCTCACCTTCCGTGCGAGGATATATATAGATGAGGCAGCAAAAAACATGAAAAGGATTCTGCAATCTCATATGTAATGCGAAATTAATGTTCTGATTAGATTAATGAACATCGTTAGGGATAGGCAGGCGGCTTCTCCCAGCTGGATGGGTGGATTGGATCCAATTAGCTTTTGATTGCAAAATTTCGTTCATTTTATTTTTTTTTTTTTCTGTTGTCGGATGGGCCAGAAGTCAGTCAGGGAAAAAATGTTAAACGTTTTCGTCTTAGAGACAAATTGTGCGTTCATGCATGGAATGTAAAAATGAAATTACTTAAGGCACCTCAGAGTTTAATTGGATTAGGGGTGCGTATAAAAAAAACATGCGATTTTTAGCTTGCATGGAATCCGTTTGAATTTAAAATACAAACATACATACATATATATATATGGATTTTTGGCTGAAAAAAAAGAAACTTATGTCGTAGGTATAAGCTTGATGCGATAGAAAGTACGCAAGTTTTCTTAATAATGTGGTTTAAGCTTTAAGGGATTGAATATCAACGAGACGCTTTATAAATGATGTGTGTTAAAGGCTTAACTTGTTTTTAATTAAGTATCATGCTCCCACTGCTTTGGAGGATTCTGTTTATCAGCTCAGTTGACGACCACGACATGTTTACCATTAGACCAGTAGGGATGTGTCTAAATTATCAAGCATTGTAAAAGTATACTACTCCCACTTTACTTCGAATGTCATTTTGAAATGCATCCTCAATTTAGTGTAGATATAGAAAGGACATCTACAAACGACGACAAGAAATCATTGTATAAATGCCAAAGTGGAATATGAAGGACTAGATTTACCATACAGTTTAAATCTATAGGGGTATTCACGATTCGGTGTATCAGGTCTAGTATCATTGTGAAAGTGTAAAAGTGTGAAATTTTCTTACACTATAACTACAAAATATACTAGCTACACTTTTACACTTTTACTATACCCCAGACCTATAGTATCAAAAAAATACAACTGTGTAAAATGTATTAGTTCGCAAATGTCAGTTCAATTTCCAATGTTTTTTGTTATTTTCTAGTGTTGCTATAGAGATTAGAAAATGTCTAGTATTGCTATAGAGATTAGAAAAAGTGTGCTCACGAAGTGATAAAAAAAAATACAATTTCACAATCGGCGCTGAGCCGATTTTCATGATTCTTTTGTTGTTTTGTTCGTATTGCTGTATTTCAGGTTTACGCAGAAAGAAAATTCCAGAAAATCGATTTATTCTCATTTTTCGCATTTTACAATACAATTTCTGTGCACGGGCAAAGACGGGCGGGTACAGCTAGTAGTACATAAATTATTGTAAACCTAAAGATTTCAAAACTTAAATATATTACCTTTCAGCCAGAGGGGTTCTGACAAACTCCATCCAAAAGACAATATCAGTTCATTTTGAAGTTCGGTCTGTCGTAAAAGTTGTAGCTTGATTCGACTGTCGACGTGAAACGTTTGCGATTTGCAAAATACAAAAACAATAGGTTACCTATTTTAATTTCATATATAAAGTTGTTCAGTTTACGCAGTTTACTACTCTACTCTACAGACGAATTCAAGTTAGTTTGAGTGATGGACTACAAATTTTTTAAGCGCAAACCTAATATGTATATTTATAAAAAACTAGCAAACGTTATTTTGCCTGCTCGTACATTTTCATTTCAATTTTTTTTTTACCCGTGTGTCCAGACTGATTCTGTACTCTGTGTGCTTTGACCGATATTTCCTCGGACGTTTGTATTGTCTAGACAAATTTTTTCCCATGACTGTCGAAGAATAACGTTAGATATTTTTTTTTTTGTTATGAGAGGTTTCACGCCCTTTTGTCCAGTCCCGCCAGGTTCTGTAAACTGCTTCAATCAGGCAATGTTCAGATATCGTGATTTAAATAACTTTGTTGTAAGGGTGGTGCCATGGCCCGTTTTCCAATCCCACCCACTTTAGCTCCCATGGGTGTCGAGAAATAGGATTTAAAATGTATATTTTTTTATACGGTAGGTACCACGCTCCTTTGTCCAATTTTGATCAAACTTTCACAGTTTTTTTAGTATGGGAGGTGCCACGCTCCTTTGTCCAATTTTGACCAATCTCCTTCAGTGCACTCCTGGGCTAATACCTAAGATTATCTGTAAATATGGGGTCAATAGAGTCGGTGGTTTTCAAGTTATACGTATTCGAACACATTTTAGAACTCATTTTTATATATACTATAGAAGACTAGCGGTCCCAGCAAACGTTGTTTTGCCTGTTCGTACATTTTCATTGTCCGTCAATTAGTTCTGCGGCTGTTTTATTTAACCGATGTGTCTGGACTGATTATGTTCAGTGGTTATTATTTGAACTTTTGTGGAATCGCATCGCAGCGCGACCTATCGGGTCCAATTGTGAATTTAAACCATCCTTAGACCCATTTAAACACACACACAAAATTTCATTAAAATCGGTCTAGCCGTTTAGAACGAAGAATTATATAAAGAAGATCAATAGTTTTACACAAAATTACTTAAAAAATATTCTAGCTTAAGCAAGGCGCGCACTGAAGTGGTGAGCAAGTGACGTGACAATGACAGGTATAGAATCGCTAAAGGCACCAAGTGACAAAGAACAGAAACAGGAACAGAAACTAAAACAGAACAGAAAGCTTTTTCGTTCTGTAGTAAATTCTGGTTCTGTTTCTGTTTACGTTGCTCTCTCAACTACACAAAACTGAAACAGAGCCAGAAAAACATGGCCGCCGTCTATTCTGTGCAAATAAGAAAACCTATAAATTGGCGATATATTGGAACAATCAATATAGACTTGTTTACGTTCGGTCGTCAAACAGCCATTTTTCTGTCGCTAAATTCTTTTGCTGAAGAAAAAAATTGTCCGTTCCTAGTTCTGTTTCTGTTTCAGTTTCTGTTCTTGGTCACTTGGTGCCTTAAGGGGCCAGTTATAGTTATAGCCAGTTAGAAAAGTCCATCCGTTAAAACACGAGACAGAACAAAACTGAAACATTTACCCCAGCATTTCATAGGAATTCAGTGGAACCACCTGTTGTGGAATTGACTGAGAAGTTGAACAGAAAAAGTTGTACGTACGGAAAAGTCAATAAATTCGTTTTCTAGGCAATTTTGGACATCAATTGCTTTATTTGCTTGACAAACTAACTTTATAATTCGAAAGACCAGAATTGAGTTAAACGATTCAGTTTACGTGTTCCAAAAAAGCAAAGTGGGCGCAGTAGCGCAGTGGTTAGTGTGCTGGACTGCTGTGCGAGGGATCCCAGGTTCGATCCCCGGAAAAACACAAATTACATCTTAGTGTTTTTTTCTACTGCGCCACCTCTCGCGAACGTCTGACAAACATCCGAGAGTATGACTGTCCTGAAAAAGCTTCTCAATTCAGCCGTTCGGAATCGGCATAAAATTGTAGGTCCCTTCCATTCGTCCCAAAAATAGAAACTCACACAAACGAATGGTTGCGAGAAGCTAGGCCTTGGGTGTATACCGCCTGTTGCGCCATATATTTATTTTTTTTTTAAAAAGCAAAACAATTTTTTCCGGTTGCATTTTACTGAAAGCTGTAACTGTAACCGACGCCTAAAGCCTTTGTAAACAAATGAAGATGCGCGAAGGGGTATTTTGCAGGTGGCGTGATGTCTGGTGCCAATTTTTCTCAAATAAGTATAATTTTTGAGTGGCAAGCGGGTGGTGACGACGTGAATTTTGGCATTGAAACTGCTTATATTAGTTTACCCGGAAACTAAAAACATGCGAGACGATCATAAGACTTAATTTTAAGAACTGATGAATCGGTGGTACCATGTGTTGTTTGCCATTTCAATGGTCATTAATCACTTTCATACCACCACGCAGCACAATCGCCATGCTAAATGTTCCCCACTATGCCACCTGTCACTTGGTCACCACGTCACTGCCATACTATACCTTAATGCGCGCCTTACCTTAAGTGGCAGTGATGAACTTCATACCATCGTCGGTCGGTGTCATCTCATCTTATCATCTGTCATTTTAATGGCGTAATGTAAATATTTCAATTGCGTTTTGAATGTCATTCGTTTTTGAAATCATTCGCATTGAAATGTTTATTGTTTCGGTACGGCATCTTCATCAGCTTCATTTTCGCATTCGTTAGAATCAGCAGCATGTACTATTGCTTCTTTATTATTTCCGGGATCAGATACTTCTGTGCACCGTCGTGGACTTTAACATAAACTTTACAATCCTTTCGATTTCATTGGTGTCCTCGTTTTCACATTCCATTAAGTTTAGCGAAATTTCTTTTTTTCTCAATCTTCTCATGCCATAATCGGCAAACTATTGAGGTCAAATTAGATGGAAATACTCAAGTAAACTTTAATTTATAATTTTTTGTGAGCTGGGAAGCTATCGATTATTATAAATAATACCCTGCGCTTAGATCTTCGGAATTTTCTAAATCATCCGAAGCCCCAAAAGTCAATTCGTTAAAAGATCTTCGTCAAGAAAGTTAGTGGACAAAATCCACTAACAACGATTTAGGTAATTTAAAGCATCGAGGATTTTGGCTCTAGTCGATAATAAAAAGCTTCAAACTTATCTGAACCAGTCATGTTAGCTCGGCACGCCACCGCATGTCAGTCTTTCTTTACTGTATTTGCCTCAAAAAAAGTTTCCCCTTTAATCGCCAAGGTATACGTGCCTGGTAACATTTTAAAAAATATCCTCGTTTCATGGACATTGTCTGGTTTGAATCTTAATATGTATAACCTCTGGGAACTCTTGTGTCTGTGGTGTGTATGTAGCCTGTACGAAGCTACAACTTTATAAATCTTTATTGATGTATCAAAATAAAGAAGAAAGTTATAAATAAGAGAACAAACGTGAGATGGCTGCTTGTTTAACCTTGGAGACTGGTAATCTTATCTGACAACTGGGTGGTTGAGGACTACGCGATGTGTTTTCTTGTAAGCAGCTGCGACAGTTACCTACTTGAATTTTACAATCCGCAAAAGCAAAATTCGAATTATTTTTCGTCCCCAGTTTTTCGGGGCTGAAAGCATATTATACAGCTAACCAAACAGTCTTGGTATTATCCTTACACTATATTATGGTGTGCTAAATAAATTTACATTTAATCGGGATTGTTTTTGGGTGAATCTCCTTTAAATTTGCCCCATGGGCCATGATATAAATGTTGAAAAGTAAATTTGTGAAATGGTGTGACTGGTGAATCCCTTTTTCATCAAGGGTAGGTGTTGATCATATTTGAGGAACCAACCGAAATGGTCTAGCCTTTTGTCAGAATGCACTTTAAGTAACATTTACCTCAGGAAAGAATCGTAAAGTAGACAGACGTAAGGCAGCGCAATTCAGAAATTAAGAAGGGCTTACCTACTTCATATCAGCCCGAAGGTATGCAAACCTTTATGAAAACGTGATATAAACGTGTAAATTTGTTATGTACTTATGACTCGACAAATCTTCTTGGAATAAGTACTTAGTGCGCATCTCAGAAGTGTCATTGTGGAATGGAACGGACTCTAGAAAGTGTCCTGTTAAACGATGTAATCCATTTTCCAGTTCTGTTTTTTTTAATAATAAATCACTGAAGAAAATGTTCCTGTGAAGCAGAGGTGGTGCCCTTCCATATTCTAAAAGGTAAGGAAGACAATTTGCGACCAAAGGAAACCCCATGAGAATTGGGCCAAAATAAACACTTCTGAAACTACCTTCAAAACTCGTCTTAAAAATAACCAAGGCTTTAAGATTGCATACCACCCAATTATGTCAAACCATGTAGTTGCTAAATAAAAGTGTTCAAGATTAACTGATAAAATCTCTGATAGCCCAGCAGGTACTTATCTGCCAGATAAACTTCAACTTTTCGTTTCAAAGGTCTCCGATGTGATATATAAGATTTGACAGATAAAGTCTCTGTTAGCCGGTTCAAGTATAAGCAACCTTTATCTGTTGGATAGTGTTATGTGTCAGATTACTGCCTGACATTTTATCCAGAACCTTTGAAACTGGCCCTTAATATTTGTGTCGTGCGGTATGTTCCCTACTCGCGCAACGTGCAACTTAGTTTGCACTTCTTTAGCTTGTTTTCCCGACTATAAGGTGTTTGTCCGAAATGGATTTAAAAGCTGCTGCCCCTAATTGACCGCGGTTTTCACAATTGCATTTTCAAATGTCGGTTTTAAGACATAGCATATCTTTTTCTACTATCCTCTGTCCAGAAGCGGAGATCTAAGCTGATATGTAAGGAGAGAGCATTACGCGAATACCTTCTAGCTCATAGCTTCGGAATGACTTGGCCAAATGTCGCTTTTAAGAGACAGGATATCTTTTACTATTATCCCCTGTCCAGAAGCAAAGATCTTAGCTGATATCTATGGAGAGAGCATTTCGCGAATACCTTGTAGCTCCTAGCCTCGGAATGCTTTGGCCTATTGGTATATCTTTTTTACTAGAAAGGTCAAATATACGACTTTAGCATTCAATTAAAAATTTCATACAATTCAAAAAAGTAATAACTTCAGTTGAAGATGATTTTGTGTGTTCGTCTAGCCAACATCGGTTTTCTCCATTTCAAAATAGCAACCCCAAGCATCTATCCAGAGCCACCTTCATATATTCGTTGAAAGAAACTAATTTACCGGAGAAAAATGCCACTTAAATAATTAAACCCCCTCATTTAGGTCTGCCCAGCATCTCACGTTTATCTACTTTTTGCCACACTTGATCGACGTCAATTGAATTTTTGCCACCATAGCTGTAACCATCCATTCTCGTTTCATTTATGAGACGCCCTCACCTTCCATCCAGACCCAACCATTTGTGGTTGGCGTTGGTGTGCCCTTAAGCGAGCGTGTAATCGCACCTGGATACTCTCATTTCAATTCTGCCGACGACTGCGGAGCGGACTAATGGCTGCCAGATACTTAGCTCCTTTAACCTGCCAAATGAACAAATGACGATGACTACATCGTCGTCGTCGGCAGTGATGATGATGATGGTGATGATGATGTGCATCCGTCACGATGACGACTACGACTTCCACTTGAAAAGAGGAAACCGCATTTTGTTTCTTCTTCTAGTTCTCGTCAGCAGTCAGTGTATCTGTATAGGCACATGAAGAGGGTCACTGCGACGCGACACAAAAGCCAGACTGATGAAGGAGTTGGGAAGTTGTGATAGCTGAACACATAGGAAATTACACGTTAGAGCAACATCTTGTGAATGACACTCGATTTGCGAATGTGCAAGGGGTTGTATGTGCGGTGCGTGTCCCTACAGCACAGCCCCCTCATTTCGACTTTGTCAGTGCGCGGGGTCTCGCCTCGCGTTCTTTCGTCAACATCATCGTTGTCGTTGTCGTCGTCGGCGTCGTCGAAGTTGGAAGGCAGTCAGGGCACTTGAATGCCCACTTGAGAACATCATCGCAATAAGTGGATGGTGCAAGGGTGAATAGCTGTTGTTCCGTTTTCTTTTCTTTTTTTTTTCTACAAAATTGCAGGTGAATTCCTTTAAATCATGAAAAGGGGGAAATAATTCTGTACATTTTTTTTTCTTCTCTTATTTTTCAGGCGCGCCACCGTCTGTCATGACTAATTTAAGTGGCTAGCGAACGAGAGGGTATATCAGTTACAGACAGAACTACGAGAAGTGTTGTTTTTGGGGGAAGACCGCCCTATGCTGATGGTCTTCAGTTGCAGATTGAAATTAGCAAAGGGGGGGCGTAGTGCTGGCGAGTACTTTCTATTGAGTGGAAGTTATTGCAGTTAGTGGGAGGGAAAACGAGCTTAAGAGTCTCATTCCGGGTGGAGATTAAGTGAAATTGGACACCTTTACTTCGTACTGATGAGGGTGCGTGTTGGAAGGATAATGTCTTAGAAATGGGTCTCGTTACGAGCAATACCTACCAGCCAGCCAGCGCCTGGAAGGGTTTAAGAAATCATGCCAGAAAATGAGATTTATTAATGAGATTGGCTGTTGATTGAAGTGAGGTTCTTAATTACACCATTTTACGTCAAAACTATGTCAATATATCTACGTTGACATGCGTACAGTTCAACAGTTAAAATACAGTTACGAAGAAGGAGAATTGATTGAGTTTGGTCACTCACTGACGTTACTCGCAGGTCCTTTGAGTTCGTTTTACATTTTAAAATGTCAATTTAAAATGAAAATTCGTAGATGCACGTCCTCTGCTGTTGAACTCGCTTTGTGGCGACTCGTGCGGTTAGGCCGCCACTTATGACAGTACCATACCCATGGATGGAATGTTAAACTTTTCGCCAAGCTGGTGGGTGAGCTAATTTCCGAGGCAAATGCTCATTAAGGTTGTGCCTTGACAGTTTCGAAAGACATAAATTGCTCTGTTGCACCGCACATCATGTTCCCAGTCTGACCTTTTCGAGCTCTTTGTTCGGAAATTTTGGTTCAAATGCAGTTACGCTTTCCAAAGCCCACATATAGTTCATCGCGTCGTTTAGAAAAGCAATCAAATGGTGACCTTTCTCTGAGCCCCCGAAAATTCCTCTTCTTGCGCTTCGCAAACAAATTGATGTTGCTGTTCGTTTAACAGGGGCCTCCTTGCCTTAATGACGTCTAAATTGCTCGTCTGTTTTGCGGTAGCACAATATTCAAATAGCCAACAAAAAAAAAAGGATGAAATGAAAAATAAACCGAATGTAATATTGCCAAGAAACCTCCTTTTTGCCATCAATATAACACGTCCTTAGCACACAAAGTTTGTTCTTTGCACACAATTACCTATACCATCATACCCCGCCTTAATCCTGTTACATACGCATATACACATTGGCTCCTTTCAACAGTAGCAGCAGCAGCAGCAGCATAAAAAGGCTTCGGCAAGCAAAAGAAAAGGATTACCCTACCAATAACTAAGCATCATTTGGTATTTTCTTCCTTTCATGACACCTGAACCCTTGAACTTTATACATTATACGTTACCATGAAATACACACGTACAGAGATTGGGGGGCGGCAGAAGCCTACTCCCATGATTTCCAATTACTTGAAAAGCCCGGGTGAATCGGTAGAATCACCTCAGCGATAAATCACCCGAACTTTTGTGCCAGAGTGCGAGTGTGTTTGCAGTCATCAGTGGAGAAGGGTGAAAGGATAATTGCGCTTCGCATGCAGCAACATCAGAGCAAGTTGAATTTTTCTAATCACATGCTCAGGTGAAAACGGAACCATTTATCCATTCAAGTTGTGGCACTAGGATAACATTATCCAGGCATACTTGTTGTGTGTTTTTTGAGTTAGAGGGGTCTGTGTGTGACTTGTTACTGGATTGATTGAATTGTGCGGTTAGATGGGTAGATTGATGAATGTCCTGGCAAGTGGACATTTAGGCATATTTCATAAAACTTTTTTGCGAAGAATGCTTTTCGTTTAATTAAGGGAAATCTCATGCGTGTGATGTTTACTGGCGGAAACCTACCAGCTGGACAAGTGTGCAAGGAAAGGTGGGGAAGATCGAAAAGAGCAAAGTAACCAGGAAGGACAATTGCACATTGTGTCTGTGGCTTTGGGCAAGGTTCTCGTTTTTTACAGTCCTCTAAAATACCTATTGTAAAAGGTTACTATAGAAAGTAATCACCGGAATATAGTATCTAACATTTTGTGGAAGCCATTTTAGCGTGAAGGTGAAGGTATGAACTCTTCATCACCAGAGGCTATTATCTTTGTCATGTGTAATCGCATTATTCACTGTTTTGTCGATTTTGTTGTTTTATAGTTGACGCCCAATCCATGGTACGGTGTCAGTTTAGAATCGGTCCTGAATATAAAACTGAAAATGCCCATGTAAAGGGTTTTCCAATAGGAACGGGAAGATTGTAAAAATAACGTCGCCTCTGGCTTGAGATAGCCATACGCTAAAATCGCGTCAAATGTCCATTGTTGCATCACTTGTCTTGTTCGATTGGAACCACATGTTGTTCACATTCACATCATCCAATTAAGGGCAAAAAAAAAAAAAAAACTGTCCAATTTTTTACCAGTTTTTCCAGTAATATTTGAATCTGACCAATGACAGGTAGAGACCAGTGACAGATAGAGATCAGTGTCAAATAGACACGTAGAGATCAGTGACAGGTAGAATGAATGCACTGTGACTATAGTACTGTTAAAATTTAGTTTTCGAAATTTCAAATATAAAACAGTTCGACTTGACTACTTGTCCTTTTATGGCCAAAGTATAAGCACAGCGCTTAAAAACGATTTCGGAAAATTCGGACTCCAAAAGAGGGTCAACATTTGTATGGGAAAATTCTGATTTTTCATCCGATTAACTTCAAACTCGGTTTTTGCACTCTATATAAGAAATAAAGAAAACCTGTTTCTAAGATTTTGGAAATTTAGCTTGGGGCCCGAGTTATCAGTGATGGAAAAGGGGGGATTCAGTTTGTTTGGGGAACATTTTCTTTCATTCTATCGTAGCAAATCACGC
The DNA here is from genome assembly GCA_955612985.1 of Cheilosia scutellata. NCBI lineage: Eukaryota > Metazoa > Arthropoda > Insecta > Diptera > Syrphidae > Cheilosia > Cheilosia scutellata. The sequence goes on from OY015311.1 coordinate 80,694,874, forward strand.
TAGGTACTTCTGTAACGAGAGCGAAGCCACGGATAAATGCTAGTCCTCTATAATATACAATTTTAGCTATAACAAATAAATTCTTCTTTTGGTTTCTTTTCTACTTCTTCTTTTTGGACGAGGTTATGGTCTGAATTATGGGGATCATAACCCTCCCACTTTATTGCATAGCCGATTCGACCTCAAGAAATATCGGCAGGCCTCCCTGTCTCGGATCACTTCATCACTGAGGGTGACCAAATGATAGTGTTTTTGCATTTCTGTGTTCCAGGAGTTTTTAGGCCTGGCTCTCTTTCTCGTTTGCGTTGAAATGGTAATAGATATTGCTTTTTTAACGGGGTTCGAAGGATCTCTCCCTTGAACATGTCAGTACCAACTGCGCCGGTCGTGCTTAAGTTTCTTAGAGATGGGTTATTTGACAGGACGGCTTCCTCGGATCTTTGAACTTCTTATTCTATCGATCTTTGTTACTCCTGCTGTCATGTGTAGCATCTTCATCATCAGTTGCCGTTAATTTATTTGCCAACATTGTGAACCATATATGATCGCCGGAAGTACAACAGCGGTGTAGAGCCTTCCTTTCAGCTTAGGGAGGGGCACTTTTCTGTCACAGAAGATGGCAGAGTTTTCCCGCCACTTCATCAACCTTACGCTTACGCGATGATTGGTATCGTCATCACAGGTTCCTTCACTATTGATCATAGAACCCAGATATTTGAACTTTTCGCACTTGGGAAGCACATTTCCATTCAAATAAATGTCTGGAATAGGATCGGAGTGAATCCGAGAATGGGCAAACACAGGTACTCGGTCTTTTTCTGGATAATGTGGTATACACATTCCCCTCCAAAACATTCCCTCACACATCAAGTGCTCGTTGCAGAGAAGTTTGATCATCACTATGATGGCTCCATTGGCATCGTCATCAAAGAATAACTGATGCACTTTTGAGTCCGTCACTTTTCCTTCAAGCAGATAAATCAAGGACAACAATAAATAGCAAAGGACTTAAGACGCTTCCCTGATGTACACCGACTTTGATTGGAAACTCCTCTGTGCCTCCGGTAGGACATCTCACTCTCGTCTTTAATCCCTCGTACATGTCCACGTAGGTTACCACATTTCCTCCGAAACTGAGAGTGTATACTATAGGCAGTTTATTCGAGCTGACGTTTTTGAAATCGAAAAATGTTCAATTCAATCAAGTCTTAGAATTTCGAATGAATATGATTATATTGGAAAACTGTTGCGAAAATTTCGCCCCAAGAAGAAATTAAGATCTATTTACATAAATCGACAAAAAAAATTCGATTCGTATCTCAGAATATCCGCGAGGGCGAATTGAATTTTTTTCGGCTTTTTCTTTGTCCATCTAAATTTTCCACTGATCCACTGTACTTCTGTTCTATGATTGATGAAAAGCATTCCTCGGATAGCTTCATTTGTTTATTCTTGTTTTCAGAAAACAGAAAAACAATCAAGTCTTTCGCAATTGGCTACAACAGGTAGCTACATACATATCCGCAGGATATCACTCTCCATTACACTCAGATGTTTTCAAACAAAATGAAAGCAATTGAGTTTGGCTTTTTTTTTCTATTCCCAAGGCGGTTGGTTTTTGCATATATATAAATTTTTTCTTCCTGTTTTTGCTACAGCAGCTTCTGTTGCGATGGGGGAGTTGTATATAGTAAACCTCCCAGGATGGCAACTTATTACTGAAGGACAGCGCTCAACTTAATGGCACATTATGCGAATTATTATGAAAATGTTTTCGCTGATATCTTTAAACATTTTATTCTTCTTATTTTGGTTGAGAAATAGATCTCGAAGTTATTTAAAATGCTAAGTCAAATTAGGTGGAATTTTAAATTAGGCAATTGAATGAACATTGTATAGGAGGGGCTCATTTCTATCTCTGAGACGTGTAAGTTGATTTGTTTCTCTCTTTATACAAAAAAGGGAATATTTGGAGTGTAATCGGATCTATATTACTTTCACAGCGAAGACAAGAACAAGTTTTATTTACATTTTTTGGGCAGATTTTGAAATAATGGGTCAAATGGATATCCCATAATTTACGCGAAATTTGAATTTAGCGCCATTTAATTTAGTACAGTGATGCCAACGAAAAAAAAACGATAACAAAGTGACAGCTGACAGTTCGGGGATAGTAAAAATGGAGCGCTTTTTCGAACAAAATGTGGCCAGATTTAAAACTATCAACTGTGAAGAGAATAATTGAAAAATTCAGGGAGACTAGATCAATTTAGTGATCTTAAACACTCTGGGTGTCCTGTCACAAGTCATTCAATAGAAAACATCAAAGCAGTTCGCGAGAGTATTGCTGACAGGAAAGTCCAGGAACTTCAATCCCCATCGTAGCCAAGAACTGGGCATTTCAGAGAAGCTCTCTACAGCGGAATCTCTGGAAAGACTTGAAACTTCATGCCTACAAAGTTCAATTGACTCAAGAACTGAAGACTAATGGAGTACTGGGTACTGACCATGCAGCGCGAAGAGAGTTCGTTGAATGCACTTTGGAACAACATCAAGTGGATTTTGATTTTTCGAACAAAATCATCTTCACTGATGAAGCTGATTTTCATCTTGATGGCCACGAGTGATTGTTGAGAAACAAATGCATCCACAACGCGTGACTGTTTTGTACGGATTTTGGGCTGGAGGCATTATCGGTCGGCTGGTCAGGCAATTAATGGTGTTCGTTATCGTGACATGATAACCCAGTTTTTAGTTCCTAAATTACAACAAGACGGTCCCACACGCCACACAGCCAGAGAAACAATTCAATTACTGCATGAGTCATTTCCTAATCGTGTAATCGGCCGTTTTTGCGATCAGAATTGGCCATCCAGATCTTGCGATTTAACGACATTCAACTCTTTTCTTTAGGGTTTTTTGAAGTCAAAGCTCTATGCAAACAAGCCCACGACTACCAATGCCTTGAAAGAGGAAATTGGCATGCGAAACGGTCATAGAAAATTTCAGTAAAGAGTATGTACTTGCCAGCAAAGCCGTTGCGGCCATTTACCTGATGTGCTAGTCCATACATAACTCCAATCTGTATACTCTATGAATCAATAAAAAATTTCATCATCATCATTTCCAATGGTCCGCATCTCCATTAAGTGGGTCGCGGGTGTAGGTAGGGTGCTCAAGTGGACCCACCAAAGCTCTCGATCCTCCGCCATCGACTCCAAATCATCAAGGGCAATCCCCATACGGGTAGGGGAGAGATTATGGACTTGTTCTAACCATCTCATCCTGGATCTACCTAGAGGATGCCTGCGCGATGGTACGGATTCCATAGCACGTCGTGGAATCCTGGTCGGGGACATGCGTTTAACATGACCAAACAACCGGAGCATGGACCGCTTCGTCCGGAGAAGTAGCTGCTCGACATTTAAAAATTTAAGCTTTCTAATTAAAAGTCTTTATTTTCTATCAAAATTACATTTTTCGTGAATAATGGGACACCCTTTACCTACAGAGTTACGGAGTTACTCGTGCGAAACGAGGTGCACTCAGCCTAAAAGTATGCACCACAAATAAGTGATATAAACTGACACATCTATTGCGTACGTCGTGACATTTGGTTTGTGCTTCAGATTGCAACTTGTTGCAATTGTAAATTGTGGTTTCCACACCACAAAATTTGTCAGCATCAACTCCAAACTTCCCCTAGCGAGAAACTTAAGAATTGATTATTGCTCCCTGCTGACTGGAGCAGATACTTAAGTCTCAGAAATTGTCAAGTCGTCTGTATAGTTGTTGTAATTTGGTGATGAAAATTCAATCTTATCTTCACTGAGAAAAGTGGCAGCAGTGGATAAGTTCAGATTTTCTCCTCATCTGTTTGGTTCTTGGAATAATTCACTGAATTGATGGCAAATTTCACAAGTAAACCCCAGTGGCTTATTAGGTTTCGTAGGTTTAGTGTTGGAAGTGGGCAGCTTTATACAGTTGCTATATCTACATTTATTTTTAATTGATTCAGCTAGTAAAAGCGTGCGAATGTGTAGGTAAATTAGTATAGCAGTAATTTAGTAAATGTTTACTCAAACAGATTTAGATTTACAGAAGAGTGATTAGCTTACAGTGGGTGATCAAATTATTACGGCCACCTTAAAAGATAACTAATTTTCATTCAGGTCTTATCAACGAAAATGCTGCCACGAGTGCAGGAATGGTTCCCAAACTGCAATTTTTTATTCATGCATGACTCTGTGCCTTGTCACAAGGCAAAAAGAGTGACTGCCTTTTTGCAGGAAAAACATTTCGAGGTCCTGGAATGGCCGGGAAACTCTCCAGACCTTAACCCCATAGAAAATGCTTGGGAACTTATGAAGAGAGAAGTTGGGAAAAAAAAATTACAAAACAAGCGAGCATTGACAGAGTGTGGCATAGGAGCCAAAAAGATTTAATTAATTGCTAAAAATGCATTCAAAGTATGCCAAAAAGGGTTGCGGCTGTTAGCTGAAAAAGGCAATGTTAAAAAAATTTTAATTTTTTTAATTTTAACTGTTCTCTTTTCAATTAAACTACATTATTTTATTAGTTAATAAGTCGCTTCTAATATCAAAAAATAAATACAGCTTAAAAAATATAAAACAGAAAAGTTATATTGGTCTTTGTTCAAAAAGTTATATTTTCCAGTGGCCGTAATAATTTGATCACCTACTGTAAATAGGGTGGGTGGCTAAGATTAAGACTGTATCACTTTGCCAACTTTATAAATACATGACGATGGGCTATAGGCGGGTAGGTGTAACGATTATGTACTTGAAAAATCTGTATAAATGTCAAAACAAAATGTTGTCTCTCAGCGAAATGCCCGCAGGAAGCTCAAAAACACACGCAGCGTTGTCAAGAGATTGAACATAATGTCCTGTAGAAAAAAAAATGTTTTGATCTTTCCTTTAGTTGAAATTTATGTACCTGTCGATTTCATGTAAAATATTTTTAGGATACCGGGGGTTATTTTAAAAATAAATGAATAAATATTAAGTCGCATCTTTACCTCTATAAATAATAAATTTGGTTATCTGTTTGTATGAGGCATTAAAGCCTTATGGCATCACGATGAAATTCCTCACTCAATCCATTATGGATTCTTTGGACATTATATAGGGCTTAATGGTGTAACATTTAGTTTTTACTAGCTGTACCCGCCCGGCTTTGCCCGTGCACAGAAATTGTATTGCTTATAGATCTTAGATAATAATGTTTTTTCGTAAAATGCAAAAAATGAGAATAAATCGATTTTCTGGAATTGCCTACCTGCGTAAATATATGAAATACAGCAATACGAACAGAACAAACAAGGAATCATGAAAATCGGCCCAACGGTTATCGAGTTATACCTAACGTCATCGAGTTTCACCCTATAGAAGATGTTTTTTGTAGGGCGGTGCCATGCCCCTTTGTCCAATTTTGACCAATCTTCACAGCAACACTCCTTGGCCAATACCTAGGATTGTATGTAAATTTGAACTCAATCGATTCAGTGGCTTTCGAGATATAAGATTTTGATTTTTTTTTTTTGTATGGGAGGTGCCACGCCCCTTTGTCCAATTTTTTTTTTTTTTTAACCCGTGCTGAGAAAATACCTTTCCAACAAAGTATAAATTATCAAAATCGGTTCGGCCTATCTCGAGTTATGGGATTACATGGGTTCGGACACTTTCTTTTATATATATAGATTTCACATTAATCGGTAGACTCAATCCGAAGAAATTCGAATTTAAAATATTTTCTGGAAAAAAATTGCGAAAACTTTAAAACCAAAGGCTCTCAATTGGTGCTCGGCGGTGGAGTGGCGGCGCGCGGTGTTTGGAAATCGAAATAATACCCACTCAATTAGATATTTAATAAATATGTACATGTAGGATTGTAGGGTACCGACTCGCGGAGTCACACAGTTATGGCGGACGGGGGTATGCAATATATACACCCCTATTCCCGTAGGCGTTTGTCGTATACGACTCATGTTTCGTGTCGTTGTAAAACGATGTTCAAATTTTTTTTTATACTTTTGTTTTATTGTTTTATTCTCTTTTCTACGTGAAAACGGGAATAGGGGTGATAGTTAGATGGGTGTGATTTAGTGGTTCATGCAGGGACAAACACAGGTAGGAGTTTTGGGGGTTCAAACCCCTCCCGAAATATGTGGTACTAAGAAATAAGAAAAGTCCATTTTATAAAAAAAAAATAATACATGAGGTTTCATATACCAGTAACCAGTCATACATTCTGCTGACAAAATTATGGATATGGATTGTTGTATGCTCACCATCAAGTCGTCTCCCGATGCCTTAAATAGTTCGTTCCGCGGGCTATCTAGTCCAGCATTCTTGTTGGACTTGAGTTCAAATAACGCTATCTTCCTGTAGTTTATTCGCGACTACAGAAGTCTTGACTTTCATTGCCCAAAAGTTCGTTCTGTATAGCCAAGACTTTGCTGCCGGTACTCTCCATTAAACCAAGGCTTTCGTTTGCCTCTTGGCATCGATACCACTGGTCTTTGGCACTTGATGAAGGCGGTATAGGCGTATAGGGCTTTTGGCGGTTTGTTGCGATTGCAGCCGTTCAACATTAAATCTTTTAACAGTATTTATTCATTATTATGGAGTCTTAGATATACGCCTCCTTACCTGGGCTACACTCAGCGTTGCCAATCACTTTTGACGAAAATATGCCTAACTTTAAAGAAAAAGATGCTCTTTTAAATAAATTAATGCCTAAAATAATTTTTTTTTTATGTAAAGTGGAACAATAAATTAAAAATTAAACACAAATATAAAAAAATTAACAAAAAAATTTAAAAAAAGCTTAAAATTATCAGAAAAAAATCTTAATAGGAAAAAAATTCATTACATTTTAGTTTCATAAGTAGGTTCAAAGTATTGAAAACAAAACAAACATAGTTTTAGTCCTCATATCGCCTTGGTCCTTGATATTATACATTGATTTTTGAAACAAGGATGTGTGTGTTTATTTGAATTGCAGATCACAGCAGTTTTTGTCTTTGTCGACTTTGTGTACAGAATTCCATTTAAAGTTCTTTAAGAATGTTTAAAAAAAATAAAAAGGCTGTATTTTGAATCAAAAAAAAAATTAAAAAAATATTTGAAATAAAAAAAGATGCCTTTTTGAAGAAAAACAAGCCTTAAAGCCTTAGCTAATGACATAATGCCTAAACGGCATGAAAAAACCTTAATTTGCATCGCTGGCTACACTACAAAAATTACTGTACGTCCCGCAGCAATGTAAATTGGCATTAAGTGCGTTTCTAGATGTGGTGTCATGTAGGCTTTTAAATTGTACTACTAAAAATATCCTCCTTGCCTACATATAATCTGGCGTTAAAATCATACTCAGTGATTTTACTTAGTACTATATTGCTATATGCTTCGTTGAAAAACTCGTAGAAAAAATTGTTCATATAGCATCATCATTTTTTTCCCCTAGCCGCACAGAGCGAGAATTAGCCTGATGTTAGCGAATTTAGCTGTGTGCGAATTGTCATAAGATGTTAACTAATATTACTAAAGAATCATCACTGAATTTAGCTCCAAATATGTCGGAGAAGGTCGAGTAAGCTATCTGTCCTGTCCTCTCATCTTGACTATAGACGACACCGTTGCCGTTGCTTCAATCTAGCGAATTCATTCGCCGTCCATCGTCCTTCTAGTCAATGCCTTATAATAGGGATGGCGTCGTTACCTATAAATACTAATCGAGTTCGTCACGACCGGGGAGACGTATTGAAGCAGAGTTTCGACACACGCGTTCAGATAGACAAAACCAGTAGCCGGTATATATCACGGTAAGGTAAAATAAGGACAATTGATGTGTATTTGGGCACCGCCAAGTTGATGCCAATCAGCGCTTGCCACCTTCATACAAATCCAACCATATTGCCATAAGTCTCATTAGACATCGAACAAAAAGTGCGTCTAGATCAGTTGTGGAGGTCGTCTACTTAAGAGCCCACCCAACACATCAGGGCAAAACGCTTTGTTTTGAGTAGAGGCTACTCAAATCAACAATTTGATACATTTTATCGATTACCACAAATAAGATATTTTTGAAAATTTAAATTTTTTTCTTGCATTCGCCCCTGGGTACCTACATGTATCCGATGTTACTCTTAACTTAAATCTTTTATTGGAAACTTTATATTTCATTTCTTTATTTACACTTTCCTCGTGTTTCTACTGCTAAAATTGATTATAGAGAAGCTTTGTTGTAACTATGTTACTAAAATAATGCTGTAGACATGATTTTATTTGTTTTTGTCTTGTTTGTCTATGTCTTTGTTTTGTTTAGAGCAGTAACCAATGCTAGAAGTATATTTAAAAAAAACCACCATCGGTGCATACCTACATATTTCAGTTGTCTGCCGAAACGTCTCACTTGCTTTGTCGTTTTTGGGATTGGAAAGTCTCTTACAGCGGCGACTTTATTTGGGTCAGTTTTAAGCCCACGGTTTCCAAAAATATATTCCAAATATCTCAACTCCTTAAAAAAAATTTGCTTTTTCCCACATTGATCGTAAGACCTGCACTGTTTGGTAACAAAAATCCTTACGTTACGACGCTGCTGTTTTGCAATCAGTGTTGACCTCCATTAAACTACAAAGCTTTTTTTATGCTCCCGTCGATCTAATCCCATTTTGTCTACGTCTACGTCGGTCGTCTGGAGTGCTAATCAATGAACAGCATCTTAGCATCTTCATTGCAAGGCTCAATGATGAGCCATTTAAATTGAAAAATATTTATACGCATCTTAACCTCCATGCAAGTATATGATCTTTGATGGTATAAACATTGTTCCTTATGGTAGCATGATTTAAGGGGCCAATTCGAAGGACATCTGAAGAAATATATTACCCATAAACCCAAAGAGAACCAATAAAAAAAAATTATATCCCATTAAAATTGAGTTGTTACCAAACCATTTAAAGGCTAAATCCCACACTATATACTTTGAAATTGGCAAAACTCATCATCATCATCATCATGAAGAACACAAACGACCCACTTAGACTGCAGCAGCAGAGTATAGCCAAGATACTACTTCCTTCACATACTCATATATGTATGTATGTACATCGGATTCAATATATATTTTTTTCTGGTGCTTTCATTCGAAATCCTTAAATTAGACCATCACGGCTATAAATCTCTCTCTCTCTTGACTTTTTTGCTCCTCTTTTGTGAGAAGCTCAGACAACGAATATTTCCGGCTAACACAACACATTCCAAAGCCCATCAACCTAAATTTCATCGAAGAAGAGTGCATGCACATAACTCGCTGTCGCCGCCGACGACAACGACGACGACGAAGACGTCGCCAAACCAAAGGAGCAATACTTGACATAGATATGTCCTTACCTCTTTACTTGTAAGCACTTCCGAACAAATTTCTGAAACTCCATACTTGCAATCATATAATACATATAACACCGTCATCACCTGTGTCCTGTGTGCTGCCATTCAACGTTATCCTTTTTCGGGCACTCCAACACTCTCCGCTCCGCTGTCCCTGCGTCTGCAGCAATTTAGTGATTTGAGGGGGAGACTAAAACAGCCGACATACAAATTGTGTCCATTTTCCACGAGGAAAAAAAAAACGAAGAGCGAATAAATACACAAACACAGACACAATGTTAGGGCTCCCCGTCTATATGTGGCCCTGTGAAACTATACCAGAACAACAACAGGTTAACTTTCACATTGAGGTGGGACGAGAGGAAGACGTATAAGATTTGTTTTTGTATTTGCATTTCCCATTTAATCCTTGCTTTATCCTTTTTGGTCTGCTGGTCGATTTTGTATTTTCTATATCGGTTTCCCGATTCTCTTTCCCTGTCTCTGTGTGGGGTTAAGTTTTAGGCCATCACTGGGAGTTGGTACTCCGTGTCGGGTGCGGCAACTGGCAAGCGAAAGAGACAAATTTATTGTGAATAACTTATTCGCGGCTCGGTTCTCGATCGATATCTGTTTTATCTGTACACGAAAATAATGTTGTGCAACAAACAAAAATATCAGAATGGAGACCAGTTGTATACGAACGACGCGACGATAATAATTCCATCACTAGGGCGTATACGTAACATTTTTTTTTTTTTCTTCGTCTTATCTACTGGAAATCTATTAATAGTTATCCTCATTTTGGCTTCGAAATTAATATTTTAAAGCTTTTGCTTTTTCAATTTTTCATCGTTTAAGTTCGGAAGGTAATTGACGTTTAAGTGTATTTCCAGGGGTTAAAGCAATAGCCAGGGGGTGGGTGTGTGTGTGCTGGGTATGATGTGGTAATAGGGAGGGTAAGAATAGAAATAATTGCGGAGAAAACGTCGTTTGGCTGCACAATTTTAACCTGATGCCATAAGCGAGGTAGTGTGATGGATGTTTCGTTTTCGAAAATAAATATAAACGGCGCGCAATGTGTCCAGTCCAGTCCATATATAGGACAATAGGCTTGGCTTCTCATGAATGGAAGGGACCTACTAATTTATTTCGTATCCTAATCGTTTAAATTGAGAAGCTCACTTCGGATATTTATATACTCTTGCAATTGTCGTCAGACGTCGCTGTTGATTGCAAGAGTAGGTTAGTGGAAAATATCTTTAGGGTTGTTTGTGTTTTTGCGGAGGGTTAACCTGAAATCCCTCGTTCTGAAGTCCAACACATAAACCAAAAAAATGATCTATGTGCCGCGTAATCTGTGTTAGAGGTCTCAATTTGCGGTTACATATTGACAACGTCATAAGTAAATCGGGCTAAAGAATTCCTTCCCCCTTCCACTTGTGCGCGCCTCCTAAGACGAGAGGCCTTCCTCTACTACATTGTCTCTCTGGATTGGAGTTGAAGACTCTTTGGACCGGAGCGCTATAGTGTCTATTCGCACGAAAGGGTGGGCCATCTAGTGTTTTTTTTTTTAACCACAGGTTATTTTGATACTGGCAGCTCGAAATCTTGACAGAAAGTCAGCTTCATACCTCCGAGGAACGAAATGAGTCGCTTTATGCTTGAACAACGTTGAGAAATTAATATTGAAAACTTATTTGCAAAGTGAGTGCTGGTGTAGCCCAAACAGTGCGTTTTTTGAAAATAAGTTTTGGCCGGAATGAAGCACCCACAGGAGGAGGAGGAGGAGACGCTGTACGCAAGTTTGTGCAAAAAGTTCGTGAGACTGGTATGCTAGTGGACAACGTTATTGTTGAGAGGCCAATGCATTGGAGGGTAACAGTTTGGTGCAGATTGTGGAGTGGTGGCATCATTTTACCATTTTTCTTCGAAAATGATTCTGGGAACAAAGTTTCGGTCAACGGTGGGCGTTAAAAACCATGTTAACCGCTTTTTTTTTTACTGTAATTGAAGACATGGATTTAGAGGACATCTGGTTCAGCGGGATTTTGCGTCATGCCACACAGCCCATGCCACAATCGATCTTTTGCGCACCAAATTCCCAAATTGTATCTTGGCGATGTCAATTGGCCGCCTCGGAGCTGCGAAATTTTTGGAAATTTTTGTTTGTGGGGAATCTTGAAAGACCGATGTTATGCCAACAATGCGGAAACAATTCAAGCACTTAAGGCCAATATCATCCAAGCAATCGGTGTACTACAGTCCGAAACCATCAACAAGGTCTTGAAAAATTGGAGACAGCCACTTGAACGACGTTGTGTTCTATAATTAATGGGAATATTAGCTCTTACTAATAAAGCCATAATACATGGAAACAACTTTCATTTTATTGCATTTTTAAAAGAAACTTATATTTCGCCCATATTCTTACCTTCTGAGACGATTGATACGCAATTTTTGGACTAGATCCGGATCGGTGTATATATAGCTCGTATAGTTCGTCGTTGAATCTCCTCCTTCAAGGCCTTTCAACAAAATTGGAACCGAAAATATTACGAAGAATATTTCTCACAAAGAGAATGCCTTTATTCATCCGCTTTAGATAGAGTCGAAGTTTCAACGCCATAGAGCACGACTGAGATAATCAAGGTTTTGTATAGAATCTCCTTAGTTCTTCGGTGAGATTGTCCGTTTTTTTTTATGTTCGGTGCCCCTTCTTGATGACACCATATACTTGGTTTTGACTTTCTTAACCGCTTAACTCATTTTAGCCGTATCCAATTCTAGACATACTTGCAAACGCATCATTCAGCCCTCTGTGCTCTACCAGTTAAGTAAGGTGAAAAGTCGTGTCGTTTGTGTTGGAAGGAGAATTTGGCACAATTCTTTTAAATATGATTTTGAAAAAGTTACATGACAGCGCATTATCTTCTTTAAATCCTTTCTTGACAGCAAGTATCTCGGTGATTTGTTTCCGACCCTATTTGAACAGCGAATTCTGCACAACTTGACGAATTTGGCAGAAATGCCAATACTAGACATGACTCTGTGTCTGTATAGGGCATCTCTCAGAATGCTGTCATATGCGGCCTTAAATATCTGGACTTTTTGGGTTTTCTCCAGGGATCTGCCGTAGAGTGAATATTTGGTCGAGTGTGGACTTGCCGTGCCTAAAACCGCACAGGTATTGACCAAATCAGTTCGTTGACAAATGGCTTCAGGCATTCACACAGTACGGCAGAGAGGGTCTTTAGGATACTGACGCCTCTGTAGTTGGCGCAGTTAAGAGGGTCTCCTTTGGTTGTGGACAAACGATGTTGAGGCTCTATTCATCAGGGTTACTTTTTTCCGACCAAATATTAACTTTAATTGTCTTATATTCAACCATTTAAGTCAAGAAGCAAGCAGAAGAAAGCAAGCCAGCGCGTCTTTTAGAAAAACCTACAACATTCTCCTTGTCGAAACTAAGCAACACGGGTTCATTTAATTCACTTTACGAAACCTTCTCTCGGCTGAAAGCCTAAACTTATCATAACGACTGCATTTCATAGACGTAGTTACAGTCTTTTGGTGCATTTAAAAGTTGTAGCTGTTAAGATTGATAGTCTCGCTCTTCTAAAGATGCTCCTTACTAATAACAAATTCGATTCTAGAAAATATAACTTTTTTTAATTCAAAGTCAAAACTAAATCTCCCTAAGGCCTATCTTTCGACTCTATTCTCACAGGAAAAAATAACGGATGCTTCTTGCGAGGACCATTGAGCGCATATGCGTGCGGTTTCTAACGATGAGTTTCAGCTTCTCCAGTTTCCAAGACTCGTCTTCCACAGTTCTGTGCAATATTTTCCTCATTCGACTCGCTCTTCTGCCATCTTTTCAATTAAAATGTCACCTTTTTAAAGAAGATGACCATTCCACCCGATTTTAGGTAAAATTATTTGTAAAGTATTAGAACTTATCAAAAGATAGAAGTTCTAAGGACGTTTCAGAGGCATCTACTTTCGAACATTTTCAGTATTCGTTTTCTAGATGACGGACGGCAGGAACAGATCAGACAAATGTTGATGTTCAAATTGATTTAGTAGTAAATTCTGGCTCGCTCAGCTACACAAAACTGATACAAATCCGGAAAAAATGTCTGCCGTCAATGTTGCTGGCAGCAAAAAAAAATCATCATAATAGACTTGTTTACTTTCTGTCGTCAGACAGCCATTTTCTGTCGCTAAATTCTTTTGCTGGAAAAAAATTGTTCTGTTCCTAATTCTGTTTCTGTTCCTGTTTCTATTCTTTGTCACTTGGTGACTTTACCAGTTTGCCTGGCAATATCTTATTCACCTCCATCGACAGTCGAGAATATCCTTCCTAAATAGGTATTGGAAATTTTGAATTTTTTTAACGACTATCCTGCAAAATTAACTTAGTCTTGAATTGGTGAGTTTGTTGTCAGGCTGATTAGTTAAGTTTTTATGACATTAGTTTACAGTCCATTCAAGTTGCTTTTGATGAATGTTGGTCATTATCATAAACGGTCATTATTTTGTTGTGTGATTTGTAAGAGTTTCAATGAACTCCAGGCACAGTATTGGCGACACGATACTTGTCTTATTCCATTTTCGTATGTCAATTAATTAAAATTTCCATAAAAAGAAAAACCAAATCTAAATCAAATTAAATATGAAAGAAAGGTGAAAAATGAATTCACGTTGGTGTTCCTCAACCTGTACATTAACCCCGGAGACCACACCTCTCACTTTTATAGCCACCCAACTTAGAGAACAATTTACGCAGTCATTTTGTTCCTACAGTGAATAAGAATTAATTTCCGAAAAAAAGACATACATAATTAATTCAGCCTGAAGCACTTCTTATAGTCAGTTGCCTCGTCCTATATAGCCCCTTAAGTCAGTACATAAAAATGTAGGTACATCCCGAAATGCGAAACAAATTTCACTACACAACGAACGGTGAAAGTAAATCTCAGTCAAGCAAGCATCACAACACAACCGCCCGATAACCACAGTAGCACCCAGCCACCTCATATACATACATATAGGCAATATAGAAGGAGGGCAATATAGAAGGAGCCAGAGGAAAGAAATTAAAGCCAAAAATAAAACAATAATAATAAGTAAGAGTATACATCCTTAAGGTGCTGTGGGCACCCGAAAACGAGAATAAACCGAAAACCAAATAAACGACGCACGGCAGCAAAAAATTATGTTTCTCCGAAAACGGTGATGAAACCCGAAAAAAGGAAGAAAAAAAAAGTAAAACACAGAAAACCGAGGAATAAAGATAACCAAAAGGCAAAACTTGAAGCGGCGCGGAGGTGTCAGCTCTCGGAGGGGTATCCCTGGGAGAGGGAACTATGCTATAAATAGAACCAATGGGGTATCCTGGCCCTGGGTGGATGTGAGGCGGTGTTGGTTTTCTCTCTCAAGGACATATCGAATTCCAAGTACAGTCGGTTTCTTCTTCAGTCTTTTGCCATCCTTCTGTGTTATTCTCCATTTTCTTTTCTTCTAACAACATACTTTGCACAGTGTGTAACCGTATTGTGTGCGTTTTTTTTTTGCGTTGCCTCTGTCATATTATATCTCTTATTTGTGTGGGTAATTTTGTGTTTTTTATATTTTACCACACACGCACTCAACACAGCAGAAATTGATGAACAAGAGAGAATTAGAAGTCAGATCAGAGCCAAAGACAAGGCAACAGAATGAAAAAAAAAATTAAGGTCCTGTTGCCTAATATTGTTTTCTCTGGAACGCACACACTTTTTGTTGTTGGGCCCATTCTCGAACACCTGATGTTCTTCGCAGGGTATTCAACTTCGTCATTCTTTTCATTCATACCTACCCAGTACCCATATATGAATGTATGGAGTATTCGAGTAGACTGCGATGTGAATATTCGTCCTTATTTTGTTCTTGTTGTTGTTTATTCTCGTTGGATATAATATATTTTTTTGTGATTTTTTGATCCACGGAAAATTTAATTAAGGCTGAACTGAACGTCTTGCCCGATGCCGAGGCGCAAAAATTTCAAGTTTTAAGAGTCTAGAGGTTAATTGGGCAGTAAAAAAGCTCACAAAAGTCGTTGGCCATACCATTGGCATCATTAGAGACGGGTAAATGGATATATTTATTCTTTTGTCTTTATTCGACAAAAAAAAACACACACACAATTTTGTACAAGGACAACGCGAATAATGAGGTGTTGTGCCTTGTTAGTGTGTGCGTGTGTTTGTTTATTTTATTTTACTTTTGTCTGCCCACAGAGAGGTGGAATTATGGGTCGTAAAAGGGAAATTAATGCTGGAATTATTTTGTTTTTTTTTTTGCAGAGTAATATTAATGATAACAGGAAAAATTAAAATTCGTGCGCTTCTTAATGTATGCTAATGTTAATTACTGAGCGGTAGAATTGTATTTTGAGTAGGAGTTTGTTTTTTGCTAGCAAAAATTAAGCCAGGGGGTGAGAGCGTAAAGCGACTGACGTTTACGGGTCTATGGGGAATGGAAAAATAATTTTAGTTAATAATGAATATTTTAATCTGGATACGGATTCTCTGTAGAATACGGAAGGGTGCTGCATTTCAAGACATTGTTATGTCTTAATACATAAAATAAGAATATTCTGTATTTAGCAAGAGTGTTCTATAATTGTCCAGGTGTTCATACAATTTTCTAGAATTTGAATTAAAAAATAATAAAATGTACAAACTGTCAAGAAAATAATTACTGAGTTACTGAACACAGCCGCTGTCATTAGGGCTTTGTCATTCTGAATGACATGCAGGTAGCCATATGCGCGAATGATGATGAAAAGCAGTTATCGTAATGAAATTCGTTAGGCTCTCTTCGCAGAAGCTTTCACAAAATTTGTTATAGGTACTTCACTAAGCTATCAATAATACAAAAATGGGTTTGATAGCAACAAATTCAACAAATAGCAACAAAATCAACAACAAATTTTCTATATAACCGCGAAGCTCTACAGTTTGTGGTGAGGCAACGCCTCAACTAAGCCCTCAATTGAAGTTGTAGGATGCTAGAAAGTGCATCCGTAAATACACGAAACAGTAGAAAAATGAATCATTTTACGCAAAGGCGTTTATAGATAGACTAGCTGTACCCGCAACTTCATTCGCGTATTTCCAAAATGACGTGGCTAAGAACGATATAGCCTAAAACCATCTCACAGTCTAAAGAAACATTTAAAAAAAGTTTCATTCCAATCTGTTTAGTGGTTTTCGCGCTTTGAGGTAACAGAGAAAATTCCTACATTTTTATATTAAATGGTAAGAACGTAGGGTGACCGTAGAAGTCTGCCACCTGACTATTGCCTCTGACAGTTCATCTTAAGATGGGAGACTGGTGAATGGTAGAAATCGGTGGTTGAATCAGTCCGCTTTCCTTCTTGACCAAAAGTCAATGGACGTATTGTCTTCTGGAAAAAGATGGAGGGCAAACAATGCAGTCTGCCTCCCGGTTCTTCCTTTGATAACCCGTCCATGAGACAGAGATTGGTGCTGAGCAGAAGAGCTTGACTAAAGAAAACCACCCTACTAATTGGTACTGAACAGGAGATCGAGGTTTGTCTTCGAGGAAAGCAAAGACGAAGGGTGATCGAAACCGTCAAAGCCCCCGCTGGTAGCCTCTGACAGTTTGATTATAAGAAGGGTGGCTAAGGAAACTAGTTGACTTGACAGCTTAAAATATTTTAAGAAGCGTTGCCTCCATTCAGTTTTTGTTTTCTTTCATTTATTAAGAAATATTTGAGTAAAGACAGTCAAATCAGGAAAAAAAATATATATTTTGGTCAAAAATGACTTGAAAACTAGTCAAAAATGACTTGAAAAGTCAATGGACGTATTGTCTTCTGGAAAAAGATGGAGGGCAAACAATGCAGTCTGCCTCCCGGTTCTTCCTTTGATAACCCGTCCATGAGACAGATATTGGTGCTGAGCAGAAGAGCTTGACTAAAGAAAACCACCCTACTAATTGGTACTGAACTGATCGAGGTTTGTCTTCGAGGAAAGCAAAGATGAAGGGTGATCGAAACAGTCAAAGCCCCCGCTGGTAGCCTCTGACAGTTTGATTATAAGAAGGGTGGCTAAGGAAACTAGTTGACTTGACAGCTTAAAATATTTTAAGAAGCGTTGCCTGCATTCAGTTTTTGTTTTCTTTCATTTATTAAGAAATATTTGAGTAAAGGCAGTCAAATCAGGAAAAAAAATATATATTTTGGTCAAAAATGGCTTGAAAACTAGGCGTGGCAATGAGCGTAAATATAGCTTAAAACCTTCTCACAGTCGTAAGATATATTTAAAAAAAAGTTTCATTGAAAACTGTTAAGTAGTTTTCACGTTATTAGGTTACACATAAAACCACCTACAGTTTTATTATTTAGACACCCTAGGCCTAGCTTCTCGCAACCATTCGTTTTGTGTGAGTTTTTATTTTTGGGACGAATGGGAGGGACCTACAATTTTATGCCAAGTCCGAACGGCTGTATTGAGAACCTGGGATCCCTCGCACAGTAGTCCAGTACGCTAACCACTGCGCTACTGCGCTCATATGTAGGTACCTACCTACCGCTTAATATGTAATCGTATGAATTAAAGAAAATCCTAAAAGCATACAAATGATATGCCGGGGTCAACCGAATCCAAACAACTGTATTGAGAATCTTTCTCAAGGCAGGCGCTCTCGGAAGTTTGCCAGAAGATCGCAAGCGGCAGCACAACACAGTGGAAAAAACCTCAAGATCTCATTTGTGTTTTTTTCCTCGCTGGGTAGTCCCACTGAGGCAGATTTTATGACAAATACTTTGTTCAAAAGTGTTCTTGAAATTTACGACAACTCGATTTTGAGCTAACTAAACTCGATATTAAAATTTAGCCATCTATAGGGCGATTTGTATAGATACACAAATATTGTCTTAATTACATTTTCCCCATTCCACATAAGTCGAAAGTTATTTATCTCGATTGCCTTAGAGTGAGAGAAAGACTTACTTAACAGGCTGCCAACCAGTGAAGGGTTTCTGTCTTCAACACTTCAGCCCTGCAACCTCTGCCATCCGGGTTACATTGCTTCCAGTTGTCCAAAAACAAAACAAAAAATGCTCCAGACTAGGTCTTAATGATTAACGAGGAGAAACAGCAAAACAAAAAGAAACAATAATGAAATGGCAAGTCCTTCGAAAAGTCATTTTCTTTCGCCAGCTTTTTTCACCGCTCCGTTTGCTCTTAAAAGAAAACATTGTTTTCGTTTCCTATAAAACAAATTGGGACCGGATTACATAGCGCTTATTTATTTCAAGGAAGGACACATATACAACCCCACGTTATTATGTATATAAATGTATTACATTTCTATTGACAAACAACGAATCTATGTACTACCCTACCTTCCAATGTAAAAGGTGAATTGCTTTCTCCACATAATTGCTGGTCACAAAAATCATGCGAATGATTATGACAGTTTGAATAGCCATCTACTCAGATCTCCGGTTAGGGTGACATCTGTCATAGCCATTCGCATAGAAAATGCACATATAAACAGTACATTTTTGGACAGAGTACGGTTTCTTGGAGAAAAGTAATATAGTCCGAAATGTCCTTGAAAGTACTTTCTGACGTTTGATATATTTTATACAAATTGGAAATTATTTCGCTTGTCATGTGTCAGTTGATTTGCCAGATCTGATGTACCTATGTGACGATGATAAGAAAGTAACTATTGCAAGAGTATCGAATTAACTAATCCAATCAGTTCGAAAATTATTAATATAGATGAATTCAACTCAGCAGGACCGAAAATGATGTGTCAAGGAGTTGGAGATGATAAAGTGTCATTTGATGTGAATAATTGGACACCTACTGAAGCTGAGTAGTATTTTTTGGTGCAAACTTATGCCAATGAATTTAATTCAGTAGAAATGAGAATGTTTATATAAATTCGAAAGTGATTTGGAAGTGGTAGACTATATTTAATATTTTGGAAAAATGTGGTACTTCCATCAGGGTTCTACAAATTTCTGTCAATGCTTTATAACTTTGTCGCCTTTGAACTTGCCTTTAATGATGTTGCTTGGATGATGTTGTTCATGAGTTTCTTCACCATCAATAGTTTCGGTTGGCTCAGATTGCACAGCAATATGAAGACTTTAATTTGCACGGTTGTAGACCGGGCACAACCAATGAATTCAAAAATTCAATTGGATATGTTTATTTCTTCGCCATCATTTGTTACGCGATCAACCGATTTCAATAGAATTGGAATGTGCCTGCGATTTGTGTTTGAATAATGATATTCAAATGATCGACATCCTTCTTCGTCGCAGCTAATATCACGCGTTCACTCAGCGAATCGAGGTTCAAATAATTGCAACCCATGTTCGGGAACACTTTGGTGATGAATTCTTCCTTCGATGAAGGAAACGAATTCGATTTTCTGAAAATTGGTTCGGTTGTTTTCGAGATATAAGATTCTGAAAGCTTTTTTTGTACGGGAGGTGCCACGCCCCTTTGTGCATGCATGTCAATGTTCCAAATTTTACAAAGCGTTTGCAATGTTATTTTTCTATATGTGGGGTCGAACACAGGAACATTCCGAGGCCAATGCCAGTATCAGGTTTAACCTCTAGTTAATCGACAAATACCAATATTAACAATACATCGGCTGGTTTTGGAGTTATTCTTAATTTCGTGGAAAAAATATGTTCATTCGCACAAAAAACTGTTTATTTTTAGATTTACAAAAAATACATGTATAATCCTTTCTTGTAGATCATCTTCGTAGCTATATATGTGCTGAAGACTGTTATGTCGAAAAGTTAATATTTTAGAAGATATGTATTTACATAAAAACTCAATCAATCGCCACAATTTGAACTTCCATTCCAATCCCAATGCATACCCATCTCATACACCATTGTCAATGTCACCACACCCACACGGCCATACGCATACCATATTGGTGTTTGGTTGAACACGATCTACACCACGCCATGCGCAAGCAAACCGAGAGAATTACTCCGAAAAAGGTGTGGCTTGGCTTGTGTGTTTATCGCTCTCGAATTCTGGATGCATTTGCATTATGCGTTGTTGGATTGCATGGGGAGATTTCGTGCAGTGATACCAGATCGTGGGTAATTACCCATTTCGTGGGCATTTTGCATTTCAAAATTAGCTTAAAGGGCGAAAGGGCATTTTTATATCTCTCAGAACAAAAAAAGGGTATTTGAAATACTTCATCCAATCTCTTAGCAATATTAATTTTATTAAATTATTTTTATATCTGAATGCAATCATTAAATACCTAATGCATACTCTGAAGCAACCCATTTAGATTCATTCAATGAATGCACTCATTTCACTCATTGCAAAATAAACATCTGTCTGTCATTGTGTTGTCAACGTCAACGTCTTCGTGTTGGTTCCAACATAACCACTAGCTCTCTTGGTTCGGAGCGGAATAATTTGAAAATCCACACTTTTTTGAAGTGACATCTATTGTTAACAATGGGGCAACAATTTGAATTTCAACCGTTTTACTTGCCAAATTCACTAACTAAACTAAATAGTTGTCTCTAGTATTCTATGGAAAAATCAAAGATGGTTATCGCTGTAGCTCCGTTTCCAAATGCCATCTACTGTAAACGGTAACATAATTTATTTTTACATTTTGTCATCTCAAAAACATATATTATTTATGCTTTTAAAAAATATAAATATAAGACTGCTTTTTTTTTTAATTTTTGTACTACTATGTAGGTATGTAGTTTTATATATGTATATTTTCGTGGGGAATATCGTAGGGTTTTTTCCAACAACGGCATGGGCGAAAAGGGTATTTTTGATAATCGTCGTGGGAAAGTCAGTGCGAAAAGTCTGGCATCACAGATTTCGTGTTCGATATGAATGAGTAATGAGTGCAGTGGAATGTCGTGTTTGGCACTGTGGTGGTTGCTGTGGGAGAAAATTATTTTTGTTGGATAAGAGAGGAGGCGGATCTTAAGTGACTGTGAGAGACAAAATTCACATAGGATTTTTGCATATGAGAGAGATCTGCTTGAGGAGAAATACCTTTTGTGAGGTTTGATGGGAGAGAGCATGGTGAATATTTTTTGTTGTGCTTGTGCATCTCGCCAGCGTTGCCCCCCTACTACAATTGTAGCGTTTTCACTACATTTTTCGCCCTCAAAAAGTCACTACGAAAATTCGTAAAATATTCACAAAACACTACAATTTCAAAATTTCAGAAAATAAAAATCTAAAAGAAAAAAAAAAAAAAAATAAAACTAGCTATAATATCGAATATTGTGTTTGACCCTTAACCACTTGCGAAGCACTTTTGATTTTCATGCAAACGCAGAACATTATATTTCCACAGGAATATTATAATGAAGATATTGTTCAATTTTAGGTAAATTTGAAAAGCGCCAAGAATTTCAAAGGAAAGC
Source organism: Cheilosia scutellata (assembly GCA_955612985.1). Taxonomy (NCBI): domain Eukaryota; kingdom Metazoa; phylum Arthropoda; class Insecta; order Diptera; family Syrphidae; genus Cheilosia; species Cheilosia scutellata. The sequence continues at coordinate 80,716,747 of OY015311.1, forward strand.
CAGCATTTACAAACTTATGTAATTACATGCTAACGTTATGTAGTTTGCCTCATAGTAGTGAAACTGCAGAACGATGCTTTTCAAACTTAAATAATTAAAGACGACTTACGAAATAATTTAGATATTTCTACTGTGGATGCAATAATGCAATCGAAGGAATTATTAAGGCATGTAAAAGGAGTTTTTGACCCACCCTCATCATTAATAACCTACGCTAATACTTTTTTCTACATTGGCCGGCATAAGTATTTTGATAAAACTAAAGTTAATTCTGCTCATAATTTGAACTTACTTCACGTAAATTTTGGCATCAATGGAAAGGTCATTTAAATTCCGTTGGAATGATACACAACTTTCCTTAACCCATTAAGTACCCATTGAAAATTTAGAACTTTTGTAAAAGTCTACTTTTTTTACTTTTTTCCTCGGTCAAACAAAAAAAATGTTTTGATGCAAAAAGTTTCTTTAAACAATTCTAATAGTGACAGCAAACATTTTTTTCAAAAATCTCTTCGCTAATTTTTTATGATTTTTTGAATGGGATGATTTCAGAAAAATTTTGTATGAAAAGGAGGAAAAAGTGGCTAAAATAGTAATTTTTAACAATTTTCAAAAAATCATAAAAAATATTAGCCAAGAGATTTTTGAAAATTTTTTTTCAGTCACTATTAGAATTGTTTGGAGAAACCATTTGCATTAAAACATTTTTTTTTGATACCGAGGAAAAAAGTCAAATAAGTAGACATTCACAAAAATTATAGATTCTAAAATTTTTAAATGGGTACTTAATGGGTTAAGGAATTATATTAACCGTGTTTTATTGGGCATCTATATCTCAGCAAAGTAAAGTAAAGTAGAATCTTCAATACGCAACTACAACAACTACACTCTACTTGACACTTCCGTAGTTGTTGTAATTGCGTGTTGAAGATTCTACTTTACTTTACTTTGCTAAGATAGATTTCCAGTAATACACGCCTATTGTTTTACTACACTTTAAATCCGCCACGCTACATTTTCAACCAGTTGGGGGGGCAACACTGCATCACGCTCGGTCGATGTCATGGAGGATGGAGGCGGAGGGTTGTACTCTGGCCTCTCTCCCCACGATGGCGATCATCGCATTGTTTCATATTCATTGGATTTGGATCGTGTTCGTGTATGCATTTTGTTGCACGTGTGCTCTCTCTCTGTTCATTTGTATTATTACGAGTTGGGTGGGGCCGATGATTTTGCAATGAAATATCTTGCTCGCATTTTTAAGGGGTTGGTCAGTAAATGTAGTTAGTTTGTGGTTAGTTTTCTAGATCCAAGTAGGCTATAGGCATAGGTCGAAACTGACGAGTGACGACGACCGACGCAACCTGCATATTATTATGAACTAACGTACGGAACCTTCGGTGCGCGAGTTACACTTGCACTTGGCCGGTTTTTTTATTTGTGTCCGCCCAGTTTCCACTGCTGTTTTTAACTGGTAGCCTTCCACGTGAGTATTCTGTACTGGCATCATTCGTCAGAATCATGATCAAATTCTGAATCTATATTTAGCCATGTCCGTCTGTCTGTCTGTCGGTTAAAAACACGATACAGTCCAAACGAATCGACTTTGGCGAATAAAATTGTGTGAGAAGACTTATTTTTAACGTCTTCAGGTTGGTATTGAAAATGGAACATGTCGAGCAAGTAGTTCTGGTACGTCCCATACAAAACTAATATTAGACCCATGCGTGTTCAGTACATACTAACTCATATGGAAAACATTTTGCATGACCTGTATGCAGTGGAGGGTTTCAAAGCAGACGATGACACTCTCACATGTTTTCTGTTCATTATGTAGCGATAGTGACTTTTTTTTGCTATAAACAAATAGGGGTAAGGAGACAACTACTGTACAATCTATTTAGAAGGAAATTCTATGACTTTTTGTTCCTTTCAAATGTAATTCATTTATTTATGTCTTGCGTTTTTTTTTTTTTTTATTAAATTCGGTCGCCTTTTATTAAATTACATACAAATATGTATAACAGTGAAATCTGCAATTGCGGGCGGATCTGATAGGTAGACAACTCCTTTAGATGGATATATGTATGTACTTTCTGAAACTTTTTTTTACAGGTTCTACACATTTTCAATTTCCTTAGGCCCCCCAGAGTGTCCTGTAGGAAATTTGTAACTTGTATGCCTCTGGCGGAAGTAAATAATTACTCCTAAAATAGCTACTTCTATTTAAGCAAGGGTTTCTCTTATTTGCTTTTCACGAAAACGGTATCCTTCGTTATATTTTTTCCAACTTCCTCAAGTAAATAAATAAACAGTTGGAGCAACCAATTCACATCAGAGGACCTTAGCCTACAATCATTGGTTTGAGTGATTTTTTTTAAGATGTATCTGGAAAGCAATTTTCGTGGACAAGTCCTTGTTACCATCTATTGCACTTTGAACCATCCTTGAAAAGAGCCATTCCTCTGAGTACTTAACAAATTCCGTCATCACATCTACTCTCATCCGCTTGTTTATCTCATCAAAAGTACTGAAAGAAATGCAATAAATCAAAAATCACTTGAAAAGAATATAAGTAAAAAATTAAAAAAAAAAAAAAAAAAAAAAAATCCACACACACATTCGATGGAATAAAAAGTTCATTGAGTTTGAGAATGTATATACCTGACATTCCCATCAAAACAAGAAGTGCATCCATCCATCAAGCATGTCGCCACCCACACAATCCTTTCGATATTTAATCGTAAACAGGTTTTCCACTAGGAAAAGCTATATAAATTTCCAACCTCTGCTCTGCCCCTTCCTTGAAAAATAACAAGTACGAAAATAAAATACAATTTTTAAAGCGTCGAACCACAGATTTGAAATGTTATTGTGGGTACTACGTCTACGTCTATCCAACAACCCACACCTATACAACACTGTGTGATTTCGCGTTTAAGGAAAATATGAAAAACATACAGCAGAACAACAAAACGAATTCACAACAAAACAACAAGGACACGAAAAAGTCATAAATAATAGAAAACTTCTGGCTGTTGACAACGAAGCGAAGCGCCAGGATCCTTTTACTTAAACAAATTGTTGTTTGTCCTCTTACTGCTGTACAGGTACGAGAACAGATACACACAGATTAAGCGCAGCAGCCTCTCCAATCTTTCGAGAAATGAAAAATAAGATGTTTTTTTCCTTTTGCAAGGAAAAGGAGTATGCTTCGCCTGCACAGGCGGTGTAGTCTTGTTTTTTTTTTTTTTTTGCTTTTATAAGCAAAGAAAATAACACACAAATTCCTTGAAGGATAATAAATAATAACGCAATTTTTAAACGTATATATACTCTCATATAAATGTGAAAACAGGACAGGAAAGAAGTTTACCTAGAATCCAGCTGGAGCTGAATTGGAGCAGAGGTAGTCGTCTCTCATGCGAAATTTTATCCCATCTCCTGACTCTCTCGGGATTGATTTATTTAATTAGCCGCTATTTTAATTTTTTCCTACACAGATTTAACTTCAATATATGTACCTTTACTCGTGTGTCTATGTTTACCTTTGCAAGCGTTCACCTTATAGGCAGGGCATGGTATTTGTGGCCTTTATGGTGACTATTAAAAGATAAAAACGCATATATAGTGTGCACGGGTTTTTTGAACTATTTGAACTATTTACAGAGCCAAACCGAACGACAGACAGGACCCCGCAAATGGGTGTAGACTCGTGTTTCCATTCGGTCCGCGGTTAGGAATAAACACAGGCTCCAGCGAAGCGAACAGTGCGGATATGGCAAGGTCGTAAAGAGATTCAGTTCTGTGAAGGTAAAACCCAATGAACCAAAATAAATACGATACGTTGTAACGTTATCACGTGGCTAAGATAGATTGGAATGAGTTGAAAAGGTTATACGGTGTCGTATAGTATTTAAAAGAAGCCAATAGGGTAAAGGACATTGACATTAGTTCGTAGCAAAGTATGACAATGTGCGCTTAATGAGCTATATATAAGATTAGGACGGGTGAATAAATTGATGCTCAAATGGGAAAGGTCGCTGTACCATGACGTATTGAATGACTGCAGTATAAGGTTATTCCGTGGTAAGGACAAGCATTTGACTCAAATGTCACGAGACAAAGTCCACACGTTTTATATACCAAAGTCTTGAAAGACCAAATCAAATCTCCTCACACATATCTGCAATGGGACTTGAAACTGCCGCTAGCTTTTAGTTAAAGTAAGACTAACTTACTTCGCCCGCCCTTTGCAAATAAATAGCCAGTACCTTACCTACCAATAGCACGTTTAAGGAACATCAAATCCCTTTTTACCTCCATCCTATACGGCGCACGCGTGTTTTTAGTCGAATACAATGGGATTTCCTTTTAATGTGGCTCAGCTTTTGGATGAAATAGAAAGCTGAGTTATACATCGAAACACTCAAGGGATTATTGCCTAAAAACAGTTTCGACAGTTTTTGTATTTATTATGATTGACAGGAAGTTGAAGGAAAAAACTTCCTGAAAAAAAACAGCCCATTTAAAAATTAAAATGTTATTATCTTTACAAAACCTGTACGGCCCCGAGTCTACTAGTCTAAGGCTCTTGGCATGTTTTCTAAGAAGACAGTGCGCCCTGACAACATTCCGACCAGTGTCCTGAGTTGTTCGCTGTCTAGTTTGAGAATTTCCCTAGATCTTCAGAACTTCTGATTATAAGACAATTCTTGTATATGGTATAGTCGTATAGGCAATTGAAGATTTGGAACTAAGGAATAGGGGCAGCTCCAGTGCCTTCCGTTGTTTTCTAGCCGTCGGTATAGCTTGTCATTCCACCTTTCTCGATTGCTTAATCCATTTACCACAAATATACCTTTCCGAAATTGATACCTCGCACGAAATGACGAAACCCACCAAAGAGTAAATTTCTTCAGTTTGAACCTGCACCCCCCGGCAGTAACTTCGCTAGTATCATAGTGTGCCCATAACTGTGCCTTCTTTAAGTAGCCCAAAGTAGTAAGCCATAGCGCACTATTTTCCCCGAGTTCAGACCTCTAAGTAGTTGAAAAGTGGCTGAAAAATTGATTAATATTTACAAACAGAAAGTCAAGAAAGTAACGACTTCATAAAAAAGAAACTGTTATCATTGATTAAAGAATCGGCTATATTTAGAGTTAGGTCCACCAAAAGTTCGGAGTTGCTGTTATCTTAGATGCGATTTTGAAAGTAGCAGGAGCTATAAGTCTGTGCGGCTATAGAGTAGGTAAATCACTGTTTCCTGCCTTTTTTAAACCCCTTTTAAAGGTAGCATTTTTGGGAACTTTAAAGACCATGCCCAATTATTTCTGTTATAATGTGGATTTTAAGCCGGTCAGTGGACTAATTCAAACGTTTTCGTATATTTAGAGGTCCTTTCACATTTTTAGCGTGGGTATAACTATACTTTAGCTGCGCAAGGTTTCTATTTTATTGGTGAAGGAATTTATGTGTCATAGGGTTATAACTCTTATTTGACAGACATATTTCAATTAAAAATCAGTTAACCTTCTTGAAGAGGGTTGCATTAAAAAGTCATGAAACAAGTATCTTTTTTTTTTTTTTTTTATTATAATTTTTTTTATAAAATTTTTTTTTATAATTCATTTTTATAATTCACTGGTGCTCAAGGGGTTTTTGTTCCCTTATAATGCTAATGCACAGCACGAGTCGAAGGGTTAATAGGGAGGATAGAGAAGAGGTACTGGTGCACATTGGTCTTAAACAATTGTGGGTTGTAATGAGAGGGGAAAACCGTGTGAGGCAATGCATTCCACATGCGTGTTGTTCGACTCACAAAAGAATCTTTATATTTAACAGTACGTCCGAAGGTAGGCTTAAGGGTGAACTGATGCGCATTCGATGTGTGACGGGTGTTGCGAGAGAATTGTTGAAGGGGCGGAATGCAGTTAGCTATTTCATCAGAGCATTGGTGGTGAAAATAACGATAAAATAAGCAAAGGCAAGAAACATTTCTGCGATGTTCGAGCGGGTCAATAGACTCCGCTATATTTCTATCACCTATAAGTTTTATCGCACGCTTCTGAATTCTATCTAGTAGGTCCAATGAAGTTTTAGGTGCACCTGACCAGATATGAGCGTTGTACTCAAGCTTAGGCCAAATAAAGGCCTTGTATATTGAAGCTAAGTCGGAGGGTGTAAAGTACTTCTTACATCGATTGAGGAAACCTAGACATTTCGCAGCGTTTTTGGCGACTTCATATATGTGGTCATTCCAACGGAGTTTGTCGTTGACACACATACCGAGTATGGAAAGTCGTTCGGTTTCGTCGATGCAAGTCCCATTCATGGATAATGGGTGAGGGTTCAGGTTTCGCTTTAATGATAGAAGGCAGCATTGTGTTTTGGAAGCATTAAATTCCACTCTATTGGTTGTACCCCATTTTATAATGCTGTCAAGATCGGAATTTAATGTGTTTAGCATACGTTGCCGTTCCAGTTCCACGGCCGAAGAGCAGGGACGTGAGTCAAGAAACGAATATGAAAAACTGAGGGTGCTATCATCTGCGAAAGAGTGTATTGGATTAGAAGTAATAGACAAGAGATCGTTGATGAATATCCGGAAGAGTGTCGGAGACAAAACAGAGCCTTGGGGAACACCAGCATTTGTATGGTGAATTGCAGACTTGAAACCGTCCAACACAACTTGAATTGAACGGCCAGAAAGGTAGTTTCTAATCCATTGAAGAAGAGACGCGTCGATCCCATAGGCACGCATTTTCGACAAAAGAGCTTGGTGCCAAACTCTGTCAAATGCTTTCGAAATATCAAGCGCAACAATCTTCGTTTCACCAGAGTGGTGGAGAGATTGGTTCCACTTTTCGGTGAGATATGTCATCAAATCACCAGTGGACCTGCTGCCACGAAAACCGTATTGTCGGTCATTGAGAAGTTTTCGTGATTCAAGATATTTCATAAGCTGACGATTTATCAGCGTTTCCATGACCTTGGAAAGAATGGACGTAAGTGTCCATTGGGCTAAATTGTGTAATTTGGGCTAAAACTCAACATCAGATTTATTTTGATTTGAGTGTATATAGCAGTAGGCACAAAAGGTCCATATAGCAAGCCCTAGCTTCTCACCATTTATTTGTGTACCAGTTTTTTTCACCAATGGAAGAGACCTATAATTTAATGCCACAGACAGAAAGTTAACTTTCTGTCACACAATCGTCAGATATCTGTGGAAAAATTTTGGAGGAATCATCTTTTTCTGGGTATATAAATTCGTGCGTTATATAGGGACAACCCAGCGCCAGCCCAATGAAAAGGACTGCTACAGTTGGACTTGGGGGCAATTCTTAAACTGTTTCTCCTAGATCTACACACGTAAGAGTCTGCTTCCAAAAGTGCGTTAAGGATCAACCAAACAAACATCTGGAACCCACGTAGCTTTGGCCATGCAGATATTCACTTCGACTTTGATAGCCCATTATTATCTTGCCCTTTTCCGACTGGAGATGAATGGAAAACAATCGTACCTACAATAGGAAAACCAGGCATCCTGATCATAGAAGTGTTTTCAAATCCTAGGCTCTGGCAATCGCGAAAGCTGCCTGTGTGGTGTCAATATTTGCAATACCAAGGTACGATATTACCATATCAGGCAGGCGGCCATAAAATTAATTTCTGCTGATGAAATAAAATCCAAGCTAGCTTGAACCCCTCTATCGCGAAGAGATCAAGGTTCTTTGCTCGCAGTGCACCACCCATCTTTGCGGGGTTCCTAAACACACCGAAATAAAACCGACAATGAGGCTGACGAACTGACTGGGAATTGGTCTGCAATGGAACATCGATCGAGCACTTCATTTGAAATCTCAGAGAACGAGTGGGGACCACGATTGCGTATATGAAAGCCAACAATTAGGAACCTTTGTCCGGGTTATAACAGAAATCGTACCAACAAACACTGCGTTTTGACAGATCATCGTTTTTTAAGTTAGAAGGGTCTCCGTAGGGTCATACCTTATTAAGAAACTAGACAAAGAAATTAAATCTCAAGGATGACGAGGAGATCCATCCAGAACGTATCTCACTTCCTCTGTGAATGCCTGAGTGTCTGTCACTTGTGGAATAGAATACTCGGAAGCTACTACACACGTGACATACAAGAACTTTCTCTTGTGACAATATCTAATCTTGCAAGTTTTCTATCAGGATATCTGAACACACCAGTGTCGCATAAGCAGAAGGAGGAGTAGCTCAAATCCAAATCAACACCAACGACTATAGTGTGGTATAGCAGGGGTTCACTCTGCTCTTCCTACCCGAAAAAATAGCCTAACCTAAGCTTAAGTCTACTGAATCAGATATAGGTTGGAAATGTCTGCTTATGGTGTATTTTTGACTCTTTAAGACGATTGTCAGTAGTTTGCTTATGCTTCAGAGTGTTATTTTTTTGAATTGAAGTTACATATCTTTGGTTGGATAGAGAATGCACCTTCCAGTCCTTATCTTTAACCAACCGGAGACAAAGCAGATTCTCTTGGAAACGTAAGTGGATATTGAAGAGAATATAGATGTTAGTATACCTACCATAAGAGTTGTCATGACAGACCGTTCCTAGCAGCAACTTTTGTCAAAACTTTTCTCCAAAATAATAGGCAAACTTTTGGATGTCGCACAGAGAGTTTTTCATAAACTTTAAAACAAAATTCATACAGCTTTCACTTGGATACGGCTGTCACTTGGATTTCGAATGTGCGAAAGCGAGGAGTAAGAATATTTTTCGCCTCCCACGCAAATAAAAGTTAAAAAGGACAAGTTTTTAATTTTGCTGGGTATAGGTCTAGGCACAACTTCTAAAGAAATTCCAAGAATACCTATTTTTAAACCATTTCTCCACTGATACCTGCAATTAGTTTATTTTAAGTACTTTTCACTCGCAAATTATTTATAGATCACGCATAAAATCCTGCCTCAGAAAGAACAGAAAAAAAAAAACGCATTGTCATCGAGAGCTTCCTCATTATAAATGAGTCATATTACAGCGTACCATGTGAAAATGTTCCAAAAATATTCAAGGTTATATGGCGTATGGTGGTTTTCCATATCCATCACAACCACATAACCAACCACTATTCCATACAAGTTGCATGACCCACTCAGGCATATGGTTCCTTCTGTTAGTCCTGCTGTTCCTTTCGCCCTGTTCGTCATTAGAGCAGAGCATATCTGTGTGTGTGCTGTAATTTTAATCGAATTAATCGTTTAATGGAAACAAAACACAATAATAACCCGAATACAAACACCACTGACGACGACTGACGTCAAAGACGACGACATTCGTCCTTCTCCCATCCCAACCCCAACCACGGCCGGCGCGGCTCTTGTCAATGTATGAATTCTGTATTCTGCCCCCAACACTCTCACCATCGGTAGTGGTAAATTTATTTGAATTTAATTTTCTTGAGTGTTTTTGTTTTTCCCCTTCGCGGTTTTTTGTTTTTTTTTTTTTTTCTTCTGTATATAGCTCGTGTGCGTTCGTTACACTATGCCTTTTGTTTTTTTGACAAAAAAAAAATTAACAATCGGTCCGACTAATATTTCACGTTATATCTAGCCGCCTAGATGCATGCAAACGAATTCACATCTCCTCTACGCCGTGTAGCCATAAATCAGTGATTTTGATTTCATTCATCGTTAATCTTTCACTGACCTTTTTGTTTTAATACCTTTTGGGTCCTATTTAACCACGCACCGAAACATCGCCATTGTGTCCCTATTAGGATCTCAGAGGGGACCTGCAACTAATATAATTCGCACAAGGCTCTATTAGGTCATAAAATATTTTATAGCCACAGAAGTTCTTTTTTTTCGTTCTTTTATTAAAAATAATGACTAATACATCTAGAAGTCGGTGTGTACCTTTTTTTGGGAAGGTCCTGGCATTAAATAACTTACTTGTGCTTCATCTACGTTTGTCATTACGAATCGGTGGAATAATAAACGGCTCAGTCAACAGAAAAGGAATTTATTTCGTCGTTGGAATTTGACAAGCACATGGATCATAAATATCTGTCTTATTTGGGGGCTAGCGAGCGAGATGTTTGTATATACTTGACGTACGTTCATATACAAATAAAGGGACACGTGTATAGGCTGATGGAGGCTCGGAGAAGAGTGCGAAAAGTTGGTGTCCAATCCAACCAACACCGGAAGGATAATAATAAAGCTTAGTTTGTCTATATAATGTGGTCATTTGTCAGGGATGTGCTATTGTTACCCCGTGTGGGCTTTTATGAGCTTGGGAATCATGATTACATGATTTTTTCCAGTTGACCACATTATGTGGTACTTAGTTTTTATGGGATAAACTTGGCTAATAGAAGCATTATATTAAATGTTGTTAACCAGAACATAAACGTTAGGGTGCAACTCTTTGTGGCGATTATAGGCTATACATATGTTTGGTTAGTGTCAGAAAAAGGTCTTAGAGGTATTATTTGAATGAACATCAGTGGAAATCCCATGACACAAGTTTACTGAAAGATTCAACTTCTTCAATAGATAAGTTTTCATTAGTATAAGTGCCAAAAGTTTAACTTTACCAATAAGATGTATAGATACCGCGAAAATATTCAAGTATTGTCTTGAGTCAATGTTGAAAAGTCCGCCATTTTTCGATATGATAAGTCGGTTTGGAATGGAATCATACAGTTTTTTTTTTTTTTTTAAATAATTAAGAGAAATTTGGGCACAGGCATCACGAATAGCTTCGATTAAAGTGACCTTGTCTTCAAATTTTCTGCCGCCTTCATACACTTTACGAGATAACCATATGCCCAAACATTTTCGAATATGTTTAAGTCCGGTGAATAGGGAAGAGGAGCATTGTATTCTTGGATTATCCAAGACAGTGGTCTGAAAATGTTTTACACTTTTGGAAATGACCGTTCCAGCAAACATTTGTAGCTGTTTCCGTTCATTGTTGTGGACAAAAACTTCAACTCGATTGTGCCATAGTAGATAATAGCTCCCCACACCATTACACCTGATGTATGGCTGTGATGTCTTGCCAAAATAAGCTACTCCTTTCTTAGATCCGAAAAGACAACGCATTTCCATTCACTTCTCCAAGCGACATGTTCTCTGACAAAATTCATTCGGTGCTCCTTGTGTACTTGCCTCAAAACAGGTTTCTTTTTAAGTTTTCTTCTCTGTATAGTACCACTTCTTCGTATTATCCTTCGGACCGTTTCTATGCTGGCTGATACTCCGCTGTTGGTCCTTATTTTAGTCGCTTGTAGAGCAGAATTTAAGGCAAGCCGTAGAATTAACCACTTTTCTCGCAATGTTGTTGCTTCTACCGTGCGTTCTTTTTGATTTTTTCCCATAGCGTTGTTGTTGACGTATCTCAGTCAAATTGCAAAAAAAAATAGTAGTAAACGCGCAATAAAGAAACGCAGAGACAAATATTTTTCGTAAATTAGATTTTATTTTACACTAATGGCGGCCGTCGTTCTTGGTACAAAGTCGTTCTTAAATGCCGGAAAGAGAAGAGAGAAAAAAGTGCAATGGTGGCGCATTTTACATGATTGCAATATAATGAAGTTAGTGGGGGTTCAGTTGTGCGATCTGTGAGCGGAGAGAAAATTGTACTAGTTGGTTTATATTTTAAATCGCTCATAGATGGCATTAACATAACTCTTTACAACAGTCTTACTTCTAATTAGCCTCCCTGCAATTTCTCGGCCTGAGAGTCCTAACTACTTGAAAGCATATATTTTTCTACTTTCTGACGCTGTCAAAGTCTTTGCGGAACTCATTTTTTTTTTAGACTAAATAAAAACAGATCTTTTCAACGCTTTTTTAAATGGCCTCATCCTAGTGATTGCCAGTGTTTATAGTTTAAGATTCAATTAAAAGTCACTTTTCCTATATGTAAAGTTTCGAATGCATAACTGTCTATATCAATCTTTAAGCCATTAAGTGCTCCGGTTCGTGTATTATAAAGAGACTATAAGAGTGGTTGGTATTAAAAATTCCCACCATCTAAAGAGACAGATTCATCGTCTGAACATCCAATAATAATGAATTCGTAACTACACCTGAAGAAGAAACCTCTTGACACATTACCTGGAGAATTTATTAAATGGCATTTGCCTCGAAGACAGAGCTTCCAAGTATAGTTTATCCCTACTACATTGCGCTGTGGGTACACATTATCCGAAAACTCAATTAAATTGCGATTCCATGAAAACACACACACATTTAGACGAATTCTAACCTTGTTGCTAAACATTTCAAAGTATCTACATTCCCCGAGGGAAATCAACTATCTTCCTATCACATTGTATGGTACTTTATGCGTACCTACACGATATTTGAGTTAAATTACAGCGAATGCAAAATAATTACTTTAAATAAAATTATTTCATGGATATACACTCTATCATTAATTACACATTTATGTGAGGGTATTCCCTCAGCAGCAGAAAATTCCTAGAATGAAAAAAAAGGACCCTATCAATTACCATCTACTTTTCCCGGAAACACTTTTCATACAGCCAGTTGGTTTACGATGATTAATAGAGTTAAAGCTTGGGGGTGTTGTTGCGCTTTTAAAGGCATATTGCGAATGGAAAATTATGTTCTTTTTTCTTTTCAGAATATGAACTGAAAACCTTTATGACTGGAGTTTGTGGGAAAAATAAAATAGGCCTGGGTTATCATAGAAATATTTGTTCCTTATGAATGGATGGTCCCAGAAACTATAATTAGTATCTATAGTAAAATTTAGTGATGATTAGTTAGCCACTTTTGATCACACGTATTTCTGTTTCCACCCTATAAGTGGAAGAAATCGCCGTCTATGAGTGAAGACGATTGTCATTATTCTAGTACTTCCCTTTTATCTCCTCCGTACAAGTATAAAATGCCACCAACTTCAGGTGAAACGCTCTCTTTTTTTAAAAAAATTTAAATTAATTTCAGCTATTTTAGTTTTGTTTTAATTAAATCCACTGCACCGGAATCGACGCTTAATTCAAGCCAAAAACAACTTTAACGAATGAAAGCGCATGTAAGAGCGGATGTTTTGAAATTGATGCGCACATTTTTGGAGCTAAAATTCGTGAAACGCACATTAGTGTGCGCTATAAAATTTATACATCAAACAGCATTATTCTATTAAAAAAATAAATAAATAGGTGGCGCAACAGGCGGTAGACACCATAGGCCTAGTTTCTCTCAACCATTCATTTGTGTGAGTTTCTATTTTTGGGACGAATGGAAGGGACCTAAAATTTTATGCCGAGTCCGAACGGCTGATTTGAGAAGCTTTTTAAGGACAGTCATACTCTCGGATGTTTGTCTGACGTTCGCGAGTGGTAGCGCAGTAGAAAAAACCTTAAGATTTAAATTGTGTTTTTCCGGAGATCGAACCTGGGATCCCTCGCACAGTAGTCCAGCACACTAACCACTGAAGTACTGCTTTGCTCCCGTTCAAGACGTACTCAGTGTGCTTTGCTACGCACTCGATAGGATGCATCAACCAATTTCCATCCCTTATAACTCGATCCCCAAGCGAAATTTCAAAAATCGGAGAAATTGTGTCTATTTTTTACACAAAGATAGTTTGAAGTCGATCTGATGAGAAATAATAATACAAACTTTAGCCCTCCCTTTTGGATTTCGAATTTCCCCAAATCGCTTCTTAGTCCCCACTTTGGCCATATCATTTATGTACTTTCGATTCAAGAAAAGAACACAAATTTTCCAGTAGGTAAGAGAAGAATTTCTAAGCACCATTACCTACAATAGTACTGACATTGATAGGCAAATGTAAACCCAACCGAAGTTTGTTCCTATTTCCACCAAAAATTTACTGAAGCACACAATTTCTGTATTCCAACCAAACTGACCACAAGTTTTAATTGGTTTCCATGTGAAAGTTTATCGTGTCGTTAACCACCTCTGATATTTGCTCCTAAGTCCACAGAAATTGTTCACCGCAAAATAGGTGAGTGTGGTTTTGACAATTGCTCCTATTTATTTTGGGTCTGATTTGTTTAGGTGATCAAAGCGATACTCTGTAATAAAATTTGCACTTCAAAAAGGACATTATTTCGATGTTGAAAACCGCATTTTTGGAGACGTTTAAAGACATTTTTTGAGTAGCTCAACAATGGTTGGTTGGTTGAAAATGGCTGCCAGCTGAGACACGCCAACACACTTAGACTAGCATAAGTCCATTTCCATTGTGATAGCACGAAAAACGGATCATATATAAGATCTCTCTATACTAGTTGAACCATTTTGAGCTCTTTATAAAGCGTAGGAGGCTTCTGGTGGCTGTGTTTGTTAGATCACCCAAGTCGTTGTAATGGAAGGCTCCTAAGTGAAGCTTCCTTATACGGGAGCGAGCTGGGCAGGAAGAAGGTGAGTAATAGTTTCCTCCTCTTCCTCATTCATACTGAAGTCATTTGCGAGGACGTGAATCACGCACTTTAGTGTCAACTGCCGCAGCACCTATTTAAAAAAAAAAAAACAAAAAAACTACACAAATTAAGGGATAAGCACACTACTACCAACAGGGGCGTAACGAGTGGGGGTGTGGGGGTACGACAACCCCTCCATGCTTTTCAAGAGTCGGTAAATCAAGGAAGCTACATTTTATTAACTTGAGCATCTAAAAAATTTCGGCAAAAACGAGCAATTTTCAAAAACTAGCTCGGAACAAAATGATAAAAAATAGAGTTTGGATTTTCATTAGTTAATAGGTTTTCAAACTTGTAAGTATACAAGTCGGCATTTTCAAAGGTTCCACTTTTCGGAAATGCCAATTTATATTTGATTATCTTTATGTTATGTACCTTCTCCGAGTTTCAATTTTTAAAAAGACGGTCGGCATCGGTGAATTTGCCAACTGAACTCCTTAAAATTTAGCTAGTTTCGATTAGATTTTAAGAAGGACAGTCGGCATCTGTTACCACCGTAAAATTTGAAAACGACTGGACCAAAATGGATACATACTGCCTTCTGCGGGTTTTTCATAATTGCTTTGCGAAGGTTTGGGAAAAAATAAGAGTTTAAGGGGCTATCTTCATCGCGATGGACACGGGGTGAGCTGGCCAACCCTCTTGCCACTGACATCAGCCATGTCTTAGATTCATGCGAACCACTATCTATGAGGGACACTGGGAAGGCCAAAACTGCAAGTTAGGTTTAGTGGAGTGTAGTTTTAAGATAGTTTAGGAATAGTTTAGGGCCTAGAGTTTAACTTATAGGTTAGAATAGATTTAGTTTAGGCTATAGTTAGGTTAATTTCGCGAATTCTTTCCCTGTCTTCCTCAAGGGTAGTGGCACAAGTTCTTAATTTTGTTTAGTCGGAAAATTCTCAACAGGTGGCGCTATAGGCGCACATTTCAATATCTCGAAGACCATCTACTCGATTGAGCTGAAATTCACAAGTGGTCTTAAGTATTGGCCCAGATGTGAAGACTGGTCAAAATTGGACAAAAGGGCGTGGCACCTCCCATACAAAAAACATTTTCTATGGGGTGAAGCTCAATGACGTTATAACTCTATAACCGCTGTGCCGATTTTCATGATTTCTATACAATCGGCAAGTTCCTAAAATATGTCGGCAATTCAAGTCCATGTGCTTCATCACGAAACAGATCTGGCCCATGCTGGATCTTAAGCGCTCCAACAATCTTGTAAAACAAAAAAAGATCCAGTATAAACACATTAGTAGGTGTCATCACGGGACACTGCATTATTGGGAGACATGCTCTCAGGCTGGGCCTCCCTTCCAATGATTTCTGTAGAAGATGCATGGACGAGGAGGAGAAGAGAGATTCTTCACCTCCTATGCACGTGTCCAGCCCTTTCAGCTCCTAGAAAGCTATATCTCGGAGAATATTTCTTCGACAATCTTGACGCTAATACAAGCATAAGTTGCCTCCAACGCTTCATCCTCAGCTTCATTTGGTTCAATGTGTAGTTGTGAGATCAATAGATCCTAAGTGAGGCTGCACTTAATGCGGCCTGCCACTCTAACCTAACCTAACCTAATAGTCATATTATTGGAAGAAATTTAATCTTTATGACGTAGTTTCTTTTCTTATTTGTCAAAGTCGAAAAATAGACAACACAAAACTATAACAAAATTACGAGTATAATTTTCCCCATTTCTTCATCTCGGTCAATTCTAGCCAAATTTGAGGTCAAATATGAAGATATACGATATACCTGTCATCGGCATTAAATTTAAGAAATATTAGGTAATCCTTAAAAGCAATATGAATTTCTGTCGAACAATATCAAAAATGATGAAAATGGAAGGAACTCTCATGATCTTCCCCCAAACCTCCCCAAAAACACACTGACCTAACGAACCTTACAAGAAAAGAACCTACGTCTACCTACATCTCCCTATACATGAAAAATAGGACTCATCAAATTGCCATCGTCACAAAAAAAAATAAATAAACGTCAAACGAAAATCCAGTTTCATAGGCAATTCTCATCACGTGCTTCGGCATGGTATTCTCCCTAAGGACTCTATCTCACTCCTCTCTAATGGACTCTCGGGTCTTCTTTTTTGTGTCATGTCCTTTTATCACATTTACCAAGTCAGTTGAACACTAATATGATGACTCCATCATCAGCAATAAGTGGAATATACTTAAACTATTTCGTATTTTTTTTTATATCTGTTTGCGAAGGCTATTCTTCAAAATACACAACTAAAAGGACTTCGCTTCCAGCTTTCTTGTTTATACTACAGATCAATTTACTGTTAATTTGTTGTGAAAAGTAATTTTCCAACCATCCTATTTCATATACTTTACATGACCATAGTAGACACACAAAGTTCACTTCAAAGTTTGCCTCTTTTGCAAAATAAAATGAAACGAATTGCGCGTGGGCTGAATTCACCAAGAAATAAAAACAAAACGAATAATTTCGAAAAAAAAAATACTTCTAAAATAGAACCATCTTAATTCAAGTTTAGAGACGCAGCATACAGTGGGCAGAGCACTATACCATCTCAGCCGATGAATGTGATTATCCTTAAGAAATAAAGTGAAAGAAAACTAACTTGAAGGAAAAACTAATTTGTTGAAGGCACTCACCATATATTTAAGATTTTATGGTCCAACTGAATTTATTCATAAAGTTTCTTAGTGTCCTCTGGATGCAGGAGCAGGACTCTTATCTATCTCTTTGTGGAATATAACTTTGTTCATTAGAATTTGTTTGTGCTAGTGCCGCGGACTGTTGCATATATTGCTGGGATGGAGAAAATTGCAGAGGCAGTCCATGGCAATGTCGTTGCAGAGCAGAAGTGTCTGCTTGTCTAATGGTAAATTACAAAATAAATTCACAGTGTCATCCTGGAATGTAAACTTAAAGAAAAAAAAAACTGAACACAAGTCTTTTGTCAATGCACTTTATTTTCTTTCAGAAGAATTCCCTTGGTTCCTTGATTAATTTTTGTAATTTTAATGTGAGTCACTTTTTATCGCAGTCACTGTTGTTGTGGTTCTTTAAGAAATCTGTAAACTTCCAATGAATATGTTTGACTTGTCCATAATTACAGCCACATAAATTGCTGTAGGTATCCGCAGGAAAAAAAGTGGGTTGGTGATGATATCTCCTTTTCCAAAATCCCTTACTCCAAAAGACCCTAAGAGAAAATCCCCATGGGAGAAAATCTCCCATTTTTAGATGTCGCCGCGACACCTAAAAATTGTCTTAAAAAGTGAGATACGTATGCAACCTCGCTGCTTGTGGTCACTGTAGGATTTGAAGTAGGTGCTAGGGTATATGCAAAGTTTAGTTTGCTTGTGGATTTTAGTAGTGGATTTCGTCCCAGTAGATTTTTGAAAAAGAGAAGAAAAAAAATGAGAGATGTCCAATAAGGGATTTTGGAAAAGGGGATAACGTAGGGATCCCAAAAAATTATATTGGTCATTGGAAACGATAAAGAAGTTCCTGTTGGTTTCATCAAATAAGCCTATAAATATGCAACGCTTTCTATTGTATCATTCTATTTTACGTGTATCAATGTGTAGCCTAGTAATATGCAATACATTTATTCTTTTCAACAACTCTGTATTTTATTAATTCTTATTGTTCCCGACAAAAAGAAAATATGTACATGCAAAAAACCACGTACGAAAATGCACTTTTCCTTTGGTCTATATTTTATAATATTTGGATTTTAAAAAACGCCATAATCGGTACGATAAAAATTTATGACTTTTAATACCAAGATGATGATGATGCTCTCAGTGGGAAACAAAACTTAACGAGTGGACCAAAGTCTGCACTATCCTTCTCGGTTTCATAAGCTTGTGCCTAACGCTAACAAAAACCACCAAAGCAAAAAAACACAAAAATGAATCTACCTTTAGGTGCAAGTCTCACAACTCTGCTCTAAGGCGCGCATTGCAATGAGCAAGTGGCGTAGCTGTGGCAATCAAGTGCCCGGTGGCATAGGAAGTAGTATAAGGCGTCAGTTATAGCTACTGTGACCATATTTTTAAGAGCCAAACCCGGGACAAATGTATCTTTATTTTCCTTAGAAGTAAAACTTCAAATTCAAACCGGCTTCATAATTACTAAATTTTATACTAGCTGACTGTATAGTTGGCCTTTAAATTTCAATAAATTATTTTATGATCGTTTTGTGAACGCAAATCCAACGTTCAAGTCGCGAGTTTATACAAAAATGAAGAACAAATAAAAACACTTTCCGCTTTTCTCGAATCTGCGAATTTTCCGGGAAACTTTTTCCATCCATTTCATAGGAATTCACTGTTGTGGAAATGGCTGAGAAGTTGAACAGACAACATTTTACATACGGAAAAAAATAATAAATTCTTTTTTTTTTTACGAACTAACTTTATAGTTCAAAAGCAGTATTTTAAGACTAAGATTAAGTTCAAGTGCTCCAAAAAAGCAAAACAATTGTTTCCGGTTGCATTTTACTGATAGCTATAACTGGGGCCTTAAAGTGATTTAACGCGCACTGAAGTGGCAAACAAAAATATTAAAATTGAACAACCACAATTATTAAAGATATGTATTTCCTCTCGATAATGATCGCCTATATCTTTTGGGTCAAGTGGTTTAAAACTTATGAAGAAAAAATGGCATTTTGTACCTTCCGGGTTGTTGTCTTGACACAAAATTGAAATGCCTCCCTTTAATTCGCATAGAAAGTGGCGCCATCTGTTGGTACAAAAAATGAAGTAACATAAGATAAACTGTGTTATTTAAATAATATAAGTGTCTTCTGTTCTACACAGTGATGCCAGAGATACATTGGAGTGATTTTTTTAAATTATTTTGTTTGCTCTATGTAGCCAGCCAACTTATTAATAGAATTCAATTCGCAAAAACCTTTCGATGGCAAACAAAATATTAAAAATTCAAAATGTATACGAAATCATCGACAAGAGTGTCGCCACTCCAATCCCATTTAGTGCAAGTGCATTTCATTCATTTTCGACAAAATTTACACCCAACCGCAATCCAACCAATCTGTCTATTAGCGCGTTACGTCCACTTTCAGTGAGTGTTTATTTTTTGAATGTCCATCAAAATGATTTTCAGTCTCGTCAACAACAATTGCATATAGTTGTAAGTTATATCACGAACCCCAATCTAAATAAAAAAAAAACTACCACCACTGAGAGTCCATTTAAATGTCGAAAAAACACTACCCTCGACAGGCGATGTCTATTTTTAATTGTTTACTCTATAAAAGGAGACACGAAATAATTCAATTTTATTTTAAATTAACAAGAGCTAACATTCTCCTTTCATAAAAAGGTAGAGTGTACATTACAATGCGTGAATGTGTCTGGCGCAAGGATTATTTTTATTATTTTTTTTTTTATGAAAGTTGTGTAACTTTAATTGAATTCGCTGGTAACCACTCATAAATGTATCTCATTTCGTCGCCAGGAATATTTTTCTGAATGATTGGTTTCTGAACAAAATGAAAGACTAACAGATGTTGATTGTTTTGTGTATGGTGAATTAATTCGAAAAATGTTTTTGATTACACGAAACGGTAGACATGAATCAGGTATTCCGATGGAGATAAAATTGAAGCACATTTTTTTTAAAGGTTGTAAATACTATGGAAATTAAAATAAATAAATAAATCTGATTAAATGAATATATGGACTGATCAAATGAATAGATTTGGATCCTTTCGATCGAATCGATAAATGCATCAAATGGAATGAACAGCATTTTGTATGCAGATGTACAAAATTATTACAATGTCTGATTTAATGAATGTATCGAGTAATCGAATGAAAGCATTTTAATACGTATTATTTATTTATAAATTACAGCGAACCCGTTACACACTTCTTAGAGGAAAACATTGCAAATTTTCCAAACTTTGGCTCTCTTGACTATCGAAAGTCAAGTCAAGTCAAATTTGTCCAATTTTGACCAATCTTCACAGAAATACTCCTGGACCCATACCTAAGATTATATGTAAATTTGAACACAATCGAATCGGTGGTTTTCGAGATATGAAATTTTGAATGTTTTTTTGTGTCGGCGGTGCCACGCCCCTTTGTTTAATTTTGATCAATATTCAAAGGAATACTCCTTGGCTAATACCTTAGATTGTATGTAAGTTTTAACTCAACCGATTGGGTGGTTTCCGAGATATGTACAAGATTTTGAATCTTTTTTATGGGAGGTGTCACGCCCCTATAACTCATAAAACAATACACATACAAAGACCGTATATACATATAAACCATCGTACTAACGTCACTTTTCATGGGAAATTTCCAGAATCAAAATCGGTTCACGCATTACAGAGAATATTAATTACAAACACAATACAACTTATCTTTATATATTTAAGTCTTCTGTAGGTGTTTGTGACCGAACTCCTCCTAAACGGCTGGACCGATTTTAATGAAATTTTGTGTGTGTATTTGAATGGGGGTAAGGATGGTTTAGATTCCCAACTGAACCCGGTAGGTGGTGCTGCGATCCGATTCCACAAAATGTCAAATAATAAACACTTAACAATAAAAAAAAATTTAAAAAGCAATAATAAGCTCATGAATAAAATCTCAAATAAAAAATGTACAAGCAGGCAAACTTGCCGGGCCCGCTAGTTCTTTAAATTACTAGCGAACCCGCTGCACACTTCGTAGTGCAAACTTTCGCTCTCATTACTGTCGAATAGCGTTTGCAATGATTTTTTTTATGGGAGCCACCACGCCCCTTTGTCCAATTTTGATCAATCTTCACCAATACCTGAGATTATTTGTAAATTTGAGCACAATCCATTCCGTGGTTTTCGAGATAGGTACGAGATTTTGAATGTTTTTTTTTGTATGGGCGGTGCCACGCCCCTTTGTTAAATTTTGATCAATAATCACAGGAATACTCCTGGGCCCATACGTAAGATTATATTATGTAAACTTGGACTCAATCGATTCGGTGGTTTTCGAAATATAAGATTTTGAATGTATTTTTTGTATGGGAAGACCCACGCCCCTATAACACATGAACCAATACACATACAAAGACCGTATATACATATAAACCATGGTACTAACGTCACTTTTCATGGGAAATTTCCAGAATCGAAATCGGTTCACGCATTACAGAGAACATTAATTACAAACACAATACAACTTATTTTTATATATATAGAGAGCTATTATGTCCGTCTTAAACAAATCTTCTTATCTCATAAACTGCCTTTGATCTATTTGTATGCACAAACAAGCACAAATTACAATGTCCAATTTAATGAACATTATCAACTACCTAATGGAACAATGAACAAATACAATTCTTAATGTCATAAATATATACATTTTATTATGATCTCCCAAATACCAAACTAAGTCGCCCTAAGACCACCAAAAGTCTTCAAGTAATTTGCTAACACTTGTCCAACTTATTTCACTTAGGCTTAATCCCAAGTCAAGTTTGCAACCCTCTGCTTAACACAAATCACATCGTGTAGGGCTGTAGGTAATCCACAAGCGGAATGTCTGTCGAAAAGTCAGACAATCACGGCACACTTTCGAGCTCTCGACCCTAAATGGTAATACATTTGTTTCAAAACCGAATAATACATAATAATTAAGCGTTATTGCTGTGCTTACAATGATAGGTGTCGTTAGAAAGCCCCAGTGGCACGCTATATCTGGTCCTGCCTCCGCCCCATAAAACGTCATAAATGACTGTGTAATGACGCACAACGGCGCATACCAAACATTCAGTCCTATTCCCATTGAAAATGTTGACTTATCCTTCAAGTATCACCAAATCAGCATTTATTGTGGTTAAGCTTCGTAAGTCTGTGGGGGCAGCGGAGTGGTGCGCTTGAATTTATCCATGTATACATTATTCGTCCCTTTATTCTCATTTCATGAGAATTTTTTTGTTTGTCAACACATTCGTGCATTGGCTATTAAAGTCAGTGTACCTCTATACGTTCATAGAGTGGTTATCACAAGGACATCGGCTCTAGGTCGACGACGCACTGTGCGGAGTACAAACTAGAAAATGTTAAGAACCGACAAAAATATCCCGAAATACCACTTACCATTAAGTTGGAATATTTGTCATAATTTTTTTTTTATAGCTTTTGGGCCCAACCCATTCAAGGTACACAGTGAAATGAACTAGCAAAAAAAAAAGACCCGAAAATAAAAATAAACGGAGAAACCAACACCGTCAACAGGTGGCGTTGACATAAAGCGCACTTTGAGCAACCGAAACCACGACACTATTATTATCCTTGTGCTAGCCAACATTGCGCTGTTATTGGGGTTTTTTTTTGTGTATCCCGATGACGACGGTTTTTGAATAATTTCCATGCACACGCGATGGAATTACGACCAACAAAAACAGAAGTAGAACATACCAGTAGCGGTGGCAATAGCAATCCGCACCCCATTATTATTTATGAGCTAGTCCTTTCTCTTGCAATGTATGCTGGTGTGTCGTGGTTGTATAGATGTTTGTATGTTTGTTTGCTGGGCTTTGCAAGAGAGCCCATATGGAATTTAGGAATTTATTTTTCTTTCAGCCAAAGAGGACAAATTTGAGGATACCTATAGTGAGAAAAGTTGGGTGGGTTATATGGGGTGGAATTAATTGTAATTAATGTTGGGTGAGCCTGAGCAGTGAATACCTTCCTGTATGAGTCCTTTGAGCGACTGCAGGTATGAAGTGGATTTCTGTTGTTGGTGAGTTGGTGAGACGTTCATCGTCTCTGTTTGATGTCGGTGGGAAATGGACATGCATAATTGTGATTATCCTTGGGTGACGGGTGTAATCATATTTTGTCGGATAAAGTGGTTTTGAGTTGATTTAGCCGGGATTATTACGAAATGGAGTTCAGGCGAGATTCAGAGAGAGAGAGAGTTAGGGCTATGAGTTCCTAATAAGCAATTGTGATGATTTATTGTGTACCAGAGGAGAAAGATGTAGTTCATTTTGTAGATACTGTACACTTTATAATTGGAGTGATATGATTGTAGCAACATACACAGGATCAAATTGAGTTTAACAGATGGTTCCTGCTTCTCATTTATTAAATTTCAATGACCCGCTTATCCATAAAGTACAAGCATCAGTTGCCTCCAAAGCTTAATTCTCATCTCCTGCTGGTTCAACTTATAGTTGTGAGATCATTAGATCCTTTGGTATCACAATGGGCCTGCTCTGGCCTAAGTGAGGCTGTACTTGTTGCGGCCTGGCACTCTGACGTAACCTAATGGTCCCGATTATTACTACCTGTAACTTCTTCAAATAATAAAAACTCAAAGAAAATCATAAATAAAATTTAAAATAATGAAACGGCCGCAGAACAATATTGACGGACAATGAAAATGTTGGAGCAGGCAAAACAACGTTTCCCGGGCCCGCTAGTCTCATATAATTTACAGTCTCCATATACAAGGTTCCATTTTATTGCATTTCAAGTCAACTTCCGGTGGTTTTCATTTGTTAAAAAATTAAAAACGATTTTTTATTTATAGACTTGAATAAAATACTTATACCACGCACCATTTTCGCCCAATGCCAAAATTAAAAAAAAAAATATACAATTCCGTCCGCAATAGATATTGTATCTACCTTATTTCAAATTTACTATGCAACGGATGCAATTTTGCGAACTGAATTTTTTCTGCGATTGCAGTCCCCTTCGATAAAATGTCACTGAATGGCCGATTATTGTTTTACCCCAAACAGAGCTAAAAAAAAAAAAAACTCTAAATACGAAAGTATGACGTTAAAATTAAATAAATTAATAAATCTTGAGCACCTTATTCAAACTATATAAAAAGTTCCAACTGGTGGTAAATCAAGTAGCTATAGGATTCGTGCAAGAAGTCATAATGCATTGGAATTTAAATCACGTGCTTTTGGATTTAAAGGAAACCATAATTGGTATGGAAAGCTTGTTTGGTCAGTAGGTCAATTGACGTAGCGTAGTTATGCCCTTTTGTATGTGTGATTAGATTATAGATTTCACTATATGACGAATGCTTTACGTATTCAAGTAATTAATATTCAATTAGGACTTAGGAGACTTGTTTGCTAAGGGGTTTCTACATTTTTTTTGAGTGCATTTATATAAAAAGAGGTCAGAGGGAATTTTATCAGACACAAAGCTTGCAATTACTGAATCCATTAATAAAAGAAATTTCGAACTTAATCTAAGTCTTACCAGGGCAGGTTAAAATCACACCCACCATTCAGATCCTGTTTTATGTAGATACCCTATCAATCGGGAACCAATTGCTCGTGAGACATAATTTCTTTTAGAGATCCCTCAAGGTAGCTAACTCGTAACCTCATCTATTAAATAAAAAATTTTTTTAAAAGGACAAATAATCTCCACAATTCTAGAACGCTTTCGGACTAATTTCAAAAATGCTATTTGGGGGGGTCTTCATATATCAATTCTAAAGGCAAACAACCGATACCAAAAGTAATACACACAAAGAGTCTAAATATTTGAGTATTCCAAGTCCGAATTGTTTCAAAATCAATATTCTGTCGGTTATTTTCGTCGGTAGCGATGGCGACTGTGGAGGCATATTCCATTTTTTTTTTTGGCTGATAAAGAAAATACCAACGCAACACTATCCCAACCGCCTTGCAATAATCTTGAAAGCAAGGACCAAATACCGCCCTCTTCTGCTTGACTTTTGCACAAAAGACATTTTCTAGAATACACATTTTACAGATAGCAGCTGTAGCTACACGACGAATAATTCTATTTCTCTTTGGAAATGATAGCTGCCTGCAAAAGCATCCCTCTATAAGGATGCTACTGTCTCATAGGCGGCGGCAGTTGGTTTGTTTCTGTTGCTGTTGCTGGGTACGGCCAACTCAACTTAACTCCGATAACCAGCCTAGCAACGGAAGCTTTTTTGGTTGACGTAAAATCACAACGATCCATGTGATTATTATTGTGTCCTTTAGACAATTTTATTATCCTACACACAGTGGGACGGACAGTGGGGTGCTCACCACAAAAATATAGAAATGCTTCCCTCTTGGAACGACCGACGAGTTGTTCTTTTGGAATTTTATTTTTTTTTTTCCCTGAATTGCTATTGCTACACCAGGCAGAGAGGATTTATCCGTATACAAATCTGGAGACAGGAAATTACTTTCACCCGATGAATAATGTCCCAAATCGTTGTTGCAAGGAATTGTATTATAATTGAATTGAAGTCTAAAAAGAAATTGATTCAATTTATGGATATTTGGTTGGTACTATTGTGAATTCATGTAGCGATTCCCGGCAAAAGTTTAGGATTGTTTACCACTTGTGCCCGTAAACGTGGTCGCAGGAAAGGATACGCCAACTACACATTTTAACCACTTCATTTAAAATATCCTTGTTATATAATAATTATTTTTTGTGCAATATAGTTTTCAGATAGTTCACGCATCTAGTTCGAACATTGAAATTAAAAGATGGCATTCGAAAACATTTTTAGACGCTCACAGTGTAGTTCCACTTGCAAGGACGATATAAATTATTTGGAGTTACTATTTCGTGGAAAACTGACTGTTCTTAGAATTGAAATTGTGAAATGCATCTCATTGTAAGTAATTTATATGCAAATTAGTTGAGAAATTGAGAGCAGCAATTAATTGTCTAAGTCTAAGGGGTTTTGAAATTCTTATCTGTAATAGTTTATCAACAAGTCGTTGATTGGATGCAGAGATATGTTTCTGAATATTTTTTTTTGTATTCCCCTTGACGGTATATTACGAAGGTTTAATTTATCCCAATGGAAATCGACATTTTGAAGTACCGAACCGGAGGGGTTTTAGGTCTCTAAATTGTGATTTTGCTGTCTAATTTCGCTGTCAATCCTGTGGTTAAGTTCGAATATTTTTAAAATATTCCATGAAAAAATACTTGCTGAAAATGAAAGAATTTGTTATCCAGGACAGCATCTGAAATTAAGATTTTGGCGTTGTGGATCTGTAGTAGTAGTAGTGACTTTATTAGGCATTCATGTAATTTAACAATAGTCTAATAATAATGGCGCAAAATTATTGTCAGATAAAGTAGACTTTATGTTATTTTAGTAGGTACGTAACAAAGTCAGTACTATTATTTTGTTAATTATAGTCAACATAAACCCCACTTTATCGTTGTTACCTGGTAATAAACTTAAAACTAAGAAAAGTACCTATTATCTCTTAGTACGCACTAAATAATTTGTCATCCGTCAATTTGAGGGCAAAATTAATTTTTTTTTGTTTTTTTTTTAATTTAGATAATTTTAACACGGCACTGAAAGAAATGTCTTCCAAGAATGAAGATTCAATATTTTAAAAGGTTTTAATGTATTTGACGACTGAGCTCTTGAGAAAATTTAAAATTTTATTACGAATTTTCATTTTGAATTTTGTTGTTTTTTTGCTATCCGACAGTTTTTTGAAAATTTTGTTGAAGTAGGATTCCCCAAACTGTGATTGGTTTCTCAAACTGTCCATTTTTGGGCCTGTTTGACGAAAATTTGCGTCAAGTCTACACTAAAGTTATTACTAGTTGTTGGGTGGTAAAAAAGTGTCTATAATTAAATAAAAAGTTAGGCGACAGTTTTGGAGTTAGAGTGCTACTACTTACTATCTACTAACCTGCCTTAATACAAGGCGACTATAATTTTGCGCCAATGACATTACCTAAGTATAAAAGCTATTGCTCAAAAATCGACTTCCAAAATATGAGTTCTGTAGTGGCTTGCGGTAAACCTCTGGGCCGATTTTCATGATTCTTGTTTTGTTTTGTTCGTATTGCTATTCTTTCAGGTTTAGGCAGAAAGAAAATTCCAGAAAATCGATTTATTCTCATTTTTCGCATTTTACGAGAAAACATTATTGTCTAAGACCTTTTAGTGCATGGCCATACACGCCTTCCAATGAACGTCGTGTCCAGCGACACAGGTAGATTTTGAGTGAGTAAAGGAGAAAGGTAGATAGCATAGAATATCTATTTTTAGAAATAATTCTGGCACGTTCTTTTTCGCACCATTGTGCTTTCGATACAAATCTTCATTTGATATTTGCGTTGATAGAGTGAGGACGTCAAAAACGGGCGTCCGCTTCGGCTTAACCATAGAATTTGTTTGTGTTTTCAATCTCACTATTCTTTTACCTGCCAAATTTTATTTCATTGCAAGAACGGCTGGTTTTTGTGTGTAGCCAAATCGTTAATGGAAATGAAGGTCATGAGAAGACGTGTATGGCCAGGCCATGTACCTACTAAGGCCGTGTGTCAATTGGGCTAAATAATTATTCTCTGATAATTTTCTGACACTTGAAAAGAGTAGTTCACCAAACTCCAATCTGAGATTTATCGAATTTCACACTTTAATTAATTGAAATTCATTGTTTAATTTCCTCTTCAACATTAAAGAAAACGTCAAAAAATTAGCCTATAAGATAATTTATTAATCTGCTCCCATTATTCGCATTAAATTGGTTTCTGTTTGAACTTGGGAGCATGTTCGTAATGTATCTATGGCAAAGTTTTATTCAAATTATAGAAATCTATCTCTATTTATAGTCAGTATGGCAACTTTATTTTTCAAGTCAAAAAAGAGTTTTCCGGTTAAAAACATTTTTCGTTCCGGTCAAAAAACGGTTAGGCCGGATTTCAAAATTTTCTCCGGTCAGACTAAAGAGATTTCGGTCAGATATGACCGGAATCCGGTCAGAATGACATCACTGGTTTCAGGACAATCCATGGCAAACTTACTTCTTCCCCTACTCTTGCAATATAGTCTGCATGCATTTTAAGGGTATCCAAATAAAAGTGGGGGCACTCCAGTTTCTAAATGCAGAATATTTAGGAGTACCAATATAGATGCCGCGGTTGCACGAAATAGCTTAATTTTCGACGAGACCGATATGCTTACTGTCGATGCAATGTCCCCAAACTGATGAAATAGCTCGGTTAGCTGTTGCTAGATTAGTTTCGAAATGTGTTTTCCAACTCTGGTTAGATATTATTAAAATGCATAAATATTTTTGTTATCTTTCACTATTTCCACTCGTTCACCCTGATAGGACCATTTTTCGTGGAGTATCTACCTTCTACGCCACTCATAAAAATCATCATCTTTGACTTTGATAGATTCACCGTCAAGTTGTATCTTGTATGTATCTCTTCTCTGTCAAATTAATCAATATTAGCTACATTCTTCCCAGATGTACTTAAGCGGTTTTATTTAGCTTCAATTCGTAGGTATATTTGTCTATTTTAAAATTTTCAGTCGATTTTTCTACCACTTCTGTTCAACCGATTCCGATGATACTTTCTATATATTTTTTATTTTTTTACAATACTATGATAATTATTTCTACCTTCGATCTTAAAATTTTGAAGCTGCTACTAGCTACCTACTTGTCTCAACCGTGAGACTTAAGAATCTGCTGATTTTAAAAATAATACTGTTTTAGGTTTCAAGCAGAAACTTTATCACTTAATATTGAGTTCCAATTCCAAATATTCAGTTCTGATCCTGATGCTGAAATTATATGTCCTCAGTTTCATCGACCACCCTTCCGAAAGAAGTCCACACCGTGGTGCAATATGTTGTGAAATAATGATTGACCTTAAATAAGTAAATGCATGGGGTACAAAACTTGGACACTTTTTAATGTGCAATCATCTCCGCAGGTTTTTCGGAGCTGTAGTGAATCGTTATTATTGGTGACTAGCTTTGTTCTGCGACAGTCAAGCTTTCTTAGCTTGACAACTGAAAATACGCAATGGAAAAATAACGCTTCTCTGAGTGATACACCTAATAGTATGCAATGAAAGTGCAGTGCAATTGTTGACAACCCAATTACATACATACATATTAGCCGTGTTTTATTATGCCCATGATCTGAACCGGATCAGATAAGCATAATAAAACAAACCAGGATCATTTTGACATCTGACAGTGGCTTACAAATTTTATGCGAGAAACGGGGTGGTTTGATTGGTTATTGGGTTGTCAATATGTTGTAAGCCACTTTATTTGTGTACACGAATAAAATTATTCGCCTAAAAGTATACTATCATACTATCTATTTGGATCATGAAAAATTATCCAGATAGAAAGTTGGATCACGTGTTGTTGTTGCGAATTAGTGCTAATTTGTGATCTGGTTCAGATCACGGGCATAATAAAATACGGCTATTATTTTCTAGTTCCTTTGTATTTTTCCAAGAATTTTCATTAATTTTCATTCATTTTCTGCAACGTACATAATTAAATATTTAAGATTTTTTTTACTGTGCCATCTGTTGCCAACGTCTGAATAAAACATTCGAGGGAATATACCTAGCTGCCCTGAAAAAAACCATCTCTACAGACATTCGGCATAAAATTGTATAAAAAAAAACCCACGAGTGGTTGTGAGAAGCAAGGGCCAGGTTCCTATATGGACCTTTTGAGGTGTTTATTTTTTTAATTACCTACTTATGGGCGCAGTTGCTCAGTATTTAGTGTGCTGAACTACAACAGTACCATATATGTATTCAGATTAATGATAAATGAAGTAACGATTTCTAAGAAACTCTCATTTGAAATTGACAATCCTCTCTTTGCAGTCACAGACGAACGCTCATTTTAAGAACACTAAGACTGAGTCCTGTTATTATAATTATAAAGGTGAAACAAAAATTATATTAGTTTCCTAAAATGAATTAATTTGGTCATGGTCAAAAATGTGGTATTTTATTACTGGTTCAAATTGGTTTGAAATAATAACCAGTTCCATTTTTAGTAAGGCAAAAAGGAATTTACGACTATTCGAATGTTATTTGAGGGAATTTAAGTATCCCGACATCGCACTGTCACTGAAATTCTTAACTGTTTTCTTGGCCTAACTATGTATTTTGATATACCATAGCCTAGTTTCATGGCTTGACTGCGAAACGATTCTGGAATCTCAAAAATTGAAACATGATTTACAACACTCCACTCGGCCTACAGACTCTTCGCTAGAAGTTGTTGAATTTTTTGACCTTCTATATACGAAGAGGGTTATCAATTGCTGAATGTTTGTTCGGCATTCTAATGTCAACTCCTCCGCTTATATTTTAGGCCAATGAATATGAATGCAAGAGCAAGAATTTGTAACATTACCGACTAAATCACGCCGAGTTTTGAATAATAAATTTTCAATATCTCGAGTATCTATTGAAAGGCTCGGGCTTAAACATGAATGCATACTTAGTCAAATATCAAAATCGAA
Organism: Cheilosia scutellata; assembly: GCA_955612985.1. Taxonomy (NCBI): domain Eukaryota; kingdom Metazoa; phylum Arthropoda; class Insecta; order Diptera; family Syrphidae; genus Cheilosia; species Cheilosia scutellata. The sequence continues at coordinate 80,747,542 of OY015311.1, forward strand.
AAAATGAATAGAAGAGTGCAACTTGTCAGATGAAAATATAATATGAACGTTAACAAATGACGAACCATTTTTTTTAATTCGAAAAGTTTTGACGTGCTTGCGCACGATAAAATGAACGTACGTTTAAAAAAGACAACATTTATTGGAGCGGAACTCTTACTTACAGACTTAGATAAGTTTGCCGCTCATTGGATCGATAACATGCACTCTATCATGTGAGTGCATCGACCTACTTGAAGGGTGACATTTCCACAAATGATAAATGTCTGCGGATGTCGTTGCTGCGCTCGTCGTTCACCCCTATTGAAAATAGATTTACCAATAGTTCCCCCTTGTAAGCATATCCATTCGCCCCTCATCCCCACCCATTTCAAACTCGATTAACGTTAGATATGTTAATTCGCCAAATTAGCACGTAACTCGCCTCGCTCTAACTGACATTTCAATCCAGATAATCACTTGTTCCAATTAAACTGATGCCCAATTGAAATATAATTTATAACCAACATTCATAAGCAGGAATGCGAATCCAAGTGAATCCTTGTAGCTCTCTGCAATATTAATATAAAAACCTCTGTCAAGTCCTTCACTTGATTTCTAGGTCCTGCAACCCACTCCCTTCAATGCGCTTTGTCATTGTAAATTCTCGAAATGTCTGCGCTCAACTTTTCGATAATATTTCGACAAACTTATAGTTCATTGGAAAATCTAATTACTTTAGCCTACCCGAAAAGCAACTACAACAACGGACTCTATAGTGCGGCAAATACACAGCATATCCTTTCATTTATTGTTTCCTTCCACTCGCCCTCTGACTAACGCGCGTCACTGGGATTAAGACAAACTGCAAATTAAATATCAAAATCAATTACCACCCACTCTCCCTTTGGCTGGTGGCTCCCTCTGTGTGGGAGAAGCTTACTTTCGAAAAGTAAATAAATTGCTGTGGGTAATAAATTTCGCAAAATAACTGCTGGAACAAATACGCACAATAGCATTCGCCGGGTAATGCAAACGGTGCCATATCCAGCGGAAAGAAAATCAAGCATAAGAAAAGGGAAGTTGCGTTCAAAGTTTCTCCGGCGGCGGCGGCAGCGACCCAGCGAACAGTAGCAACAAACAACCAAAAGATGCAAGGCGGTGGCGGGTGGATGCATGTGTGGGTGTATTTTCATGTGGGACGAGCCAAGATATAGCATAGCAATGCCAAACGCCATTAGGGGTGGCTGAACTACATTTATCTAGGACTGACTCTTCGAAGTGTTGTACAAGTTTTCGGTGGTGATTGGGTCGAGACGACACGACTCCCACAACAACTTTCCAAAAAGGGATCAATGCAATTTTTGAATAGTGGCTCCGCTACACACAAGATAAGGACGTTTTCTTTGGCTGGCGATTTTTTTTTTTTTTTTTTTTTTTTGGTGTGCTATTTTCTTCTCTTTATGTTTTCCGCCCAATGACACACACCGCTCGCAGGACGTTGAACTTTGAAGTTCCTTTTTTATTTTCCAATATACGCGCTTTGTTTGTAAGTTCAGAGGAAGAGAAAAAGAATTGATTATTTTCGATTTAACGCGCGCCCCCAGAATCGATTGCAATCTGTTTTGTAGTCAGTGAAAATGTGTAATTACATTGTCCACCTGATACTCTTTTGATATGAAAAATTTTTCGATATCATCACACACTCCATTGTTGACAGTTTTGGTGGTGGTGAAAATTTTTTATATGAATTTTAAATGACACATATGCAAAGGAATGCAATTGCAATTATTTTTTGATCACATTACACTGATGCTCGCATGCGGCTCGAAGGACCATTTTTATTTTCACAGTGAAAATGCCAGTTGGTGACATTTACAGATTAATAATTAACCCCTCGCAGTTGTGGCTGTGTGACAATTTAAGGTACATATTTTAATTGTGTAAAACAAACCGATTAATTACCCGAATTGAACTTTAATTAAATTTTGGATATATTTAAAACAGCAAAATTATGAACTACATAATGACATTTCTATATATGCTTGCTTCGCATATTTCTGTCAATTTCTTAAAAAAAAAGTATCTCCTCAAATGATAGTTAGAAATTGTGTTCCTACAATAGATGCAAAAATGACAAAAATGACAACTGCTTCTTTGATAGTTGGGCCTCTCAAGTTCTCACAAAACGTTCGTCAAATTATGTGTAATGGTTTAAAAGCAAACTAAATGTGAGTTGCGAAATGGAATATTAACCCCAAAGCCACCTAATATCCTTATGGGAGAATCAACTTCATAGTAATGACCAAAATACACCTTTTTTATATCGTACCTATGTATTTTCTGTAACAATTTGTAAACTCCTAGTCACAGGTTAAAAATACCTTCGTCGATTGAACTGCGTGCTCAAAATAACTCAATCAGTCTCTGTTGGGTAAACTTTCCAACTAAAACTCAATTTGTCCATTGACAGAGGGTAGTTTTATAGATATAGTGCTCCAGGCCACCTTCCTTTCAGTTTGTTTTATCTACTGGTTCTATAAAAAAAAAAAAATTGTCATCGGCGAGTATATTTTGTTTCGCACCTTTAGAAGGATATGGGTATCTAATAGGTGGGTGGGTAAGAAAACCACTTAAACTCGACCAAGGAGTTCATTAAATATGACACCCAAATTATACCCAGAATGTGTTTAAATAAAATGTCCGTCCAGAGTTGTAAGTAAATAAAATTCTCATAAATCACGAATAAACAAAAATCCACCAAATGCAGGGCTCTGAAGGATGACGATTTTCCAAGTCGACCTGCGTCAATGTCGTTCCCAATTCCCGAGAATACGGAGGCAAATTAATCTGATGTCAAATGGACAATTGCGCACAATTTAGAAGAGCGTTTCGAGGGCGACCCGACCACAGCAAAGATCACCAGCACTCGGTTTCGACGAATCCATTTACTTAAGTACCACTTTGCATGTTAACATGATATTATTGGAGAGGGTTCAGCGTCGTCGTCAGCCACAACTGGATATAACCTAATGCTGCATAGTTCCGGGGAAGTGAACCTCACCGAAGACCGGGAAAGAGAGGCCATGGAATTGTTCATTGTCTTCCTGTGGGGATGCAGTGATTTTTCGTCATACCACTAACACCAATACAAACAAGACAGTTGGTGCTTTCTCTGATGGGGAGCCGGGGTAATTACGGATTAATTGTGATTACTCGAGAAATGAAATGAAAAATTGTAACAAGTTTCGCCTCACGCGGTGGTTAATTACACCCTTTTAATTGATTAAAAAAAGGTTTCACGCCAGCTAAGTAGGTATACCATTTTGCTACGTGTTTTTTGGTATTTGTTGTCTACGGCTTGTTGAGACGTATAAACTGTTTGTTGTTCGATGGGGGTGGGGGTGAGTCTGATTGTGCTAAAAGTTGTGTTGTTTTAGGTTGATTGCTCATTTTTTTGGGATGGGATTTCGTATAATAATTTCTTTTGGAATTATATTTTCATGGAAAATTATCTCTGAGTTTGTTTGTGGAGTATTCTCTTTTTGAAGTATAATAAATGCTGCGTAGGAGTATTTTTTTTTTTTAATTACATACAGCTAATCAAGAGGAGGATAAACCACAATATTTTGGCATAAAGGTTGTTGGCACTGAAATTGAGACATTTTTGTCTTATTCCCAATTTTTTTTTTTAATCTCAAGAATGGAAAAAAACACTGTAAAAAAGGATATAACACGCATGAGAGAACTATTGGACAGCGGATCAAAAAACCGTGGATACAAAGTGGAATTCTATGTTGGTAGATGTGACCATACCCATAGAAGTATTACGGTCGAGGAGGATTTTGCCAGCCATATATCAGCAAAGCCTAGCAACTATAGTTCAAGCTCCAAGCTCCAACTCCAAACACAATATAAAATCCATGCTGATTGTTGCAATTACTGGAACATGGAAGTTAACCGCTTTGTATTAGCAAGAAGATGCCTATACAAAAAAAACTTGTGATGTGCTCTTTGTCGAAGGCTGTGGTATAGCTCTTGGCTCCTTATTCACTGACCTGGTAGACTGAAACTTGGCCACCAAAGTTTGTTTAGGACCTCTTCCACTTGTGCGCGCCACCTAAGGCGAGGTCTTCCTCTACTGCGTTGTCCCTCCGGGTTGGAATCGAAGACTCTTCAGGCCGGAACGTTGGTGTCCTTACGCTCTACATGTTCTAGCCATCTTAGACGACTTATGCGTACTTTCTGACCAGGTCGATGGCGCTGTGTAGCTCGTAGAGTTCGTTGTTAAATCTCCTTCTCCAAAGCCCGTCTACGCAAACGGGACCGAAAATCACTCGAAGAATTTTGCGTTCGAAACGACCAAGGAGATCTTCATCCGCCTTTGATAACGTCCATGATTCTGCGCCATAAAGCAGGACTGGGATGATGAGGGTCTTTTATAGAGTCTCCTTGGTGTTTCTGACAAGGCCTTACTAATCAATTGCCTTCTTCGCTTGATTTCTGATGTGATGTAATTTTCAGAGTTTATAGCGGAGCCGAGGTAGACAAAGACCCTAACCACCTTAAAGTTATATCTGTCTATGGTGACGTTCTGTCCGATTCGTCGATGTTGTGTGTCCCTTCTTGTTGACAGCATACTTTGTTTTGCCCTCATTCACCACTAAACCCATTTTTGCAGCTTCTGTGCTAATACTTGCAAAGGCACCAGTGACAGCTCGCTGTGTTCTGGCAATGATGTCGGCGTCTTCAGCGTATGCCAGTAGTGGCACAGCGTTTTAAAAAATTGTGCCCCTGGTTTTGGCTTTCGAGTTTTGCACAATTTTCTCAAGAAAGATGTTGAAACAGTCGCATGACAGCGCATCACCTTATCTAAATCCTATTTTGACAACAAGGGTTCAGTGAGAAAGTTTCCGACCTTTACGGAGCAGCGAGCGTTGTCCATTGTCATTCTGCACAATCTGACAAGTTTAGCAGGGATGCCAAAACTAGACATGGCTCTATATAGCTCGTCGCTATAAATGCTGTCATATGCGGCTTTAAAATCCATAAATAGATGGTGAGTATCGATTTGGACTTCTTGGGTTTTCTCCAGGATCTGCTTTAGTGTGAATATTTGGTCACTGAATAGCTCTGCAGTTAAGCCGTCCGGTTTAGCAGCTTTGTTGGACTTCAGCTTGGATATTGCTTTCATTTTGGTCAGGTGGATCGAAGTCTTGGCTTTCATCGCCCAGGTTGAATGGTTCATTCTGCCTGAAAGCGGAATTTGTGTCGTCTTCGCCGTTTAACAGTCTGCAGAAATGGTTTTTCCATGTGAGGCGCTATAACTGTGACTCCACTACAAGGTATCCTTGTTCATCTCTACAGGTCTCTGTTCGGGTCTTGTTCCCGTGACACGTTCTTTTACATTTTGGTAAAACTTCCGAACATTGTTCCTGGAGTAGCACCTCTCTATTTCGTCGATCGCGCGCTTCTCATGCTCTTTCTTTTTCCTCCGGAGAAGCCGGTGTTCTTCCCACCTTTTTTGCTCGTAGATCTCACGAGCTGCTCTTGTCCTTCTTACAATTACAATTACAATTTCTTTATTTGAGTCTTAAATACTGCAGCGCCGCTTTATAGTCAAGTTGCTTTGCTGCATGTGCTTGCCGGCACTCTTCATCAAACCAAGGGTTTCGTGGTGGTGGTCGGTTGAAACCTAGCACATCAGTTGCGGTTTTTCTGATGGCTTCTTGGCATCGATGCCACTGGTCTTAAGCACTTGATGCTATGGCTGCACAGGACTTCTCGAGAGGTTGAGGGACATGCAAAAGTTCTGGTGGTTTGTAGCCGTTCAAAGTTGAATCTCCTCACAGTATTTCCGCGTTGTTGTTGTGTCTGGGATATCCGCATACGTACCTTGGCTACAACAAGGTAGTGATCCGAGTCTATATTGGCCGCTCGGAATGTTCGGACATCTAGAATACTGGAGGAGTACCTTGCGTGCGTCGATCGCAACATGGTCACTGAAAGCACTGAAATCCTTAAAAATTATTTGCCCACGAAGACTTATGTTCAAATTTGTTCAGTTAATTTGAACAATGTCAACATTTTTGACAAATATTATACGAAGTTTTTCGATAGAACGATCCACTATAAATCGAAAACCAACATAATCAAATCAAAGATTAATTACTCTTGATCAAGAATTTGTATGGTTGATCAAATCGTATTAGTTGATCAATTTCGTTGTTATTTTAAATATTATAATAAAATATAATGTAGCAAAGCCAGCCCTGTATTGTTTTTATTTTTTCTTTTCTTATAATAAATAAAAATAATAATAATCATCAAATTAATTGGGATGTTCAAAGTGGATGATCCAGAATAGGGTCGTCGTAAGATAAAGAGCTTTGTCGAAAATAACCAAACACGTTCCGCACAAAACCAGCGCCGCAAAATCAGGAATCACTTAACGTCCTTTGAAGAAAGGTACTTCATCAAATGCCAGATCCCCTTCCAGCAAAACCTTCGAGCCTACTATACACTTACAATCCACATGTGTGTTACAATATACGTTTGTTCTCCAATTGATTTCCAATCACAAACAAATCTTTAGAGTAGAAAATTTTCACACAAAATGGAGAACTACCCAACGCACTGTGACTGTGGCTTCCTTTGAGAATTCAACACTCGAGAGCGTTTCCATCGAGGACGTAATTGAACCTCAATTGTGCGAACTCGGCGAAAGGAGTCGACAAGATTCGTTCGGTTCTTTTTTCTCGTATTAATTTGTCGGTCTCCACTTAAAATCCTGGGGAGTGAAGAAGAGCCGCATTGTATTATTTATTAATGTATTGAAGAACGAAGAGGAGTCGTCGTCGCCGCAAGCTCTTTAGCATCCACACATGGTCTCATGTCTCAAATGCGTTTCGTCGTATACCTACCGAAACCGAACCCCTCGGCTTACTTTTGCGGTTCAGGACTTTGCAGGCCTGGGGGAGAATTTGGTTTGTTCTTATTTTTTCTAACTCCCTCTCTTGATTAACATTCGATGGAGAATAAGAGTGCAGTGTTTATTGTGAGTGAGTGGTCTGTATGTGTGTATGCGCTCGCCAGACAATGCAAAAGCGAGTGTTGACGCGGCAGGTGGTTGGAGGTCAGAAGAACAGCACTCAGGTAATAGATTGTAGCACATGGCTGACAAAGATCCCCAGTGGCTAAAAAGAAAAAGTTGACAGTTTGTCAAAGAGTGGGAGCGTGTATTCTGCAATGGTTTTCATTGTACAGCCGTGCGGATCCACTTGAAGGAAACGCCATTTGGCATTTGACACTGAGAGTTGTGTTTTTTTTTTTATTATTTTTGCTTCTTGCGTATTAGTATTTAATGTTTAATTGCTTGGAGAGTTGTGTAGAATGAAACTTGAGAGAAAAGTGTATTTCTTGCAATAAAGGTGCGGGGTTATCTCATTGTACTCTGGGAGTGGAAAAAGGACGTTTATTCGAGTGCAATTTAGCAAGGGACTCTTTAATTACTTTGCCATGTCATATAGTCCTTAGGTTTTTGGCTAACAGTAACGTCTATTGACATATGGTGCTTGTCAGAAATGCTGGGGGCTGCTTTTAAATGAATTTTCAAGTATAACTGGACAATGGCCGTTGGTAATTTGCAGAAACAAATGAATTTAGATTATAATTAGCGGCAAACTGTGGCCATTGCTACTTCCTGACATTTAGATTTAGTAAAAGTTGGTCGTATACCGCCAACATTTTATTCATTTTTAATGCACTGCCTACCGCCTTCCATTGCAATTATTTGGTAAAAGCAAAACCGCAAAACCGCAAAACCTCTAAAGTACCGCCTCGGCGAAGGAACCTTATACATATTTATAACACTGCTAGATGACTTGTGGCTATCGGGAAAAAGCACTTAAATGTGTGTGTGGGTCTTCCTTCCGACTCACGATTGAGGGATGGATTTGCTTCAGCCCGATGTCACCATAGACAGATATAACTTTGAGTTGGTTAGGGACCTTGTCGTCGATAATAAATGAAGACTAACTCTTCCCAATCGCTGTCTCTTTGGGCTAAGAAGGCAACCGAGTAGCAATGTCCTCTCTCGAATAACTAAAGTGATAATCGTTCCAGTCTTTGTTTCGAGAGGAAAATTAGACAGTGAATGGAGGAGGAGATACAACGACTTTACGGGCTGTACAGCTACATCGACCTACCGAGAAGAGTGAAGGTCCGATGACTGAGGTGGCTGGGTTATGTAGATCGAATGAACGCGAATCCTTCGGCCCTGAAGACCTTCGTATCCACACCCGAATGACAGTGCGGTAGAGGAAGACCGTGACTCAGGTGGCGTACGCAAGTGGAGAGGGGCCTTAACTATCTTAGCGTGCGAAACTGAAGACAGCTGGCTAAAGATCGTGCTAGCTAGAGACGTTTATTGGTTGAGCAAGTAAGTTAGACTGTCTTTCTAGAGCCGCAGTTTACTCTGGCAATTGTCGGACTTGGTCTCCAGTCCTTGGCAGACAATTTCGCAAATAGAATTAGTTTAAGGATCAAAATGTGCCTGCCACCTTGTAGCTCTATTTATATACAACCAAAATCATCTATCGCAGCTCAATCTACTGCCGTGATTGGCTCCAAATTTTTGGGGGAGTCTGAATAGGTTGGAAAAGTGACTTTAGTTCACGGAAAACAGCTCTCTATGGGTAATAAAAGAGCAAAAGTCTTACGTAAAAAAAGGCTCATCATTAGCCTTTATATTAGCACAAGACCGTTGATATGTTTCTGCTTTCAGCGGACGAAACGCCATTGGATGACGATTGAAACAGTCTTCTTCGCTTTTGTAAGTATACTGGCAAGTTTCGTGCTCTGGGCTCCAACAATAAACGCTAACAACTAGTGAACGAAGCTAAAGAACATTGAGCCATTAGGTCTAAGTATTTGTAGTCTTGGCATAACCTCAATTGGAATATGTACTCTGTTTCCTTTGACGAATAGCTTCCTTTAGACATGAATAAACCTTTTTCCAGATTTTATGAATTTTAGGTTACTCCCAACGACACTCCCTTCAAAGGATGCTCACGAGTATAGTAAGTAGAGATGACTGGGCGTATAGTGGCTTATCGGTTACTGAACTGGACTACTGAGGTCTCACAAACAGGATAATCGCAACCTATACCATTCCACCAGTCAATTGCCGTGGGTCCCATATAAAGTTCAATATTCCACATTTCGTTAATTTAATTCACTACAACAACTAATTGAATTATTTCCTCTCTGTCATCGCTGCCGCCTTCAATTAACCGTCCGCCCAAATCAATGTCACTCTCGGCTCTCAGGGGACAAGTTGATTTTTTTTTTCCGTTTTATTCCCAAGCGATAAACTATTCATGCTTGGCTATAAATTGTTTTCCCATAGTAAAATTTACGTTGGCGTAAACAACTCCCTGCGTTGAATGCGTTTGTTCCCGTCAACCCTTCAACTGGTCCTGATGTTGGGGGTTGTGACACACAACTACGTCTATAGAAACTCCCTCTCGCTCACATATATGAGTAGAGTATGTAGTACAGCATGACTCGAAAACTACCGATCAAAGATAAAAGTTCATCCATTCACCATCCCACCTTCCTTTCGATTTTGGCTCCGACTGTAAAATCTTTGCCAGATTTTCCATTCCGTAAATAGGTAGCGTAGGAGTCGTCTTCAATTTTAAGGAAATAAAAATCATTCACTCCCCTCTACTATGGGTGCAAGACAACAATAACAACAAAAACAAGAACGTCGACGACGGTACATGCACAAAAATGTCACAAGACTACCACACCACACGCCAAGGCGAAGGCACACAAAAAGGACATTCACTAGCGTTTTAATGGCATAAATTTCGTTGCAAATATATAATAGAGTGTGAGTATGACCCAAACCCAACAACTCGCTCGGCTCCCAGGAGTGAATGCATTTCTGGTAGTTTAACTCTGCTTTTACTCTACGTTTTGGTGGTTATGAATTAAAATTGTTTGTTCGCCAGTGTGGAATAGTGTTAGTCACACACAAATACAACCACACCGAGCAGCTAGGATGGAAATGGCTTTCGTACAGTGGCTGCTGCGATGACTGCACCCACTCATCCCAACCCATCGCAGTCGCTTTCTGGCTGAATGTGGTATTTTTCGGTACAAACAGACACCCCCGAATGTCTGGACTAAATGGCGCCTAAAATTCACAATGCATAAAGCGCAAGCGAGTTCAAAGTGGGAAGAGATGTGCTTTTTATATGTTGTTTGCTTTTCCTCTCAAAAAGGACCAAAAAATAAAACTTCTGACCACAAAAGTCTTGGATATCAGCAATGGCACTAGCACCCTTTCTCTGTCGCTCTTCTCGTGCGTCGCTGTCAGTCTATCGGAAAGCATATGGCACAAATCATGTCACAATAAAATGAAAAATAAAAAAAATATTGCACTATTGGAAAATCATAAGGAAATTGCTCACCGTTGATGTGTATGTGTGTGTGGAAAAACACTTTTATGTCATAGAGTCAGTTAACGTGAATCAGCTCGGTTATGACATTTTAGTTATTTTTTTTTTTTTGCCGACTTTATCGTCCCCATTTAATCGCAGTCGTCCTCATACCCTCCTGCTCCTGCGATGATCCACCAGAATGCTTTCCAAAATAATAGTGCTTGTGTGAGCAATAATCGTTTCCGAATATTAATTGTATTGGTGCAGTTAAATAGAGCACTGATTCATGGACAGTGATCCGATGGTTTATTATATTTTGAATTTTATTGAACTTATCTCTGGAGGATTAGAGTGTCCTCGACTTGTGTCATTCGAGATGATGAGAGTTCACTATTTGATTTTGATCTTTATGCGATTGTGAGAGTAGCAACTTTTTTTTATATGATTTTTTGAGTGCGAAATTTCAAGTATGAAGATTAGAGCTCTCTCTCTCGATATTTGCAATCTGTTTGTTTTAATGTTTTTTAAGAGTTCTCATTACGCTGCTTCTGGAGTGTTATCTTTATAGTTTATTCTATTTAGACATTCATTTGACAATCAATTGGATGCAAGGCCAAGGGATAAGTTTGTGCATGAGGTGTTTCTGTGGCATGAAACTATAATTCATAGATTGAGGAGTTTGATAGACAAGGGATAGAGCCCCCGCCTAGATTTCAATTTTATAAAGTCGGGCAACAAATTAAAATACATATACAACTAGCTGTACCCGCCCGGCTTTGCCCGTGCACAGAAATTGTATTGCTTATAGATCTTAGTGATAATAATGTTCTTTCTTAAAATGCGAAAAATGAGAATAAATCGATTTTCTGAAATTTTCTTTCTGCGTAAACCTGAAATACAGCAATACGAAAAAAAAGAATCATGAAAATCGGCCCAGCGGTTATCGAGTTATAACGTCATCGAGTTTCACCCCATAGAAGTTGTCTCACGCCTCTTTGTCCAATTTTTACCAATCTTCATAGCAACACTCCTGGGCCAATACCTAAGATTGTCTGTAAGTTTCAACTCAATCGATTCGGCGGTTTTCGAGACATAAGATTTTGAATGTTTTTTTATATGGGGGTGCCACGCCCCTTTGTTCAATTTTGACCAAACTGCACAAAAACCGTATATGGACCAATACCATAGATGTGTGAAAGTTTTGTTAAAAACGGTAAATGCGTTAAGGCGTGAAGCGACGACAAACATTTTAGGGCTCAATTTTTATATATATAGATACGAAAACGTATCAACATTTTTTCTTCTTTCTGCTCAGGTCAAAAGCTATCATGTAAAACTAGTTGATGTTGTAAAATTTATACCGCTGACGCCAAAAGTAAGTGAAAAGGAGTTTAAACAGGAGGATAAAGTCCTTGTCCATGCAACTTTCTAGTACAAAGAGACCTGTTTGTGCTTCAACAAGAGTTCCGGTATCTACTTTGCTGACATATTAACAGGCTCATTATCCTGATCCGACTTATCCATTTTCATTCATTCATTCATATCATTCGTCATATCTGTTTCGCATTCTTACAATTGTCAAAATCATGCCATCTTTCGTTGGCCTGTTGCAGGACTAATAAGGGTATTATGTTTTATCTTTTATTGGCATACGGACCTCGCCTTTTGCAGTCGAGAGGTCCATTTTCGTGCAGTGCCTATGGCTAAGTTCGACAGTTGCATGGTATGTATCTATATCCCAGCACAGCTTTAACGTGTACCTGTCCGCGATCTCATTTAAAAATTTCCGACAGTGCATGACCAATATCTTACTATTGTGAGTAGAGCGTTTTAATGGCTGCCTAACCTGGATAACGATCTCACCTACAGCATATTAGCAACTTCAGGAATAGCCATAACTTCTGCCTGATAAACACTAACAAAATTTATTTGGTAACCTAAAAGACTGGTTTTGGCCTAATGGAACTGAATACCGGCTTCAACACCGTCACCCGTCTTAGACCCATCTGTTCATATTTCGAGCGTCTTTTTGTCACTGTATTAGGTATGACTGTATCATTACTACCTACTCCAAAACTAGTCACGGGTCCGGTGCTGGTGTCTTCGTGGAAATCGACAACATTCTCTTCACTCTCGTTAGTCAAGCATGCCTCTGTGTTTTCAATCGGAGATCTATGCTATCCTAATGGCTGCCGAATATATTGTTAAGAATAGGTGGCGGGGTCGGAGTATCTGCGCGTCTGTAGCGACAGCTAAGCTTCGCTTACGGCCTTCCTCAACCCTGTTACCCGTTCCAAAATAGTTCGGGAATGCAATAACTCTTTGAACTCGGTCGCAAGGCTGAACTCTTTGACTCCTGTCTAGGTCCCAGGTCACACTGGGAATGCTGGAAATGAGATATCCGATGAGATTACTAAGCAAGGCTCAGAGGATTATTTCTCGGGAACAGAACCTGTGCTGGGTCTTCCTGGGTCAGTATTGGCATTCTTACGAGGCCCTTGACTTTTGCTAAGCATCTTAGTGTGCTAGCCTTAAGTGATACCACTGTCTGCGACGCTTGTGCAGAGGGCGACGATACTTCGGATCATTTCCTTTGTTATTGTCCTGCATTTGTCGGATGAGGTATCAGATTTTTGGCGCTGATGTGGTGAGTGCTGATTCTGTAAGCTCCTCATCGCTGAAATACATTCTCGGCTTTCTCCGAAAGCATATCATTATTTCCAATGCTGCAGTTAGAGTGGTTCCCAGGGCACTGGTCAGACACCAGACAACGGCTCCATAACAGCATGGGGTATAGCGTAGCAACTGGCATTTACAAGCAGTGAATTACTTCCAGACTGATGTCCCATTTGAAGCTTCAGATCCTTGTGCATGAGTAGAGTGTGGCAGCGGCCTTTTTAATTTCCGGCTCAGCTTCCTAACCAGACCTAATGTACTTGTTGTGTAGAAGCTGATACGGATTTCCTTCAATTTAGTTGGATTGATTTGAGCATTTGAGAAACTCGATGCGTCTGTTTGAATAACACCTGCTCGGTTTAACCAGGTTTATATTCCGGCTGGATTGACTTGGTGACCAGAATTGCGAGAACGAACTACATCATTGTCTCGTATTCCCAGTTAATAAAATGTGCGATTTTCGATGATTAGCGTAGTTACTTACTTAACTTATCGGACTCCACACCGTGAAGACACTCTGCCTGAGACACCGCAGCCTTCCATCCTCTACGATCCCGGGCACGCTGGCTGCTTCCATTTGTTCCAATCGGGGAATTTAACTTTGAAGTTTTGCCTGAAGTTTAACTTAGGTACTGTAGTATCCTAATTCTAGCAACTAGTAGTGTAAAACGTCAGTCAAATAATAAAAATAAAAATTGTGACTCGATGGGCAGAGACAGCAGAGAGCAGACGGCATAGGACAGGATGTTACAGGTACACAGTTCTCTCTTATGGTAATTCCATAGCAAAGGCTGAATGAACTATAACTTAAAGTTATCGGTTTTTAGATATAAGCTGAGCATAAAGGCATTGATCATAGCTTCTGTATTCGAAGATAGAAGGGCCTTGAGTCTTGCATCCGGCTCAATTTGCGATAATTTATATAATTCATGTTTGACCCAGAAAAAAGGAAAAGTTTCCATCAGTCAGTGTTCCCAAGACCCTATAATCATTGAATTATTAATTACACAATTAATAGCTACAGTAAGAAGCTAAGGTCTTAAAGTGAGCTAAAGTGGATGGTAACTTCTACGTCAACCTATGGATCTATCCATTTTACTATTTTTGTAGCTCGATACCTCAGCTGAGTCCACGATCGCAAACTTTCGGACTGAGCATCCGTCATAACAGACCTCCATGCTGTTCTTGGCTTATCAACTTGCCTTACATCTGGAGGGTACCATTGGAAGCACTGCTTCGCTAAGTTGCTATCTGTTTTTATTTCTCAGTGTCCAGCACCATTTTCTCTGTTTGATGTCAACATCCACTTTTGTTTTACCAGTCCTAAGTCACAATTTATTGTTGGAAATTGTTTGTGGTCACCGGATCTTTAGGATGTTACGCAGACATAACTTAACAAAAGCTCAAGATGTCGCAGGAGTATTTTCACGTTTCACATGCGTACATAGAAGTATAGATTTTTCATTGGATTCAAACAGTTTGAACCTAGTTCAACACTGGAGAAAGGATTCCGACTTCCAGGTTCGTTTCACAATCGAGTGTCACATACCTATACAAAGAACCAAACATAACGAACAAACATTTTTTAAAACAAATTTAAAATTTTCCACGAAATATCTATAGATCCTTGAAACAACAATAACTCACTATACTGCTAAAGCAACAACAATATTTGCCCAATTTGAGAGCTATTTACGTTCCTGAGAAAAAGGAATATCGATTCTATACCAACTATGTAATTGATTCTAATTCTATAGAACTTCTCTTCTGTCAAATATTTTCGTCTATCTAAATGATGCCATATTTAAATTTTGTACTAGAGTTACTTCCACAATAAACCACAAATTAAAACAATTTAAGTACATACCTAACCTACTATTTTAAAACTCTCTTTGCCGAAGTAGGAAACAAAAAATCTATGAACCAAAGTTAACCATACACCTATATACCTACGTCTTTCGGTATATTAAGTCAACTTGCAAATACGTAAAATAACAGAATCTCCTTCTTTAACCTGTGTATTTCTGAAGGCATTATATACAATATACTCCGAGGTGATACCGAAATTTTATTGTCACAAACATATACAGTTGCTGCAAACAGTTTTATTGGCAATATTAGAAAATAAATATTCTAGAGAGCTCCAGCGAACGCAACGATTTTTGGCATCACAACTGCACACCATAAATGAGTATCCTGTTTAACAGGACACACAACTGAACACAGATGTAGAGCAGTCTTTTAATGACCGAAATGGAATGGAATATACCTGATGGCGCGTATACCTCCATCTAGTCTAGTAGAGAGCATAAACACACAATTTTTATCCTTCGCCGGCAATAGTTATGTGCACAGACGATATATGGGTATATACACGTATGTGGCAGGTACTATAACTTTACATCCGTCTCAAGTTTCACCTCGCAAAATATAGTAGAAAAAAACAGCACACACACACAAAAACACACCGAGAAGAAACAACAAATATAAGAACAAAAAAATTATAGAAAGATAGAGAAGCTAGGAAGCTGCTAGGAAGTTGGAAGTGGGAAAGAGCTTCTTCTAGCACCTTCGAAGGTGTATTGAACCTGGTTTGTGTGCAACTTCATGTCCTTCAGATAAAAACAACAGGAGAATTAAAAAAACAAAAAATAACCGAGAAAAATTGTCAAATAAGTTACTTTTTTTCTGCATGCTATGTGTACCGACTAAAAAGGATGTTTTTGCTGCTGGTTACTTTGTTGGGAAGGATAACTATGCAAGGCAGGACATAGATTATATGGAGATGGGTATGCTACTTTGTAGTCCACAGAATGGAGTGTCTGTGAGTCGTGCTGCAGAATTAAATGAGTTAAAGTGGATTATTTTTCTCGGGTGTAATATGCTGAACAGTTTATGTGACTTTAAAGTTGGAACTGTCCTTATAAATAGCTGTATGGGGAATAGTTCCTGCTGAAGGGCAATAGTTAAAGTTGTGATTCAGTTTATGAGCTTTATACTTTGTAAATGGGTCTTGTGTGAATAGATACAGGTTTAGGTATATCACTTAAATCGTCAACTTGTAAATTGAACCCTTTCATTTTGTATGAAACTTTGCGCTTACTTTCTTACTCACAGTCCGTGGTGGATTTGTGCTTAAACTAGTACGCTCTAAGTAATCTCTGAATTAGGTTTCTTTTCCTTACTATACTCGTTTCATATTCATAAGGAAAAGTCCAACCATTTGAAGGGGCATCATGATATAAATGCTCTGGGAGATGTTTACAACGTCGAACATTCTGAAAATATCTGTAAGCGAGTCGTTTTTTCTACACCCAAATGTATGGACGTCTCAATTTTCCAAAACTCCTTCTGTTACAGGACAAGCAAACTCTGGAACTCGCTTCTTGGGGATATATTTCCTGAAGACCACAATTTGAAGCAATTTAAGTGCAGAACTAACATACATCTGCAAGCATCTCGGGGCGCTGTTGAAGCCTTATAGGTTCGCCTTCCCGGGAGAAGTATTTAAAAAAATATATATATCGGAGATGTAATCAATGTGTATAAGCGTGTTCCGATCAGGGGACATCCCGGATGTGGTGTCATGTAGACAATAAAGTTACCCCCTTTTCCTAACTTGGCATTGAAATTGCGAAGTTAGAAAGTTTTTGATAGGTTCGGTTAGGGTGGCTGGCCGCAACAATTGCAGCCTCACTTAGGCCAGATAAGGTCCATTGTACTATCCGAACCTACAAAAACTAAGAAAAAAGCGTTTAGGCATCAGCTTATTCTTGTATTGGCGCCTATTCTCCGAGATGCAGCTTTCTACGAGATGAGAGGGCTAGGCACGTGCCTGTAGAATCTACATAGTTGAGCCATGCATATAGCGAATTCGTCAATGTCCTGAAATGTCCCTAAGATGTGGCAGGGATATAAGGTGCATTTTAAATGGCTCTGCCATATCGTTAAGAGATAAGCGGCAATTGAGGGCAGTTTTGGATTTGATGGTAATTGCGGCTTGACTATCGTGTATATATCCCTTGTCGTTGACAGGGCCTCCTGCAATCGCCATGATTTCCGCCTGGAATACGCTACAGGGATTAGAAAGGCGGATATATAGATGCTGGAGTATCTTATTGAAGAATTCTTCTTCATTTGCTCCTTTTTTTTCTAACGGAGCGTGAGCACATATAAGGCGATTTTAGCCTTGATGTGTATTGTCACTATATAGGTGCTCTCTTATATGTTCAAGACTTTTTGCCCTAGACTACTAACAATGACAAATTTGGATTCAAATCGACGCTGATTCTTCTCCCGGTAACAATCACCGTAATATATGTCACAGTTTTTCAAACTTCCTTCTGACCGGTCTACTTTATCGCTCCTCTTGGATGGGGTGCAGTGTCAGCTTTGTAGGCTGATGTCTCCATCAGATATTCGGCAGCACGTAGCCCTTTAAGGGTCTTTAATTTCTGCTGTCACTTGCATAATGACAGCCTGTCAGTGTCATACGTAGAAACTTGGCATTGAGATAACGCAAGTGACAAAAATATGCAGAATCAGATCGCAGATTTAGAGATCAGACAGATTGGGCAGAAAATAAAGGATAATAGTATCACTCTAAAAAAAAGTGCTAAGACGAAATGGACATTTTAAGGAAATATATTGGCAGATCTATTAAATTCTCTACTAAATTTAGAACAATACAGAAGGTGGAGGTCTATGTTCAAGACTTAAACAGACTTTAAACTAACGCATTCAATGTGATGTATAGAAAAATAGTTTACTGATGGAAAAAGGAGCTATGCTGACTTCGTATAGACAACAAGAAGGTTTTTTGTCTCAGAACAAATCTAAAAAAAAGAGGACTGCAACCCTTACAGATCAAAGCGAAGGAACTCGAAAAGGGCAAACCGCCTAAAGCTTCTTTTCACCTCAAATTAATCTACACTTAAAGCACCTAAAGACTTGGAAAATGGTGCAGAAATTTAGCATCTACGAATTCGACTGCTAACTTAAGGAAATCTTTTTTGAGGTTTTGAATTTAAGTTGGTCTAAGAAAATAAGTCGATCCAGACAAAAAGTTTAAAAAATAAAAACAAATCCTGAAATTGGTGAACTGTTTATTTAAATTAGGTACCCAAACCCCAGCATTCATAAAATATGCTAGCAAATCAATTCATGTCAAAACTCACATCCGATGACAATAATGCGAATAGACTGACAACTAATGTCATACCATCAGCCGCCACCCATCTGTTCGAAGTATCCTAATCAAAAATGCATCCACAATTTTGAAACTTAATCAAATAAATTCATAGGAATACATTTGGGAATTACATGATATCTGCCAGCTCATAGCAAGTACCACTTGTGACCAGGCTAAGCCTCGGGCAAAAAATTTTAATTAAATTGCAAATGTTTGCAGAATTGAAAAATAAAATATCAGTGAAAATTTATTGGTCAGTGGTTTATTTAATTTTGTTTGGAAATTTATCTACATATGACTCCGCATATGAATATTTAATTTAATTGGCTAAGAGAAATGTATTGCTATCCTGAAAATGTTCACACTTTAGGATACTTATTTAGATACTTAGGTGCGGCGCTATGGTCCGGGGTGGAATTGTGCAGTTAGCTCGCCAGCAGTTGTGCTGTGCAGTGTGCACTTAAAGTTGGTTGTTGGAGTCGAAGGCTCTTGGGGCAGGAACGCTGGTGTATATTGCCTCAGTTATCTTAGATGACAGATTCAAAATTGTCTAACCAGGGGCCTGTACCACAAAACTACAAGTATTGTACAACAGGCGAATTTTAACAATTAACAAAGGCTTTCTGGTACAAAACCAGTTTTTAATTGTTAAAATTCGCCTGTTGTACAATACTTGTAGTTTTGTGGTACAAGGCCCAGATCGATATCGCTAAACGGCTCGTAGAGTTCGCTGTTAATCTTTCTCTCGTCCGCTTTAGATAGATTTCAAGCTTCAGCGCCATCAGGAAGGACTGGGATAATCAATTTCTTATACATATACTCAATTGCCTTCTCAGCCCAAAGAAACAGCGGTTGGCAAGACTTATTACATTTGTTTAATTTCTTCTGAGATGTTGTTCTCATAATTCATAGCAGAACCGAGGTAAACGAAGTCCGATTCTACGATGTTTGGTGTCCCTCCTTGATGACAGCATATCAAAGTTCTCGATGAGATTGTTTTCGACCTCAGTTGAACAGCGAGTGTTCTCCTTTTCTCCATCATTATTCTGCACAATTTGACGAGCTTGGCAGAAATGTCAATACGAGACATATGGCTCTAAATAAGCATCTCTACAAAATGCTGTCATATGCGTCCTTAAAATAGATAGCGGCTATCGATCTGGACTTCGTGGGTTTTCTCAAAGATCTGCCGTTTTGGATTTGGTCGGTTGTGGTCTTACTGGTCCTAAAACTGCACCGGTAGGGACCAATCAGTTCGTTGATAAATGGCTTCAACCGTTTACATTTACACAGTACGGCAGGCAAGACCTTCTATGCGATGTTTAGGAGACTGATGTCTCTATAGTTCGCGCATTTTAGAGCGTCTTCTTTCTTGTGGACCAGACAAACGATTCTGAGGTTCCATTCATTAGGCATACATTCTTCCGACCAAATCTTTGGATATGAGTTAGTATAATGTACAAGAAGTCGTCTCCCGCTACCTTAAATAGCAGACTTTAGGATGTCGAATTTCCATTGGCTTGGGATTTAAGATGTCCTTGTAATCAGAACCTTGTAGTCAAACTCAAAATGTTCATTATAATACAGCAAAAAAATTAAATTAAATACTTTTACTCCGGTTGAACCCCCATTTTTTTTTTTTTTTTTTTTTTTTTGTTTTTTTGGCAAATATATTTACAAAACAAATCATTTTAAGAAGTTTGTGAGACTGAGCTCCGCAAAAGTCATAATGTCAAATTGCTTCGTCATGTAAATAATTTAATTTTTGAAAATAGCAACAAATTTTAAAATACGAAAACGGTGTTTTGAAATCATCGCAATGCGTGGGATACAATCAATCGTTCCCATTGTTAGCCTTGCAAGACTTGCCATTCAAAGCAAGATTGACTCATAAAATATTAACTTAAAAAAAATACTGGAGATTTTTTTAAACATAAGGCAGATTCAAACCAATCAGACATATTAGAAAATATTTTTCTGTGCAGTTCTGGTTCTAGTGAATATGAGCCAATATTTTTTTCGGTACAAATATTTTTCGTTCCTGGAGTCACTGACAGGTTTTATAGTGATAGGGGAAAAGCGAAGGTTAACAACGTTTTTCTCATATATTGTGCTCCTGACAATTCTTGATAATTTAAAAAAAAAATGTGTACATGTAACGCCTTCTATAAAGCTCACCGCTTTGCTAAGAAGTCTGTTTATTGTCTGTTTACTCTATATGCGGTGCCAAGAAGTATTTTCCAATAACGTCCAATATTACTAGCTTATAGCTGCTAGAAGTGCTAAGATATGGTTCTGAGTATTTTTCTTGTATGATTGGTATACAACCGCCCCTGGTTGTTTGAAACCCTAATACGCACTTAAATTAAGTAGAACCCAGTTGTACACTTTATTTTTTATTTAACATTGTTTCCATACAAATTATATTACACTACTTGTACAAATTAATGTACACGGGGGCGTATGTGGAACATTTTTCGTTTTAATGTTGAATCATCAAATTAGGGCAAATTGCGTAAATCGAGTAAATTTGTTGACATTTTCCGCTAGCCACCAAACAGAGGTGGTAATAATTATAATTCCAATATAATTAGTTAGCAGCGGATTGTGCTGATACAAATTGAATTAATTATTTATCGGCCAACTGAGGAAATTCGAATAGTGTTATTTATGTTTGTATTTGATAAAGTGCGCTATTAAAATGTCAGCTATAGTGAAAATAACTACATATTTGTGGCAATCAGACAGTTGGTGCTTGACCCTATAACATTTCACGTTGATTATGCTAATCATTAAAATACAGAAAGACCTTATTAAATTTAATTCGAAAAAATATAACTACGAAATAGTATTTAAGGTTATAGTACTTTATAAATAATAAATGCTCGACGAATTGGAAAAATATTAAATACAATTGAATGCTAATCAATCGCTAATTCTTTGAATTTTTGAAATGTTTGAAAACGCAAATATTTCCTGAGGCAATCATTTAATGAAAAAATGTAGCTTAGAAAATCATTTAATGTGGGCGCAGTGGTTAGTGTGCTAGACTACTGTGCGAGGGGTCCCCAGGTTTGAACTCCGGAAAAAAAACACAAATTACATCTTAAGGGTTTTTCTACTGCCCCACTGTAGGAGAAGTAAGCTAAAATATTCTTTCCTTTTGACATTATTATTCTCTACCTCCTGTAGTTGTCTCAAATTTAAGTGCCAATCTTTAGACAAACGCAGGTATAAATGAGGAAGTGATAGCCTAGATCTAGGACTTGAGAACTTTCACTAAACACTTGGCACAATAATGTACTTATCGCTATCCGTAAGACAACAATTAAAAAGTCAACAAGATTAACCTAATCAATTTCCCTCGATAAGGATACAATTTTCCTAGCAAAAGCCCTGATACCGCACGTACTTTATAAAAGCTTCCTAAAAATTAATAAATTTTTCAATGAAAAATTCAAAATAAACTAGTCATTTATTAACAAGTGAGTTTCTTATTTATGTTTACAAACATAAAAGGAAAATTTAGGATTTTTGTTAAAAAAGTCAAAAAAGTATACTTTTGACTTTTTTCCTCGGTCTCAAACAAACAAATTTTTTTATGCAAAAAGTTTCTCCAAACAATTCTAATTAGTGAGGCGGCATAATATAAAATTGTATAACAATTGTGCACTTTGTGATGAAAGCATTCAATTTTTACCATGGAGGACACATTATATGAAAATAATTTTAAGACATTGGGGCACTTCAGATTGCGACCTAAAGGGGTAAAAGAGGGGGGTCGAAGTTTGTATGGGACCATTTTTATTTTTCATCCGATTGACTTCAAACTCGGTTTGTGTACTCTCTATAAAAAATAAAGAAAACAATTTTCTTCGATTTTGGAAATTCAACCATTAAAGGAGTAAAAGGGTCAATGTTTGTTAATGTTTTTTCTTAAAATTTTTAAGGGGTGTAAGCTTGTTTTACCGCCCCGGGTACCACTGCTTCTTAGTCCGCCCCTGTCTCAACTTATTTTATACCACAATACATTAAAATGCATACCTATGGACATTTGAATATAAATGTTGACCCCCTTTTTACCCCTTTAAGAGTTGAATTTTCAAAATCGGAGAAATAAGTTTTCTTTACTTCTCATAGGGAGTACATAAATCGAGATTGAAGTGAATCAGATGAAAAATAAAAATTTTCCCATACAAATTTTGACCCCACCCCCCCCCCTCCATCCCTTTTACCCCTTTAAGCCGCAATCTGAAGTGCCATAATATCTTAAGATCATTTTCATATAATGTGCCCTCCATGGTAAAAATGTCATGCTTTCATCACAATGTGCAGAATTTTTTTACTATGCCGCCTCACTAAATAGTGACTGTAAAATTTTTTTCAAAAATCTCTTCGCTAATATTTTTTATGATTTTTTGAAAATTGCTAAAAATGACTATTTTAGCCACTTTTTATTCCTTTTCATATACAATTTTTCTGAGATCATCCCATTCAAAAAATCATAAAAAGCGAAGAGATTTTTGAAAACATTTTTGCAATCACTATTAGAATTATTTGGAGAAACTTTTATAAATGCTGAAAGATTTAGCTACCAAGGAATTTTTAGCTGTTTCGTAAAACTACCTCAGTTATGCAGTAGAAAAATTCAGCTCAATTAATCAGAGCAGTGGAATTGCTTGATTTTGTGTGCAGATTGACTATTACCAGCTGGTAAGACTCCAGGCCTCGATTGCTGACAAATTCAGAAGATGATGAAAGTAGTCAAACTCACAAATCTCGCAGAGATCCTGAAATATTGTGAATCTATTCGAAAGTGTGGATTCGATCAGTGGGATTGAAATTGACAAATGACTGGAGTAATTCGAAAAATCAACTGTTAAGCTTCAGTGTATGTTCAATTTTGGAGTCGATGCGAGCAAATTAGTTCTCCTAATCAAAATCTGAACAAAGTCTTGAAATTTTCTTACTTACATAGACGCCTCTCCAGTTAGCTCGGTCCTCAGCTAACTGCCTCCAGTTGCGTACTCCAAGTCGGTTAAGGCCACTTAAGGATAGGTCTTTTTCTCTACTTGAAACAGGGAAAAGAAAACTTGGTTGTATTTAGTGCTCAAAAGACAAAGCTGACCACTTATACAATGACAAATGGAAGACCAACCGGCATAGATCCCAAGGAATCCATGCACATTATCTTGGAGTCACTGTCAATTCGGGGATACCGTATGCCAGAACCACTTATATAATGTCGTAAGATCATCGTCCTCAAAGTTAGGCTACCCATTTAGACCAAAGAGGTACTTCAGCCCGAAACAACTCGTCGTTTTTTCTTTCTCAGGTTACACCAGGCCTGCTCCCATATATACAGCTCTGCCCTAAAACATTCACTTAACATACTTGACAAGGTACGATGACTTGCGTGTCTGATGGGCTCTTTAAAGGACGTGGCAATGAACGATATAGCCTAAGACCATCTCGCGGTCTTAAGAAACATTTCAAAAAAGTTTCACTGAAATCTGTCCAGTAGTTTTCACGATTAGAGGTAATAAAGAAAATTCGTACAGTTTTTTAATAATATGGAAATATATATAAAACTAACCAGCATTTCTCAATTAAAAAGTAACGTCCCGTCTTTATATATTGTGCCCCTTATTGTGTCCCTTACTTTATACGAATAGGTACTAAATGCAAATAACCTAAAGCACACGTATTCTTAATTTCATTTCTACGACTCTATTACCCAGACGCATACCTAAGTCAATTGCGTAAAATACACTTAACGGACAAGGTCCAACTAGACTATAAAAAACCCAATCTGCTGTTACATCCAACATAAAAATGTCTCACCCAAACTTGCAGATTGCAGTTTTATGTCATTATTCCCATTTTTTATTTGCCACCCAAATCGCACTGAGACAAAAAAAAGAAATACCCAAACTCATACAGTGAATTTCCATTTCCCTTATTTCATTGCATACCAGTAGTCTCACGTACAAGCCTCCTGTTGTTAATCCCATTTGTTTCCCTTTTGAGTGAAAATAATCGTTAACACAGTCTAAAAATATCTAGTTTTTGCTTTCACAACAACAACAAATAAAAAAACATCAAACTGTGCAAAGGAAGACAACAGCAGAAGAAAACCCATCAACCTACACGAAAACATATCAAATATCCTTAAACATCATACAGGTACGTGGCTTTCCAAACACACCCATACACTTTGTAACTGTGTGTAAAAGAGACAAACAAAAAAAGAGAACACACGTCCGCCCCCAAAACTTGATATTACCTGCCATTAACCTGTCATATGTATGTATGGTGTATCCCAACATACAGACGGGGTTGAGAACTTGAAAACGGAAGAAAAAAAAAACTATTCAGGTTGACTTAGCAAGTGAGTATGTTGGCTCACACACGCACTCTCAATTTTTCTTTAATTTTTGCATATTATTTTCTCCTTTTTAATGATCAAATGTCCGGATATACTCGTCAAGAACTTCTGGTTACACAGAATGAAAAACTCTGAAAAAAAAAAACGTTTGCTTTCCCACCAGTCGACGTCGTCGTCGTCTTCTCTTATTCTATTTTCGTTAACAGTCTTTTGGCTTTTTATAGAATAGTTTAACTTTTCCGTTTCCTTTTCTTTGAACGTGCGTTTTAATATGAGACCAAAAATTAAACACACGACATGGTAGTAAATTCAAAAAAAAAAAAAATGAATACAGTGTTGTTTAAAAGTGTTCAACCACTTTAAAAGGATTACTGATAAAATTCGAAATTTGACCTGAAAACTCCTTTTACACATACAATTTGTTCCACAACAAATTTGCTTCTCCTCGAAGTGTAAACAAGAATGAGAAGTGAAAATTTCTATCCTTTTCGAAAGTCCTTTGCCTTCGAGTAGGTAATATTTCTAAAAGACAGATTACTCAACCCAAATTTGTCATACTAGTTTTGACAACAAAAGTTGGTATACATACGCCCGACAGTGCAAATCAAAAGAAGAAACCCTAACGGATGGAGCATACTGTTGACCACTCCCTTCTCTGTAAGAAACTGATGCAAATTTTCATCTGTCATTTCGATTGTTTCATCTGTCAGTTAAATTCCTGCAGTTGGCAGCAAGGAATATGGAACCAAATGTCGTAATTTTGTGGTATCTGCAGCAGTGCCACAGGCTTCCATTATCGGCCTCATATTATTTTCAATTTATGTCAACAAATTCGCGCAACTTCTAAACTGTTATACTGCTCACGTGTTTGCTGACGATATTAATTTATTCATGTGTTGACCAATGGATATGTTGAGTACTGTTATTGAGTAAAAGAACGAAGGTCTAGATCAGGCACGTAGCCAGGGCGGGCTTGAGGGGCTGAAGCCCCCCCCCCTCCCCCGAAACGCTAAGCAAAAAATTAGAAACTACAACTCCTGCAACCATTCAAATGCAAATATAACTTTAAAAAATGTCATTACAAAAACGCACCAGAGAGCCGAAAAACTCGTCTTCTAAGCCTTTCTGAAATATGATTTATTGAGAGGCATGACAGTACTATTTCCTTTGTAGAGCTCTTCAAATGAATCTCAATAAGTCTTGAAGAAATAACCAGCAGAACGTGGGCGATGTCTTCGTAAGCATCAACACTTTTGAAAAACTATTCAGTTTAACGCTACCCTTATCAGTTTTCCTACAGACCAAATCATTAGATTGCTTAGATTAGATAGGGGTGCTTCTTGGGGAATTGTCCGTACCGGTGCTAAATGGAAAGGGTGTAACCTACCTGACTAAAGGCTTAACTTCCACAGCACGCAAAATTCCATCCTCAATTTCTGCCGCCGCTGCGTCTGAACGTCCTGTTTTTATTTCGAGGAGCTCACCCGGTATCAACAAGGCGCTGATACGCATTAGTACCCGGCTACATGATGTACTACGGTTTGGGTATCGGCGTTGGACTCTTATCTTGCCAACGAAGCGTTTCCATTTCCATGGTTTACAAACACTATGTCCGCATAATCACGTTTTGAATACATTTTGTGGAGATCAACTTATCAATGTTAAGCTTTTTTTTCATATTCGACAATTAACAACTGTTAACCATTGCTCATTATTACGTTAGTTTATTATTCTGACTTAATTTGGTTTGACCATTTTTTTTTACAAAAACGGCTTTTACAACAAATTCTGTTGATCGTACCTACGTAAAAAAGTTGCTTGACATAATTTTTAGAAAATTTCTCAAGGATAAAAATTTCATAAAAAAATAAAAATCTATTAAGTAAACATTTTGAGACAAAAGCATTTTAATTAAAAAAATGTAACAACAAATTTTCAAAATGTTGAGTTTAAGGAGCCATAACTTTTTTGTAGCTACACATATGTACCCGAAGTTCTTAAGACTTAAGACAAACAAATTTTTGTATCTCTAATAGTTTAGAGGTTATAGCGGTTTAAGTGGTAACACCTCCAAATTAGAGTTCACATGCTTTGAAGGGCCATAACGGGAAATATGGTGAAAATAGACCCCCCATGCCATACAATTTTTTGTTCGGAGGAACTTCACGAATCTTCCCTTAAAGGATTATACTGCTTAACTGGGACACCCTGTATATAGTTTTTTGTTTAAAGAATTCCACGTAAGATTTGGAAGCAAGCCCCCCTACACCCCTTTCAATAGGATTCCACAACATTGAACAGGCGTTCTGAAGACGACCATCACTTCAGATTTATTCACGTTTACTTTCATCTTAGCTTCAAAGCCCCAACTGCTACAAACCAATCGAGTCCGCGCTAAAATTCAGCCTCAGAGGACCCAAGAATGACCAATCATTAGATCTCCCAATTTGAAACGTTCTTCGCCAAAACTGCTCTATAACTTCCAGTCCATATAAGTAATGAAAAGGAGAGGAGACAACAAGCACCACTGGCGAAGTTCAACTCCCACGGTGAAAGGTAATGATTTAACGCCATTTACCCGAACACATCTTGTACAGTTTGTGTATAGATATTGAATAGCTCTTACATAAGAGAGAACCGTAGATTCCATACTCTTGTAATACCCTCTAGAGTTTACGTCTAGGGACTCGGTCGTATGCCTTCTCCAGCTTGCATAAACAGGTGTGTCATACTCCCAAACGGACACTGTAATATTGTGGTTAACGAAAGAGCTGACGTTCTAGCCAAAAACGAAGTAGAGCTTCCACAAATTGAAACTATTGAGGGCAAAAGATCACCAATAGCCGTGGCCAACAGAAAAAGAAAACAAGAAATAGAGCAGACCAAAGATGGTCGGATATAGTAGGTCACAGGGTCTCAAAGGTTCTGTGGCCTAAGTTAGATCGGAAAAAATCTGTAGAATTAATAAAACTCATCAAATCAAAGCTACGAATAGCAATAGGGATACTCTCCGGGCACTGTCTTCTAGGGAAGCACGTTAGGAGATTAGGTTTAACAAATACGGACACATGCAGGTATTGCGAAATCATCTTCTCTGTGAATGTCAAGTTATTGCTCGGTACAGGAGGAAATACCTTGGAAGGTACTTCTTCGACAATTTGGAGAAAGTTGGCCTCGCAAACAAAATTTAAACAATTATCAGGTTTTGTAGGGAAATTAATGGCTTGGTTTAAGTTTTGACCGTAAATATTCTCCAGGGATCGCGATGTACCCAATATGGTGCCTAGTCCACTGTGATGAACTCACACCCAATCAAACCGAACCTAACCTAACCTAACCTACTTCCAAATGGCACTGTCATCCCCTAATTATGACCCGATCATAGCTCTGCAACGCGTTTTCAGCACATTGGAAAATACTTTCCGGTGAGTCTTAAAAGTGATATAGCCCTATATCCCTTTAGTCCCCCTTCCTAAAAAGGGTGTTTCGCCTTTAAATTTATAAGCATAAGCGCATATGTATGTCCAAGAGGATATATATTTCTGCCTATGGAAGAGTCACACTAAATTGAATGTTTTTTAAAAAAAATCATGTTTAGTCTGGGACAAATCACCTTAACACCTTCAATCAGAAAGGTCCGATATCGCCCTCTCAAAATTGTCTATCCACACAAGTATTACCTACCTGTTAAGTCAATTTTTCCCAAATCTGTTTTGCATAAAGTTTTTTGCTATTTAAAAAGGATTTCTTCGACCTAATATTCAGTCACCCTTTGCCACTGACCTCATTAAGTTCAGAACACTTATAATCCTATACAGCATTATTTAATGAATGTCAGACTATGTCCCTGCGGCTTTAAAAATATTTTCCGTTAACACAATAAAACGATTTACATCAGGACATGTTCTCTGACAGTTTCAAACATAAACAGGTAATGGCCAAAGAAAAACAGATTTTTTTCGTTCCCTCATTTCCTGTCAAATGTTAAATTGACAATTTCACTTTTCATCTCTCTATAATGAAGGTGTGTCTGGGGCAATTTTTTTGTCACCGATTCTAGTTCCCTGATCAAAGGCTGAACGGGAATATTTAAAGCGTCTAAAAGTTGAAGCTATTTAAAAAATAAAATATTGGCCAAGTTACGTATACAAGCTTGCAACAGTCACTTATAACCAGAGTCGTATGTCTCTTTCCAAAAATAATTTCATTCACAAACTATAAACACAGGCTTACGAATAGACGAAACGGAATAAATCTTCAAAACAATGCACACCAAGTCTATTGCCTAAAACGGTGGTCTTGTTTCAAAAATGGTGCAAAATTGTTCCTCTCCACTGTGTACCTGCCATCTACTTCAAACCGGAAAATTGTTCATATCTCAAGGGTTGTTGTGTGTCCAAGAGGAAAATTCCAACTTTCTAAAGCTATGACAAACAAAAAACAAAGAAACGAACACCGACGAACACGACACACTAAAGGAAGACGTAAAAGATGTATGAAAACGTTCAACACAAGGATTACAAATTTAAACCACTATTCTGCTATGGGTATGAGATAACTAATACGAATGGACCTCACAAGACATTGTGACATGTCTACGGAACAAAAAGTCCTACCGTATATAGGTAGAGTAGACCATGCCAAAGTAGAATAGAGGATTTAAGAGGTCGAAGAAAAAACATGTTTTCTCTGAAAAGAAATTCCGTGCAATTTCTCACACATATCTCACATATGTACCGACAGTTGGTCGGAGAATTTATAAGCCCACCCCTCTTGCATGTGAGAACAGCAGAAACACATAAGACTTTCTGTCTAAAAGCGGGGGTGGGTAACCTACCGCATCCACTCTCAAAACAACAAATCCCGATAATAGTTGGCTACGACCATCCATCTATGTCGTCCGAGAGCAACGTGCAAAACACCATAGCCGTGGCCATAGCTATGCATCTTTATGTGCCGGAGATAAATTTCCACAGTCCTCTCTCTCTCTCTGCCTCCACCCACTCAAAGGCAAAGTCGCATGAGAACCTCTTTGTTATAAGTGACCCGTAATAAGTTTCTCTTGTCTTCGGTATAGGGAAAACTTTTGCCAGGTATTTTCGCCAGCTATAGAGTCAGAGTAAGCTCAGTGTTTTCTAGGTGTCAAAAGTAACTTGTTAATATTTCCACTAATATCCTGTGTTATTGCAAACACTTTTCCGTATGAAAAGTTTTCCAGTGATTACGTCATTTGGGGGGGTTCCTATGTGGGATGGCCCGTCAGTCGGGGTGAAGAATAGACACGGACAGGTAAAGTCAGGTGAAGTGAAGTTTAAAGTGTTTATAGCTGAGCGAGAAAGATTAATTAGATAGTTTACTTAGCTATGGCTGTTGACGTTTTTGTTGCACAATGCATTGGCATGTTACTTTAATTATGGTTAATGTGTTTTCCCTTATGGGATAATCACAGTTAAATAGGTCCATTAGTCATGACCCCTTAGGTCAGTTATCGCATTCTCCTTCTCATTCCTACGGCTATTTGGTTACTGGGGGCGCGCAATTAGTTCGATTGCGTAATGTTTTAAGGAATGGTATACTAACTACCTAATAATTGATATTTAAGAGTATCTATACCTACTCAAATCGGGTCAAGAGAGGATTTGCCCTGAAGCACTTATTTGTACAGATATAAATTTATCATGTGGCGTTTCATTTAATAATTGTTATTTATTGGCTTGGGTAATGGTGAAAACGGGGAAAGGCAATAATTGACTTTATTGGCAATTCAATTTTCATTAAATTTTTGTTAGTATGTGTTTGTGTATATTTACTAGGAAAGCCGAGCGGCCAACATTTTAACTCAATCTAGGGAAAGGTTAGCTATTTATATAGGTAGGTAGTTTTCAGGCACGTAGCCAGGGGGGGGGGGGCTTGAGGGGCTGAATACTTACTTTAGAGCTATCTTGCTCACGGTTTTAGCGACGTTTCCAGTGACCACGGCTATAGTGTTGAAAGAACCCTTACAACTATGAAAAGGATTAGAACAGTGTCCCGAAGCGTTATGGAGAGATTAAACTCACTTGCTGTGATATCTGTTCATTCGGATATTAATGTGGACCCAGATAAGGTGATTGATCTCATGTCAAAAAAAATAAAGACGTCTTCTGCTTTGAACAAATGGCCCCGTTCCATTGACCGCTAGTCGCCTAGCACATAATATCCCTGATGGAGGAACGCTGGCGCTAGAGATCTAGCAGTTCATTTTGCGCTAGATAGAAAAATTTGGAGCAAAGCCAAAAATTGAGATATTTGGCTTAGACTCAGTATATGGAGGCATACTTACTTTGCCTTTTTGTCAACAGAACGTAACTGCATTTGTGTTATGTGATATAACTTTGACATTTTTTAAAATCACGCGGAACTTAGTTCAATTCAATTGTGAATCGGCAGTTCATTTTGAGTCATTCGTACAATCAAACAATTAAACTGTATTTATCTGATATTACTGTCAAATAATAATTTTCCGAAGAAGCCTATAAATATGCAACGTCTTCTTTTTTATCATTCTATTTTACATGTAGCCTATTAATATTCATTCATTCATTTTCAAATGGGCCGCTTATCCCTTAAGTGGGTCGAGGGTGTAGGTAGGTGGACCCTCCATAACTCTCGATTTTCCGCCATCGACTCTAAATCATCTCTACCCCATACGGGTAGAGGACAGATTATGGACTTGAGCTAAAAATCTCATCATGGGTCTACATAGAGGACGCCTGCTTGATGGTACGGACTCCATAGCACGTTTTAGGATCCTGGTTAGAGACAAGCGTTTAACGTAACCAAAATTACATAAATGTTGCGCAATTACTTCTCTGGACGGAGCGGTCCATTCCTCGGTGGTTTAGCCTATTAATATGCAATGCATTAATTCTTTCTTTGTCCATTCTATTAGTTAGCAATTCTGTATTTTGATAATTTTTATTATTTGTGGCAAAAACAAAGTACATACGGAAAATGATCTACGGGAATTCATTTCGCATCTGGTCCATATTTCATAGAATTCAGTTTTGAAAGATGATAATTTAGTATCAGGAGAGACTGCAACGATGTTCAGTACACTGAAGGCTTTATCAAATTAAAAAATACTACTGGTTCTACTACTGCCATCTTTATAGTTAATAGTGCTTTGATATTCCAGAATTTTCATTCGTTCCGTCATTTAGTTTCCACCAGGCATTTCAGTCAAATGATCTCGGAGGAGCGATCTTATTTTCTGATTTTATAAAAAATTAAATCAGGCAGATGCAAACCGATTATTGATTGATACATTCGATTCGAAAATTAAGTCTTAATGCTTGTTTTCGAGAAGCGGCAGAAAATGAGAAAGTTTCAATCAACTGATTGCTTTAAAAATCTTATTTTTATCAACTAAATGCGAGGATCTTTGAGTGATCCTCGATTGATCCGTGTTTTAACCAAAATTATTATATCTGGGTTACAGAATCGTTGAGAATTTAACATATTTCTATTAACTAAATAATATAAAAAAAAAAACCCTAAAAAGGTCCTCAATTGATCTACCTTACAGAATTGTGAATATAAAAAACTACTCCGTAGGGGAAAAAGGACAGATTTTTAATACTTAAAACGTTTGCTGTAAACGTAGGTATTTTTTATATTTTATAGAAAATTCCTGATAAACGGTAATGTGTACGATATATTTGTTTTCGTATTTCTATACTCTATAGAAACTACCTAAATTTTTGAGATCTTGCTACATACATACAACATACCTCTTACCCTGAATTCACACTTTTATTTCCACCTTAACGTTTTTCGCCCAAGCATACTCATTGTCTTGACTTAAAAGTCATTGTCGAAAGGCGTTGGCCGTATTTAAGAATCTAGCCAAAGTAAGTCGACTTGTCTGGATTCAAATTTACCTGAATGTGAAAACTAACTTAAATTGTCGGTATGTCACTTCTTGACAGCTGTGATTTTGTATTTGTATAGACGTCAGAAGTAGTGATAGTGAAATAAATTATTTGATTCTGCCGGCAAAAGTTGTGAAATACAATTATTCTGAAATTTACCACTCAAAAGGAATAAAAATGAAGAAGAAGATCAATGCGTTTTTTTAAATAAAAATTAATTAAAATAAAAACAGCATTTGAACACTTTTCTTTTAATTATTCCAAATATTATGTAGGCAAACAGATTTGTAGGGGAAATCTTACGTCGGTAGGGAATTTTTGGACGCGTGGTAGGTATTTTTATTTTTTGAATGTACCATCACTGCCTGGGTATGTCCAAATAAAATTGTAATCATGCCTAGGAGCTGAATCTAAAAATAAAAAAATAAAAAGCAGCAACTGATCTTCGCAAATTTTGGTTTGGAAAAATATATTGTTTTCGTGAAATTGTAG
Organism: Cheilosia scutellata; assembly: GCA_955612985.1. Lineage (NCBI taxonomy): Eukaryota > Metazoa > Arthropoda > Insecta > Diptera > Syrphidae > Cheilosia > Cheilosia scutellata. Next base: position 80,780,632 of record OY015311.1, read on the forward strand.
CGAGTCATAATTCCGATCAACTGATATTTGAATTAAGCGATATTTTGTTTTTAAGATAGATTCTAAATACTTGAGCACTCAGGCCAATCCCGGTCCAATGACCAAACAGAAAGCCCTTTTTTGGCGTAGTCGTGGAGAAACCCAGCTTAAACAAAGCCATGCTAATTTTCCTCATCCCTGCCAAACTCGTGCGATGACGATGGAGTAATCCCGCTGCTCCATCAAAGTCGGAAAGAATGTCACAGAACACTTTGCTATCGAAAAAGGTTTAAGATAAGGTGACGCGCTTTTGTAACTTTTTTAATATCATTCTTGAAGCAAATGTACGGAACTCTGAAGCCACCATCAGCGGACATCGGCGACCCGGGTAAAACGTTACAATAGACAGATATAACTTGGAAGCAATTAAAGTCTTTGTCTACCTATAGGCTCTAGGTACAATTACCTCGCAAATGACATCGGCGCTGAGTTCAAGCGACGAATCACTCTTACCAATCGCTCTTATTTCTTAGAATTCAGCAGCTACCTAAGAAGTAAATCCCTCTGTCCCAGAACCACGGAGATATTGTACAAGACCTTTATCATCCCGTTTCTTCTGTATGCACCACAGACAGACTCTTTGACAGAAAAATTCTTTGAGTGATTTTTGGTCCAGTTTGTATCGATGGAGTGTGGAGGAGAAGATTCAACGGCGAGCTTTACGGACGTTGGCCTGATAGAAAGCTCAAAATACAGCGACTGAAGAACATCGCACCAGCCCAACCAGTCCAAAAGGGTCAATTCGCAGCTAAGAGCAGCCGCCGAGATGAAAATGCGCCTCGTCAGAAAAGATGATTTTTCGCCCAAAATCGTTGTCCAATTCAAGCTGCTCTAAGGCCCAAACTGTCAAGCTAGGTATTAGGAATAGGATGATCGTCCGGCTTTAATTGCTGAGTCAAATGGACCTTGTAAGCGAATAATCCGAGATCTTTGTGCAGAATTCTCCTCAATGTAGTGCGTAAAATGCTTAGCTGTTGAGAACGATGGCGAGTTGATGTTCGTAAATTGAGTCTCACACTCTCGGTTACAGTAGCCACATTCTCATCAGGCGCGGTGGGTGCTTCATTTCGGCCAAAACTTTTTTTCAAACAAACGCACTGTTTGGGCTACACCAACACTCACTTTGGAAATAAGTTTTCAATATTTCCCAACGTTGTTCAAGCGTAAAGCGACTCATTTCGTTCCGCGGAAGTATGATACCGACTTTCTGTCAAGATTTCGAGCGGGAAACAGCTGCTGTCAGTGTCAAAATAAGCTATGCTTTAAAAAGAAACCTTTAGATGGCCCACCCTGAACGGCATCACAAAAACCAACGAATTGGTCGAATTTAATGGTTGGTTGTGTTTCGAATTGTTTGGTCGCAGTTTAGCGACGCCCATAATTTGCCCTTAAATCACGAAAAAAAGATATGACAGAACAGTGGGATTTTTCTCTTCAAATCTTTGTGGCATTGGGGTAATTATTTTATGCCTCTATTATGTAAGACAACTCAACTCAACTTAGTAACTTAGTAATAACTTAGTTGAGTTGAGTTGTCTTCAATTCAACTCAACTTTCACACAATCCAAACTAACTAACAACTTATAGACAACCACTACCATCTTTGTTGTGTTTTGACAGACAACTTTTCTATCAATGTTGTGTATTACAATACGGACAATACCGAATTTTGAATTAAATAAAACCAAGTGACAACTCAACTTTAGTTGTAGTTGTCTTACATAATTGGGGCATTAAGTCCTTTAATTGATCTGCAAGGATGTATTAACTGTAATAACTATCTAGTGCGGCTACTCAGCTTTTACATCTCTGAATATCCGTCAAATGTTTTCTGGTCCAACTCTGATATCCTTAATTTGTTAGGAGTTATGTTAAAGGTTTTTTTACAACTGCTAAACAATATTTATTGACTCTGACTTTAAAAGACCTCGGAGAATACAATAAAAAAATATGGTTGTGGGAAGCTAGGTAAAAAGTCTTGTATGAACCTGTTTGTCCAACTATAACTATTAGCGAAATGAGAATCAGTTCAGTCCCCGGTTTAGTCGCTGTTTTTTGGTAAAGAATTCGTACTACTTTGGCTTTTTGTCATCTGAAAACAGCTATTAAATTGATATTTATTTCGCTTTAAAAATGTTTTTCGAAACATACCACAAACATTGTCCTGGGGGCTGCTGGGGAACCCTTAATTTAGGAACTGCACTCGAGCTATATTTATTATTCTCCAAGGAGGACCATTTCAAAGTTTGAAAACTACAGAAGAATGAGTGGGTGTTTCTATTTCAGAAGAGCTAATAACACCAAATGCCCTTTTATTTCTTATCGACACATTTCAATTAAACCATTCATCCATCCATTTATCTAGTTCCCTTTGTAACATTTTCCATCAGCAACAGCACAAATAATAATCAAAGCATTCTAACATGTCAAGTGTGTCACTGCTGGCTGGGTACAAGACTAGTGCACCGCACAACCTCCTATCTCATTCAATTTACCTTGTTCAAACCAACGCACACTTAAGGGTAAAACTACTGTCCCACTTTGTCCTGTATCCCATACTCATAGCCTGGCTGTGAAATTGAATACACACAAAAAATGTCAACTGAGGTAACTCAACCCAACGCACCACAATGTTTGCTCATGTTCCATGTTACATAATATGTCAACCTCGAGGAAATAAAAATACCTTCCGTATTGCACACTATTAGTAAAAGGTATACCCAAAAGGGTCCACCAAACAATTTAATAAATGTAATGACAAAAGGCTTTTACCGATGTCCAAACATTAGAGCACATTGGAAAACATATGAGGGCAACAGCATACAAACATAAGAAACAAAACAGGATACTTTTATGTTATAATTGTTTTTTTTTTTTACAGGAGTGTACTTAATTATTTTAAAATTGACTGATTTTTTGTTGTTTTTGTTTTTTGCAGAATGCCCATCAGCGATTGATGGTATGGAACGATTCGCATGTCCAACACCTGATCTGCAAGGACGATATCGTTGTATAGATGATCATGTGTTATGTGACGGGTTCATTGATTGCCCGGAAGGCGAGGATGAGGACAGACAGTCGTGCATGTTCTACAAAACGGTAAGTTGAATTCCTTCACAATGACAGTAGGAGCTGAAATGACCCAGACCTAAATTCGTAAAAGTAATTATTCAACGAAATGTCTGAGCCTGAAAAAAGGGATACACATTTTACGGCGCCATTATGTGGCATTTTGTTTAGAAATTCCTTTTGTACGCATTTTGGGAAAGTGTCCCGTTTTTTTATAGAGTCTATTTTATGTTTATCCTTTGTGACTTAGGGGGTGGGCAAAAGTAAATCTTTATAAATTATTCGATGATAATAGGAACGTCCTTTAAAAGCGAATGCGTTTGGGCTTGTATGTTTTTTTATATAGTACGGGTCAATGTCATGACAGCGAAAGGGTTTGTGTTTGATGATTGAAGCGATTGAGCAAGGGTTGAAGCTATTATTCGTATATGATATACAGTTTAGTGGGTCATTGGGGTCATTATATTGTATGCTATAGTGCAACCCATTACAAATTTATGTGGCGTTCAAGTGATTATAGATGTAAGGATTACTTAGGATCAGAACCTTAAGAATTTAATATGCATACATGGTTATGGAATGTAGGAATACATTTTATGCGATATCCTTAAAAGGTGTAGCACAGCAAGGGCAGTATTATTAGTTCCTAAGACCTTTGATAAATACGGTCCCTTAACGAGTCTTCAACTTGGACTTCTTTAAAACTAATAACTAAGTAATTTTCTATTTTCTTCCCAACAGACGAAAGCTCACTTAGACGTGTTAGCTGATGCTCTCCTCAGATGGGCGCGAGGCCGTTAAACAGCAGTGTAAAGATTGGATAGTGTGTAAAAAAAACCAAGCCAGCAAGAAACCAGAATAAGAAAACTGCAAGTATATATAAACCTAATTATTATGTAAAAATGAAATAATTATGTAAAAAAAAAGAAGACTAAAACCCAACACTAAAATCTCAATAAATCACAACTATGTATGTATAACTAACAAAAAGAAAAACATAACGACTGGTCAAGATAGTTAAACCAAAACCATTTAACCTAAAAAATAATCCTCCATCATAAAAGGATATACAAAAACAATATCAATGTGAAAAACTAAATTTTAAAAATGAAAAAATACATCCAGTAGTTGATTTCCTCCAACAAAAAACCTAATAAAATTCCATGAAAAATAAGCCAAAATTATATAAATAGAAATAAAAGAAAACACACTCCGTAAAAAAACAATCAAAATTATTTTAATATCCAAATTATGTACATGTATATGTTTTTAATTTTCTTTTACAATTTTTTATTTCCACCTACTCTTATTTTGTAGTATGGACATTAAAAAAATAAAAAACTATTCTCATGGATAAGGCAGCTATTGTAGATAAGTAAATTTAAACAAAACATACAAAAAAAAATTATAATAATATTATTATACTGTAAAATCTAGGATTTTAAATTAAACAAAACAAGAAAACGTATTTTTTCTTTAGTTTAAGTTTGTTTTTTAATTTAATTTGAGTTGTTTTCTCTCTCTATCTATGTTAGAAATTAATTCGTTAAACTAAATTTTAAACAATTAATTTAAATTACAAAGGACGAAAATAATATTAAACCTTAAACTCTTAAAAAAATAAAAACAAACAACAAGGACGTTATATAAATTCATAAATAGTTATATTTATATTTATTATTGTATGTAAAATACTTTTCTGTGATTCATTTAAATGTAAATTATATATACACAAAAATATTAACATTAAACAAAACAATTATTACTATAGTTAAATGTAAAAAAAAATAACAACAACAACATAAAATCATAAACAACGTCTTGCAACCGATTGGAATGATTTCAACAAAAAAGTATATATAATATATAATACTACAAACTTGACTGCAAAAAAAAACATAAATAAATAGGCATAAAGCATAAATATAAAAATATTCTAATAAAAAAAAAAACGAAAAAATTATAAAATAACATTTATGTTAAATAAAACGAAGAGAAAAACAACAATCAATTGTGAAACAATCATTATAACATCTAATTATATCGGTTGTGGATTTCTTTTTTATTTAAAACAAAATTATTCTTTGCTTTCTTATATTTGTTTTGTTTGTGAAGTAAAAAGAATTTATAATGATAAAAACAAAAAAAAAACACATTTTTCAAACGATCTTCATAAAGGATGAATAAGTTTTTATTTTATTTCTTTATTTTAAATTTAATTTTACCTAAAGAGTGTTAGGAGAGTCTTGGACTGGAGGGACAGCAACTTTATGCAGACACTTTTATTTACCACTACCAATATTTTGTTGCTGAATTTAAGAAGCAACAGAGGTAAATATTTATTTAGAGAAAGGTCTGTTATGGTAACTTGGGTTCGAGAGTAGGAGTAGGACTGCTGTTGTTTTAAAGTATTTTTTTTTTCTTTGTTCTTCTTCCTTTATTTCGATCTATAAAACTAGTCAGCGTTTGGGTTGATAACAAGGATAATTTTAAAAATGTATTGTTACAGTCATGACTTCCATTTATGAACCCTTTTTTTTCAGCGTGCCAGGGTTATTGTATTCCGCGCGACATATGAAATATTTCTTTATAAATTTTCTGTCTAATTTAGTTTATTTTATTTAAATAATTCAAACTAAGATCGTTCCATGGTCGAAATTCGACCACATAGACTTAAACGCAACGCATCATGCAGAACAGAATTGACAAAGAACTCCGGTGAAACCTTCCCTTTTTTAATTCTGCTTAACATAGAGTTCTCTAAGGGAATCCGTGTTGCGCACAGTTTTTTTGTTGTAACCAAGGCAATTGAAAATATACATATTTTTTTAAATATAATAATTTTGGGCACATCTGTAAATGATAAGCTTAAATTTGCCAAAAAAAACAATACAATTCGTCAACATTAAGTAGAGTAAATATGTACCACAAGAAAAAGTTTCAGCCATAGAAATCCTTTTATTCTCTGTTTCATTCGATCGATTTTACTTTAGCTTCAATCAGAGTAGAAATCTGCTTTCGAAAATGAATTCACGCAGTTTTTCAGTAAAATGATAATGAACCCTCGAAACTTCGAATGTAAACAGGTTATTTGAATGCACTCTCGTTTTGACCGAATTTTAGAATTAGCTAAATATTGGCTATAGTGGAAACAAAAAGCAATTTATTTCTGATAGATGCAACTTTTCCCAGTATCTAACTCAGATAATGAACCGCTTCTGTCAATCGGAACTCAGATTGTGAGCAGTTCATTTGAGTAAGTGTTTTTAATTCAAAGAATTCGTTCAGAAAAAAAAAATGTTGTTGTGACCCAGGTGATTTGAAAAAGAAATTTGCCAGTAGTCTTCATTATTATTTAATTAACCGCTTTCTGTCAAAACTCAAATGGGCTCATTCACTCATTCGAGGGAACTCTCTGAATTAAGTGAAAATTTATAAATGAGCTCAGTTATTTTTATACCCGGTACCACACTGTGGTGAGGGTATATTCACTTTGTCATTCCATTTGTAACGCCCATAAGGAGGCGTTGTAGGTTTGACAAACTATATATATTATTGATCAGCATCACTTTCTTAGTCGATCTAGCGATGTCCGTCTGTCTGTCTGTCCGCACGATTACGGCCGTAATTTAAGAGCTATCGACTTGAAATTTGGTACGTAAGCTTTTATCCACTAGACTGAGGCTAAGTTCGAAGATGAGCAAGATCGGATTAAAACTACTACTACCTCCCATACAAAAATATCAGATTTATATAGCTTTTTATGTTAAAAATTAAATTTTAATAGCTAGAGTAAAGATAGCAAGTTTAAACTTTGCACATATTGTTTTAATAATATTTAAAAAATTTTGACAAAAAATGAGCTTGGTCGAATAAAAAGTACCCATACCTCCCATACAAATATATAGTTTTTTTAATACTAAAATATTTTTTTTATTTTACAATAATATAGTACCGGGTATTTGAGCTTCGGCATAGTCGAAGATAATTGTCTTACAGGTTTCTTTTGTGCTATTTTTCATGCATAACATTTCAATGTGATAATCAAAAACTGTCAATTGCAAGCTTGGCTTTCTGAGCGGAAATGCCCACAAGGCAACAAAATACACGTACGAATTGATGCAAAGCCTAAACTGTCTAAATACACCATAGAAAAGTAGTAAAAACTTAAGACAGTACTTAGCAACTACAGAGACTTCTCTACCACTTAAAGGATATAGCATCTCGAAAGTCGTTAACGTCATTACCAGGTACTGCATATTAGGTAGACACGTGCAAAAACTTTGTCTACCGTACAATGACTTCTGAAAAAGCCCCATAGATGAAGAGGAGGATGAGTCGATCACCCACTTTCTTTGCAGCTGCCCTGCCCTAGCCAATCTAAGAAAAATTTACTTAGGGATCCATTTTTTTTTCTTTTTTATTTTCAAATATCTTAATGATCTTTCGTACCTTCATAAACTACTGCAAATAGCTTGCATGAGTAGCCAGTTAAGGAATCAGTCACCTCCCAGCCCAGTGAGTTGACTAACGACCTGAGAGCTTCTCTCAAACAAACAAACAAGCAACTGTTGATTTTCCTATAGACCCTGACCTTGGCAGGCACATTGTTGGGCAACCATTGTTTTTTTTTTTTAATAATTCACTGCGCGTTTCTCCAGCCACCACACCGAAAAGGGGGTGTTTATGATTCGGAACCCTCTTTTTAAATAGAGAAAAAAAAAACAAGTTCGAAACAGCTCTTAGTTTGAAAATAACATTTGCGAAGAAGGCATCTTTATACAATTTTTAAGTAGTTTGAACGTAGGTACTTGGAAACGGGCTTCATATAGCAAATCTTACAATTTCTGACATGCACTGCTTTAATGTAAAACTTGGTGACAGAAGATGATTTTCAGCAAATTGAGCTGTCGTTTACATCTTCGGGAATAGTTTCCCTAAACTTACAACTCAAAGTGTAAATGAACCGAATTGGATGGGCTAAGTTTAAGTTTATACACTTTAACCATTTATGTACTGCGTCTTAAAAACTAACAGCCTTATTTATAAATTTTATACACTCTCTATTATAGCTCTAAACGCAAAAATCTCATATATATTTTTGTGTTTAGACCTATTATAGAGAGTGTATAAAGTTTATAAATAAGGCTGTAAATGTTTACTTAATGTTTTTCATGGACCGAAACTGTTCCAATTGACAGCACTGTCACCGAAATCTTAGCAAATTCTTCGACTTTAAGGCTATGATTGTTCAGATTAAAAATGTCACTCCTTTTCATCGCTCTCTTAAAACTCTGGTAATTTTTTCTCAAAAGCAAAATTTAACTCACATGTATTTGACGTTATTATTTAACAAAAAAAACATAAAAAAAACGCACTTATCAAAAAAGAAAAAAAGGAAAAAAACCCACCTTTAAGAACACATTATTCCATATTAACAAAATACTAAAATATAAACAAAAAAAAAATCACCTTAAAAGAAGATTTACCCGATCCTTGCACAGAATGGAATTTTTCTCGGTAGTTATATAAAAGAAATAAAAAAAAAACACAAAAATATATATTTAACAACAATTTTCCTAAACGCATTGACAAAATAATATTAAAAAAAAGAAAAAAAAAACAAAAAAGAAAATCATAGAAAGAACAAATATATTTTTGGCCTATTTTTATATTAACAACAACAAAAGAGAAAATACAAATTTAAAGAAATACTTATAACAATTTTTACAACTAACAAATTATTATTTGATTTTTTCAAAATAAAATTAAACTACGCATATAAAAGACTTATAAAATAAAACAAAACAAAAATATAATAATGTACATTAAAATCAAACAAGAAAATAATAACAAATGCTTGGCCTTATTTACAAGATATTCTTATTGGTTTTTTGTTTATTTATTTTCTTTTGTCCTTACGAAGATCGATAAATTCTTTTAATTTTTTTTTTCCTTTTTATTTTTGTTTTATTTTCACAAACTTTAACTTAACCCTAAAATAAAAATGAAAAATATATACCTACATTTAAATGTATGTTAAAATTAAATATATAAATAGTATTCAACAAAAAAAAAACATGTGTACATTCCTAAAAAAAACATTTTTTTTGTGGTTTTAATTTCATTAAATAGAATTTTAGATGAATATTCATAGCCAAGTTATAGCCACTTAATAGATGTCATTGTAAATTTTCAACCAAAATAAAATATGATTACACTATTTTTGTTAAGTATTTTAGGTAAACAAAAAAAAACTCAATGAATATACTCAAAGTACTCGAATGAACAACAAAAAAAAACACATACACACAAACAATGAATTACAAAAAAACCAAAGACTTAAAACGAGCAAACAAAAAAAAACAACTGGACTTGAAAAAATATTTCCAAAACGAAAAATACAAAAACACTTTTTGAAAATCTCTCCGAGTCACGGACTATTGAAAATCTATTTCTTTTAATTCCTTTTTTGATATTGGAAGAAACAAAATTATTAAAAACGCAATAATGCTCTCTCTCTCTCTCTCTAAAATATATCACTATATCTACTCTGTTTTCCTTAGTATCTAATGCTTAGCTTTTGGTTTTATTTTGTTTTATAATCCACATTTAATTTGCTATAGTCGTTTGCATGTCATTGTCAATTGTGTAAGAAATCGTTTGGCATAGAGACGGGCAATATTTTTTTGTTTATTAATCTAAGCAGAACCATCCTGAATATTGCAATAATTTATCAAATTTTAACTGCAACAATATGTATTCCTCTATCTTTAGCTAAAGACGTCAACTACGAAAATAGTTTGAAAAGGTAAGGCTAAAAAATAAATACATCATGGGTCTCAAAATGTGTTCCAAAAACCGTTGAAATATTTCCCTATCCAAATAACAGATGGCGTCGCATGTACATTTCCTTATGAGTTCATGAATGTCCTCTTCTCTTCTATTCAAAATAGCACGATTACTCGTAGCCAAAAAAAAGTTCACTTTTGACAGCGTCATAACTGTCAAATATATTCAGCAGTTTTCTATGACATGTCATAAAACCAGTAACAGCCAGTAACAAAAAATCGTTGAAATATTTGACTTTCTTAGACAAGACAAAGAGGGCGTCATATACACAGTGAGTTCGTGGGTAAAAGAAAAAACTTCAAAATTGACTGCTAGTGACCACTATTCAAAATCAGTTGAAACACTGTATTTCTACAAACAAGACATAGATGGCATCACAATCATGTAGATTTATACATATTTATTTTCTTCTATTGAAAACAGTGAAATAAATTATTATCAAGTATATAACGTCAAAAATCAGAATTAAGATAATGTCCAAAATTGGCTGCACCACATCAACTCATGTTAGAGACTAGTCAGTTACCAAAATCAGTTGAAAATTGTTACTACCTCAAATAGATAGATGGCGTTACATGAAGCTAGTGATTTCATAAATGACCTCTAAATAAAAACACAAAAGGTCAAGCCTACGCTTAAAATTAAAAAAAAAAAAAAACTAAAAAGCCACAAAAACATCGAAAACATAAGTTTGTCAATGCCCTAATCATCCGCCTGTAGTTTGCAAAAGTCCCCTTATTTAGTTAGCACTTTTCGCATCAATCTTAACGACCGCCACTAACTAATATTGTATAAAGGTCTGCTCCAAGCAACGCGAAAGCGGTAGCGTGAGCGGGTAATAACAACATGGCGATGACAACATATCCCACCGTTTCCCTTGCGAAATTCGCTTGGTTTGGGCAGACCTTAAACGACACCTTTTTAAAAGCGTCAAATTCGTTGGTTCGAGACTGGAGTTGCTATCAAATATTTATGGGTCTATAAAAAGAGTAGCATTCGTGTCAATTAATTTTTACAGTCATAAGTGAAGTTTTTGGAAAAAATATTTCTCCACCACAAAAGTCATGGATTACGAAAAAAACAAATAGAAACCTTAAAAAAGTTGTACGACTTTTGAATAAATTTACGATGCTTCGTTTCTAATCAGGCTAAATAAAAGAGAAAGTACTAAAATACTTTGAATTTAATTTATGAACGTTGCATTGATTGATAGTTATCGAATACCTATACTACAATCGAATATGCAGGCAGAATGCGGTTTTATGGAGAACAATTTATTTTATTATTTTAGCTTCTGGTATAACATTTTTTATGTAACCAGTCAAAATTCGATTAAGAAACATTTTCGTCAAATATGTTGCATCATTTTACCCAAAATAACATTACATTACGTGATTGCTGATTATCCAATATGGTGATTGCTGATTACTATTCTGTGATGAACTCACACCCTATACTATACAACCTAAAATTAAATTATTTTAGCATTTTGCTACTATTTTGACCTTTAAATGTTTTTTTACATGTCACTATTGAAAGGACAACTTACTTACTTAAGGTGGCGCTACAGTCCGGGGTGGACCTGGGCCACAACCAACAAGCGTCTCCAGCCAGCACGATCTTTGACCAGCTGTCTCCAACGCTAAGTTGATTAAGGTCCCATTCCACTTGCGTGCACCACTTGAGTCGCGGTCTTCCTCTACTGCTCCGTCCATCGGGTGTGAATGCGAAGATCTTCCGGGCCGAAGCATTCGCGTTAATTCGATCTACATAACCCAGTCACCTCAGTCGTTGAACCTTCACTCTTCTGGCTAGGTCGATGTCGCTATACGTCGTTGTATCTCCTCCTCCATTCACCGTCTATGAATACGGGACCAAAAATTACTCGAAGAGTGACCTCATCCGCTTCTGATAGAGTCCATGCCTCTGCACCATAAAGTAGGACAACTACTTCTATAAAATTGTCAGAACAAATAGCGGACTTTTGAACAATTTTGACAAATATTTCGAGTTGAAAAATAAATTTAGTAAATTCTGCCAACAAATTTGTCAAATTTCCTAAAACCTATTCACAGATGATTGCTGCTTTTTTGACAAGACAATTTTTAGCACAACTTTTCTGATAACGTGTTTTTGTATTCCATGTCCTCTCGAAATTGATTTAAATAAATAAAATTCCAATTTGGCAACACTTTTCGAATAAACAAAATTTAGCCAAATATTACCATAATCTAGGAAATATAGGGGCGAAGTTATAATTTACGAAAAGTGTTCGCTCGCGGCCCAGGTAACCAAATTTAAAATCTACAAATTAGTTTTTATAAAAATGTTGATTAAATTCTGCGAACTTGATTTATGGATGGTTTTAAAATAGACAGTTTTCATGGACCGAAACTGTTGCAATTGGCAGCACTTATCCAGTAAGTCAACGAAATCTTAGCAAAATCTTCGACTTCAAGTTATGAATCTTATTACAATAATATTTTTATAGAAAAAACGCGTTAAAGAAGTTAAAACTACTCTTATTTTGTATACCTTCGACAAAAAACAATTTTTTTTTAATTAAGGACATTTACGCTTTCTCCGGCTCTCAAAAAGCCTAGGCAAACATTTTCATACATAATTATTCTCATAGACAAAAATACATGAAGAGAATGCCACATTTTGACCTTTTAAATTCTTGTTAAATATTTTTCGATCTATCGATATTTTGAACTGTCTAGAATTTGATCTTCTGAACCTCGTTTTGACATGAATATAGGCTTAAAACTCTTGCAATGTGAGCAGTAACTCAGCGGTAAGTGATTTTAGACAAAATCATAAATTACACAGTTTTTTTCACTACCCCACGTCTCGTGAATGTCTGAGAAACGGCTAAGAGTAATTTAGCCCTGCGAAAGGTTGTCAATTAAGGATAAATTACAGGGATTGGATTCTGTAAAAAAACGAAACGAAACCGCTTTCGTTTTCACTAAACTTGTCTCTATAATATCTGCGGCAATAGACAGAGACTGCTATTGTCGAAACGATATCGTTTGATAGTTTTCATTTCAATGCCTACGGTCCCATATGGACCCTCTGTACCTACCTAATGGTAACGAAATCAAAAGATAAAGGCTCGTATTGTAAATTAAAAGAGGATGTTTAGAATGAAAATCCAAATACATATGTAATGTATACCACGTGATAGCTTAAGAATCAAAGAATTTATTTCACCTAGTGGTGACTGGAATGTCAAACGGACGTAGTGGGGTGGAGTAGGTATGATGCGACACATCTATACATTATTTTCGAATCAGTGAAATTGTGATGCTCGATATGTAATTGTTGACATATTTCCTGTGGAAAATATTAGTTCTGAGTTGCATTCAAATTGATGGGAAAAATGACATCTCCTCCTTTATGAGCCTCTGTGACGACAGCGCCAGTTTTATTGATGTAGTATAGACGTCAAATTGGGCAATTGTTATTTCCCAAATTCATTCGTTTCCGATATGATTGGAAATAAAACGATATTTTGTCCAATATTGTAGACGTAGTCACGTCATCTGTCATCTGTCACCTGTCAGCGATTACGATACTCCTCGATATTGTTGAACAAATTCATTTCAAGGTAATCAGTAATTACTGTCCCCTAAAGTTGACTAACTATCCCTCAAGTAGCAACAACAAAATTAAAACAACTTGCCGCAGTAGGTGACAAAGCTGTTATCAGAAATCACAACCTATCAAACCGGCCGGCCGGCTTTGGGCCTTAACAAATCATAAACAGCTTAAAGACAATTCTCATTTCATTGATTCTACCCCCGGGCGAAATTTCATCATTCCTAGCAATACTACAGACACATACGCATACCTACCTCAGACACAACTAAATCCCTCAAATATTAATTATTTATGTCAAGCCACATACTGACATACTACACACATCTATAAGTATTCATAATGCTTTCGGCTTTCATCGTCATTCCCATAATCATATATCTCCAACAAGTTTATTTATTACATGCAGGAATCTGATTCTCAATAGATATTTATTTATGTATCTATAAGATATGGATGGATACCCAGCATCTTGTATCGAAACCCCATGGCAGATAATGTCACTTTCCGCTTCTCTCTCTATTAAGCATATCATTCATCATTATGCGATAAATTTCATGTATGAAACCACAAAATCAAATTAACCAACTCAAATTGGGAGTAGACTACTCGTAGCTCTATTCCCGCACCTGCAACGTTTTAGTTTTCATAGTTGATTAATGAATTTGTATAGTCCACAAAAAATAATTAAATTCACTCGAAACAACTCTCAGCTGATCCTGTGCAAAATGAGGGAACGTTTTTAATAATATTATACATCTCACCATAAAATATAAACCAAGCAAATTATAATAGTAGTTTTGTAGTTTGTAAAAAAAAATATATTAATTAAAGTACATACAACTTATATATTTGCAGATTATATAGAGTTTAGAATATTTTTTTCTGACTAGATGTTTCACAAATCTACACACAAATAAATAAATAAAAAAAAACCTTTGAATTGAATGTTTTGATAGAAAGCGCACACAACAAAAAAAAAAAACTTTAGACAAGTGCAACAATTTAGAACACGAATAGAATGAAAGAAAAAAAAATAAAATCAATTATCCATAAAACTTATAATTAATTGTTGTAATCTTTGAGAGTTTTCCATGCAGAAAATTCAACTTTTGTCGAGTAGATTTAAATGTTTAAAAATAAAAAGAAAATACAAAAAAATATATATAAAAAAAAATTAATATTTAAAATACATTTATTATGAAAGGAAAAACGGATTAGGTACGCAGAGCTTTGCCGAGAGTTGTTACGCGTTCAGAAGGGTAAATTTCCTTTCTCAAAATAAATTAGATTGTAATTAGAACGTCATGCATGAATTCATGTACAAAGGAGGCTGAATGTCAAATTAATTAAATAACTTAATCCCATCTACCCCATATTCCTAATGAAAAAAAAAAAAAAACAAAGTTACATCTTAATTTGACGTTCATTTTGTATCTGGATTCATCCAATCACATTCGAAATAAATAAGGATTAAGTATTTCATAGCATTAAGGATTTCAATTTTTTTTTCTGTGAGGGAGGAAATTTCCCTCAAGCGACAAATTTTGTGGACTTACAGGTACATAATCAATTTCCGGTTCTTTCAAGTATTAAAATGAAAAAAAAAAACGAAATAAAATCAATTAAGATCAGCGAAAGCTATTCCTTTGGCTTCCTTCCGATTTGAAAGTGGAACTTACTCTTTCAATGGGTATTTTCACTTTTACAATTTGTTAGGTATTTCTCCGCAAGCGGATATAAACAGTAAACACCCACGCAACGGGTGAGAACAAAAATACAAACAATTAAAAGTTTTAGAGGCTTAGAAGTGGTTTTTTGGGGATGACTTTCAATTGATGTGTGGGGTTTTAAGTATCACAGGTTATTGCTAAAGTTTTGCTATATGGCCAAAGTTTTAGTTGCTTGTATAAGCACTTAAGTTGATTATTTTTAAGGGTCCTTCTTATGGCTTTAAAGACTTGTTTTTATTGCCCTTGTAATCATACATACGAGGGGGATATTTTTTTTCTTAAATCATATATTGTATAGTATACATATAATTATGGGAATGACGATGTGACTCATGAAGTAGGTACTACAAGGAAATAAATTTATATTTGGTTCCTAATGTTGTTGCCGGAGGGAAGTTAGAAAATCAGCAGGGAATGCCAAATTATTTGCCCTACGAATTAGAACTCACAAGGACTTGTGATTGTTAGAAGCTGGGACTGGGGTTTTTTATTCACCTCTTCCATAAAGTAATTTATTTACTTTTTTTAAAGCACACAGTTTACGTTGATGTAAAGTAACACTTGTCACAGTTTCACTTAAAGCAGCAGTTGGGTACATTGTGTCCATTAGGGAAACCATCCATACCTTTTGAAGGCAAAATTATCATGAATTTAGATCTCTTATTGCTGACCACAGACCATGGTTCTATTGTGCGTGCCTGCACTTTATAGATTGATCCTATGTTTGGTCTACTCTTTATATCCATATACGCCAATCACCATCTTGTCAGAAGATATTTGGTACAAATATTCCTTTTGATTGATTTACTACCCCAGACTCGACTCCGACTGACCCTATGGCTTTTATTGTCACTTATGTCTGTGAGACTATGGCGATGTTCTTAACAACATGGTTAGTTTGTTGGTTGGTTGAAAGTGGATGCCAGCTGTGAAACGCCAAAACACACTTAGACCAGCATAGGTCCATTGTGATACCACGAAGAATGGATCAGGATCATATAAGATCTCCTTACTAGTTGAACGATTTTGAGCTCTTTATAAAGCGTAAGCGGCTTCTGATGTCTGTGTTTGTCAGATCACCGAAGTCGTTGTAATGGGAGGCTCCTAAGTGAAGCATCCTTCTCGGGAGAGAGCTCCGCAGGAAATAGTTTCCTTCTATTTATCATCCATACAGCTTCTGCAAAAGTCATTTGCGAAAAGGCCTAGCCTTACGGCATGCTTTTCTATCAGGCAGTGTCCACTAATGACACCTATTGTGGTGCCGATATGCAATCTGTTGAGAGAAATCAATGTTTTAGAGCCTTTCAAATTTAGCTTAGGCCAAATTTGTTTTGTCGCTAGACAAGTACTGCCACTTGTCCACCTAAGATTTGCATTCTCGATAGCATCCAGCTTCAATTTTTGTTTGCAAGTAGCGATTGTTATATGCATAGAGTGCCTTTGTCCGGCAGGATTGGTATAGTTGGTCCAATTCTGGCGAGTTCATCGGCCTTACAATTTCCTGGAATTTCTATATGCCCCGGCGTCTTTGCGTGTCCTTCACTGCTTGGACTAGAAGCTATCTCTGCTTGAATGACTTCTCTGATTCTAAGTGATTCTTTTTAAATCCAAAGTTTTGCAAAGGGAAATGATAATCTGCGACTTCATAAATATCTTTTTTAGAACCGTCGGTACAGATGGCTATCTCATCCTCTTTTATAACTACTTTGACATCCATCTTGTTCTCCCATTCTTCTCTTATTAATTCTATTAGTGAATCTCATTTTAAATGCGAGGGTGAGGGTAAGTAAGGTACTGTGTAATTTATTTAAATTATTTTTTTTCAACGCGCTGCTTTGCTACTCAGTAGAGACGTGTCAATATAGGGTTTAAATTATCATCCAGAATCTGACAGATTAGGGTTTCTACCGCCTAAAAAGATTGCCACTACTACATTTCTGAATATTCATCTTTTGAGAAAATTTAGCCAACCATTTATGACTGACTCCGAAGAATCGTAAATTATTAAATTCAGTGTTTAAAATGTTATTTAAAAAAACCCTAAACTCCTTTGATTTACTAAAATAAAAATATGAAAAAAATATTCATCTGGAAAAAAAATATCCGCCAATTTGTTGTATGTAGTAGTTTTGGAAACCGTTTGCGAAAAAATCTTTATTTAAAAAATAGTGACTGGGAAAAAAT
The DNA here is from genome assembly GCA_955612985.1 of Cheilosia scutellata. NCBI lineage: Eukaryota > Metazoa > Arthropoda > Insecta > Diptera > Syrphidae > Cheilosia > Cheilosia scutellata. The sequence continues at coordinate 80,798,112 of OY015311.1, forward strand.
CAATCTGAAAGCAAATTGGAAAAGTTAAGTCACTCTTCACATATTTATTTAAAGAACAAAAAAAACCTAATGCGTAATCAGTCAAAGTGCGATATCGTCAAAAATTCTAAAACAATGTTTGCAACCTCTTTTTCAAGGGTTTGTGGCGGTACACGAATAGTGTTAATTGGCAAAGCGTCTATTGTTGTTGGTTTGTCAGCGTAATATTGTGACCTTTTGTAGCCCCAAAAAAAATAATCAAGAGACTTCAAAACACAAGATCATGGAGGCCAATTTACTAATCATTTACGCGAAGTTATGCGTTCATCCTTCAACAAATTTGACACTTACAGCCATCCTTCTGGAACTACATGCCTTTCACATTAACATGTCATTCAATCGCTGAACGAAGAAGTCATTACTCACGGCTCTATAGTGAAAAGTGTTGACCGTAACAAGCTGATTAGCCTAATTTTGTGAAAAAAAAAAATAATTGTCAGATTAATCCCTTGATAGTTTCGATAGTCCCTTGTGGATTATCTTCGCTTCAAGTGCGATAATTATGCTTATTGGTATGCCAAAAATGAGCCTTATTGCTGAACTCAATTTTTCGATAAAAGAGCAGATCGAATGCCAGTTGATTTTAGGCCCATTTCGACGCAACCGATGGTCATTCGGCTTCAATTCTCGCACGAGCTGGATCTTGTAAGATTTGAAACCGAGATCTTTGCGTGAATTTGAGCGGACAAGGTAGGTAGGTAGATAGGTAAACGGGTGCTCTTGTTGCCACAGCTTCACATAGCATAGACCATCAGCTGGGTCCATTGTGGCCAGTCACGGGAACCATCCATACCTTTTGGAAATACCGCTTTTATTTGAGCCACCTAGATTTACTATTAATCACAGGTATGCATAAGCTCTTGTGTCTAGATTTCCAGCTGGGCCTAAGAGTAACCGAAGGTGTGGAGTTTGTTTACCTACTGGAATCACCCCGATTTAATTTAATCTCAGGAGTTCCTTAAGGTCCACATTCTCCAGATCTTCTAGTTCATCGAAGCAGAAGTTGTTAAGAATCCTCTGTCTACTGTTTTTAAGGGCTGGGCATTCGCAAACCAGCCCATAAACCATTATTGTCGAACAATATAAATAACTTGCATTCGCACTATTGCGGATATACAGTGAGCGTGAAAAGTGAGTGAACATTGTATCTTTTGAGTATTCTTGATCTTTTTTAGATCATACAAATTTGTAAAATGTTTGATAATGAAGTAGCAATTACAAAACTTATTTCATTTCGCAAGCAAAAATACTTTATAGAAATAAAAAAAAAATTTCCCAAACTCCAAAGACAAATGAAAACCGCAGTGGTGTTCACTTAGTTTTGACGCTCACTATAGTCGTACAATACAATTGATTTTGGTGTCATTCGTAGCATTATATTAAACCAAACTAAATAAAAGTAAATTATAAATTATTCTGTTTCAGCTTAATGTTGTGTCTCAAATAAAGTATATGTGCTAACAACGTCTTTTTTGTTAGGAATTTTTTGAAGGAAGGGATCGCACGCCATCTGTTGATATGTAAATCAAAAGGCAGTAGGTAGATACTAATAATCAGTATATTGTAAGCCAAAATAGATTTTGTCGACATTCTGACTTCATAAAATTTATGGACAGGAAAAATTATTATTGGTACCTTTGCTTTCTACGTTTTGGGATAGCTTCCACTTGTTACGACTTATTACCTAATGTATTGGACGCTTAAAGATCAGACTCATATATTTTGATGACTCTAACTGAAACAAGCTCTTCTTTATATTCTGTTTTCTTTTCTGTCTGATTTGGCTGAGAATGGTCAACTATTCTCAAAGTGAATACACAAACAAATCGAGGTCTCTCTGCGACAAAATTTCACACTGTCATTTGGCTGTCAAACATTATATAAATAAAATGTGATTCTTCATTTGCTAAGAAATACGAGAAGACCTAACACTGACCATGAACTGAGATATACAAATTGGTCTCACAATATTAGTATTGAGCTGTAAGGACAATAGAAAAACTAGTAAATTGTGATCGCTGCAAAATAACCCAAAAATGTTTCACCTATCTGAATCTACAGATAAATTGCAATCTGTTTAAGGCCACAACTTTTCATTACGCATTTTGATAAAAAAAATAGAAGTAATGCAACTTTTGCGTCCACTATTAATCTCTTTGGCAAAATACTATCGAAAATACATGAATTTAATTGTCAAACTGACAATTGCAACGACTTTTAATTTTTAACCCAATTGTTACATAGAAACTGCATGAATTTTGATATAATTTCTGCTCTTTGTTCCTTACGTCCTTACGTATTTTTTATTTGTTTATTTAATATTTGCACTTTCCTCTATTACAACACTCTGTCTACACACAAGCACTACAACAATTTCTCTCTACGTCAACACAACCAAAACACCTAAAAAAAGTATAAAAAGTGTATTTCTTATAATAAATAACATAAAAAACCAAATTTAAGAAAAAAACTACTGAAAAACAAATTTAAGCAATGCACACAATGCAACATTTTATTAAATAGTACTTAAATAAGAAAATGTACTTAAATTTTTAAAAATTTAACAAATTATTGCACGCGTATTTTTTACACAAAAAACCAAATCAATTATTATTATAATGTATAAAAGAAAAAAGTTTATATATGTGACCTTTTTTTAAAATTGTTAATGTTACAAATAAACTAAAAAAAATCACCAATTTGCACTTATCTAATCAAACAACTGCACCAATTAGAATCACAAATTTTTTAAGAAAACTTAAAACAATTTTTTATGTTTAACTTTTTAAAAGAAAATATATATGTATATCAAATCACAACTAAAAGCAATATTATTTGTCAAATTTTAATTTTTTATTATTTACAAAAAAAAATATCAGAAACAAAAATTGTAGCAATAAATTTTATTATTTTTTTTTTCTATAATTTAGTGTTCTTCTTTATATGAGAGTAAAATTATTGTAATGTGACTAAATTTTGTTATATATAACTAAACTGCACTGCACACAGTATGTGATATTATTGCACTTATTAACTAAAGATTTTAGTATTTAAAAAAAATAAAAAAAAATGCACTCACTTTTAGCACTTTTAGAATAATCTTTTATAGCTAAAAAGAAAAAACAACGCCTTGATAAGAAAATACAAAAAAAAAAAAAGAATTTTCATTTCTACAGGAAGTAATTGGAATTATTAAACAAACACATAAATAATTGGAATTGTTTTTTCTTTAAAAGAAAATATATATATATTGTATAGGTGTGTATCTTTTGATTTATTTTATTTTGTCTTAAATAATATTATTATGAACAAAGGAATATATTTTAGGATATAGTAGTCACATGTACCTTGAAAAAAAAAAACAGAGAGAATAATGCAATAAAAAGAAAAAACAGTAACAGAGGAGGAAAAATGACAGACTCAGCACAGCATTGGTGCGCTTTAGAGCTGTAATGCTTCTCATTGACGCACGCTAAAATTTCTTAAACAAAACGCTCTACACAAATCAAATACCAAATGAACCTAAATGTTAATGAAAATCCGTCCTAACTCAGTAATTATAGCAAGCAACTTTTCTCGAACTCGTCACTTCGTTTCCTCTTTCAGTTTCACAGGATTTTTCTCCCACCACCGCAATGAGAAAATGGGATTTACAAACAAAAAAAACCAACACATTACCCGATAAAAAGGCTTATTGCTAACATAATGTATGTGCCGAAGATATAAAGGAATACATAGTAAATCAAAAATAATGCTTAATGAAAACAATTACAGAAGAATTATGAATACTTACTAATATATAAAATTAAAATTAATTGTTGTGATGCACCTTAATGCACTTATATTTGCACAATTTATAAATAAAAATAAACATGTAGTTTCGTATATAAAACCATTATTGCATATATATATTGATTGTTAGAAGAAATAAAATTTAAATACGAATAGTTATAGAATAAAAAAAAAACTAAAAATCAAAAGCAGTTAAATAAAATCATTTGCTTCCTTAAGACAAATCGCCTCCGAAGTTAAACCTCGGAATTAAAAAAATCCTTCAAAAATGTAGCCTGAGAAGAGCTCCCTTGTTTCTAGCACAACACATTTTTCCCAAAAATTTTAGCACACACACACACACAAAATTACGATTAGATCCACGTTGATTTATGTTTGCATTTTTTTATGTACCATAAAGGAGAGATTTTCTTAACAAAACTTTACCCAAAAATTAAAACAAACAAAAAATATAAAACTTATTCAAATTTGCTGCATTATTGTGTATTAGAATAAAAACAAACAAAATACCCTTTTCGTAAATGTAAATTGCACCCAAAGAATCTTTTTTCCAAAATTATAATTGTTGAAAGCACAAACAAAAAAAAAATTCCAAGAGTAAACATGAATTTATTATAAACTATTTACTTAAAAGTAATGTACATTATTTACATATACATATATAGAAAGAAACCCCAACAAAAATGATTAACAAAAACAAAAAAAAATATTATATTGTATAAGTGTATATAAATATTTTTGTATTTATTTTAATTATGTTTACAATTTATAACAAAAATATTGAGTATTTTTTGTATATAAATAGCATTCTTTTCCATTCATCTTTCCCAAGACATATTTCGCTTTGTAAATAAAATTAAATATACAAAAAAAGTGTTGTTTTTATATTTAAATAATTTCTCTCTTAAGTTTGTTATATATACAAAGAAATAATTGTTTTTTTTTTTCTTTTGTTAAGGAGAGATATAAGAAGAGATTATGAATAAAAAAAAATAATCAAAATAGCAACGATTCTAACTTAAGTTTTGATTGTCTTAATTTGTCTTAACCTTCAAACGTGTGCTAAATATGGTAAAAAAGAAAAAAATGTTTAAAGCTAATCTTTTTCTAATTTTTAACTTAATTTTTATTTATTGTTTCACACAAAAGATAACTAACCAAACAGCAGAACACTGATAGTAAGCAAATTCCATAAAACGAACAAAAAGTGCAATGAACAGATTAAAAGAATTATTAAATAAAATAGAATGAAAAATACAAGTTAAAGTGAAATGATTCCGATTCAATGAAAAGAAAATGGAGGAAATGAAAGTTTAAAAAAAAAAAATAAATAAAAAAAAAAAAAAAAAAATGAGAAAAATGGCTCTGATATTATTATTATTATTTCAATAAAATTAAAACAAAAAAAATTTAAATGTGTTATATTACTATATAAAAATATATATTTATGTATATTCATGCAGGCAAAGAAAACAACATGTTGGACATTTTAAAATATAGTGGATGGACTTATTAATAACAGAAAACAAAACCAAAAAACAGAAAAAATACAAGATCGGTGAATAAAATTTAATAAAAATTAACTACAGACAAAGGAAAGTTATAAACAAAACAAAACAAAAAACTATATTATTATATACATTAAAATTTATGAGATTATATATGTAAAATAAATGCCTCAGTCAGTATATTAACTGTGGATTTTGTTTTCATTTCATTTTGGAGATTCAACAGGTTTTCGTGATGTCGAATTGTCTGTAGCCAGCGCCAGACGACTACTCAACTGCTACAAAAAAAATTAAGAAACATTATTGAACTTTCAGGATCTCCCTTTGCTATAAACCAAGGAGTGTCTTAATGGTCTATATACATATCCAACTCTCTTTGTTTTCCACATCAATGATCTGCTTAGGTCGACGAATATAAAAGTATTTATAGATTTTCACTGTTATGTCTTTCATATCGATCATTTAAAAAACGTAGACCTCTCGCAGTTTCCCTACATTATCCTAAATAGCTTTGGCTATACCAAAAATTAAAATAGACGACCGGGCCTAGGAATTCCCGCATCTTTCTGCCTATTTTTTGAGTTGCAATCAACTCGGGAATAAAATGGCAGGATCATAGTCAACGTTTTAGAACTCGCCTAATGGGGATATATACACACATTTATCCAGAGGACTTAGACTCACAACGATTTAGGATGAAATGAAATTAGCTATTCGCAGGACTTCGGTATACCATACAATATGTCGTATTCAGAAAAGAGGAATGGCACAGAAACACAGTAATAAAATCAAATGAGCTGGTAATCTAGAAATGGAATTGATATTTGATAAGAGTATCGCCATTTACATCAATTAAAGTACTAGAGTCAAACTTCATCATATCGATAGTAGTCCGGGATTGTCGCACAATACTCAAGGCAGGGGATTGCAATCATTTTCATACTGCGACTCCTTATACAGGTTGTAATATTTTTGAGACGCCCTGCTAAAGGAAGATACCTGCTTGTAGCTCTAGCAGATCCTTGGTCCTAATGAATTTGTATACCCGGCATTAATATTAATAACCTAAATGTTAGTAACAGTCGTTTAGAATTATTTAATTCGATAAAACCACCCATTTCTGTCATGTCCCAGTCTCTCTCCTCGTCCTCAGTGACTGTCAGAGACAATAGACAGGGGGTAGACTGCTACGGTTACCCTCCGTCCTTACCTGAAGACAAACCGCCACAAACCTCTTGACTATATTTCAGCCATCATTATGACCTCATAGCAAAAAAAGACGCACGGAGATACCTCTCTTTAAAAGAAATTCGTAAGTAGCAACAGAGTTCCTATACCTGTAATGTCCGGCCCATAATCTTTCTGGCCACTTTCCCCTTTTTGTGGTATCACAATGGACCTACAAATTTAGTCTAATTGTGCACTATTTTTAGTACAGCTACCTTACCTAGCCTAACCAAACCTAATTCGATACAATATAGTCAACGAAGTAAGTCTGGCTCTGGGTAGTTGGTTGGGTGAAATTCAAAGCGAGGTTGATGGAATGTCGCATGTAGGCGATCTGTGCGTATACACTCTTGGTACGCCCACAACACCCAGTTAGGGAACTCCTGGGTTAAGGCATTACAGAACCAAATCAGCTAATGCCGCGTCACTGCAACGTAAAAGGAAACAAATTCGCTGACAAATCTGCACAAAAGAAGGGACTTTTAAATGACGAGAAATCAACTACTTGTCAACCCACCCTTGAGTACCTTCAAGAAAATTATCAAAAGAAACATACAAGAACAAACAGCCCAAAGATGGACAAAAATAACCGGTCATTGAGTATCCAATCCCAAGGCAATGTACCAAGAAATGAACCACAAGAGAACTAAGTGATCATTCAAATTGTACACTAGAGGGGGTATAAGGATCCGAGTACTGAGCTTTGAACTTTCTCTATTAAATGTTGTCTTAACTTGGCAGCTAGAGTGTGCACATTTTTCTTTGAACCATAAAACGATCTCATGTTTCTTGGTATGCCGTGCTTTGCGATTATTTTGGGAAGTCATCGTAGGAAAATACATTCGCTTAATAGATGTCCAAAGTGTTGTTAAGAATAAAATTTAATAAGGGAGACAAACCAAGTTTCAAGTAAAGGCATATATTACTTAAAGTAGCTGTAGACTGAGGTAACTCATACATTTTTGTCAGGAAAAGAACGTTACAATTTCACTGTACTGTAGCTCGTAGTAATAGCTCTCATGACAGCCTCAAAGGCTGCCCTAAGGACCATAACTTTTCATCTTGGAAACATCAAATTCGCTATTTGAGAATTGTCGCTTTACCAATCTATCATTAGCTGCATGCTTCCTGGTGAATTGCCAAGAAGTACCAGGTCGTCGGCATAGTGGACACTTAATCCTGATTTCAGCAATTCTTATGCCATTTGACAGTGACTCTAAAATATCATCGATAAAGAGATGTAAAACTAAAAAGCCGTGGGTATAGAAACACCCTAGCCGAAAACAGCTTGTTGACCTGGACCAGCAAGACAAATTTTCTCAATCCCACACTGCTGAAGACGTATTTTTATAAAGCTCTTTCAAACTAAGCTGTAGCACTACATTAAGCAGGCTTTGCGCAACGTGAAGTCGCTCGAAGACTTCAAATCTGTAGCATTCGATCGACGCACGTCCAGGTACGGGCAGTCCTAGGGTTACATCAGCAGTAGATGATCGTTATATTAAAATGACTGTTCTGCGAAATCGCTGCCTCAATGCAGTTCAAGTCCAACAATGTCTGCGTGATGAACACCAAATGTTCATAAGTCAAGTACCGTCAGAAGGAGACTTTCTGAACAGAACATGACTCCAAAGAGAGCTGCAACAGGCCCAAAATTAACGGTAGCGCACCGTCGAGCACGGCTTGAATTTGCTCAAGAGTATATGGATTGGACGTTAGAGCAGTGGAGTGTACATTTTACTGACGAGACCAGGGTGAGTCTACATGGAAGTGATCGACATCAGAGGGTATATCGTCGCGTTAATGGAGGAAGATCTGTAATGGCCTGGGGCGGTATCTCCTTAACCGCACATACAGCTTTATTTTTCATCGAACCGACCGACGGCCGTACACGTGGATTGACTTCTCATCGCTACATTACTGAAATCCTCGCAGACCATGTGGTACCTTACGAACGATATATCGGGCAGGATATGCAGTTAATGCATGATAATGCAAGGGCTCATGTTACGCAGTATCTACGCCACGTTGGCATTCGTACAATGGACTGCCCAGCCCGAAGCCCGGACTTGAATCCGATAGAACACTTATGGGATGAACTGAAACGTCGGGTTCGAGCACGGGTACCATGCTTCAACAAGGCTCCAGAGCTGCGAATCGCAGTTGAAGAGGAGTGGAATGCAATTCCTCAAGATTTCATCGTCAGGCTCATGAGGTCAATTAATACAAGGATGCTGACAGTTATCCGAGCAAGGGGAGGCAATAGTAAATACTGTTCAAAAACTTTTCTTTATTTTATTCTTTGTTATTAGATTTAATTTTTATTTTCATTTTATGAGTACTTTAAAAGTACATTCAAACATAGCGGGTGACCCGGTTTATTTGCTGTCTAGTGTATTTAATACTTTTGACAAAATTCCTAATTTGTTCAGTTTATAAAAGACGGCACTTCCGTCGATGCTATCGAATACCGCCTTTAAGTCGACAAAAAAGGCATTTACCTTTTTCTACTTTTGAGTAGACCGCTCTACTCAACAGCAACCTTGAAACTCACAGAATAATTTGTTATCTTTTAAGCACATTTTGAGGTGTAGGTATCTAGACAAGCAACGGAAGTTATCTTTCATTTAGTTCTTTTTTTAAGTAGATACATAATTTCTTGAAAACCAGTGAACCGCAATTTTAACTTTAACTTTAACTTGCACCTTTAAGACTATAAGCAAAGAATACTTTGTGGATGGATTGGCCCGATATAGACCTGTCTGTAACTAGCAGTCATTTAACATTATCACATTATGCCAACGCTGAAAGCATACATCCCTCATCCCTTACATGCAATTTCCCATCCTTCAAATATAGACATCCAATTGCTCTGTGCACATATTGAAAATCTATTTTTGTACCCATTTAAAGCACTTGCAATTAAGTACTCTCGATATCCAATTAAATCGACTCTCGAAGCCAACAACCTCACTGGGTCAAGACTTCTTAAGCCGAGTGTGAACAACTTAATTATAAGCTCCACTGGTTCAATGTGCTTTTTCATTTACTCAACCCCTGACAACCTTAACCTTATTAATTTATAGAAACACAAGCCAACCAAGCCAAACTCTTGCAGACAGAAAAAGCAAAACAAAAAAAAAAAAAACAATAATAATTATAACCACCCCCCAACTAGGTACGTCTACGTCTACTCATCCTCTAATTCAATTAGGAGCCTACCTGGATAAAAATTATCCCCTCACGGCACTGACATTAAGCGAGCACACAACCCCACGAAAATAATTGTTGTGCAATCGTCTAAAAATAATTTCATTGACAAAGGGAGGAACACACGCACACACATGAGTACGAGTGGGCGACCACGCCCTCAGACCTAATGGTAACATTTCATGACAATATTTTTTTATAGGCATCTGGCGAGTGAATATTTTATTATTTTTCGCCGTTAAAAACAAGCAAAAACTATGAGGCACAAAATTGCGGAGAAATAGAAATAAAATAAAAGAAGTTACGCAAAGAGCGCACATAAAATGAGAAAGGCGTTGAAATGAGTTCTGTCAAGTTTGACAGTGCCTGTCATGAATAATATAAAACCGTGAATAGACTACACACCGAAGCCAATGACCTGGGTGGAAAAGATCGTGTGTTAACTTGGGTGGTTAACACTATACGGGCTGAAATTTCAAGTTTAGATTGATTGTATTTATTTTATGTCCTTACAAATTATTACTATATCTCTCACCAAGTGAGGGACGCAATTTTATTCATCATAATTTCAAACAGCTTTTGTTTTGTTTCTTATAAACGTTATTTTATTGCTTATAAACGTTTGCGCCTTTTTTATGCTCTGCATTATTAATCAGTAATCACTCAATCCAAAGGAGCATTGCGTGAGTTCGCAAGCCCGAAAATAGGTCAGCTTCAATAAATAGAAAACCGTGAACAATTCCGGACAACATTAAATAGTAAGTGACAAGAAGAAAGGGAAAATATGACATTTAGTCAATATTGACACAAAAATTACGGGAACAGGCTTTGTCTCTGTCAGTTAACAGAAGAAGAAGAAACTTGCAAGTTGCAACGTAGGTACCTCTAGTGTGACAAAATAGGAATTCGCGGTGACAGAGTTTTTGCACTCGGAGGGTAATATGACATTTAGTTGATATTGACAAAAATAGTAATTATACGGGAACAGACTTATAAAAAAAATAGCTGGCAGGGCATCTCTAATGTGACAAAACTGCATAATCCTTTTTTAAATAGAAATGCGTGATGAGCAAAAAATCACTACCTGGGATTTAGTAGCAGTGATTGTAAAATCACAGTCACTACCTGTGAACGAGTATCAAATAAAGAGTGATTGCGATTTTTCACTACTTCTTGTTCCATATTAGTTGCGTTTTTATGCAATCCCGCCAGCCAGCCGTTCATTTGGTCAGTTGCCAGCAAGATGAAGCCAGCCGAGTATAAAATTATGCATTTGGTTGAAATATTTGATAAATTCTTACATTTTTCTCTGGAATGTTGTGTGCATGAGATAAGAACGCCATAATAGCCGTTTTTTATTATCAGCTATGATTCATATAGATCATCGATTTACATGCACTTACAACAACAACATGTGATTCTGCTTTTCATCGAGATCACGAAATATGATCTGAAAATTAATTCAACTATTTCTCGTTGTTGTTTCGTGGCTTTGTTGGTGTCCCTGTAAATTATAGCCACACAGTAATGTTGCCAGACCAAAATGTGAACCACAATTAACAACACAAAAAATCAATTAGCATTTTTTCAAATTCGAATAAGTTACTACTCCGACTTTCGAGATGTTTTGTTTCGCTATATAGCACAGAAATATAAATGGAAATATTAGCAGTACAATGCTAAATGTATGCAGATTTGTATCCATATGGTAACACCCCGACACAACAAGCGAAATGTCAAACTCAAATATGAGCAAGTGCAATGGAAAAATCATCGCATTGTGACGTCACATTGTACCGTGTGGCTGCAAGATGGCTGGTAGCAATACGAAATTTGTCATAATTGGTATTGAATTTTATATGTGTGTTGCCACAACTCAATCAATGATCCAGTTTGTTTTATTTTCATGATCTGATCCGGATCAGATCACGCTGATAATAAAAAACGGCTATTATGCAATTGGTTGAAATATTTGATAAATTCTTACATTTTTCTCTGGAATGTTGTGTGCATGAGATAAGAACGCCATAATGATTTAAGCAAATTGAGGGAAATTCTAAGCCACTTGTTGCTTTCAGCGCCACCTGTTTGTTAATAGTGAATTGAATTTAGCCAGCTGCCAGCCAGCAGCTCTCTTACTGGGGAGAAAATCAAGAGTTGTTGCCAGCAGTTGCCAGCAGGTTGTTGTTTTAATTAGCATGTGAAATGTGCCTCAACTGGCAGCTACTGGCAACTACTGGCAACCACTGGCTGGGGAGGTTTCATAAAAACGCAACTTACTCATCAGAATCACAGTCGCAGTTTGAAAATCACAAGTCACGACACAAACAGCAGTACCTAAACCGAAGTGAAAAACCGAAACTGCGAACGCGAAGCAAGGGAACGTATAGATACAAATCACAGTCACTGTCACGAAATGAATCACAACCACAAAACAAATCGCAGAAGAATGAAACTGCGAAGCAAGGTAGCATAGCAATAGCAAATTGAACTAACTGCGACTGTCACAATCACAGTTTAAAATCACAGTGATTTAAAAATCACAGTCACAGTTTTACCTGTGATTGCGAAATAGATAAATGAAGATCAACCTTTTTGTTATAGGTATAGGTACGACACTCAATTTCAATTCAATCATTATATAGATGAACCTCACTCCGGTTTGCCGGGTTCATTTGGCATATCTAAGCCGTCCGATATTTGACGGCATCGGCATGCTGTAGTACTGGATACGTTCACTCTGAAGCTTAGCTTGATGTAGAGTATGGGCGCATTCAAGAGTCTAGTCATCGAAATTTACCTGAACGCAAAAACTAACGTGACTATGACTAACGTCGGTATGCCACTTATTGACAATTGTATGGTTTTTTTCTCCTGGGTTCTTTTGAGTTTCTGATTGGTGATGGTGCTCTACAGGACAGGGCAATCGAAATGTCAAACTGCGCTGTCCCATGCTTCCCGAAGACCCAACAGAAATGTCAAAACTGAGCTTCTTCTCCGGACATATGTTGGCACAAATAGATGTCAACTAGTAGTAAGTCGAGAAATTCTTTACTTGATTTGTCGGTGTTGCGGGCATAAACGTCAACTGAGAAAACTGTTCACGTGACCAGTTCGGCCCAATGAAAACTCAGCAACATGAAATTAGGAAGCTGTCAGACTTACTAAACTAGATTCTTGAACGTCTTCTATATAACTCATAGGTGCTAGATATTTTAGTGCCTCCTTCGACCTAATAATTTCGTTCCCAACCCAAAAATACTTAGCCTAATAGTCAGCTAGTTCTTGGCCAACATGATGTGGGTAATTTTTGATCCTGGCGATTGTGGATTTTATCTTGAGGATGTGATTGGCCACAATAACAGTCGACCTTTTTTTAAATATTGGGTTAAAATCCAAATATTTCAGGTGTCTTGAAAAGAACATTATGTTGGATCATATCAAAGGCTTTCGAAAAATCGATTTACATATTTTAAACAGAATCAAACTGAAGGCGATTTTAAAGTTTATTAAAACAATAATTTCTGAGAACTACTAAGTTGTTATCCTTTTAGATTAAGATTTGTGAATTTAAATATGAAACATTTGAAAGTCTATTTCATACAAACAATTTTGTGCACCTTATCGAAGGCAATTGCATCGATTTTGAGATCGATCACATTTTAGGTCATTTTCAAATACATATTTTTCAAAATATTATCTCCATATACAGTGAGCGTAAAAAGTAAGTGCACACCCTATGCCCTTATAAATATTCTTTAGGGTGTTGAAACAGGTCTACAAAACCAACAACCTGTTAAAAAGTTTGGGCGGGTTTCCATTATGAACACTGAGCAAAATTTTTTTTTTTTTTATTTTTTTCTGGCTTCAAATGGCCTAAAAAACATAAATATACTATTTTTTCTTGAGGAAATGAAAATTTTTTTTTTGTCACGAACTGTCAAATAGGCACCTGTAAGACAGTCTGGTGTATTTAAAGTATGGGGTGGTTGGCTCGCTTCGCTCGCTAACAGGTTTTTAACCCTTTTTCGCAGGGTATATCAGCTAAGGATATGTCAGCAACTGTCTGGCAGGCGCCTTGAGCAAAAGTTTAATTATATTTACTCTGGGGTATTTAATAGTAGGTACAATATTTTCAGTCAATAAAAATACATGCACTTTTCTGTGAAAATTGAAAACTTTAAAATTAAAAAAAAATATAGAAAATAAAGTTTCCGCTGAAAAATTATATTACAGTACCTACATCTTAGGCTACGGACAGAGTGAACGCGAGAAGCGAAGCGAAAGCTGAAGCTAAAGATTCTAAGCTATAAGCAAAGCGAATCGTGTCCGTAATGAACGCTAACATCAACGCTTCGGAAGTGCATCAAAATTAACAACATCCTTGAATTATGGAAATTGATTCGTTAGAAGAAGAGGACTTTCCATTGAATATTTTATTTTTCAGCCATTTATTGTTTGGAAAAAGACAGTCCATTCAATATAAGGCGTATTTTTTTGAGAATCTATAGCTAGCTCACTTTTACTTTTACATGCAAAACAGGTATACTCACTTTTGGTTTTACATGCAAAACTGTTATACTCACTTTTGTTTTTGTTATACTCTTTTCCCAAAAAAATACGCTTATAGTAAAAATTACGTAATAAATATTACGAATTTTATCATCTTTACAAAGATTTACGAAGACATCCGAAAACATACCGACAAAAATTGCTGAATGCTTTTGAATGTCATTAAAAGTATTCGATTATATACCCAAATCTATTGACAGCTTCGTTTTATCTTGAGTTTCTTGCTAAAAAACTGAGCAGAAGAGTTTATTCGCTTTTAGCGCCAGGTTTCGCTTAGCATGTATCTTAGCATCGAATCTACTATGGCCAGTGTAATTAAAGTGTATGGGCGCAGTTTATTAGCTTTGACCTGTCAAACCTTAGCTTTAGCTTTCGGTTAGCTTTTCGCATGCACTCTGTCCGTAGCCTTAGAATAAGTCAATTTATACAAAAAAAAAAATAATTTGCTTAGTGTTCATAATCGAAACCTGGAGCAAAAGTTTGATAACAATAATTACAAAACGTGTTTCATTTCGACAGCATAAAATATTTTACCTATATCTGCATATTATTAAAAAAAAAATGTATTTCCAAACTCCAAAGACAATAATATGTTTTCATTTAGTATTCACTTAATTTTTAAGCTCACTGTAGGTACCTACTATGTATAAATTCGTCCAAAAAAGATGTGCAAATTTCATTAAAAATTCATATCCTTTTCCTAGTACACATAGAAAGAAATTACTACGTCCAGCTTAATTTTGTTTGGTCAATTTATAAGCTTTATTTTTAGCAATCTCCAATCTAGATAAACGAGGCAGCTTAGCAAAGAAGTATCCTGTTCCTCCAGAACCATCAGGAAGAACATCACAAATTTTTAAATTTGACTCTATATAAACTAGTCCAAGCTCTAAGCCATCGAATTAGCTTAGGGCTCGATTTCGCTAAATTATTTGGCCAATTTGTATGCATCCCTTCCAAAACGGAGAAGTGTGAATTTTGGAGCAGAAAGGTGGCTCAAAACACAATTGAATATTTTTTTTAATCTAAAACACTCCAATTACCTTAAATTAAAGTAATGTTTGTGTTAAAAACGAAGCAAATTTCTCTAAAATATTTTTTTCATTTCTGCCGGTTTTTAGTTAACAATTTTTTGTTAATACTTAAAGCCCAGTATCCTGCTCGCGCTAAATTTGATTTCCCATACAAAAATGTCTACAGAGATAAAATTTAGCGATGCAGTTTAGCAAAGCAGTATCCTGTTCCTCACGCTAAATTCTTAGCTTCATTTGATGGGACACAGTAAGTCGGGTATAACAATATTGTGTGTTATACGTACTAGGTACAATTTTGTTTAACTCGGCCAAGAAAATGTCTCCACTGATTTAGCTCACGGAAGAATTGCCTGGTACATTAAACCGGCGAACAATTTTGACTTCTCCGAAACAAAACAAATTCTGAATCAACTAGCTATTTCATGGAATGCTTGAAAATCGATGTTAGTGAATAGGAAAAAAGTGAAAAAATAACAAAAATCATAATACATGTGGCAATAAAATATGGGTGTGTTTCCTATCTATAACCTGTACAACGAATTTAGCGAGCATTTATCTGTGCTGTGGAGAGAAGTGCGGTCGCTAAAATTTAGAGCGAGATGGATACTGGGCTTAAAGCTTTAGTTTAAAATCTTCCTTCACAACAATTGAATGAATTTTAATTAAAAAAAAATTAACTCTCTAGCATGCTTGGTTTGGGACCAATGGGCGATAGAAAACCGACCTTAGGGGGTGTGCTATTCAAGTGGCGCGGAGTGTATATAGTGGTATGAATGTATTGGTGCTTCTAATTTCGATTCTGAATTCAAAACCAGAAGCGAAAGTCTCTTCTTTTTAGGAGAAAAAATGTCAGTTGAGTGCCAATGGAACGCTTTCAGAAGCGGTTTCCTGACGGTTCTGGACGACCAATCGAAAACGATAACAGTTTCATATAGATGGGAGTCCAGAGCTGTAAAATTTCAAGTACCATTACCAATACCAGTACCAGTACCGGGACTTGTACTTGTACTTCAGTCTCGAGTACTGGTACTGGAAAAAGGCAAGTACCAGTATTTTTTAAGTACCTCGTCGCAAGTACCAAGTATCGCGTACTTAAGTACCAAAGTACTTGAGCAGTACTTTCAAGTACCAGTACCAGTACCTCAAGTACTTAACCAGTACTTTTAAGTATTTTCTAGTCTATTGAGAAATGTTTGTTTATTAACGTCAATTTATAAAGGAAAACTATATTATTTCATCAGAAAAAGGGTTTCTTTCATCAGCAGACCGGAAACTGTAAGTAGCTTACCCAATTTCTGATCCAAAACACTTTTTCTTGTGATATATACATACATATATGTATATGTATAATGAAAATGTGGAATTTTTCTTTGTTCCACTATCACGTAAGAACTACTAACTCGATTGGTATGGTCTTTTTGGAAAAGGTAGGCCTTGGAGTGCAATAGGCTTTATTTGGTCAAAATTGGACAAAGGGGCGTGTCACCGTCCATACAACAAAAACATTCAAAATCTTATATCTCGAAAACCGCCGAATCGATTGAGTTGAAACTTACAGACATTCCTACGTATTGGCCCAGAAGTGTCGCTGTGAAGTTAGGTCAAAATTAGACAAAGGGGCGCGGCACCGCCCATACAAACAAAAAAAACATTCAAAATCTTATATGTATCTCGAAAAGCGTCAAATCCATTGAGTTGAAACTTACAGACAACCCTAGGTATTGGCTCAGGAGTGTTGCTGTGATTATTGGTCAAAATTGGACAAAGGGGCGTGGCTACGCCCATACAAAAAACATCTTCTATGGGCTGGTTGATTAATATATTTTGTAGCCTTTTATTAATTCATTTATTTATATAAGTGAGTTCTAATGTTACTGAAAACTGTTTACTACTATGTACCCTACAAACAAGTTTTTTCCACTTAGTCTCTAATAGAGACTCTCAATATTAACATTTACTAGACTATATATATACAATTATAATTAAACACTTGGCCGATGCTTTGATACCCTCCACTTCATAAAAGTCATGAAAAATGTTTGCCATGCGAGTAAGTATGTACTGAACTCGCATGTGTCTAATATTGGCTTTGTATGGGAGACAGACGGACATGGCTAAATCGATTCAGAATTTCATCCTGATTCAGAATATATATACTTTATGGGGTCTCCTGTGACTCCTTCTTGGAACTGATCAAGTATTTGAAAGTACTGGTTAAGTACTTGAGGTACTGGTACTGGTACTTGAAAGTACTGCTCAAGTACTTTGGTACTTAAGTACGCGATACTTGGTACTTGCGACGAGGTACTTGACAAATACTGGTACTTGCCTTTTTTAAGTACCAGTACCAGAGTACTGAAGTACAAGTACCAGTACCTAGTACTTGTACTTGAGAGGACTGAAGTACTGGAATACTTAAGTATTTTACAACTCTAGATGGGACACACTTAAATGTCAGTCGGGTATAACAATATTGTGGTTATACGTTCCAGAAAAGTTTCCACTGATTTACCTCGCGAAAGAATGATCTGGTACATTAAATCGGCGGTAAATTTTGACATTTCGGAGACAAAAGAAATTCTGAATTGACTATTTCATGGACTACTTGAAAATCTATGTAATTGAGTAGGAAAAAAGTGGAAAAAAACAAAATTCAAAATACATTTGCCAATTACATATATTAGCATGTGTGCGAGTCCTATCTATAATCTGTACTACAAATTTAGCGAACATTTATCTGTGCTGGGATACTGGGCTTTAACTTAAGTGAGACAGAAAGAAATCTTTTGCTAACAGCGTGCAATGTTCCGAATTTCGGAAAAAAATATTTTTTCAATTCCACTCTCGAACGTTCAAAGTGATGTACGAATTTGTAGTACCTATAACGATTTATAAATCTCGCTTTTCCTGCGTCAAATTCGGAAGAATGGCGCTGAACCCTTTGATGTCGAAAAATGTTTAAAACAAGGGGACGCGTTACAATGTAACCTTTTGACATAATTCTCGAAGCAATTTTGCGAAACTGACAAATCATACTTGGATTATGCTAATCATATTGACATTATAGGGAGAACTCAGCGGGCTGTCACTGGCTTCTAGCAAAATGTGATCGACGCAGAGATCAAGAAAATCAATTGCTGTTTCTTTTGCCTAAGAAGGCATCTAAGAATTAAAACCCTCTCTTACAAAACCAAGAAGATATTGACCTTAAACATCCCAATTTTGTTGTAAAAGGATGAAAATCTCTTGGCACGCTTTAAGAGAAATATTCTTCGGATAATTTTCGGTCCAGGCTTCTGCTTCCAAATTTAGTCAGGACCTCCATAAAAATCCCAAGTAAATCACACTTCAAACCTCCAATAAAAAGAAACTGCCTGACTTTTAAAATAAATTCGCTTCTAATTTTAGAAACAACAAATTTATAAAATGGGCTTATTTTGCCTGCCATCAAATGTCCTAACCTAATTTTAGCTCACGTTATCTTTCACCAGGTATACAAATTTCAGGTGCTTATCTATACAAAAATTACTTATGCTACCATCTCCCTGGATATGCCTTCCATTTATTTATATGTCGCACAATATCAACAAGTTGAGCCCAACCTAATCTACTAACAACAATAGGATGCTCCATATGGGTATGTGTAGTGTATGCCTGAAGTAAATTACACCATATGTGTTGGGTGTTTACATAAGAAATTAGTTTTTAAAACACGACAAACTTCTGCACCAAGGTACCTACTGTCTGTATTCCTATACATTCTCTAATGAAATATTAAACATTAATTTGTTAAGTAAAACTTCCTAATTGACTGCACAAACACAAAGCTAACGCAGGGCTAGGTTGAATGGAAAGTGCCTGACAGCAACGCTGAGAAAAGTAAGCGCGCATCCTGGGCAAAGGGGTGTTGAACTGTGTAAACGTGCTGTTAAATGTGTTCGCATAGGCGTCCGGAAGCGATTAAAATTTTGTTTACGCATAAATAAAAAAAAACAAAAACATATACCCAACCCTATACATGTATTATGTACTTTAATGTGCCGACAATCAGTTTTATCCTTCCCCGACAGAGGCCTCAAAGAAGGTACATATTTCCTAGATATGCCAGTATCATGTATATAAATATATACTCACACTTTCAGAGTATATTCCTGCATCTTCATCCTTTCTTATAAAAATATCTTCGTTCATTTTTGTGTGAGTTCTTTCCTCTTTCCCTAACTCCGGCTGTCAAATTAAGCCTGCCGCCGTAATTGGGGCTGACACTTTGCCTGCTTTTTCCCCAAATGCCTACATACGCATCTCTGGGAAGTATAGAAATAAAAATGATAATAAAGATTAATGCTGGCAGAGATACCGTTAAGGCTAAAAAAAAAGTGTTCCGTATGGCGTTAAGCTAACCCGATGCGATGTAGTATGACTTTTAATCCCCTCTCTCAGTTTGGCTAAGTGTTTTTCTTATGGGTAGCTACATCTACCCTGGCGATGGCCAGAAATTAGAATTTATATTTATTAATATTTATTGTATAGATTACACCCGCCTTGTCGTAGGTATATCCGTTGAGGAATAGCAAAATGGCTGAACAAAAAAATATACAAAGCTCAAATTGCGCAATGATGATATCACTCGCGTGGACTCCACTATACTGTATATAGAGCGTCAGAGCTTCATACCTGTAGAGCAAAGGAACTACTAAAGCCTTCAAAGATCGATTTAAATAAAGTGTACGACTGGATCGCACGAAACTCTCTCGTTCAACTGCAAGTTTAGTTGAAAGATAGATAACTAAAAGCTCAGAAGCGATACCCGATAAAATAAACCGTACATAGAATTGTCTGATCAAGTCGATGATGCAAAAAGCCAGAAATTGAAGAATGTAATGACTGTTAACCTCTGACGACAGAAATAAGATGAATTCTGACAGCTTACAAGATTTGTGAGTAAAAGTGTAGTACGGAAAGCTCGCCTAGGTCGTTATCATAGGAATTTATACCTGGTATGTTGGAGACTGCTGATTTAAGGGTAGTGATGCGATTACATGAGAACACAAGCGTTCCCACTCTAGCCTCTCACTATCAACTCCTACTCTCACCTCCACGTTGGTGACTGGTGGGTGCCTACTGCCTAGTACCTCGACCTGAGATGGGGTAACCAATCCCTGTGGAAGGTCGTCGGTGGCAGCGAACGAGAGAGGGGGGAGGAGTGTCTACGCACATTTCAGACATTTCCTCTTGTTTCAGGCGGCAGCGGATGAATCCCCTAGATGGAATCAACGGTGGCGTCTACAGTTCCAGTCAGGTCGAACTAAAGTGTAATCCCTATATGAGCTGCTTCGACATATTTGGATAACAGGTCTGTAGGGATCTCCAATACTGAGGGAGTTGGTGGCGGACGAACCCTAAATGGGTCAACGGCAGCGCTCATATCCCAAAATTGGGTTACTGGCATCGGAATGTCCGGCCCGCTGTCCTAGGGTCAAAACAGGGCTTGACCCTCCAGGTTGGGGGTTGTGCCGTCGGGGTAACTTCCCGACCATGGAAATAACTAGACTAGTTATGAGAGAGACGCAACCAGCCTCGGATAACGAAACTCCTCAAATGGCAACCAGACCCGGAACGTCAATGGACTACGATATGAGAGTATGCACCTGGAATGTAAGAACACTCTACACCCCAGGTGCCACTCAAAAACTTGAGTCTGTCCTCACGCGGTACAAGGCAGACATCACCGCGATCCAGGAGATACGATGGATAGGATCAGGCATGATGAAAAGAAAAGATTGCGACATTTATTACAGCTGCAACAAAAGACTGCATGTATTAGGATGCGGATTCGTCGTGGGAAATCGGCTTAGGACAAAAGTTATTGATCGCCTTTCTGTGATCCACATCAAAGCTACTTTCCAAAACATAAGCCTAATATGTGCACACGCCCCTACCGACGAGGCTGAAGATCCCATCAAGGAGGATTTTTATGACCTCCTGGATGGAGCCTACAGAGCCTGTCCGGAGTACGATGTGAAAGTTGTACTCGGGGACTTCAATGCCAAAATCGGAAAGGAAAACATCTTTGGCGGGTTAGTTGGTAAGCACAGAATCCACGAAACGACAACAGACAACGGCTATTGACTAATATATTTTGCAGCAGCTCGTAATACGGTGATAAGTAGCACTAGATTTCCAAGGCTGATCCACACAGCAACCTGGCGCTCTCCAAACGGTCGAACCGCCAACCAAATCGACCATGTGCTAATCGATGCGAGGCACGCATCCAACATCCTCGATGTGCACACATTCCGAGGGGCAAACTCTGACCATTTTCTTGTCGCAGCAAAATTCAGAGCTCGGCTTTCCAACGAGAAGAAGCTGCGAACCGCCCAGAAGAAGAAATTCGACGTTGGACGCCTTAGCACACCTGGAGTAGCCAGAGCCTACAGCGAGCGCCTGAGCATGAAACTCTCCTCTGTGCACTCACCTACCACAGACGCCAACAATCAATGATGCCAGTACCGCGACATCATCAAGGAGGTAGCTGAAACCACTGTAGGGTATCAGCCACCCCAGAGAAAGAGCCCGTGGTATGATGATGAATGCGTGTGCAGGAAAAAGGTGACAGAAGATGCACACAAGAAAGCGCTGCAGCGCAAAACAAGGGCAGCGAGAGAAGAGTATCGAGCCAGAAGAAGAGAGGAAAAGAAGATCCTGCGTAGGAAGAAGAGGGCTTACGCAGCTTCCCAGCTCAAGGAGATCGAAGAGTCGCGCGATCGTAATAACATCCGGAGGTTTTATAAAAAAGCCAAGCAACTGGCTGCTGGCTACAAAACCGGAACGCAGGCTCTTCGAGACAGCGAAGGAAACCTAGTCACCGAAGCACAGGGAATAGTAGATGTGTTTAAGCAGAATTTCCAGCAACTGCTAAATGGGCATCATGTAGAGAGAGTGATAGGGCAAGAAGAGAACCCGCGTCCAGTCAATGAAGAACTAGTTCCACCACCTAGTATAGAAGAAGTTGGCCTAGCTATAAAAAAGCTTAAGAACAACAAAGCCGCAGGCTCTGATGGTTTACCAGCGGAACTCTTTAAATACGGTGGTGATGTTTTGGTAGGGAGCATGCACCGAATCATCAACCAAGTATGGGTGGAAGAAAACATGCCTGATGACTGGACTATCAGCTCCATATGCCCCATCTACAAAAAAGGCGATCCTATGTCTTGCAAGAACTATCGAGGCATATCCCTGCTTAATGTTGCATACAAGATCCTATATCCAACGTACTGTGTGAACGTCTTAAACCGTTCTGCAACACACTAATCGGCACGTACCAGTGTGGCTTCCGGCCCGGCAGATCGCCTATAGACCAAATTTTCACACTGAGGCAAATCCTGGAAAAGACCAACGAATTTCAAGTCGAAACTCACCACCTATTCATCGACTTCAAAGCCGCGTATGATAGCATACATCGTCAGGAGCTCTATGTGGCGATGGCCGAATTCGGAATACCGGCAAAACTGATTCAGCTGTGTCGCGTGACGCTGGGAAACACGCGCTGCAATGTGCAGTTTGGAAGCAGCTCCCCCGATCTATTTCAAACTTGCACCGGATTTCGGCAAGGAGACGCGCTGTCATGCGACTTCTTCAATCTCGTACTGTAGCAGATAGTGCGCAGGGTAGGTGTTAACATGGAAGGCACTATCTTCAACAGATCCGTACAGCTACTGGGCTATGCGGACGATATTGACATCATCGGTCGCTCCCAGCGTGCCTTGGTAGAAGCGTTCACGGCGATTGAAGAACAGGCGAAATCCGTTGGCCTTGAAGTAAATGAGGACAAGACTAAGTACATGCTATCAACAAACAAACAAGCATCTGTCCACCGCCTAGGACAAAACGTTACTATTGATAGCAACAACTTCGAGGTAGTTAAGGAGTTCACCTACCTCGGAGTAAACATGAACTCCACGAATGACACCCTAGTGGAGATCCGGCGAAGAATTACCCTAGGAAACCGTTGCTACTTCGGTTTGGCAAAACAACTGGGTTCAAAACTCCTAACTCGAAGGACGAAATGTGTGCTCTACAAAACCCTCATCCTGCCAGTTCTGCTTTATGGCGCCGAGTGCTGGACGATAAGCAAGAAGGAAGAGCTGATACTGGGCTCCTTCGAAAGAAAAATACTTCGGCGGATTTTTGGTCCTGTGTGCGAGGAGGGCGAATGGAGGAGAAGATACAACCGCGAACTCTATGAGTTGTACCAAGATGTGGATGTAGTCCAAAAAGCCAAAACACGTCGACTACATTGGCTCGGCCACATCGAGCGAATGGACAATAATGCTCCAGCTAAGAGGATCTTCGAATCCCAGCCCCCAGGTTCGAGAAGACAAGGAAGACCGAACCTCCGTTTCAAAGACCAAGCCATCGCGGATGCCAGAGCGCTTGGTCTCGACAACTGGAAGCAGCGTGCCCGGGATCGTAGAGGAGGGAAGGCTGCAGTGTCTCAGGCAGAGACTCTTCACGGGTCGGGAGCCCGATAAGTAAGTAAAGTAAGTATGTTGGAGACCGGTGCAGTGGCATAGGAAGTGGGTTGTGTCCTCAAGAGCTATGCAGCTCAGCGCAGTCTCTACAAAGTTCTTCTTCAGTCAATCCCATTTTCTTCATGTGGTACCGCAGAGTATTGTGCCCCGTACCCCAGGTGGTATTGCCCTTACCACAGACTCACGGGCTGCTATTGGTATCTCACTGCCAGGACCTCTGATTGCAAAGACACTACTATGGTCGGGGAGGTGTATCGGTTTTGATATACCCAGCGATTCGGAGAAGAGACCAGACCCTATCCCAGTGCCCATTTTAGCACCGTCTGTAAAATAGGACTATGGTTTGCATGTTAGGTGTGAGTCAGTCTGTACATTCTTCCCTGCTGGGACAGGCGCTCGAGAAAGGTCTTGTAAACTCTAGGTTAGGCGTAATGTAGTCGGTAATGGGTACATGGCCAAAATATTGCTGTAGGATCATCGAAAGTCCCATTCGTTCAATTTCCAGTTTATTGATTGGCTGCTTTTCATGGCACTAATTATTGCAGCCGATAGTTGTATAAGAATGTCTAGCGGAAGGAGGTTAAGGATAGCCTCAAGTTCTGCGGACACATGCAAGTCTTTTAACCTTCGTTAACGCCCTTAGATAATTGGCCTTATTGGTTTCCGGCCACCACACGAGACTGCCATAGGTCAGTATAGGTCTTACTATAACCTTGTATATAATGTACATCCAGAGTTTAATTTGGGGTCCCCAGGTTTTCTCGAAGATTCTGCTGCAGAAATAAAAGGCTATTGTACCTTTTTTGAAGCTTTCATTCGTGTTAAATTTCCAGTTCAGTTTTTAATCTGGTTTAAGTCCCAGTTGCGCTATCAGAGATTCTGACGGGTGTGTGCCGCCGACAGAAGGTCTAGCAAACATCATCATTTTCCTTTTATTTGTGAAAAGTATCAGTTCAGTCTTCTGGGGATTGACTTTTAGGCCGCAGTTCCTGGTCCTGGTGTCGAGGGTTTTTAGGGCGCTATCCATTTGTTCCGCCAGTGTTGGAAGGAATTTACCCATTGCCACCAATACAGCAGGGAAACAGATTCAACTACTAGCTTTAAAAGCTATTAAAACCACAAAAAGGCCGAAGATCCCAGCCACCTTTTGCCGCACTTTATATTCCGAGCCAACGGAAAGTTGCGGAATTTATTAAGCCAGGTAAATCCATCTCGCTTCCATTTCTTTTCAAAGTTTTTGAAAGGATATTAGTTGGGCGCTTACAATCAATTAGGCTTATTTCTTGGCCTAATTCCCCCCAATCAGTTCGGGTTCGACCTTAGATCGCATAACTGTAGGGTTACCATACGTCTCCCTTTTTCATACCAAAATGTTGTTTGTCCCCCCTAATACAAACCACTGTCCCCCTTATTAAGTCAATATTGAATTTAAAAAAAAACATTCAATGGCCAATTTTCAAAATACTTTCTTTTAATAATTTTAACAAGATTCTCTGTGAACACATCCATTTAAAGTGCAAAAAAAAGAAAAACTTTCCGAACCCAAAGAAAAAAACCAATAAAAAAAGAAAATGTTCCTAAAATCGCGTGTTGGAAAAAAAGTTTCGAGTGGGTTTTTGACTCTGGTGTTCGAAAATTAAAAAAAAAATGTTGTGCCCTTTTTGAACACTTGTCCTAGAATACTCAAGATGTTCCCCTTTTTGTATTTTTTAATCTGGTAACACTACATAACTGACGTAATTGAGAAATTTCTAAAAAAAGATAAAATTTGCCCTGCCGTTTAGTTAGACTTACCCGTTATTTACATGTGATGTACCATAAGCAGAAGATGCTACCTTATGTCCGTATCTACATTTGCAGAGCTTTTATTATATAAGCCACTGCTAGTGGAACCTCAACTATGGAGTTGTACCAGTGATACAAACCTTACAAACTTTTAAAAATAAAGTGATAAGATCATTCGTCAATATACCATCAGATTGAAGGTCTTTGTAGGAATCCCTTGTTTTGAAGGTGAAACGAAATCGACTGTTAAGAGATCTCTATAACCCGGTCCTTTATATTTCTTTTGAGAGGAACAAATTTATTGGGAAGTCCTAATCGTACTAAATAAATTTGTATCTATGAATGATGGTAAAATTCTCACACTCCTTCCTGAGCCAAACACAAACGGTCCTCATAGAGTCTCTTAGAAGACTTCCACCTGGAAAATAAATCCTATTTGTCGTCTGAACTTTTATTCAAAGAAACATTTGATTCAATCAACCTTCACTGAATATAGCATTAGGAAAACGCCATTATCAGGGGACACCGTTAACATTATGACATCGTTATCAAGAGTCCTTAAAATTAAAATCCATCCATCTGTCAAATGTGACCCATAACCTTTTCAGCTCATCTCGCACTTAAGCTGTAAATGCGGTAAGACGAAACTTAATGTGATTTCTTCGAATCCCTCAGAGCAGAGCAGAACGAAATGCATACCTACACCTAAAATAAAATCCATGCAGATCCATTTTACTGCCTTTATTTCAAAGTAATTTGACATTTTTAAGGTGTTAAAGGCAACCGAAATGGAAATTCCCAGCGCCTACCTTTCCGCCATCAAATCCGATACATTATAAATTTATTATACCTTCCCTTCGCCTTTTATCATTTAAGATGAATCCCGTGAAATGGATAGAGGATGAAATTGCCCACTGCACGCCGTAAGTCTGGGAGTAATGCTACCCATTTGGCGGATAACGAGAAGGATATTAGCCGTTGTTTGTGGAAAACTCGAGTACATCAACTTTGCAGCTTGAAAGTGAAATATAAATTCATCGCAATGGATACCTACAGTCCATTGGATCGTAAGGACATTAAAGCCGACTCTTATATGGGGTGTCATTTGGGCTAACTTAAATGGGTTCACCTTTATTGTCTGAGAGTCTTGTTATTAGCTGATAATTTATATGACTGCGACACGTGTAACCTTTCCTGCAGCAATCTTAGCAGTCCCACTCAAAACGTGGCCAGCTGGTTAAATTTTCATTTCATCCTTTCGCGAAAATCAAAATATAATATTGTCCTTTCAGTTGGAGGCATCGTTTTTCCTTCTCACTGATGTCAACACGAATGAATTTATCTATCCGATTCATTGCCCCATCATCTTCAGTGGACGTGCTAAGAAGGTCCATCCTTTCCACACCGATTCGGAGTGATAAACATGACACCTGGGTGCTGGGTCTCTCTTTAGATGCGCCCTTATTATAAATGTGTATAAATAAATAAACCAACAGAAAAGGGTTCCGTCTTTCGATTTCAAAAGGACGATTTCCGCGTGAAGCAGTTGTTTTGTCGCGCTCCAGAAAATGTTTTCATAAATCATAGCCTGCTTTGTGTGATTTTTTCCACTCAAGGACGAAATCAAAACCCGGCAAAGTCCTATTTCCAAGGAATTTTCAGCAATATTCTTTGATCACAATCCATGTGAATCTTCATCTCCAATTATGATGGCCAGCCATGGAAAGTGGGTTTATATCTAATAACGTGCAGGATTTATAGGTACAAGGAAAGGTGATGTTTTTCCAAGCAAAACATACGAAAGCTACATGTTGTCAATTAGGATGTTGATTTGATGTAAGCGTGGGTTTTTGTCAAATTTTCGGCCACCACGCTTGATGAATAAGCAAGTAGGCTGGTGTCAATTTTTGCTACGCAATAAAATGTTCAGTGGGATTTGCGTTTTGTTATTGAGTGGATTACTGTAAACGAAGAAAATTTATCGATCGACTTTTGGCAATATATCTTAACTAAGTTCGATTTATTATTTTAGATGTCGAGCCATGTGTGAATATGGCAAAAACAGCGATGACTTGCATACACAAACATTTAATTTGACAGCCTCCTGATTTGCAGACAATAGGTGTTGCCGCTGTGTCGCATTCCGTTCGCTTTGAATTCCGCGGCACACGTTTTCTTTCACCGGCGAAGTCATCTAAGAATTCCATGCGATGAATATTTCGTATCGATTCGATAAATCCCACCCGAAAGGAAAAAAAGACGACCATCTAGAAAAAGTTTATGCGAATGCATAGAGATTATGGAACCTTCCTAGGAATGACCCTTGAATGATTTTGACATTCTAGGGAGAATGCAGCGAGCTGTAACTACTGGCGCGTTTGCTAGTATTGAAACAGAGGCGGTGAAGGTGCGTCTGACTGTCAACGGGGATATGTTGTCATCGTGAAAGGACTCTCAACATCGACGCCATCATAATGAAGTATAGTCAACGACTTTGTCTATCTAAAGGCACTACAATCAGTGTTACCGATGGGCTACTTTTCTACTGTCGGGACGCGTGGCGACCACAATTCGAAATAATCGTTTTTTGGCCCCTTTCATAAATACAGGCGACATTGGGACGCATTTTCAGAACTTCAATTTATTTCTCAAATAACACCCAATAATTTCGAAAAAAGAAATACATACCTACATATTTGCGTGTGTTTTCTGCTTTAATAATTCTCCGCATGACTCATTCAATCACTTAGATCAGGGATTCCCTAACTGTGCGTCGCGACGCCCTGGGGCGTCGTGGGGCTATTCTAGGGGCGTCTCAAGGCGGTACGCAGACGACGTTCCATCAGCTTTAAGCTCGATTTGAAAAAAATTTCGGGTCGGATCGATGTTGGCAGTTTGTGTCGGCCATTGTGTTTTGGTGGCGTCTGTCTAATCCGAGGGTTTACTGTTCACTGTTCAGTCATTGATGCCACTATGGCAAGTTACACGATTAAAAATGAGTGTTGGGCAGTGCAAAAGTTGCGCGCGTTGTGCCCATTTTACGACAGACGCGGTGGCTCTTCAAAGTCGACTCTTCAAAGTTTGGTGCCTAAATTCGAGACAACTGGTTCGGTAAGCAATCAACCCGTACTACAAAGAAACTCCAGATCGGCCGAGAACTTAGCCGCAGTCCTTGAAATTGTATAGGAGAACCCGATGCAGTCATCAATTCCTTGCCGTGCACAAGAAATCGGATTTTTGCAGACATCAACTTGGCGAGTTTTGCGTCGGGACTTGGGCCTGTACCAGGAGCTCAAAGTTTATGATAATGACCGAGTCCATAGAAGACTCCAATTTTGGCCGAAAAATCATCTTTAGCGACGAGGCGCATATTTGAATGAATGGCTATGTTAACCAGCCAAATTGCAGTATATAGGAAGACGCTAACCCACACGAGGTGGCAATTCATCCATAAAAAGCTGTTTGGTAT
The DNA here is from genome assembly GCA_955612985.1 of Cheilosia scutellata. Taxonomy (NCBI): domain Eukaryota; kingdom Metazoa; phylum Arthropoda; class Insecta; order Diptera; family Syrphidae; genus Cheilosia; species Cheilosia scutellata. The sequence continues at coordinate 80,827,279 of OY015311.1, forward strand.
GCGGATTTTAGACCGGCGCGCGGAGTCATTTTGTGGGGTTGCATGAAGTCGCAGCTCAATGCGAATAAATCGCAATCGACCGATGCCCATAAACCCAACATAACCAATGCCATCGCTCAAATTCAGTGGCATCTATGCGGCAGATTGGACCACTCGGATTCGTGCCACCATGAGAAGCTATGGCGGACATTTGGACATGGTGTAATATTCCATACAGCCACCTCTCGCGAACGTCTGACAAACATCCGAGAGTATAATTGTCCTGGAAAAGCTTCTCAATTCAGCCATTCGGACTCGGCATTAAATTGTCCGAAAGAATGGTTGTGAGAAGCTAGGCCTAGGGTACCTGTAAGGATCTGTTGCGTTTTATTTATTTATACAGCGACGTTGACCTGCGGTCCAAAATACAGGGACTGAGATGGCTAGGTTTTTTTTTTTGGTTGCGCCAATGGATGTGGTAATCTTCTAAAGACGCGGTAGCCGGTGCCCCTAAACGTAATAATCCACACCCTACGTCCTTCAACCAATCTCCCCGCGGTACTGCCGTTAGGTATTACTTCGCAGGGCTGGATAGCAATTCTTGCTAAATCCTCAGTGTTCGCCATTTCGGCTCTTCTAAGTCTTTCAAGTCTCCTTAATTCTTCGTATACGCTCGTTATAAAGGAACATACCTCCAGCCAGTCATCTTCTGCAAAGCGCCTACATTGGAACATTGCGTGTTCCGTATATTCTTCTTCGTCTGGGCATTCGGGACAAAAAGGCGAGCTATCGTGACCAAATCGAAGTGAAGGTATTTCCGATAGCGATAAGAACTGCGTAGGATTTCTTTTTGTCCAGACCTCGATGGTTAGGGTTCAGTTTGTGGGTCCATCTGCCTTTTGTCGCGTTATCTCACCTGGCTTGAGTCCACCCCTGAGGGACAACGAAGCCGAGGAAGACCCCACCTCAGATATCGTGCACAATTGGAGAACGACCTCAACCAACTAGGTGTGCTTAACATGAAGGCAGCTTCGCTACGGACCGAGTTGACTGGAGGGGCTTTTTAGTTGAGCACGTGGTCCACTCCGGAATGTAAGCGCCATATAAAGTAAATAAGTAACTCTTTAAGAATATACAATTATAATGCGGAGAACCCGCGGAGTGTCCGCAGGATTTATAGCTTGCGCTTAAATTTATACTCATTTTTACTCCTGAAGTTTTTTTCAGCCAGTTTTCGTCTACCTACTGGAACTGCATAATATGTATGGTTGGTTCTCATAAGCTAGGAAGATGTAGAGCACTTTCAAAATTCTAATCGTCTGAATTCGATTCAATTTGTCTGAATTAGATTTATCGTGCACGTATAAACGTGATTTGTCGGTAACGCCAGTTTTAATACTCAGTCGAGGAATTCAGCATTTGATTTGACGGCTACCCAACCCACCCCACCCTCCATAAATAAATTCATATGACTAGTCTAGCTTGAATTGTAAACAGAATATGTATAGAGATTTTTGGGAATAGAGTTTTCTTATGTCCGTACGTTTGCAAATGTCAACTCTAAAGGCGATTAGATAACACCATCCGTGCGCTTCTTTCGTCCTTTCCTTTTAATCTACTCCAATATTCATCATCTAATCGTCCGCACAAATTGATCAATTTGCCATGGGACTTATCTCCGATACAGATCTAACAACATTTTAATAGCTCACACCCCACCCTATAGCCAGGTTGATATAACTACCATCCTCCCGACAAAACACTTAAAAATGCATCGAAGCCATTAAAGCCCCCTCTAGACATTGCCGTACCTTGTTATTCCTCGAGCAATTCCAAGAAGTACTTAAATGCTCATTTACCGACACTAGGTCCCACGACTATAGCCACACAATATTCAATGGTTTTTCCCAACACTTTGGGCCAGGACAATCCATTGAACAATACACAACAACCTTCAAGTGCACGCCTTCAAAATAGTTCTCCTCCACGACATGCTCAATATGGTCAGAACATCCATAAAGACCTGTTGATGAGCTGCCCCATTGCGTGCTGGGATCCACTTTTTTTTATTTCCAGCTCTTCGCCCGGTTTGGTTGTTTTTATTTCTTTTAACCGCACATCCTATTTGAAGACAGCAAAAGTGAAAAATTCCCATTCTCCTTGAGAAGGTAGTACTGCTCCATTCCATATAGCCATAGTGAGTTCTACGAAAAATGAGTTTTAAATTAAAGTGTTTGCCATTTAAATTTATTTGCCACTCCTTCGGTGGCGGCCGGTAAGTGCTTTATAGTGGATAATTAAAAAGTTTCCATTAGAATTTTGACGAAATATGTATGCAATATAGACCCAATCGATTGACACTTCCTATATTGTTTGTGGGGGGGGGGGTGTGGGATGATATATTCGAACAGATAAACTTGTGATGAAAATGGGGCACAAGGCTTTATAACATGATATGGTGGCTTTGCCTTATGAATATTAACCACAAGATTAATTGGATTGCTTGACTCGAAAGTATGGTAGGTTTTTAAGGTTGGTTATCCTTTTAAGCATAATCCCGGAGATGAAGATTATTATTAGTGAACTTTAGTGTCATTAATCGGAATTTAGTACAAACTTCTTGGCATATATTTACATAATCCTTGCTACCTTATCGAGGATATAAACAAGAGTCAAGGATTTTGGGGTATCTGTGCGGTTACAAATATGTATCCAGGGTGTTAAATGATAAAGCGAACTCGGATAATTCCTGGATTTAATATTATTTTTGTAGTTTTACTAAAAGGCTACTGAAATTAAAGTAGATGCATTCATAATTTAAAATAATTTCGGGCAGTGTTGTCACACATAAGGTATGTTCCTTTACTTTTAAATAAATGGCGAAACATTTTACGAATGTTTACTCAATTTGATTAACTTGAAAAATTCATAAAAGAGAGCGGTTTCGAGAGTAAAATATAATATAAGAAAAGAATATAAGAATCTTACTAGTTTTTAATCAAAAAAAATCGTATAGTATGAATTGAAAAATTGTTAGATAGGTACTAACATTCTATCAGAAGACGAGAAAATAAATTTATTTTTTCAGTAGAAACTCTTCCACATACCTATATACTTCACGACCCAATAAATGACAAACAAAAAATTACGTTACTTGCAATTTATATCAAAACAAAATCCATCTGTCATTTTTCATGAATTACGAAGGATTGCAAAGGCGTTCCTTTTCTTTTTCGTAAGATTCTCTAAGGAAGAATTCATCCGTTTTTACTACATTTTAAAAATCAGAAAAACATTGTACTCTTTCGACGAAACATTTCAAATTACTTACACTAAATTACTCAAACGCCTTATTGCAAAACCGTCACCCTCAAACTAACAACCAATAATTAAAAACAATTGAAACGGTTTTGAATAGACCTTTTTACCACTATGGTTTTGAAAAAAAAAAAATATTTTCACTTGTTCACTTCTGGTGATATGTTCAAACATTACGCAATGAAAATTTGTTTGGGAAATTGGATTTCATGAGAACTGCATGCGCATACTATGCTTAGCCCTGTCCTGAATGAGAGTGAAACGATTTCAATGAACTCCCATATAACTTCGAGGGTTTGGTTTGGAAAGTAAAGGGGAAAAAAGGAAACCGAAAAGTTATAAGTCAACACTTATCCTGGGGATTATCGAAATAAACGTATTAAAACTGGACTATTCATTTATTAAACTTTGTAACTAACGTAACATGTCAAAATTAATTAATAATTTGACCAATATTTAAGGACAGATTTTTGGTTTACATTTGCCAATTTAAAATATTGAAGCAAGCCTTTTCAGGACAGTAATACTCTCAAATGTTTGTCAGACGTACGCGAGATGTGGCGCAGTAGAGGCAACCTTAAGATAAACCTAATATGTATTTTCCGAGGATCGAGTGTCCAGGCAAGCCAAGTAATGCAATTTTCGTTCGCTGGTGGAGTTCATATGCGACTCCCAAGGGATACTTTTTTTGTGTGAAATGGTATAACCGTCGTTGATTCGCTTCAGACCACTCGAAAGAACAAAAGGGAACATCTTGCTAACAGTGGTTCTCAACCGGACATTAAAGTGGAGGCATGGACACAATTTAAAAGGTGAAGTGAATAAAAGAAAAAAGTCAAAAAAGTAGACTTTTACAAAAGTTCTAAATTTTCAATGGGTACTTAATGGGTTAAGGAAAGTTGTATATCATTCCAAAAGAATTTAAATGACATTTCCATTGATGCCAAAATTTACATGAAGTATAAGTTCAAATTATGAGCAGAATTAACTTTAGTTTTGTCAAAATACTTATGCCGGCCACTGTAGGTTCAAGAATTTAAAATTAATAAAAATATATATGATGTATTAATTCACAGATTTGGTTGTTTTTAACTTTTAACTACTTATTTAAGTATAGGTAATTTGTATGTAGGCTCAGCATTGTTAGCCCGATCCATTGTTGGGATCTCTAAACTGCGCCAATTATAGAGACATCAGTAAGTATGGCAGCCACTCGAGCAATTTTACATTTTGGTCGTTTATTTAGGTACTATTTAACGACCCTGGCAGTAGGTATGAATGGGACCGTTGTACTAATACGTCCATGGAATCCGTTCAAAAACATTCGAAAAATTTGGAAAAGCATTTTGTAGTACAGTTTTGTACACATTCGCACTCGCATTTTCGATGTAACAAACTGCAGCTCACAAGTCCCATAATATGATGTGTGCGGAACATCGTAATGCCCCCTGCACAGGTGTGGTGGCTATCTAAAACACATTCATCCTTTCACAGGTCGTGAATGTAATAGTTGTAGCCATCCGGTCTATCCAGGTTGAACTTCTTTTCATCGGAAAAACGACAGTCTGCAACTCCTTGTTCCACTTCATATGCTCTCGAGCAAACTGGAGTCGTGCAGCTTTGCGCACATCATTGAGGTATGTTTTTTTTTACGTTCAGTCTCTTCAAATGTTTGGCACTCCGAATAATGCGTTTTCCAGATGCCAGACTTGCATTAGCACCGCATTCTTCCCTGATTCTAGCAGCAGAATGTTGGGAATTTGAATCAGTTCTGATGATACTGGCTGCTGGTGTTGTCGCATACTGAGCCCCTCCTTTCATATTGTTTTAATAGCTTAATTCATTCTGAATAAAATTACCAACTACATTTTGGCTTCGGCCAATCTTCTAAGCGGTTTGACGCTGCATTAAACGAAATTCGAGGTATCCCTTTATTTTACCTTTTTCAAAGTACATAATTCAATTGCTTTCCTCGACTAGTTTTAAAAAAAAAATGGCGGTAATTGCTCTCAATTTAAAAAAAGCAAAAGAATTGACGTCATTACATAATCGTTGTATGTAGATCACAAACTAAAGTCATTGCCCTTGAACCTATTCTGATGAGCCAAAATAAATGGTCATTTTTAGAAATGTTTTTGGAAAAATAATGATCATCTTCATCTACATATCTATATATGTACTTATATAAAAATGAATTGCTGTTCATTAGTCTCACTAAAACTCTAGGAGAGCTGGACCGATTTGGCTAATTTTGGTCTTGAATTATTTGTGGAAGTCCAGAGAAGGTTTAAAAGGTGAGAAATTTGACAAAGGGGCGTGGCACTTCCCATAACATTCAAAATCTAATATCTCGAAAACAACTGAATCGATTGAGTTCAAATTTACAATCTTGGGTATCGGCCCAGGAGTATTCCTGTGAAGATTGGTCAAAATTGGACAAAAGGGCGTGGCACCGAGCATACAAAAAACATCTTCTATGGGGTGATGAAACTCGATGACGTTATAACTCGATAACCGCTGAGCCGATTTTCATTTTTTGTTTTGTTCGTATTGCTGCATTTCAGGTTTACGCAGAAAGAAAATTCCAGAAAATCGATTTTTCTCATTTTGCGGATTTTACGAAAGAACATTATTATCTAAGAACTATAAGCAATACAATTTCTGTGCACGGGCAAAGCCGGGCGGGTACAGCTATCTTATTTCATTTTTCTATACGTATGTTGTAAACGAACATCTCCTAAACGGCTGGACCAATTTTAATGAAATTTTGTGTGTGTGTTTGAGTGGGTCCAAGGATGAATCTAAACCATCCATTTGGTGAAAATTTAACAAAAGGGCATGGCACCTCCCATACGAAAAAAAACAAAAAATCTTATATCTAGAAAACTACCGAACTGATTGAAATCAAATTTTAAGAAAATATTTGTTATTGATCCAAAGGTGTTTCTGTGAAAGTTTGATCAAAATTAGACAAAGGAGCATGGTAGGTACCTACCGTATAAAAAAATATACATTTTAAATCCTATTTCTCGACACCCATGGGAGCTAAAGTGGGTGGGATAGAAAAACGGGCCATGGCACCACCCTTACAAAAAAAATTATTTAAATCACGATATCTGAACATTGCCTGATTGAAGCATTTTATAAAACCTGGCGGGACTGGACAAAAGGGCGTGACACCTCTAATAACAAAAAAATACATTTCAAACGTTATTCTTCGACAGTCATAGGAAAAAATTTGTCTCTCTAGGTCTAGACAATACAATTCGTGGGCACACGTCCGAGGAAATATCGGTCGAAGCACACGGAGTACATAATCAGTCTGGACACATCGGTTAAATAAAAATGAAATGAAAATTTTCAAGTAGGCAAAACAACGGCTTGGCCGATGCTTTGATACCCTCCACTGCATAAAAGTCATGCAAAATGTTTGCCATGCGAGTTAGTATCTATGTACTGTACAGGTACACGCATGTGTCTAATATTGGTTTTGTATGGGAGGTACCCGAGCTACTTGACCGACATAGCCTATTTTCAACCAACCTGACAACGCGACGGTAAAAATAAGTCCTCTCACAAAATTTCATTCGCTTAGGTCGATTCGTTTGGACTCTATCGTGTTTTCAACAGACAGGCGGACATGGCTAAATCGATTCAGAATGTGATCCTGATTCAAAATACTTTATAGGGTCTCCGCTGAATCCTTCTTGGCGTTACAAATGTAATGACAAAGTGAATGTACCTTCCTGTGGAGGGTATAAAAACCCAGGTGGTCGAATATTACGTGGTATACTTTATACAGGAAAATGAGAACGAATGACATAATAAAGGCAAAATATGGAATTTATTTATATTCGATATACCTCCGCCAAAAAAAATGTTGCCATTTTTGGAATGCTTTTGTGTTCTTCATTTTTTACACTTTTCGAATGATTTGCTTAGAAAACCTCAACAAATGATGCCTGAGAGTAGGTAAGCTTCGTAATTACGAGAAAGTTATGGCGGCTCTACGACTATTCATGGCATGAAAAATATATACCTTATGGTGATAAAGAAATTTCTTATATGAAAAAAGGACATCACTTAAACTAGATTACGACTATGTACCTAACAAAAGACCTTTACGCCTTCGGTGATGTTTCCTTTTTATCAGATATTATCTTCATCCTAGCAAACATTATCCATTCTACCTTTATCATGGTCTAAAGGAGCCCACCTTCTGACCTTAAATCTCCAGCCAACATTGTATATACCCAGTAAGAAGAAATACAAAATAAAAACAACGCAAATTACCGGCACAAGATGTCGGTATAAACATTTTTCTATCCACGGGGTTCAATCAGAGTCCAACGAAAACACCACTCCGCAAGTAAGTATAGGTTTGAAAGTATACTCTATCCGACGACAACGACAACGACGACCAAGTACCAACCAACAATGACGGACAGAAACAATTTTTAATTAGTTTTTATACTAATAAGTAAAGTTGTATACTGAAGCGAGTTTTAAATTGGTTCGTTGTGGTAGGTCTAGGTATATAATGGTGATAAGGTTAATTACAATATGTTGGCGTTTCAATGGGCATTTTGAGGCAAGACTGAAGGAGCTGTTGTGCGCAGGGACCTGTTTAGGTATTAAGTGAATCCGTACGGATTAGATTCAATTACTTTCATGTGATGTAATGTGGCATTTTATTTTTAATTACATGTTGTTGGGGTATATAGAAAGTTGTTGGGAGTTACAATTTTTTTTTTAGCAAGGCAAATCTGAAATGGAAATCTGAAAATCGACAAGGGTGCATTGTTTTAGCTAGAAGTCTATCCATGCTTGGGATATTTAAGGAACTATTTCTGTCGTTGACGTCCGTATAGTTATCATCATGGGATTTAATGACCTCTTGTAAATGTAGACCGCAAGGGCACGCTTGCATCAGATCGCGAAAGCGGTTTTAAATTACATTTTAAAATTGCTTGTTTGGCGATATTTCGATGTAGAAAGGACTAAAATTAAAAATAAGATTAAGATGGTAAACAAATCTGTTTCGCAATGCGTTTATGCACGACTTGGTACCAACTCACACAAACAAAAAATGGTTGTTTCTGACAAGATAAGTCACACATAAGAGCTGTCAGTGTCAAAATAACACACACCCTTTACAATACAAACAATGCATACAGCACAACAAATCAATGCATGATGACAGTATCCTAAATCAATTTGCATACCTACCTACCTACATTCTACATAACTCAAACCAGTGCCCCATTGACGCCAGAGCCAGACTCACAAAATCCGCATCAGTCAGTCTTTAAAGAATCGAAAGTACCTTAACCTCGCAAAAGGAGCAATGCTATCTTTCCCTCATCACTGAATAAGATATCAGTCCAAGTAAATGAAAGAGAACGAGGATCTACCGTCTGGGTGAGTTTATAGCACATAGATTTATAAGGATAATGCAAAATTAAATAGCAACAATTTCGTATTCTGTTTATACCATTTAATGTTTACGCAAAATTGAAATGGCAAATCGGTGTGTTTTGTGTGTGTGTTTTGTTCAAATTTACTTTAAAATGTTCATAGTTTTGGTTTTTGTTTCAAGCGTTTTATGTTTTTAACTCCCTCTCTCCCTCACTCGGGTTTTCTGCTACTTCTTTCTATAGGATATAGGAAGTAAAATCCGAGGAATAATAATTTATTGGTGGCATTGGCATCCTTTTTGCTTAGATAACAAAGCAAATACAAGCAAAACGAAGGAAAGGGCAAGACCAAGAGCAAACCAAAAAGGGATAATTAAGTATCATAATGATGACGAACTTTTGAATTCTTAGTGCAGAGCAATAAGAAAGGATCCATCCTTCTGTGCTGTTCCATTCATGGCGAACTAATTTTCTATACGAATGTCTGAATTTGTGAATTTCTGAGTTCTGACCCGTGATCATAATTAAAGGACTACAAAGGGCGACTTGTTTTTATCGCGGAGGTGGTGCTTTTTATTTGTATTTCTTTCATTGTTTTTTAACAAAAAGTAATGATTATTTTTTTTGTTTGCAAGTTGAAAGCTACACACCAGCTGTAGCTGACTTTTTTTTCGTCTGTAAATATCCAATTGAAATTCGGACTTTGGGACTTTGACTAATATCAACAAGTTTGTTGTTTTGTTTAAAAAATTTGGGACTTTTAAGAAAAAATATTTATGCAAATAAATTCTCATCAGCAACAAGGATTGTAAAGCTATAGGGAGAACGGTTGTGTAACAAGTGGTAGGTATGGTGTAGTGTGCTTGTTTTCAACTGACAGTGGGAAAAATATTGTTTTCATTGCATTTGGTGGAAGAGTTGACAGTTGACCAACTTAAACAGAAATATGCAATCGTCTTAAATTATTTATCCAATGAAAAATGTTAAAATAATGACTGATAGCTAGAGGTTGCTGGCATGTGTTTCTTCACTTATACGGTGGGAAACAGAAGCACATAGGTATGTAGTTTTGAAACTTGCGTGAAGTTGGCTGCTGGCACTCTGGCAGTTCATTACAATGAGTCAATAACTGCGGCTAACAACTTTTTTTTCACTATAGAAATGGCCTGTTACTGCCTAGATATATTGAGGTCGTGGTATGTAGGACTGTCAAAATAAAAATATGTACATAGGTACTGATTACTGAGTACGGACAAACAAAACATAACATTCAATAACATTATTTCGAACACAACATGTTGGGCCGGTTTGGTAGTAGCGGTACTTTCTTATTGACTGTTAAGTGTGTGTGTGTGTCTACCCTTCAAGCAAGAGAGTCCGTTTTCGGTTCATAAACGGAGTCAATGACATATGGAAGACTCCGCATACGGATCCGCGAAACTGCGTTTGTCGGCTCAAATACGACGCTCCGATTTTTGCTTGATTTGGCCTTATTTCTACGATTTGCTGATTTTTTGCTCCGATATTTACGATTTTTTAAGCAGACAAATACGACGTATAAAGTTTATATAAAATTAAAAATTTCAAAACCTTGGCGTAACTACTTCCTTCCGGATTTTAAAACTACGTACGAACAAATTTAAGACCAAATGTGCAAATCAAGAAAACTTAGAATTTATTTTCGCATTGTTTCTAAATACTTCACACAGGAAAGGCGAACAGAATCTTTATTAGTTTTGCACTTAATTTGTTGTAAGTTGTAGTCCTCTGGAAATAGGGAAGCTAGTTACAAAGTTTGCTTGTTTTATACTTTCCTCGCGATTGTCAAGATTTCAGGTGAACTGCATTAGTTATCTCATATGTCACATGTCTCATAATGTGTCGCGCATGTTGAGGAATAAATAAGTGCCTCAGAATACATGCCTTTGTATAGAACATACGACATACGCATACCTATAGAAAGGTAGAAGGGTTGCATTAGTTAAGGCCATTGCTTGTGATTGTGAACCGATCAGCATAAATTTGACGACTGCAATTATGCCACCGATCAGTTGATTGACATTTTACAAACAAAAAAACGTCTTAAGCCTTGAAAATGCCTTATAATTTTTTTTTTTAGTTTTCTGTGTCTGTATGCATGCTATACAAGATGCTGTTTCAAAACTTAGACCAGCATGAAAATGTACACAACATACGTTGCATTCCATTTCAAGCCCTCCGACTCTAAACGTCAGTGTAGCGAACTTGTCTACTCATAATAAGAACTGCTTCAGGTTATTGATCGTTATGTTGCAAGTTCCTGTAAGTGAAGTTATACTTCTTTTGGCTTTTTTGCTACATTACACAATTTCATTCGAAAATTCCGCCACTTACTTTGAAGATATGCGCCTTAACTCTATCTTAATTCTATCTATCGTTTGGATCACTGAAGAGTACTCTATTGACAAAGTAGCTAGTTATCATTTACGGAGAATGTGCGTTACCCTGTATTTTAGAACTACTCATTGCCGCTTCCAAGTCATAGAAAAAACGCCGCCGTGTAGACCCCATTAAACTGTTTACCAAAATAAGTCGGACTGTAGGTATTTTTTAAGGAGCGAAAGCGTGGTGGTGGCGCATAGTACTAATTATTTTTTAGTAGATATCCATATTACATTTTCAATTTACAATTTCGAAATTGAATTTGAATATCTTGAGAATTACTGAATAGTTAAGGTAAGCGTTTAAAATGTTTAATATTAAGGCCCACAGTCCTGAAGATTTTCAATCGCTTACCGTTAAACACGCTCTGAGGCGCACTCTCGAAAGAATACTTTTAGTTAAAATCTCCCTTCACTTTTTTATTATAATCTTAAACACCAACGTTATTATTCAATTGTTCTCAAAAATCCCAAACAAACATGCTAGCTGAACATAACCGCATTGAAATGGGGGAAGTGGGATTAACCCAGTTTTTAAATTGCTGGTCATTTGCGTCCAAAAATGCTGATGACTTTTTCGAGTTCAATATCAAAATAATCTCAATTTCGCAATTTTGGGACCTAGTTTGAACATTTAGGGCAAATGTAGTTACCACAGTTCCACTACTGTTAAAATGTATAAATATCTATAATTTAAGAGGTTCGCAGCCAACTAATAGAAACTAAATGTTTTTAGGTACTAAAAGCTATGGTTTAAGTGGTCCTCGATAAGGTGCACTTTAAACAAGAATAGTTCCATTGTGTTGCCACTGAAAAGTATAGGTGATTACAATGTCTGCTTCTGGACTTCTGTGCCTTCTGCAGAAGTCGTAGGGTAGGTATACCTATCAATCGCACAGTATCCGCTTATGGCATTTGTTAGAATGGCACATCGTTCTTAACACCCTATACGTCCCATACCCTAAACTTATACAAATTTTTACAAAATACGATAATTACGATTTTCACAATCCCAAAAATACGATTCTTAGAAAAAGTTTATAACAACACTGGGGCGCGAACCCACTTTTGTATGTGTTGGTGAGAGAATGAGAGAGCGAGCTCGCCGCACTCATCGAAAAATTAATCCAAATCCAAATCGGATCCAAAAAAAATTAAAAACGAGGCAAGCGCTGGCAGATGACAATCGAGTATCGAAGATAATTACTTTTACTTTATTCAGACGAAATACAAACAAGTTTGTTTACATTTAGGTACATGGATTTTTTCTAGGAATTTATTAATTAGGTAAAATAACTATTTTCACAACAGGTCTTTGAGGTCTTTTCTCCTGCCTAAAGCTAGATAAATATATGTAGTTTAAATCACGGTCTTATCACCACGAACGTCAACGAAAGATTAATCAAATCACCGGCTGATGTTCACTCTCTCATTATTCTCAATCAATCCATTGCATAAAAAAAGACAAAATAAAAATTCTGGCGACTCTCGCTCTACTTGTTGTGTAGATACAGCGAATTTACAAATGTGTGCGTGGAACGCCTCATATATTGCGGATCCAAAAATGACGGGAAAAGTTGGGTCTTGGGTCAGCGATTTTGCTTGAAGGGTATCAGCTTTTCACTCAGCCTGTTCAATCAATTTATTCTGAGCTCATAGAGCGCCCTCTGATCATTCTCTGTGCGAAAAAAAAACACAAATTCTGAGCTCTGATGTGTCTAAGCTAAAAAAGAAACACGAACTTTTTTTGACAGTTCAGGCTCTGCTCTGAACTAAAAACGAAAAAAACGCCTAATAAGTACACGATTTGTTTTCAAGAAAATTTCTCATTTACTGCAAATTTGGTTCTTTTTTATCAGCAACATAAGGTACAACATCATATACAGTTCGGGGTGAACCGAGACCTCAACTAACAAGCATCTCCAGTTAGCCCAAACCTTATATAACTGCCTCCACTTGCGTAATGCGCTGCGCACTCCTAGTCGGTTGAGGTCGCCTTCGACTTGCGCGCGCCATTTAAGACGAGGTCTTCCTCTACTGCGTTGTCCCTCCGGGTTAGATTCGAAGACTCTACAGGCCGGAGCAATTGTTCCTATCCGCTCTACATGTCCTAGACATCTTAAACGACTTACTCGTAGTTTTTTGACCAGGTCGATGTCGCTGTGCAGCTCGTATAGTTCGTCGTTGAATTTCCTTCTCCAAAGCCCGTCAACGCAAACGGAACCCAACATCTATCAGAATCTCCTTAGTTGTTCGGGATAGGGCTCTACTACTCAATTGCCCAAAGAAACAGCGTTTAGAAGAAACTTCGTTTAATTTCTTCTGAGATGTTGATTTATAGCAAAACCGACGTAGACAAAGTCCCTTACTATCTCAAAGTTGTAGCTGTCGATCGTGACGTTTTGTCCGATTCTACGATATTGGGTGTCCTTTCTTGTTGACAGCATATATACTTGGTTTCGCCCTCGTTGACCACTAGTGACGCACCATTGATAGCTCGCTGTGTTCTACCAATTATGTCAACATCATCGGCGTATGCAAGTAGTTGGACTTACTTTTAAAAGATCGTGCCTTGTGTGTTGGCCTGTAAGTTTCGGACATTTCTTTCAAGTATGATGTTGAAGAAGTCACACGACAGCGCGTCACCTTGTCAAAATCCTCTTTTGACATCAAAGGTTTCGGTAAGGTCGTTACCGACCTTGATGAAGCAGAGAGCTCTCTCCATCATCATCCTATCGAACGAGTTTTGCAGGGATGCCAAAGCTAGAAATGGTTCTGTTTAGCTCGTCTCTATAGATGCTGTCATACGCAGCTTTGAAATCGATGAAAAGATGGTGGGTATCGGTTTGGACTTCCTATGGGTTTTTTCCAGGATCTGCCTAAGTGGCCTAATACCGCACTGATGGTGACCAATCAAGTTATTTAAGGCGTTCGCATAATATGGCAGATTGTATATGCGATGTTAAGAAGACTGATGACCATCTGATGACTCTGTAGTTGGCGCAGTCTCCTTTGTTGTGGACGGTGCAAACGATGCTGAGATTCCATTTATCAGGCATACATTTATCTGACTAAATTTTGGAAATGAGTTTGTGCATGATCTCTACTAAGTCATCTCCAGCTGCTCTGAAAAGCTCCGCAGGTACCCCGTCAGGGTCAGGCCTCGCAGCTTTGTTGTTCTTTAGCTTGGATATTGCTATCCGTACTTCGTTTTGGTCAGGTGGACGAAAGTTTTGTCTATCATTGTCTATATTGAATGGTACGTTCTGCCTAACAGCGGCATTCTGGCCTTCATCGCCATTATAGAGTCTGCAGAAGTAATTTTTCCACATTCTCAGCACCGACTGTGATTCTACTACAAGGTTTCCCTCATTATCTTTACACGTTTCTATACGGGGTTTTCTTCACTAGCACATTCTTTTTACCTTTTGGTAAAACTTCCGTACATTGTTCCTAGAGTAGCATCTCTCAATTTCTTCTACGCTTTTTCCTCCTGCTCTTTCTTTTTTTTTTTTTGAGGAACCGTTCTCTTTTGCTCGTAGAGCTCGCCGCTTTATCACTGAACCAAATTTGGTAGTGATATTGAAAAAAAGAAAGGTAGAAATGGTGATCAATATAAGGTCAACACCTCCTGTCCGTTGTTTTGACAAATATTTTGTTATATTTAAAAAATATTGTCACTTTGAAGAAAGTTTCATCAAAACTAGTGTTCTTCGATTTAAAAAAATATTCTTCATATTCTTCAAATATTCTCCATCTCCTCCGCACATATCCCTCGGTTTATCGAACTAGGAGAAAGATAGCCTAGAAAAGCATGTTGGCTTTGGGGAAAAAATTATAATAAAAAGTGAACGTTTTTTTTAAACTCATTTAGCTGCGATTATATTTTCTTCTAGAAAGGAAGTGATGAAAAATATTTATTTTACTTACGTTTTTCTTATTTACAAGTGTGTTTGTGAAGTTTGCTGAGTTAAATAAATAAAATAAATAGGCGGCGCAACAGGCGGTAGACACCCAAGGCCTAGCTTCTCGCAACCATTCGTTTTGTGTGAGTTTCTATTTTTGGAACGAATGGAAGGGACCTACAATTTTATGCCGAGTCCGAACGGCTGAATTGAGAAGCTTTTTCAGGACAGTCATACTCTCGGATGTTTGTCAGACGTTCGCGAGAGGTGGCGCAGTAGAAAAAACCTTCAGATGTAATTTGTGTTTTTCCGGGGATCGAACCTGGGATCCCTCGCACAGTAGTCCAGCACACTAACCACTGCGCTACTGCGCCCACTGAGTTGCCTCACTTTAATTTATAATTTCCTTGACACGACTTCACTTTTTCACACTTTCAAGAATAAAAGTATTGACGAATTTCTTCAATTTGAAGAAAAAACGATGAAAAATCTAAAAATTTGTTATGAAAAATTATTTATTTGAAGAACTGATTCTTCAAAAATTAATAAAATATTTTCTTCAATATCACCTACGGGATTTAGTTCAGTCAACGACTTCAGTTTGTCAATATGACGAAATTTCATTCGTTTGAATAAAATACTAAATCGGACAGTTGTTGAAGAAATTTTATTCATTTTGAATATTAAATTTTCAATAAAACGAAAAGTTTGATGAAAAATTGTCGGTTCGAATAATAAATTCTTCAAAGATTGACAAAATAATTTCGTCAATATGACCTACGCGATTTGGTTCAGTGTACGCTTCTTGATTTGCTGCGATTGCTAGTCGATTGTTCATCAAACCGGGGCACTTAATGGGGTAAGGAAAGTTGTGTATCATTCCAACGGAATTTAAATGAACTCTCCATTGATGCCAAAATTTACATGAAGTAAGTTCAAATTATGAGCAGAATTAACTTTAGTTTTGTCAAAATACTTATGCCGGCTACTGTATAATGCAAACAAATTAGAGTAACCACGTACGCATTTAGTTAGTAAGTATAGGAACGGTCCTGATATTACCTTCACAAATAATACTCTAAAGTTAAATCGTATATGAGCTAATTTAATAATAACACCCTTTCGGTGTTTGTTGTGTTGTAAACTAGTCCATGAACTTTCAACCATTCGGAATTATTGTGCTTGCATGTGCACGGTGCGGTCAGGAGGCTAAAGTTGATTTCAACTTTATACAAACAATCCGTGAATAAAACGCAATTTGATGTAAAAATATGTAAAGCTTATTTAAAATTTTGGAAGCTATATTTTCGCCGGTCTTCTGACGAAATGCGATGCGAAAAATGGAAAACGTGTATCAACATCAACCCAGAAATTGAAAAATATAAAACTTGCGGAAATCTAATAATGCTTTAGGTGGTGTGAGAGTAAAATGTCACAGGAGCGAGTTAAGCTCGAAAGGTCATTTATATGCGCGGAATTAAACTGGAAAATGTTGTTAGCTGGTGTTTCACAAAATGCGAAATGATGTGAAGCAATAAATTCACCGAACTTAAGAGTATGACCTATGAACTCCTGAATGCTTAACCGCGATTTTTCTGATATTTTTTTTTCTGTTCGATTCAAAAGCCAACTTTCTGTTTGATCTGAAATCTATATTCACTAGCCGTCTTGGCTAAAGCCTTATCTACACAATCCCAGCAAAAACAATACCTACACACAGTATTGTTCAAGCGATGAAACACATTAAGAAGCAACATATAATCACACAGTCCTAGCGCAAACATAAGTAGAATGCTCACTTAAGTTATAGCCAACGGGCATGTTTCCGAATACGAAATCAACACTATCTACCATTTCTAGTGCTGAAGGACTTAATTGCACCCCAACTCTCTCTCTCTCTGGAATCAGAATATTTCTACTTTTTTCTACACAAAACATATAGTCCTGTGACTAAAGTTTTGCAAGAAACAATAAGCTCAGGTACACCAATGCATCCTACAAAATACTAGACAGAAGGATGCCAACAAAATCGCCTCTCGCTCCTATATAAGTATGTATATCCATATGTGCGCTCCCCAACTGATAATAAAGAAATTTCATCTTTGCTTTCGTTTATTTCATTTCTTTGTCGTTATCGTCCTTGTGAGATTCCATGCCACATATCCTCCACCTCTGCATCACACTTTGAAGCAGAACGGCCGGCGCATTGCTATTCTACTCCATACGTGGCAATTTCATTAATTTTTATTCGTACCCCATTCAATCGACCCACACTCTCCATAGCCCCATCCCACACGCAGCGATTTGGGGACGAAAAACAACTTTATTTGCTAACTGTTGAGGAGGCGCACACACACACAAACAAACGCACTGGACATGGCATTCTAAATGAATCTCCAGTCGATGTCCGAGGCGATAACCATATAGAGCTGTGCCAATGTTCTCGGTGTGCCCAGGTGATAGTAGGGGTAGATTGCGGGCACCGCTTGTGAGAATGAAAGCATTCATTAGCTGGATCTATGAAGGATATTAACAATGCTAATAGGAATGTTTAATTCTTGGCAATCCAATAATAGTTGGAACATCAGACACACCGGAATGGTGGAGGAGGAAATGGGAATTAAAACTTTGGAAAGTTCAGTTAGGGTGTCACTTTTAATTGTCTATGGGTCATGCACTTTAAAGACATGTGTAGTGTAATACGGAAGGTTAAAAGTTGAGATTGTTGGCGTTGGGTCTATAAAATCAGTAAAAACGAACTTGACACCTTCGTTACCAATTACTCATCGTAAAATTAAAATTGATGTAATTTTGAAAGTTGGCGGCAAATGTGTTTATGAAAGCAAATTGGATTCATAGGTTAACATTGCCTGCACAGTATTTAAAAAAAAAACTCTGAAACCACAAGGTTTCTTTTTTGTCCAATATAAAACGACACACAAAATAATTGAATAGCTAAATTTGAAATTTAACCGACTACATGTCATCCAAATGCACAAACCATTTCTTCCTAACAACACTAGGCCCTCTATACCCAATTTTCATATTGCCTAGTTAATGTATTCACCACAATTCAGCGCCACCTACATGTCATGGAAAAATCTCTCTGCGTCAACATTTAACAGCTGAGCAAATGACAAATAACCTCGAAAATGTCAGTTTTCAACTCCGGTGCCATAAAATTCGCGTCGCAATTTCGCCCTCATGAAAAATTCAGATTAAGTTTTGCCCAATAGTCTTCAATTTAACTCCCGAAATTTATAATTTCGAACCATTGCCATGTCCGTGCTTCCACCAGACCCGGTTTTTGTCCTCCGTCACTCGGATATGGACGCAGTGAATTCGTTGGCCTTCCACCAGGACCAGCGACTGCTTGCCGGAACACTAAAGGGAACTGTTCACCTCTGGGATTTGCAAGTAAGTTGATTTGAAAGCCAATTGGAATTGAAAACTAATGGTCTTGTCATTACAGACCAATCGGTGCCCTTTGAGCTTTGTTGTTGGCACTGATCCCATAACTGCCATGCATCACACCGAAGAGAACCTCATTACTCAGGAAAAGGGTGGAACTCTAAAGTACTTTTCAATGACCAACACTGGCTATGTACTAGAGCAGACCCTCCACACAAATCACGACGCATTCTGTCGCACTGATTTCGATTGCGAATTAGAAACGTTGGTTTTCCCCCAGAATGATAATAGTATTGGATTAATCCACACCAAAGACTGGCAGAAGCGAACACTTCTTGTGCCCGACAAGTGTGCGAATGTAGGACAGCTGTCGTGCTTGAAGAAGTTCAACTGCAGTGGCCAGGATATGATCTTGGCCGGTTACGAATCGGGAGATTTTCTCACATGGGACGTACGCTCGGAAAAGATTATCAACCAATGTCACTTTGACATTGGAGCGGCAACTAGTGTGGACTATGATGTACGCACCAATCGTGGTATTGTCGGTGGCACCGAAGATAGACTCGTTGCAGTTACATTCCAATTGTCAGCCATGCAGCTGACCATGGTACAAGAGATACCAATTAAGAATCCCGGCATCAATTGCATTCGTATAAGGAAAGACAGAAAGGTGTTCACCACCGCCGGCTGGGATAGCAGAATAAGAATTTTCTCGTGGAAAAGTCTGAGGCCATTGGCAGTATTGACTGAACACAAGTCAGGCGGTATAATGGATATCGCCTACTCCGAAGGGAAGGTTTTCAACTGGAAAGCACCAATTATGGCTGCAGCCGGAATGGATGGAAAGATTTCTCTGTGGAACTTGTACAATTAAACGAAATACTAGTATTTTGTTTGAAAACTGCGAATACACACATATATACATATTACCTGACCGAATTCCTTGTTTTGTTGAACTGATGTTTGCTCCTTTTTACTTTCTTTTATATGTATATCAAAACAGCAATTACCTTCCTATTATGTAGTCGAGATGCGCGAAGAGTGGATTGTTATAAGTCGCAATAAAGATTTTACTTGATTGGAGATACATAATTTGTTTTCATTATTATTATTACTTTTGATCAAAATGCGAGAGTGGAAATCAGGGACCGAATTAACTCGAGTACCTACTACGTGATGGAATTCGTTATTTTGCATATAAAATCCACAATTGAATGACGCATTCCTCGCTAACGGATGCGATTATTCGACCCCCAGATAGAAAATCAAAAGAGGTGCTTTTTTAATTTATATTTCCAGTTCATGCGTTTTAATGACACTTCAAAACTACATATACGTATTCGAAAAAGAATGAAGCCTCAACTTTTTTTTTTTAATGTTGTTTTCGATTGGTTTCACCCATGAATTCACTCAGTGTTAAATAAACTGGAAAACAAAATTCGTTCGGCTAAATTTTTAAATGTCATTTGAGTAGTAGGGACCCAATTTAAGTACGTACCAACTAAAGAGAGGATAGCTTAATTTCCAAATCTCTTTTTGTTCAAAGCAACACGAAACGACAAACATGGTGCATAATTAATTTCACATTGATGATTCAACTGACCCTAAAATTCAACTAAAATTGATGACTTGTGATGATGATTGTCAAAAAAGGAACTAAATTGCGACTATAGAATCAGTCAGTGGACCGTATTCTGTATGAAGAAGTCGTTCCAAATTTAAATACAAAGAGTGAATAGAAATTGCCGAAATAGAAAAAATAAATACAAAACTAACTGCGACAAATGACGAGCAAACCAATGTCCGTTTCGTAAAGTGAGTTGTGGTAGAGTGGTTAGTCCGCTCGACTACTGAGCGAGAGTCTTATGTTCGATTTTCGGAAACACGCAAATAATAAGATTGAAAACTCAGCCATTCGGTCTCGGCACAAAATTGTAGGTCCTTCCATTCGTTCCTAAAATAAAATCTCACCTAAACTAATGGTTGTGAGAAGCTATAACATCTACGCCTTTATGCACCTGTTGCGCCAGCAACTTATTTATTTTATTTATTTAAAAAATATACAACCATCACTACGAAAGAGTATTTGTATTATCAATGAATGCTACTAATGGACATGTCATGGGTCATGGCATCTATCTATGTCTATATCTCACTATTCCATTTATGTATGTACATATATAATCCTAGAAGATGAGTTTTCAAAACCTTTTTATTTGTGGTGCCGGCAGTGTTTAGAAATGTAGGGAGTAGTTTGAATGAAATCCGACAGGTATTTAACTTTAACTAGGGACAGTGTCGGGCATATTTGTAGTATATTTTTATTGTATGGCTTTGGCTTGGCTTTTGCTTTAATTCAACGTTCTTCTGGTACCCGCTCGGTGAAAAACAATGGCCCTGAAAGCGCACATTCGTGCTCATGAGTACATGCGTCTAATATGAGTCTTGTATGTGAGGTACAAGAACTACTCGACCGATATAGCCCAATTCCAATACCAACTTGACGTAAAAATAAGTCCTCTCAAACAACTGCATTCGCCTAGGACCTAGGTCGATGGCCTGATTCAGAATATTTATATACCTACTTTCTATGGGATATCCTTCTTGGCATTGCCAATATAATGACAAATTTAATATACATACGAGTACCTACTGTGGGGGTATATAAACTGACATTTCAATATTTGCGGAGTTTGTCGATATTTGTGGAGTTTGTAGATAAAATTCGAAATGGAATGAATAAAAGGATAAAATCATATTTTTACAAGGTTTATTTGAATCAGAAGAAACGTAAACAAAACTAAGAAGGAGAATTGATTAAAATTCAAACTATTCAACAACAATCACTTGAAAGGAGTTTGATGATGAATCAGTGGTGTAGGTCAAAATAGCTAGCATTCCTACCAAAAGCGTCTACGAGTTGTTATTGTTATTCTCTCAAACAATAATTCATGGACATAAATTCGACAAACTTTCCCAACAGAAATTGACAGGGTCAAACCCAACTAGCGACAATCAGTGATGGGTTGTAATGATTAATTTTGTAATTAAATAGTTAATTAATTACTTCGACGAGTAATTGCCATGTAATTTAATTACTTCGCAATTACTCAGTAATTGTAATTGGAATATCTAATTACAATTACAAGTAATTGTAATAAATAATTGAATTACAAACTTTCAATAAGTAATTACAATTACACGAATGTAATTAGGGATGTAATTAGAATGAAGTAATTAATCACGTAATTAAGCTATTCTTTGTCCATTTATTTAGTTTAGCTTTGTCTAAAGAGCTGACAGCTGGAGTGTCATTGTAAATTAGCGTTGGGATTGCTTACGAGGCCGAATTCTTAATATTTTTTTACAAATGACCAAAAGTACTACCCTTGGTCACATTAAAAATGTAATTAAAATCATCGGAACAAACTATCCGACGCAAATTTTGAAAGCTAACTCGAAATATAAATACGAGTAGCTAGTTAGAGCAATAAAATAGCTAATGCTCTTTTTTATAAACTAAATAAATGGGCAAAGAATAGCTTAATTACGTGATTAATTACTTCATTATAATTACATCCCTAATTACTTTCGTGTAGGTAATTGTAATTACTTATTGAAAGTTTGTAATTCAATTACTAATTACAATTACTTGTACAATTACAATACAATTGAAATTCCAATTACAATTACTGAGTAATTACGAAGTAATTAAATTACATGGCAATTACTTCTGCAAGTAATTGTAATTTAATTAAAATTTCAATTACCCATCACTGGCGACAATCGATGTTACTCCTCGCTTTCCCATACTAAGTAACAAAACGAAATTTTATATTTGTTTGTTTGTTGGCTGTGGCAAAGGCGCTTTTGGCAAGACGCATGGGGCACTCGAATTTTGAAGAACTTGTGAGAGAATTATCCTTTGACCCCTGTTTTATGGATATGCCGTCTGACGCAATGACACCAGAAATCCTACTGCGTCAAAACTAACACCTGAACTTTCCTCAGGCAACGGAATGGCTTCCGCCAGACTCTAAGCCAGGGAAAGAATGCCATCGTGTATTCACGAATGGCTCCAAAACCGAACACTTCCTCTGTAGTTGTCCTGCCTTTACTCGCATCAGGTGGCGGATCTTTGGGGCTGACGTGGTGAGTTCCGAACATCTAAGCTCTTCATCACTGAAGCTCCTTCTCATATATCTTCGAAAGACGGGAAAACTAAGTACAGCAATGTAAGGTGTCTGTTCGGCAGTACAATGGACTAGTAGTTGTGTCTGATTGCTCCATCGGATAGTAGCAGCCTCCGACAAAGAAGGAGAAAATAAATCTTAGCTGTAATCAGATCATCTCATAAATGGAAATTTCGATACACTCACTAACTCATCAACCCATAGCCCAGACCTTTTATCCTAGAAAGCTGCAATTTTGCACAGATGTTCCGTGTCATGTATAAATGTACTTGGAATAAGGAAAGATATTTCGAGATTCAACCCCTAAAGGGTTAAAAGGGGGGGTCAAAGTTTGTATATGAAAATTTTTGTTTTTATCCAATTGACTTCAAACTCGATAAGACTCTATATTATAAGAAACAAAGAAAATCAATATCCCGGATTTTGGAAATATTGCTTGGGCCCAAGTTTTAGGCGAAGACCCCTTTAAGTGGGTCCTTTTCATCACCTTACTTCATTCAACTTGCCATAATAGTCATAAATCTAAATCAATAAAAAAAAACTTGAAACCATTTTTAGCTGCTCCTTAGGTACTTTCATAGGTAGCCTTCCTGCGAGATATAGCTATAGATTATCTGTGTACCAAATCCCGAGGGCTGCTCGAGCAATGACGCGGACAAAAGCTTCAGATTTTGTTAAAAAAATCAGGGGAATTTAAAAGCTTTCTCGAAGTTAAGGTTCTCAACTCAGTACACCTACTGTGCCTCTAGTTCAGTTAGTTACAGTTCAGTTACAACTTTGCCACTGCACTCTTTTTCCGTCATTTAAGATACAAAGGTACTTACAATTTCAAGCACGGAAACTAACAACTAATTCGATTTTTGGGAGTGTCCAAAGTTGAACTAAAACTTCAGGCTAGATAATTGTCTTTTCTAGTAAAACTCCAATTTAAATTTGTCCATTTATTCGAAAACATTTTTTCGTGTCGAAAAATTCTTCACTTCTTATAAAAAAGAAAAACAAAAAAATAAAACTTAAACTTAAAAAAATTACTAAAATAATTTACACATATAGTTTTTTTTTTCTAAATAATTTCTATCAAGAGAGTTAACAATTAATTAAATAAAACTACACAAACCAGCTGAGTTGATGACGACTTTTCAAGCTCTCTTCAGCCTCCACAAATGGGTTTACAACACCAACAACAAATTCGGACCAAATAGGACCATAAAAAAAAACAACAACAAGTAATTGCACATAGTATCGAATTCGGTTCGGTGTCGTTCATTTCCGTTGCTTATTACCCGATGGAGTACTCTCTTCGACATCCGTTTCCTTTGACGACATTCTTTGGAAGTCACAGTCTATTATTCTTTTTCGTTTTCGCAAGGGTCTACTACATTCGCTGGACGACGTTTGCGATTCCGCAACAGCGGATGCTATGGTTGACGGTGTTGAGGCAGCTGCGGTTACAAGCCGCTTGCTGTGCAACCGTGTAATTTTGAATTTTGGCAGTTTCTGCTTGGAACTGTCATCTGGATCCTCGGGGTGGTTTACTTCAGCCGATGTGGGAGGCTCAGGCGGTGAAGATTGCTGAGGAGGCGTCGTCGTAGTATCATCTTCTTTGGACTTGGTGAAATCGAGTGGCTCATCAAACTCTGTGCATTTGGAGTCGCTCTCAGCGGAGGTCGTTTGGGATGTCGCTGCTGTTGGCTCTTCTTTCTTCTGCGCAGCCTTGAGAAAGTCCATTATTGGCAGGGGTATTGGGATTGGTATGGGGAGAGGGATTATTATGGGATATGGCACCATCACAGTGACCGGTGGTGGAGCTCCGAATAGTCCCGAAACAACATCCGGCTGGGGGAAAAGTTGATGACCACTGTTAAAGAACCTAGGATAAGGCTGTGGCATAAATGGCGGCCTTTGTGGAAACGACGGACCTGGGTAATAGCCTGATGGTGGCAGGTTTGTAGGCCTTGCTGCAGGATGCTGTGGAGGAGGTGGAGGACCGTCTATTGGCGATATCGGCGGGGCACTTATATTTTGTAAGTCTTGCACACTGGGGAAGGGCTTTGTTGGAAGCTTTGGACTTGAATTGAGGCTATTTGCTAAGATCTTTGACTTATGGCTCAGGCTCATATGGCTGTTAAGACTATTGTTGTTTATACTGTTAGGGTTATTGTTGTTATTGTTACTGGTACTATTCACTGGACCTACACTCGAGGCACCCGCTCGTGAAGGCCGCTTTTTCCGACTATGCTTTGGAGACTGCCGGTTGTTCATTATACCGGGACTTTTTGACATCAACTTTGAAACTGGTGCCACTGTGATGATGGGCTTATGAGGCTGCGCTGGCGTCACCGCTTGAGGATTAGGTGCTGTTGGAGTGGGTGAGACTGATACTGTTGAAGCTGGTGATGCTGATCTACTGCGACAATTTCGTAGCCACAAGTCGGGTGTTATTAATCCACCACTGCCGCTGGCTGTGTCCAAGCCTTTGTCTCGCAGATGTGGGTTCATATCTAAGTGCGCCTGAGTTTCTTTACAGAAAATCTGCATCTTGTACTGATTGAGACACTTATCGGAGCAAAATTGTAGCTGCGAAGCACCATCCTGAAAATCGACATAGCTGACGGCATGCCGTACATGTCGACACCAGTCGCATGTTTTAGCCTTCTTAAACGATGCACGTCTACTTTGGGTAAAGCATGACTCTGAGCAGTATCGTGGGCCATCGGCAGTTGTCAAAAAGTCGGTTGAATTGTCCGCCACCGGTCGACGGCACCACACACAGTTGTTGTAATCTGAAAAGGAAGGAAAAGTTTAACTTTCGTTATTATCGTACATAATCATTTAATTTTGACTATAGAGAGGTATCCATCATGGGCTTCTTGAGAGGAAAAGCAGAATTTTATATTTGACACAGGATAACCCTCCGGGGGTATCATATTTTAACATCGAAAATTCTCCAAAAGTTATATCCTTCAACTTTCAATCTAATGAGTGCGTATCTCAGCTGTATCCCTACAACTGGATTAGAAGGTTTCATAATGTGCACATGCATATGTTAGAATCTTTCGCCAAGGGAAGGGCATAGGTCAAAGTAAGCACAAGCTCGTGTTTCGTTAAAGGATTTTGTTTTGGAATGCTGCAGTTTTAATGATTAACGGAACGATGTGATGGTCGTATTCTCAACCTACCCTCCACCCGCAGATTATTTAGGTAGTAGATGTGGAGGTGTGTATCTGAGAAACCATACTGCTATTGACAGAAGGGTTTCCGAAGGATGTTCGCACATCAGAAACAAAACGTGTTTGTGTGCGTGTAAAATTGTTAACATACTTCTGCATTTATATCTTGGGCGATATATCTCGACTTGAAACGAATCACGAGTTGTATTCGAGGTGCGATGTCACTGCGAAAAGACCGGAAATTGTCACAAACAGTCTAAATTCTAAGGGCCGATTTTTCAATAGTCAGATAAATCGGCTGATAGCTAACTAACGATTAAATTTATTTCACTCTTTATCTGCTAGATAACAGTTTCGAATTTTTCAATCATAAAATAAGAGCTAGATAATGTCGTTTTCCATTGGGCAAAAAGAAGCGTCCGGGAGCGTCCGGAATCAAGAAAATCACTTCCGAAACCGTTCCATTGGCGCAAAAAATACTCTTCTGTTGATTCTGAGGAGAGAATTTCGCTTCTCGATTTCAAGTCAGAATCCACTCGAGGAGCACTTACACAAGTGCATTTTATGTATTTTATACAAGCCAGTTGGCAGCAGCCATACAGTAATTTTTGACGTTTCACCAATACGTGAGTGTAGTCGCCCAGAAGCAGTTTTCTTGTTCCATTGGATTACGGAATGAGTGAATCCCCGAGTGAAACCAATGGAAAACGACATAACTATTCGACGGTTAAGTGGGTGTGAGAGAGACAGATTGATTGACGGTTTGTTGTGTGTAAGCATATAAGATAGTCAATGCCCATAGCTTGGCGTTTATCTTATTTCGAACTCTGCATTCTCCCATTCATTGTAAATAATGGTTAGGTCTCTTTCTCACTACTCTTTGCTTCCTAGTTGGGTTGAAGTAATTATTTCCTAATTCTTCTTCCTCAATAATAATATAATAAAATAAAAAATAGATCCATTTGTACAATATGTAGATACATACTTCCGAAAACAAAACTTTGTAAAAACTTTACAATTTTAAAATTTGACAGTTCTCCTACTTTAACTAGAGAGTTATATCTTATCCGCCTCAGAAACGGGCAGATAACTTTATGAGACAGTTAGATGTTTTATTCTTCGAATAGCTTCTATTCGACTAATGAAAAATGGGTTTATGTCTTATCTGACAGTTAACCCTTATCTGATTGGCTATCTGACTATTGAAAAATCGGCCCTAAATGGTCCAGTGTTTGAGTTATTTCAATAATCAAAGTAAATAGTCCTCACCAAACATTTGCCAACTTGAAGCTGAGAAAAACATTTCCATTTGAATTGATTGAAAGTGAGGATCGATTACCTTTGGATATCGCAAAAAAAAGTATTTTATATTTCATACTATTCGTCCTTTTCCTTATTTTAATGAGCATCATAGCAGTTGCATGCAGCATGCACCATATTCATTCAAACTATAACGAATTCGGTTACATTTTCATCCTTAATTTGTTCTCCCACCAATAACGGAAAAAAATATATATAACCTATAGGTAGGTACTCAAATTTCCAAGGATAATTATTATTACTTTTGGAGTTTATAGAAAGGACTTTGATTTCTTACCTGGTTTTTCATCTACAGCTTTTCCGGAATTTGGACTTTTCGAATCTTCTCTGGAACTTCGGGTATCATGATCCGATGTTGTACTATCACCACCACGTTGGCTATGTCTACTGTCATTCAGTCCATTTCGACTTCGGCTTCGACTTTTCTCCATATGATTAGAGAGAGGCTGTGCTGCAGCTGATTGCAAAAGACGAGAAGTTTTCGTTGATAGATCTAAACGATCAACACCATCGTAACCGTACCAACCGAGAAGTTCATTCATGGCGGTTTCAGCGAATTCCTAAAAATACATAAATTTGAAAAAAAAACTGTTATATACGAAACAGAATATGAATGTATAATTAATTAACTAACCGCTTACATGGTACATAGTTGTAACGTACAATTGTTGCTGACGTATTGTCAGTCTCAAAAAGGCGTAACCAAATATGACATAAATTTTGTCTGTCAGTTGAGCAAAAATACTTTATTGCATTTAAAGTAAAAACTGAAGAACTAAATAAATATTAATTATGGCAGATCAAATTACCAAATTAGAATTATAATAAGGATTGTATTTCACTTTTAGAATAAAATTATTGAACGAGAAAATTAAACGGCTCTATGTTAATTTATTTAATATGCATAGCTACGAATATAAAGAGAAAACAAATTGAAAGAATGTGCGCATAAATATTCCCATTTAAAAGCAGTCGAATAATTCACAGGCATTTTCGTCCAAAAGGCTTACAGCAAATCCGAGTTTATCCAGTTCCCCATTCCTGGAGTCACCTCATTCGACGCTACTGCAATATACAACCAGATAACTCCATCTGCAACTCTGGTGGTCATCAGCATTTACAACAAGTGCAGCGCTAAGACTCTGAATATCTAACACGAGCTGTAAGTGCTGAGCTGACTTCTTAACCCTTGGGATGTTCGGAGAAGACTTTAACGCAAGGCAACATAATATGCTGCGATACAGTTACTAGCTCCAAAGACGCAGCAATTGTCAACTGAATGAAAGGAAATTACAGAAACGACTTCTTCGTAATATACATAATATTCCAAGCAAGGCCAACCCAACCCAAAATTGATCTAACCCGAAAAACATCCTGCCAGCCAGCTTTTCAAGAGTCGGCAAATCAACGAGCAATTTTCAAAAATTAGATCTTGGGTTTGGATTTTCATTAGGTATACATACGTATAGATTTTAAACTTGTAAATGTATACCTACCTACAAGTCGGCATTTTCAAAGGTTCCACATGAACTCCTATAAATTTTGCTGGTTTCGATTCGATTTGAAAAAGGACAGTCGGCATCGATGAATTTGCCGACTGAAATCCTTAAAATTTAGCACGTTTCGATTCGATTTTAAAAAGATCGGGCAACATTTTTTAATTTGAGGTTAAATTCGAAGGAATATGTTATTTGCTAGGTTGTGGAACTCGGTTTATTGATGTAGATTGCGAACTTTGACCATTCGCGGCAAGGGTGTTTTCGTTCGCGGCAAAAAGTTTGGAAAACGAAATTTATTTATAATCTTGTTTTCTTAAACAGCTGATGGCTGAAATTCGCGAACTGCCGCGACCTAGAAATGTCGCTGTTCAGTTCATGTGAATGGACTGTCAAAACATGCGAATATTCATTGGATAGTTTGTTTGTCGCTCTCATGTGAATGGTTCTTTAAGTATTGGCCCAGGGGTGTTCGTGTATGGCGCCTCCCATATATACAAACAAAAACAATCAAATCTTATATCCCGAAGACCACCGAATGATTGAGCTCAAATTTACAGGTGATCTTAGATATTGGCCTGGGATATTTCCTGTGAAATTGGTCAAAATTGGACAAAAGGGCGTGGGACCTCCCATACAAAAAACACTTTCTATGGGGTGATATTCGATAACGCTAGATATAACTCGATAACCGCTGGACCGATTTTCATGATTTCGGCAAGCTCCTGAAATAATTCGGCATTTCAATGAAAGTCACCTGCCTCTGCCTGCCAGAGATCTAGAATTATTCCTAGTGCTAAAGTCTCACCAGCGACTCCGAACATGAAGCGGTGCAGTCGATAAATAAGATTCATCAACCCATATTCACGAAGAAGCAACTAGGAGGTCATGCATTAATTGCAATGAATTATATGTCGAGCGATTGCAAAGAAAAATCGAGAACAGAACAGCTCTACAAGAGGCTACAAGCTTGGGATAGACTATTTTGGTCATCCTCCGTCTTCAAGCAGTATTGGGTAGATTGCTTCAATTATACATTTCCGCCACGTCCGAGTCTCGAGTCTCCCTCAGACACCAAGTTTCAAAAAAACAGAAACAGAAACTGAAACAGAACAGAAAGCTTTTCGTTCTGTAGTAAATTCTGGTTCCGTTTAGTTTCTCGCTCAGCTACACAAAACTGAAACAGATCCAGAAGAGCATGGCTGACGTCTATTCTCTCAAGCGCTATCATGAAATTATGTCCACTAAAAACATAGTAATCGAATTTGCAACTCAAACTACCTAAAGGAGGCAGCCAGATGACAGAAGCAAACAAAAGAACCTCTCTCCCACGATAAATTGGTATTTCTATTGCAATATATACTTGTTTACGTTCTGTTTCTGTCGTCAAACAGCCATTTTTCTGTCGCTAAATTCTGTTGCTGAAAAAAATGTCTGTTCTTAATTCTGTTTCTGTTGCAAATGCTTGGGATTCTGTTTCTGCTCCTGTTTCTGTTCTTTGTCACTTGGAGCATTTAGTGAGGACTGTCAAACCGCCACTAACTGCATCAATTTACCATCACCCTACCACCCTGGAATCTGGATCAACCAACAACCAACAAGGCAGCCACTATCACCCCCAACTTATTGAATCGACTCGCTGCCCACGTTCCATTAACTGCTAGATGACTATCGGCACATTCAGATCCAACTCACATCAAAATCCATTAAAAAAAATGTAATACATCTAGAACAAATTGTTACATTTTTTACAGAGTTTGACATTATTTTGATGTGTCACTAGACACTATTGGCAGTCTAGGGAACGCGGGCGATGTTCTGTAAGTTGGTGATTTGTTGCAATTATGTAAGTCACCAAACGACAAATAATTTGTAAGGGACTAATCATCTAATAGTAAACTTTAAGTTTGATTATAAAGCCAAGCCGTTGTCATTGTTCAGCCCTGTTTATCAGAGATCATTACCTATACGATACCTCCCAACTGCCAGTGTGACCAACCGCAACCACGTTTGATATTGCTTATAACAATCTCACGTTTTCCAGAGTCAAGTTACACACAGAATAGGAGAATGGCAGGACAACCTTTAGCATAGCAGTCTGCGGTCTGCTCTATACCTTTTGACAGTGAACATGCGCATAGCCACTGTGTAGCCACTTTTCACGCGCCTACGGCTAATTATTCTAACACTGCGGTAATTGGCAATGTCTACTGACCATAATCGCGCCCAACTGCATGCAGCTTATATCCCTTTGGTCATAATCACCTTCGTTACTCCTCTCCGCAACGCAATGAACACACATCACACGGTCTTAACAACATCTGTAATGAAGCGTTTGTTGTCGTGTGAAAAAGAGTTCATCTCCACCGTTAAGGGTCCGATTACACATCGGTGTTCGTTCTTTTGTTGCACTAGATGACGGATAGGTGGATGATGCATGTGAAACTGAAACTTTATGCTTTCAATGTGTATAATTTTATTTTACAGCATAATGTTAACACAAACACACAATACGCTGTGGTGTTTGTTTAAAGCCAACCCTACTATCTTTGAATGTGTGCGAGTTTACTTTGTCAATTAGTGGGTAGATGAGGTATGTCAACGGAAGGTGTCATATGAAGCATCATGATGATGATTCCTCGTCGCTAGTCCCATAGAAGAAAACGATAACGACACCGATGACGGCAACACTGTACGATGGCAGCGTCAACGACGACTACAAACGAGTGCATGCAGTTTGTCTTCAATTACTCGGGTATTGGGTTACCTCTGTGAGCACCGTGTCAAGTAACTAGAAGGTGGGAAGTAGGTGACACTGGTAGCCAGTTCGCACGGGGAGTTTATAATATATTTTTCTGTTAGTTTTCCTTTCAAACATTGATGTCGCGAGGGTGTCAGCGCTTTGTTTTTAATTCGTGTGAATTAACGGTGTAGAGTGACTGGAAGAAAACAAAAGCCGTATAGCTGTGTATATTATGTACATAACCATTTTTTTGCTTAGCGTGTGGTGGTGGTTGACAAGGTTAAATTTGGAATGCACAACTGGGTGGGAAAATTGCGCTGAATTCGATATCAGGGCCGATTTTATTTGACACAAATAATTAGGGTAATCAAATAGGTTAGGACAGAGTAGAAGGACTCTCGTACAACACCATAATGGGCCCATCGCGATCTATATAATCAAATAAGTAGTAAAAAAAGTTTCTGGGGGCAAAATTACAGTTTTAACCTATGGAAAATATGAGCGTGTATATAGATTTATTGCATTGCGCAAAGCTTGGGTAAGGTGGCTGTTCTAAAGAGGACACACTTGGACCATATTATTTTGGACGGCCAGAAAAAACTATGTACCGGACATTAAAGTTGGAACTCTATTGCTGATTGCGAATTTCTTCTAAAAGAAATGTCATTGAGTGTCTTACCTTGTTATAGGACCATTCAGATGGGAGCGAACGAACTAATTGATGAAATGCAAACAAACCACTTTTTTATGCATTTATAAACAGAAAATTGCACATTTTATCATTCCAATAGGAGGATAATTAATTATCCCTTCAAAATGAATTAAGAAAACAAGTTTATAAAAAGTTTAAATAACAAAATTTCGAATTCCTAACTTTTTCCCGCAAACGAATACACCATTGGTGCGAATTATCAAAGTTTATTCGCAATCCACATCATTTAATTCGCGTTCCACAAATTAGCGAATAAAACATTCGTTCGAACTTAACCTCAAACTAGACATTGCGGGAAGAAACTGATGGCTGAAATTCGAGAACTGCCGCGACCTAGAAAAGTTGATAACCATCCGTGAATATTGCAGAATATTTTAGCGGAATAAAACGATCCATTCGCGAAGAGAAAGAGCTCGTCAAGGCTGGTTGAGTCTACGCTATAAGTGTGATACCACATTCAACAAACAGTGATGTAACGGGTCTGGTCATAAATGCGTCCGCGATGACTTCAAAACCCCACGAAATCAAACTAAGACGTCTTACAAAGTCTTGGAAGTTTTGGATATTTTCTTCCTTCACCGTGCAAAGCTGGTGAAGCAAGAAAATGAGACGCTCGATGCAACACTTTTTCTTTATTTTCCATTATTGTAAACTAGTTAGGAATTTATTTTTATGTTTTTACTTAACAAATGTATTTATTTTTCAGAATATTTAATTATTTAATGTAGCTTATCTTCTTTTCCGTATATTTTTTCGTTGATCTGTCAAATTTGTGTATCTATCTAGAAGGGTTCAAATTATCGCCGCTGGGGTACACCCTCCTCAATTTATCGCGTTATTCCATATTATAGAGGGGATTTCCCAAGAGAAATTTCAAATTCACTCGAAAGAATTTGATTGTCCGTTTTATGGAGGATTAATGGACGATTATTGGAAACGAAAGAAAAGTTCTGCTTCTATTATGACACCGAATGACGTTTTAATTCTGAGCACAACTTTCTATTATATATATCTATTAACTAGCTGGCTGACCCATGCTCGCCTTGCGCCGCTCGCCTTTAGCAAACAAACAAACTTATATTTGGTTCATTTAAGATTACACTTTGAGTGTTTCATTGAAATCTGTCCAGTATAGGTTTCGCGCTTTTAGGAGACAAAGAAAATGCCTACAGTTGTATTATAAGTATAGATAGATATCTATTTAATGTGCACCCTCTGCATCGCCCTCCCTCTCCATGATCTTGCTACTTTTGTTTATAATACTACATTTCCTCTTTCTTTGTTTCCCTCTTCCAACGGAATAAAAAACAACTACCTACCCCAACCCCACACTGTTACCATATGTACCACATATCAGAATGAACGTCTGTACGTCTCTTTTCTTCTGAAGATTATTAATATACCCCATGCACCCCATCCCCATCCGGCATCGGGCATACGATCATAATATACATACCTACATATTCAACTGACCATAGCACTCACTGCGAAAACAAATCAACCCTTTTCGAATGCGAGGTATACCTACGTATGCTAGTATGGTTTTGTTTTTGTTTGTCGTGCCGCACGATCGCAAAAGTATAAACATCCATTTGTAGCAAGGTATATGTGTATGTATATATTTTCACTTCAGAAAATACATTTTGGCTGTTCCTAAGGACGTGGCTATAAACGACATAGCCTATAGCAGTCTCACAGTCTTAAGGAACATTTTAAAAAAGTTTCATCGAAATCTGTCCAGTAGTTTTCGAGTTTTTAGCTGACAAAGAAAATTCCTACAGTTTTATTATATGTATAGATAGATTTCATTAAAAATGAGATTATGTATGTGAATTTTACAAACGGAACTATTTTTAGCAATTACTTATTTTATAGCCATTTTAGGATTAATGACAAAACACAAACTATGTATAGGTAAGTATAACCTACCCATCCTACAAAGCATAAAGTTCAAAAGTGAAATATGTATTTTAAATTAAAAACTATACGCTGCAATTCAATACCCTTGATATATCTTTGAGTATCAATTCTCAAACGCACTCATATTACTCATACGTATACGACTTGCATTGCAGCACTCCAGAGAATTCTCATTTATCCTTATACACAACTATGCTCTATGCAATCCTTATACATGCTTTCAAACTAGTTTTACCACTTCTCGAAAATGTTTATACTGCATACTTGTACTGTACTCGTATAGAGGCTATGCAACGTGCGTTCATTTAATTTATGTGATTCGTCAAATGTCAGAATTATATAATGCGTATAGGTATCCCTGGATGTGTGCCTTGCCTGAAGAATATAATATTACAAACAACTTGGGTTCCTCTTTGACGCGACGATCAAAGCAACAAAGCCGATGGAAATTTTAAAAAAGGTAACTTAATACCTAAAACTAGGAACACATCGACGCGTATAACACACTCTAGGAGGAGGCAGTTAGTAGTTTGCATGTGGTAGCAATCGCCTTTAACACCTTGGAATAGAGAAAATGAGCCACAAAAGCGTATTTGGGTCCATCGCCAACTGAGCGAGCGAAGAGATTTTTATTATTTTTTTAAATTTTTGAAATTTGACACTTTTGTTTAGATGATGATGGAGGGTCGTAATTGTATGGAAAGGCACCCCTCGGGCAGTGAATAGGATAGACGAATTATAATGTATAGTGTTGAGTGTAAAAACGACACGTAGAGATGGTGACAAACTTGTGTGCTCTGAGAAGATAGACTTTTGGGTGTTTCTTCAATAAAATAACCCCGCGAACAGTAGGTTATTTCATATTATTGTCAATGCCTAATTTATGTTCTAACAAGCCACCGGTCTTGTAAATATTACTTTGGGGGGTTAACTCAACTAATTTGACCCTGTGTTTGAGTTATTTATTAGCGAAGCTTGTAGATCGTTGTAAGTTGACGAATACCAAAAGTGCACAAGAGCCTCGAGCTAGCGTTACGTTGTGCTCTGCCAATTAAGCAAGATAACTTACTTTATGTTTGAAATAAGGGTTATCCATTCCGCTGTTCAGAAAATGTAGCTCTGTTATTTTTACAGCTTCCTTTAATTGGTTCCAAAAATAAGGATCGCAAAAAGGGATTTTTATGAGAGGCCTAAGGTCCTACACACAACTGATGCGAAAACGAGTTACAAATTTATTTAATTTTGATAGCTGTCAACCTCGATTTCAAGTCAGAGCTTATACCCAAGAAGCACTAACCTACACAAGCACAATTTATGTATTATATACACACAACACGACCAATCTTGGCTTCATTCGAAAAGTTTCCACGATGCGTAATTTTGAGATTCGATGATTTCAATTAGCAATATTGGCCGCCTGAATTATGCTATTTGATGCCGATGCACGTTTTTGTAAGGCTAAGCGAAAGATCATTATTTACGCGGACAATCCTCAAATTCTTAAACAGTTGAAAACCAAGACTTGTCAAGGCGTGGCCGAAATACCAACAGTGGGGAATTGTCATCGAAATTACCTAAATTCGATTGGTGGACGTTTATGTCGCGTGTGTCAATTGCGCTAAATAATTTATTATCTTCGGCTTATTTTCTGACACTCACATTGGCGTGGTGGAAAATGAATTTACAGCTGTTATAAAATTAAAAAAACATAAAAAATATAGTACCTACCTACAACATATATGCAAATTTTTTGACGTTTTCTTTTGATTGGGATTTGCTAAGATGTTGAAGAGAAAATAAAACACTGAATTTCAATTGAAAAATTAGCCGAGGATAATAATTTAGCCCAATTGACACGCGACTTTTAATGACAATAAAATGAAAAAAAAAAAAACATTTCGAAATCTTAATTCTTTTTTGTGATTTTTTTATTATTTTACTTTCTGAAGCTGTTACAACAAGTGTTTGTGCATCATTGGGATGATTTTTCCCACGGAAAATTCATTTTTTTCCCCTTTTTTCCCTCCGCATATGTACTGGTAAAATTCCCATAATTTTTCCACACCGTTATATTCAAACAAAAATAATGATAAAAACATTTTGTTTTATTACCTTTAGCTGCCACTGGACACTGGAGAAAGCCATATTTTTTGAACCCAACGTTTTCAAACACAGGAATTTTAAAACATTTTTCTCTTTTTCCGATTCGTTCTACAAATATTTAAAATATAGGTAGGTATACTAGCGAAGCTCCAGCACACTTCGTAGTGCAGAATAAAAAAAAATCAATTTCAAATTCATTTAAATCAGTGATAAACAGTTTTAATTTTAATGCTCTGGGCTACACAACAATTTTTGTTTTTCCAGTAATCGTATATATATATATATAAGATTTTGAATGTTTTTTTTTGTATAGGCGGTGCCACGCCCCTTTGTCCAATTTTGAACAAACCATCATAATAACCATCACGAGCCAATATCAAAGATTCTCTGAGAATTTGAGCTCGATCGGTGCAAAACTTTTCGAGTTTTTGAAGCATACACAAACCAACATAACATTTTTATTTATATAAAGAAAAGATAGGTAGGTATACTCATTTGGAATCATTGAATGGACCAATAATCAAGATATTACCAACGCGTAGGACACATAAAATGTTACCTTTGTGGGTATATTTAAGTCTCATGAATCCCTTGTGCCTCACTCTAGAAACCACAATTTTGATTGTTCACTAACTTATTAAGCCAAGTGAGCTTCGACAATAAATGTGATTCATACAAAAAAAAATTCAAATAAGTTCAGAAGCGTTATGTTAGCCAATGAAACCGTTGATTTTCTATGGGTTTGATTCAGGGTTACCATACGCCCCCCCTTTTTCATACCCCCCTAAAGTGCAAAAAAAAAGAAAAACTTTCCGAACCCAAAAAAAAAAACAATCAAAAAAGAAAATGTTCATAAAATCACTGTTGGGAAAAAAGTTCCGAGTGGTTTTTTGACTCTGGCATTTAAAAATTAAAAAAAAAAAATTAAATGTTTTTTGAGCACTTCTTTTCCCCCCTAGAAAATTCACGTTGTCCCCCTTTTCGTATTTTTTAATTTGGTAACACTATGATTTAATTGTAAAGTTACATCGCAAAAAGTTGCCATTAAATTGCAACGGAGATCATGCAAGTTGGCGCCATTCGATTACTTCTTGTGGGGCTATGTAAAGTAACATTTCCGATAAACCGCGAACTGTTCATGGCTTGGAAGCCTATATTGATGTTCACCGCATTAATGGGGATATAGAGACCCAAATTGGCTCAAAATTTGACTTACAGTAGATAATATTCGTTCGCCAGAATTGCCGAAAAGGCCATATGCCCACAATTACGTTTAAAACATAATGTCATGACAAAATTATAAAACCAGACAATTTGTTGATGGTCGCCTAGCTTAAGGCGACGTGTTCCTTTACTGCTTTTTCCCACTAGTCGAAGACGTCAATACATAAGGATAGGATTTATCGCAATTGACAAATCTTCTGGACGACGCCGACGTTTCTCCCTATCGCGGGGACAGGATCAGCCCACATTGTTATTAAATCAACATTCTATACCTACATATATCGTTCGCCTAATCAGTGCTCCTTGACTTTTTCATACCTTAGTTAACTCATAACTTTTTGCTATACCTCAATTTACCAGCAAATACCTTATACCTACCTCTGTTCCTGCATCTGTCATTATATAGAACAGAGTTCGATATGATATTACCTACCCCTACAACAGCCCTACACCCATATTATTAAACTTTGAAACTGAGATCCGAAAAGAAAAACGATATCAGTTTGATATAAATTATAATCAGGAAAAATTAATATGACGAATACAAAAAAAAACAAAAACACAAAAATGTAAACTGAAACGAAACCCTAATGAAGGCGAAGCTCTGAGAACCTCCTCCGAACAGAGAGAGAGAATGACGTTTAATTGGTATTCGAAACGATTCCCTCTATCAGTCTGTGATATTTTATTTCTGCATACTTTGTCGGATATTAAATTGCAGGCAAGGTAGACGTTCGAAAACTCTTGTTTTTTTTCTGTCATGAATGCCGATGCAACCAAAAAGGCTGTTTGCAACATGCATGCAATTCTATATCCTTTTCGCGTGTCGTTTTGTTGTAATAGTGATATCCTTTTGGTCCGGCATGGTGTCAGGTGGTTTGTGCCGTTTGTAGTCTCGTGATGCATTCTCTGTGGTATCATAATTTTAATCATGATTTATCAGATTCCTGGTTTCAATGAAAGAGAACGACCGAGTTTGTATTCCCAATTTGGTTGTTTAAACTTGATATGGCTGTGTAATGGGAGAGAGCTTCGTGGTCGCTTTCAGGGTTGAATTTTAAATCCCTGCTTCAAAATATTTGTGATGCAATTTCTAGTCATTGCAGTTCATTTGACTGCAGAGAAATGGCTATTTTAAATTCAAGTTGCAATTTGACTTAGAATGGAGGTTGATAATTTTGAAGGTTTGGGCTTGCCGGACTTTTGTGGAGATGATGTAATAGGGGGCTCACCAAGACTCCCACAAAAGAATGATTGTGAAAAGATAAGTTATTGCTTCTCCAGTTGTTGCTTCTCATAACCATATTTGTTATTGTTCTTTATGGCGAATTGAAGGGTCATATACATTTATGCCAAATTAAGAAGCTTCCTCATGACAGTTACACTCTCGGACGCCTGTCAGAAAGATGGGGCCGTGGGCAAAATCTTAATGTCCAATAGACATTAGGTCTGTTCCTTTACTTTTGTAGTAAAAATGGAAAAGACTGTCAAAATGGCTATGGTGGGGATAAATTCTCTCTCAAAGAGAAAAATGTACGAAAAAAAAATTGTTGCGGTGGGTTCACAATTCGCATCTCACGATAGACATATAGATAAACATGTATTCTAATCCTACTGGCGCAATGAATTCTGACCATGTTTTGGGGATTAGGTGTATGTACTTAATTTGAGTTTTTCCGGAGGATTGAACCGGAGACGTCTTGCTCGTTAATCTAGTACACTAACAACTGAGACCTAGATCCCTATACCTTCTATCTATTAGTGCAGCGCACTTCTTGGCCAAAATGTACTAACGACTCACCTCTGCTGACGCTGACGCAGTAGAGGAATACCAATCCCCAACAGCAGCCACTTGTATACCAATCAAGCAACCAAATAAACAACAGACGTGTCTCCCTCCCAGTGCAGTCGGCAGTAGTCAGCCAGCCAGACCCAGAATGTAGTATTGGCGTATCAATTACCAGCACTCAGGTGCGACCTCGTCGTCATCGTCGTCGTTCCATCGCTTCATTGTCGTCGTTCAACTCTCGTCGTCATCGTTGTTGTTGTCATATAGTATAGTCGGCGGCACAGTGTTGTCGTATCATTTCTGTTGTCTTTATTTTAATTTATGTTTCGGTTTTAATTTCTGATTTGTGCTGCATGAAATCGATGCCAAATGAGAAAAATCAATTAATTAAAAAGCAGAAAAAAATACGCGCAACTCACACATTTATACTTCATTCGTTCACACACCCATCTCGCCAAACGCGAACGCGACTCTTCGACGAAAACCCGAGAAGGCACAAACATTCTCTGTGCTTAGATTTACGACTTGTGAAACCCAAGACGCAGCAACAGCGCTGAGAGAGCAGGAGAGCTGGGGCTCTAGCATTATATATTCCATGCCATTTTGTCCAGGGTATCAGTTTCAAGTTGAAAAAAGGTCTCTTCGTTCAATTCGTCGTTGCCAACGATGATGATATGGATACCCATCGTGGTCCCACAACCCTCGCGTGAAGTTGAATGCCGCGTGCAGAAAGAGGCAGGATTTCTGTTTATTTTTTTTATCATTGTAATTTTTCATCAGTTTAAAGACGACTGCTCTTGAATTTGATCCAAACCAACATCTGGATGGGATCAGGCCAGAAAAATCAAATTTTGCGTATACGAATGGAATTTCGAATAGACTCAATTTTAATGTGTTCTACAAAACATTCAATCCATTTAAAAAAAATACGGTCAATGACGCGCCGAGGCCCGCAAAAAGCTTAAAGCAATTGGCGCCAACATTTACTTGCAACAATTAAATTTATGTACGAGTATTTTTAAAAACAAAAACTGCATCTGTATCGCACATTTTGTATCTTTCATTTCAAGATCGTCGCATCGTCCCACATTTGCGTCTGTCATTCAAAAGAAAGTGAATTGTCTTACTCGCAGGAAGACGCGCGGACGGAAGGCATCCTCCCGCCATTTAGAACGAATGCAACAGGAAACCGCAAATAAATATAATTTAATTCCCTGCATGCTTTGAATGCAGCCTGCACATGGCTGGTGCACGGTACCACAATTCGAAATTAAATGCCTTGCAGACTCTGTCCCCAAGTGAGTCTGAGTGTAGTAGATGGTAATTAAAAACCAGAAGTTGAAAAGGAGAATGTCACTGTCGACTCGGTGTTTGGTGAGGAGCGTTTACACACTCATTTGTGAGCTGCACCTGAGGACTAGATAAGTGACCATCAACGTAAAATATGGGAATCCTTTTCTTACCACGTTTACGAGTATAGATTATAGTGGTTGCGATAATCGCCATTTCAACACACTAAGCGAAGTTGGGTCATCATCGGTAATCGGATACTGTTTTTGGTGTTTGTGTATTTTTTTATTCATTTGTATAAAATTGCGCGTTAAGAAAGGGGTCACATCACAGTCACAGCTGAATTTCCAAGGTGTGTAGGGGGAATGCGGGAGACTTGGGCCACTTTTTGTTACATCGTTCATCAA
This sequence comes from Cheilosia scutellata, assembly GCA_955612985.1. Classification (NCBI taxonomy): domain Eukaryota; kingdom Metazoa; phylum Arthropoda; class Insecta; order Diptera; family Syrphidae; genus Cheilosia; species Cheilosia scutellata. The sequence continues at coordinate 80,868,096 of OY015311.1, forward strand.
ATTTTTTTTATTAACCGCAGCCACCTATTAAATGCATTTTTTTCTAGCTACATTTATCTATTTTAAGAAATGTCTCATAAACCTAAAATAAACACAAGAGACTTTTGACAAATGCCAAATGTTTTAAAACAGATGTTCGGCTCAAGTCTCCCCCACAGCCAGGAGACTTGAACACCCCTTTGGGGAGACTTGAACATACTCAAATTCTACAAGCAAAACAATAAAACAACTCATTTAACCACTTTCATTCTGAAAAGAACTATTTTTTATTGTTTTTGTGGTATTATCAACTAACAAAAATTTATGTTTAATGTTTTAAAATAAAAAAATTAACGAATTATAACAAAATGTTAGAAACGTTTATAGTAGGTATATAAAAAAACTAAGTAATTCAGTTTTCAAATATAAAATAAAGGTAAAAAAACTAAATGGACTTCCGAAACAAAACAAAAATTAATAAATAACTTAATTTTGTATAAATTACCATATCACTTAGGCATTAAACCACTGATCAACTCTCCCTTCAGAAACTGTCTCAAGTCTCCCGTTCACATTTTTTAACAAAATAACATTTATAACTTTTGTAAAATACATGCCAGCATGGTTTTATGCTAATATTTACAAAGTCAAATATCAATATTATTAGGTAACATCAATATTATTTACTAACCATGTTCCACATAAATTTTATTGAGAAAATACAAATATAATTTTTTTTAAGTTTTCGTACTGAAAACACCTTTTTTCCTCCAGCAAACAAAGTGAACGGACGATTTAGAATTCCTTTTGTATGCAAGTAGCGCACCACTTTCTGCATCACATACATTTGAACTCATTGGATTTGAATCTAATTTAAGTGAGTTATTGAGAGTGTCTCAAGTCTCCCATATGTTCAAGTCTCCCGCATTCCCCCTACTGTTGCAAGATAAATTAAGAGCGGAACAATTTCGACTGCAGCGAATGTAAATTGCAAACTTTCAAAATTGTTTTGCGAAATAATATTGCCCGATATAATTTTAGTTAGTTGCCAGATGTCAAATATAAGGTGTCGCAAAAGTTGTCACCGGCTTTCCTTTGGCTGTAATGTTTTTTGTGAATGAAAAACTTTGGTTTGTAATTTACTGCAGTGTTGTTATATCGTGGGATTTATCCCTTTTTGTGGGATTTTCGATGTCCAAAAAGCCTTCCGTGGGATATTTTTCCCTTTATCCCACGGAAGGCTTTTTGGACATCGAAAATCCCACAAAAAGGGAAACCAAAATCCAAATCGTGGGAATTTCAGGAAACTGACAAAACAACTGTTAAAATCAAATTTTTGTGAAATTTCATGAAAACTGTTCCAATTCACAACAGTTATCAGCACAAATAAAATAAATAGCCACTTAACAAAAAATTCTAGTACAAAAACAATCTGGCGGCGCAGGGGCAGCGCATGTAATTAGACCTCTAGCGCCAGCGGCAAAGTGACATTGGAATGGAATCAGTTTGAATTTTTATTACTTCATCTTCATGAGCATCAAAAATGTATTTTGTCTTGTGGCATAATGTATTATATGAGAAGCTGGACTTAGGGTGCCTACACGGACTTGTTGCGCCAACTATTTATTTATATATTCAGTTCATTTTGCGCTAGATTGAAACACATTTCGCAGAAAAGGATATTTCACAACATATGCTAGAGATCTAGTGCAAATGCTGAAATGTCAATTTTTGTATAATGTGGCATGCCATGCTAGCCATCTAGCGGTCGATGGAACGCTGCCATTGTGATTTTCTTTCATCCTATAATAAAAATGAATTTAACAATTTTTTTTTCATTTTAATGTATCGTGGGAATTTGGTGGGAATTTGAGTTCGGTGAAAAGGGAAAAAAGGGAAAAATGACCACGTTTCGTGGGAAAAATGAAGAGAGAGTCCTAACAACACTGATTTACTGTCTTAAATGTTGTACCCTTAAGTTGAGAGGGCGCAGCGGCTCGCTGGTTAGTGTGCTGGACTACTGTGCAAGCGCGAGGGGTCCCAGGTTCGATCCCCGGAAAAACACAAATTACATCTTAAGATTTTTTCCACTGCGCCACCTCTCGAGAACTTCTGACAAACATCCGAGAGTATAACTGTCATGAAAAAGCTTCTCAAGTTAGCCGTTCAGACGCGGCATAAAATTGTAGGTCCCTTCCATTTGTCCAAAAAAAAAAACTCACACAAACGAATGGTGATGAGAAGCTAGGCCTAGGAGCCAACTATTTTTTTTGTTATTAAGTTGAGAAAATGATATCGGCTAAGTGGTCGACGTCAGAATCAATGACTATTCCATTCCATTTCCATCCAATGGAGTAAGGAGAAAGTCATTGAGCATGACTCTGTAGACCGATGATTGACGCCCAATTGCATGATAATTCGTCTGGTCGATGCTCTCTGGTCCTTTGCGACATCTTCAGCAGCTCCGGGGGCAGCCACACACGGCAGCATCTCGTGTTTGCCCATTTGGTGTAGGACCCGGACGTCCGGCAAATCTGTGCCGAAACTCTTTAGGAGTATAGCGATTCATGTCTTGTTGGTGTGTATTTTGTATCTTTTTACTTCACAATATTGTCTAAGTAGAATTGAAATTTGCCGCCATTTGCAAAAATGGCATCTTGCGATAGGGTAATAACTAATAAATTTTGCGCTACCTTGTATAACTGTCAAAAAAGTTTAGTGGCTTAAAGTTTAAAAAATTTTTATAAATAAAAATTAAATGATATGTTCGTTGGTCATCGCATCACTTGAGAACGACTGGTCCGATTTGGCTAATTTTAATTTTAAATGTTCGTAATGGTCCAAATAATGCGTGTAAATGGAAAAAAACTGGAAAAGTTACCCGGGTAAGCGGAAAAAGGGGCGTGGCACCTCCCATAAAAAAAATACATTCAAAATCGCATATCTCAAAAACCACCGAACCGAATGAGCTCCAATTGACAGACAATCGTAGGTATTGGCCCGGGAGTGTTCCTGTGGTGGCGGGGTGGACCACGGCTTCAACCAACAAGCCCCTCCAGCCAGTTCGGTCACTCGCTAGCTGCCTCCAGTTACGCACACCAAGTTGGTTGAGGTCGTTCTCCAATTGTGCGCGCCACCTAAGGGGCTTCGTCTGCTGCGTCGTCTCTCAGGGGTGGATTCGAAGACTTTTGACCAGATCAGCGTCGCTGTATAGCCCGTATAGTTCATCATTGAATCTTCTTCTCCACACTCCATCGTCACAAACTGGACCGAATATCACTCGAAGAACCTTTCTCTCAAAGCATCCCAGAAGGTTCATCCGCTTTTGACAGGGTCCATGCTTCTGCACCATACAGCAGGACCGGGATGATTAAGGTCTTATAGAATATCTCCTTGGTTCTATGAGAGAGGGCTTTACTTTTTAGATGCCTCCTTAGCCCGAAGAAACAGCGATTGGGAAGAGTGATTTTTCGCTTGATCTATGCGCCGATGTAATTTTGCGAAGTGATAGTGGAGCCCAGGTTGCCAAAGTCTTTAACTACTTCGAAGTTGTTTCTGTCCATCGTGACGTTTTGTCCGAGTCGCCGATGTTGAGAGTAATTTCTCGTTGACAACATATACTTCGTTTTGTCCTCATTAACACCCAGGTCCCAGACTCATCTTCGCCGCCTCCGTTTCGATGCTTGCAAATGCGCCACTGACAGCTCGCCGCGTTCTCCCAATAATGTCAATATCATCTACATTAGGCAAGTACTTGAACAGACTTTTGAAAAATTGTACCTCTGGTATTGGCTTATGACTATGAGTATCGTACAATTGCTTCAAGAACGATGTTAAATAAAGTAGATGACCTTTTTCGACATCAAATGGCTCGGTGGTTTTCTTGCCGATTTTGACGGAGCAGCGAGATTTCTCCATCGTCATCCTGCACAGACGGACGAGTTTAGCGGGGATGCCAAAACTTGGCATGGCTTTGTATAATTCGACACTATATACGCTATCATAGGCGACTCTAAAGTCGATAAATAGATGGTGTGTATCAATCTGAAATTCCTGGTTTTTTTTTCAAGACATTCAGGAGACTTATTCCTCTGTAGTTGACGCAGTTCAGAGTATCTCCTTTTTTGGGGATGGGGCACACGATGCAGAGGTTCCATTCGTCGGGCATGCTTTTGGGATTACCCAAACATGAAAATTACACTACATGTAGGTATCATGATGACATTAATAGCAGCTTTAGCCTTCAAAATTTGTGAATAGACGTTTATTGCCTATTAAAAGCACTTAATAAAATGTGGGCGGTGTCGGACAAAGGGGCCTGACATTTGACATACAAAAAAAACTGCAAACATTATTTTTTGACACTCATATGGAAACTAAAGTTGTAAAATTTCGAACATATAGAAAAAAGCCGGACAGGTACAGCTAGTATAGTATACAGATAGACCTTGAATAGATCAATGATAGAATGGTCCACGTAAACTGACCATTAAGTCTACGTGCTTAAAGTCTTGAATCACTTGGTCTCTCAATCATTTAAAATTACATCAATTGATTGACTCATTGTTTTTATTCTCCTGCAGACAGAACTGTATATTTTCACATACCTACATCTTGTTTTGTATCCCGCTAAAAGCTCATCGACAAAAGTCACAAGACAAATAAAAGAAAAACAACAAAATCAAAGAAAAAAAAGTATTCACATGTGACTCACAATCCCAAACGTATGGTTTCTGATGTTTTATAACATTAAATCGAAATTGCTCCTTCTCCTCCCACACAACACAACTATAATCTCATCATTTGCTTTTTATAATGATTGTAGGTAGGAACATATCTAATCGTCACCGAAAAATTCGGCTATCGACCTAAGCGCATCACTATATCGCTACATAAATAAAACAAAGTGATGTTTGATTTCACTGCTTTGGTCCCGTCGCGGTCGGTCGTGTCCTCAATCAACATCACGACTCACGAGCACTGAATGGAAAATGTAAACATTGGCAGAGTTCAGAGAACTAATTCGAAATAGATTTAAACTCTTTTTTCGATTAGGTACACTAGGTAGGTGCCTAAACAATGTATGGAAATAGGAAAATTTGTATAGCCAAAATTTCTGACTTACCGTTGTTCAGACATAGACGAAACGAATGGCTATTTTTAAATCCACAACTCTGGCGTGTGTTGTGGATTGTGGTTGTCAACATGATAATCAGCAGTTCCTGTGTCGTATTTCACAGTAGTAGAAGACCTTCCACAAAAATGCAAATTAATACAATACAATTTTTCGTAGAATTGCAACATTTTTGATTCGTATTTCTCATTCAAAAATGTCCATCAGGGGAAAAAAAGAATATACAACAAGCATCGAATGGCACCAAACGTCCAACAGGAAAATATTGGTTGTGTGCACTCGTACGCTTTGGATTGGGTTTCAGGCAACGTATTGGGTTACATGATACCAAACAACAAAATTAATTTTCGTAGGTACTCATGGGTAACTGGACAATGCGCTGGTAGAATGGGCCAGGGTAAGAGACGGGTACGGGACACGCGAGTCTCAATGCCCTCCTCCAGAGTCCAGCCAGCCAGCAGATGGCCAGAAGCCAAAGGCGGCACACTGCACATTGTGACGAGTGCGAAGTGCACAAAATTACCATATCCGATGGCAGGTTTGTATTTGTATTCGAATTCGGATGATAATGGCGATGATGGTGGGTTTTTTTTTGCATACCTACATATTCACTGATCGCACTACTCTTACTCTATCCATTCGATTGTGGCTGGTTCGGTTGCTGTGCTGACTGCTGACTGGGTGTACACTGTACAATGCGAAATTTATTTGATATCCCAGCCGCCATGTAAATTCTAGACGTCAGGCCATCATGGTCCTTGTGGAATTGATATCCGATTTTGCAACAATGAAAGCTTGTAATTGAATGCATAATGTCATTTTGTGTGAGTACCTATGGTGGTATCAGATTCAGCGAAACTAGTGCGTAGGTATAGTATCACTATCATGGAAGTCTATCTATCTATCAACTAGTTTTCTTCCGACTTCTTAAAACAAATGACAGAAAAAACCTTTTCGAATTTTCGGTGATCACTTGCTATTACTTTTCGTCTGAGCAATCGAGTGAGTAAAGTAGCGTGCCACGGCTTCCAGCCGACATTAGGTCTGTTTTTTTCCACATCTATCTCAGTGAAGTAAAGTAAAGTAGGATTTTTAACACGCAATTACAACAACTATATAGAGTCTCGAAAGTGTCAAACAGTTCGTAGTTGTTGTAATTGCGTGTTAAAAATCCTACTTTACTTTACTTTACTGAGAAAGATGTGGAAAAAAACAGGCCTATTAGGTCTGTTTTATTGGCAATCTATCTCAGTGAAGTAAAGTAAAGTAGAATCTATAACACGCAATTACAACAACTACACTCTGTTTGACACTTTCGAGACTCTGGGTATCATAGTTGTTGTAATTGCGTGCTGAAGATTCTACTTTACTTCACTGAGATAGATTGTCAATAAAATATAAAACAGGCCATTGTATAAAGTATGTTTGTATACACATCATATTTTTACGCCCACGCCAAGTGTGAATTAAAGCCCACGAGCTTACAAAATTTACGGAAATGGGTTTCCTGCAGCCCTATAAATTTTGCGTTAAAAAAGTGTAATAAAGCCCTTGAAAAAAACGCCCATGGGCGTTATTGCACTGGGCGTTATTGCATGCACCCGCATTTGCTACATAATGTTGCAGATCTAGTACCATTGACTTATGTTCATGTATTGTGCCCGTATAAATCAAAGGAGCATCATTACATCACACGAATCGTTGTGAAAATCCTACGTCCAACATGAAATTGTACTGCGCCACCTTTTCATAATGCATACCTACTTAAAAAGTCCTGCATACGCATTTCAAGTTGCACAATGTTGGTTTGGTAGTGGCATTGTGGGTTTTAACTTAATTATCCAAACAATTCCCGCCATTTTTTTAACATCATCCCCAATAATGGTGACTTATTTGAATAATTTCATTGGCCACTGCTGTCACCATGATAGATGTCAGCTTTTTAAATCCGCTATGCAGTCATCTTTTTTTTTTACATTTATACGCGTATTCTCATAAGACAAAAAATTTGAGAAGATTTTTGCGGGGAATTACCGTCATTGTTTATAGCCAATCTCTAGTACGTGTAAGTATAGGTCTGTCAAAAACTGTCCTTTTGTGATTTTCAAAATAGCAGATTTTATTTGCTGCATAACAGCAAATCGGGCTTAGAGCCTGAGTAATTAGCGGCTCAAAAAGGAGTACATTATTTAGTTTGTATAGTATAAGGAATATTTTGTTCATCCTATCGAGCAAAGTACACTACATAGGTATCTACTACTGTAACGGGAGCGAAGCCGCAGATAAATGCTAGTGTAAGTATATAGAAGAAAGTCGAAAATCTGTACTACACGCCTCAGCCCATACCCTTGGATTTGGCATAGATGTTTGTTATGTGCTTACGATGCTCGATAAGAATGGATTTTTAAAAATTCGACGTCTAAGCTGAGGCGCATGGACTCTATCAAAAGCGGATGAGGTTTACTCTTGTTTGCTTTGAGAGGAAAATTCTTCGAGTAATTTTCGGTCCCGTCTGTATAGACGGTGAATGGAGGAGGAGATACAACGATGAACAGCGACATCGACCTAGCCAGAAGGGTGAAGGTCCTGTAGAGCGAATGGAAGTGAATGCTCCGGCCCGGAAGATCTTCGAAATCCACACCCGAGGGATCGCGACTAAAGTGGCGCACACAAGTGGAAAGGGACCTTAACCAACTTAGCGTGCCAAACTGGAGACAGACTGGAAGTGACTATACCACTTGCGCCAACTAAGCGATCAGTGCAAGTCCGCCAACCACAAACCAGTAAGAATAGACCGTCGACTCCTCCCACATAACGGACTTTGCCAACAAGCTACCGGCGGGCCCAGGATTTTTCATGTATTGGTGCTGTATAAAATCAAAGGAGCGCCATTAACGCACGCATACTTGAAAAATCCTAGGCCCTGGTATAGCATGTAAAATCATTCCCGCCATTAATTTTAACATTTACACGTATTCACAGACAGGGTAATTTTTTCCGTTGAGAATCGGGTAGGTGCACGGAAAGTCGGTGGTCTATTCTTACTGGTTTGTGCCGCCAACTGGTGATTAGAACGAAGGAGAAGACCAAACCTCTGTGCGTAGTTGTTGCTACGAGGTGTTTTTTGTTTATTGCTGTTCTCTTGGGTTTTCTTCGCCACTTGGTTCCACCGATTTGTCAGTTCTTAAAATGTCATCCTATGTTAAATTTCTGGTCCTCGCACATGTTTTTTAGTTTCCAGGTAAACAAAAATACGCACTTGTAATGCCAAAGACCACGTCGTCCCAGAAAAGTAAACTTATTCGAAACAAGTGGCATCAGATTGGCTTCATTCCACCTGAAAAATCCCACATCACCTCCACTCAGGTTTGATGCACGCATCTAAATTTGTTTATATAGGTTTTAGCGATGCCGCTTTCCTCTTGATCATCACGCCACTGCCACACAACTTCAATGCGCGCCTTAGTGCTGGGCCATACATGCCTTCCCATAAAAGTCCTGCCAGCCGAGGCGGGTAGATTTTTAGGTTAGTTGAGAAGGTTCTTTTTTCTAATCACTTAAAATCGATACGTCCCGCCCGACACGACTTTCATGGAGCCCAGCACTTAAGATTTTAGTTTACCGAAAAAAATCAGCAACATTGTGAGAGACAGAAGTACAGTCTAAACCGCAACCTTACAATTTTTCATGAAACTCAAGAATTTTGCGAAGGAACTCGAAATAGTGAAATAGTGCTAACTTCTTTTTCGATAACATTCAAAAATTTAAACCAATACGAAATATATTTAAACCGGCTTTAGGTACCACTTTACCAAGTATTTTTAGCTATCATTCATTTTTCTGTTCCGTCCAGAGGATGAACAACATTTAATACCAGATCTTATTTGATATAATGCGAACAAAATTAAAAACTCGCCCCAAAGGTGGGCTGAGCGCACATCTAAAGTATTATAGCTGCCAAAACGCGGCAGCTGTGCATATACAACGCACTCAATTCTAATAAAATAGTTTAAGGACGAAATTTTTGTTTTATTTGTTTTAATAAACCATTCGACAGAAGCCACGCGACTCTGCTACCGCCTAGATATACAGTGACCACCAAAAGTGAGTAAACACCAATGCTTATTTGAGTTTTCTCTATAGGGTCTGGAAACAGGTCTAAAAAACCTACAAACTGTAAAAAGATTGATTACGATATAAGAATAATTAAACATATTTCATGTCAAAAAAAAAAAAATGTATCCAAAGACAAATGATTAGTGTTCACTCACTTTTGACGCTCACTGTATATATAAATATGTATTGACTTCAATTTATAAAACAACAAAGCTGCGATTTATGTTTTCAGACTTGTTTTTCTTCAAAAAGGCATCTTTTTTTATTTCAAATATTTTTTTAATTTTTTTTTTTTTGATTCATCATACCTACTAACTTTTTATATTTTTTTAAACATTCTTAAAGAATTTTAAATGGAATTCTGTACACAAAGTTGCTTTTTAAAGACAAAAACTGCTATGATCTGCAATTCAAATAAACACACATATCCTTGTTTCAAAAATCAATGTATATAATCAAGGACCAAGGCGATCTGAGGACTAAAACTATGTTGGATTTGTGTTCAAAACATTGTACCTACTTATGAAACTAAAATGTCATGAATTTATTAAAAATTTTTTCTGATAATTTTAAGTTTTTTTTGGAAAAAAACAATTTTTTTGTTTATTTTTTTATATTTGTGTTTAATTTTTAATTTATTGTTTACCTAAAAAAAATTATTTTAGGCATTATTTTATTGAAAAAGGCATCTTTTTCTTTCAAGTTAGGCATTTTTTTCTCAAAAGTGGTTGGCAACGCTGGTTGGGGGCTTTTTCGTTTGTCTTCAGAGTAAAGCATTCAAACGTCTATATTTTTATAGCATTCTGATTTTTTTGTCAAAATGGTTGGACCTATATTTTTACTCAGTCAGAAAAAAAATTCAAAGTATTCACCTGACTGCGGGAAAAAAGGAATGCAGGCTTTTTTGACAACTCAGATTTTGCTCTGTCCAATGTCAAATTAGTCTTATTGAAGTGGCTTTCAGCCCTTTTTGTTACAAGCTATTATGTATATTGTATATCCCACTCGTGCGAGCGGGTTTTTGTAGTGCGATAGCCTGTCAAATTGGTTCGTTCTTTGGATCAGTAAAACAACGTTTTCAACGTGAAATCCTTATTTTCAATTATCACACTTATATAGAGAAGGTTAACAAGTGATTTCGCACGAAATTGCCAAGGATTATCTGCAGTGAACTAAAAAAAAAACATAACTAAACATCTAATAAAGAGTTAGCAAAATCCTTATTAAAATGCCGACCTGCCTGTAGCACTAACTTTTCCAATCGATAGCATCCTATTTCTAAAAATACGAAAAATCACCGTCCATCAAATGATGGCTGACTTCCCTTCCAAAAATCGTACATTTCATTGTGTCCTTGAGTGGAATTAATTTTTCAACAAGGACATCCTAGCCAAATCCAAAAATATACGCACCCCATTCCAGGATTGTAATCAAACAGCGGCATATAGGCAGCCAAAGTTACGAAAGTCAATCCGAAACCACCCTCTCCTGGACAAATTCAACGACTTCCACTCTGTTCTCTACGAGTATATTATATGAGTATGAAATGTACACTTTGCGTGTCATGTAAGAACTTAAAAGAAGGACGACATTCAATCCTTAGCTATCGATATTCGATTACATTTTTCTCGCATAGAAAATGAATGGACACACTAGAACATCAGCAGAATCAGAACTAGGCATGAGGACGCCTAGTACAGTTGGGTGTTTTGTATTTTCGCCTGCTTCTGCTGATGCCGCGTGGTTGTTCTATAGCTTTCAACGGATGATGACGATGATAATGATGATGACGGTGAAATTCGATAGCCGATTGTAAGTCTAGACTCTGCTTCAAAGTTTTAAAAGCGACTGCGTGAAATCATCATCATCAACAACATTGCAGTCATCAGCGTCATCGTATAGGGGGCAAGCTTGGTATTGAGAAGCACTCCACTTCGAGGAAATAGGATACTTTTCTAGGGGTATATCGGATGGGGTGTTGCACCCAACCACCCCATGGCCTATACGTACGTCGCGTCGGTCGGTCGTTTTTGCTCTCTCTCCCTATACCCCTGGATTTGCAAGCACAAAATATCCTTTTACACAAGACGAAAACAAAACATCTCAAGTGAACGGTTCGCTTCTAAATCACTCATTTTAATTCTTCTTCTTCGCTCTCTGGGTTCGTTGTTACGAGTGGAGCTGTGTAGCCTCAGTATAGTTGCCTCCTATTGCCTTTGCCATAGTCTTGTACTTTTGTTGTATTAGGGTTGTTGTGAGGTAGTATGTGTGGATAATTTAATATTTTTGCTAGAATAATGAGTTTATGAAATCGAATACGTTTAGGATATTATAGATTCCGCCATGTGAGCCGGTCGCTGTTCGCTGCGGTGTAGTGTGAAATAGATACTCTCATGTAGCAGTAGCTGTTGGATTTGAGTGAATGGGGACTGAGGAGGAGATGCATGAAGAGAGAATATCCATTCATCAAGACATAAGATACAGTAGCGTAAGCTACTTGATACACGAATTAGTTGAATGCAAGAACAACAAAAAATAGGTCTTGGTATTACTCATTGTGTTCTTGACAGAAATGGAAACTAGGATATGTTATAGGGTAGGGTAGGGTAGGGTAGGTAAGTAATTAAAGCCGGAACTGACATGGAAATGTATGCAGTGTTTTAAGGGTTGGCGTGCGAAAGCAAATTTAGGCATGGTGTTGGGTTGGTTTACCATGCCAATTGGTTATAGTTGTCCAATTGAGAGCTTCATCGAAATGACATGATGTGCGAATATGGTCATGAGAAGCAATAATCGATAAAAGAGAAAGATGAAAACAGTGAAGGAATCAATATGATCCTCTTTGCATAAGTCTCTTTTTGTCATCTCTGTGTCCTCACTACATGCCGCAAAATTAATGTAGCACTTTCTATGTTTTCGTGAATCTATAAAATCCGAGTTAAAAATATCGAAGTGGCTATTCGCCCGTTCATTTTGACAGATTTTGTACTGAACTGACGTTTACCGATGTTCGAGACACGGGTACGTAATCAACGTAACGTAATCCTATTTTCATTAAAAACTCTTTATAAATATAACTGTTGGATCCCAAACGTACGGCATAATGTCCGAAAATGATTATACTGGAGTTTAGAGTCCTTGCCGGGAGCGTAGCGAGCCACATACCCCAACTTGACGCAATATAAACTTTGTTACGTACCCGTGTCTCGAACAACGGGCGAATAGCAACAGCCTAAAAATATATATAGATTCTGAAAGTGTATTAACGTAACGTAACACGATATCTACCGACTAACACGCTCAATCTGTAACCGTCAATATGACGTATTAATAAACAAATCTGCAAAACTTATCTAGCTGTTGTCAGGTAGCATACAAAAATATGACGTAACTGGTTGATAACTTTCAGACGGCGTTTATTGACGCGGGACTAGATACGGGAGTAGTTTACAAACAGGTGGCTGACGTTTTGTGTCAGAGTTTTTTTTTTTTTGGCCGAGATTCATTACTCGAAAAGTTTTCTCAATTCAAGTACGGGTGAGGCGGTTAGTGAGTTCTCAGGTAACCGACAAACAGTGTTGCCACTAAAAAAAAGTGAATCCGGTAAAATCTGACCGAATGACCGGATTTTTATTTTCTAAATCCGGTCAAAAAATCCGGCCAATAGTTAAAATGAGAATGTTTGACCTGAAACCCGGTCAAATATAGAAAATACCTATACTCGTAGTACCTACTACGACTAATTTTTATGTTCACTTGCATTATCGATGTTTAGTAGGTAAACGAATCTTGAGTTTGTGAACTTGTTTTTTGTTTCTTTAAAATTTACTGAAACTAATTTTTCATTTTATATGACATGTTTTAAGTTCTGAAATACACTTTTAGTGCATGGCCATACACACCATCCAATGAACGTCGCGTCGTGTCCAGCAACACAGGTGGATTTTGAGTGAGTAAAGGAGAAAGGTAGATAACATAAAAAATGCACAGAAAATCCACTTTCAGAAATAATTCTGGCACGTTCTTTTTCGCACCATTGTGCTTTCGATACAAATCTTTATTTGATATTTGCGTTGATAGAGTGAAGACGTCAAAAACGGACGTCCGCTTCGGCTTAACTAAGTATAGAATTTGTTTGTGTTTTCAATTTCACTATTCTTTTACCTGCCAAATTTTATTTCATTGCAATAACGCCTGGTTTTTGTGCGTAGCCAAATCGTTAATGGAAGAAGAAGTGTATGGCCAGGCCATGTATATAGTTAGGCCGTGTGTCAATTGGGCTAAATAATATTATTCTCGGATAATTTTCTGACACTTGAAAAGAGTAGTTCACAAAACTCCAATCTGAGATTTATCGAATTTCACACTTTAATTAATCGAAATTCATTGTTTAATTTCCTCTTCAATATTCTAGCAAAAGAAAACGTCAAAATATTAGCCTATAAGAGCAGAATTCCATACGTGATGTTGTAGTTCTATTAATCGCATTAAATTGGTTTCTGTTTGAACTTGGGAGCATGTTCGTAATGGCAAAGTTTTATTCAAATTATACAAATCTATCTATATTTATAGTCAGTAGAGCAATTTAATTTTTCCAGTCAAAAAAGAGTTATCCGGTTAAAAACATTTTTCGTTCCGGTCAAAAAACGGTTAGGCCGGATTTCAAAATTTTCTCCGGTCAGAGTAAAGAGATTTCGGTCAGATATGACCGGAATCCGGTCAGAATGGCATCACTGCCGACAAAACCAGACAATAATTTCTCTATACTGAGTATTGCTTCAAATATGACTGAGGAGAACATTTCGTTGTATGACATTTCGACTTGTATCCCATTTAAAAGTGACATTAACTATAGCTTTTACGTGCAGTAGTTTTCCTTCAGGGTGTTGCTATTCGGCCGTCGTTCGGCACACGACTACGTAACGAATTTTCAAAGTTTATATTGCGTCAAGTTGGGGTATGTCGTATGTGGGATGTGTCTTATAGCTTCGCTCGCGGCAAGGTCTTTAAACTCCAGTATTAGGACCCAACTTTTATCTTTATTTTAATGAAAATGTGATAACATAGTCGTGTCCCGAACATCGGTAAACGTCAGTCAGTACAAAATCACAAAATCAAAGGCCGAATAGACACTCCGTTTCTTTCAAGCGGCTGTTAATTTGACGTCACTATTTTTGACATTTCAACATAAAGAACTATTGGAAAAAATCAAAATAGCTTTTAATGCGTTCCCATAAAAAAAGGTTTGCAATTTGTATGATGTCATTACGAGTATATTCGGCGTCAAAAACAGAATTTTTTATTTTCTCAGTTTGAAATGATATGTGTACAATATGTACAAGTACATAATTTATCAATATATTCGAGGTTGATTTTTTTTTTCTTAAATATAAAATTCCCACTTCAACCATACTCAGTAAATGACTACAACGAAAAAGATGTACATTATGTGTTATTTAATTTCTGTTTGCCAACAAATGTTCAAACGCGTGTCATTTGCCATAAGCTAAATGTTTCACATTTTGGATGTGTTCTTAGTCTGACACATTTCGTTATGCCGTCTTAAAAGAATTTTCATGAACAAGGCAATAGCCTTGAAAATAGTATGCATGATTATAAGTTTTTAATAATTTCTTGTTCAATGAATGTAATTTTATTTCTTTGTTTGAAGTAGATTTTTATATGTACATTATGCACAAAGTGATATTGAATTTGTTTTTGAATTCAAATGACATCGGAAGAAGGTGAAGACGGGAGCCGCGAATACAAGTTGCTATGCAGATGGGGTTCAAACCTTTGATAGATAAGTAGGTATTGTATGTAAATACATAGTAGACATACTTATATGGGAAAATGTACTCAAAACAAGTAAAAGTGTTATCTCAAATACCTCCACTCCATAAAAGTCATGCAAAATGTTTGCCATGCCATATTGGTTTTGTATGGGAGGTAGGCTTCAATTATAGCTAAGCTATCAGTAAAATGCATCCGTAAAAATACGAAACAGAACAAAACTGACACATTTAACCATAGAGGAATACTTCGTGAAACTGAATGAGAAGTTGAACAGAAAAAGTTTTTCGTACGGAAAAATTAATAAATTCGTTTTGAAGAAAAGTTGTAGATTTGCTTATTTTTTTTTAGATGAACTGACTTTATAATTCAAAAGCAACATCTTAAGACCAAGATTGAGTTCAACGATTAAGTTTAAGTGCTCCAAAAAAACAAACAAAATTTTTTTCGGTTGCATTTTACTGATAGCTATAATTGAAGCCGTACCAGAACTTGACCGACATAGGCCATTTTCAATACCAACCTGACGACGCGACGGTAAGAAGAAGTCCTCTCACAAAATTTCATTCGCCTAGGTCAATTCGTGCTATCGTGTTTTCAACAGATGGACAGATGGACAGACTGATTCAGAATTTAATACACTTTATGGGGTCTCCGGTGACTCCTTCTTGGCGTTGCGTTACAAGTGTAATGACAAAGTGAATATACTACCTTCCTATGGAGGGTATAAAAAGGAAGGGGAAAATATGAAAGGCCAATGCAATTCGATTAAAGTAAATAAATTTGGAAAGACAAACAAAAGGAGTGGAGTTCGTCGATAAAATTGGAATGAAATGAAATAAAGGCTTAAGTCATTAGTTTTTCAAGGAAAATATATTTATTTTTGAAGTGAAAAGAAACGTAGGTAAACAAAGTCAAATATCAGTTGTGATCAACTGGCACTAGAGGTCTAGAAGCGTTCGTCCATACAGAGATATTTTGTGCTAGACCTCTAGCGGCCGATGGAAGATGGAACGCGGCCAATCTGAACTAAAATGCTCTTCCATTTTTTTTGTTATGGAGAGTCTAGACCTAGAGTGACTTTGGTGACTCTGTTCTGCCAGACTATATTGCTTACGGGAATAGAGTTTCAATGAATTTTACTAAATTTGACCAATTTTTCGAATATACATTGTCGTATGGGTAGGGTATATGCACTATGCCCATTACAAAGCTTGACCCTTTTTTGCCGGCGAGAAATGTGAGAAAAAATCCATTATTTGAGTACCTACCTATGTACATAAATCTGCCCTCTTAAAGTGCAGTATAACATTAAATCGTGTATGATAATTGATAAAAAATTTAAATGGGAACTATACCTAAAAGTGCTGCGGAAAGAGGTATTTCAATTTCGACTGTTTTCGCTTTTCCTTATTCTAAAAAGGGCGCCGATATTTCCAAACCAAACGCGATTAAATTAGATTAGCATTAGATTATAAGTCCCTCGAGCCTACATTAGGCTCTGGTACTGCGGCCGGAGACGGTCAGGAAGACAAGTATCTTCTCTGGTATGTCAGCAAGATTTGCTGAAGTAACGATTTCTTCGCCAAGTGTTGGCAACGCTAATTCTGCGAGTGTCCGCATGTTTGGTCCGGTGAAATTCCAATTCGGTGGAGATGTTTTTTGATAAAGCCATGGCCAGTGACCATTCCTGTCAGGTACTATCTTAGGTTATTTTTATTCAGATGAGTATGAAAGTAGGATTTCTTAAGGGAAGAACTGTTTGGTGCAGTTCTGCACTGTTTTAAGCCAGAGTTCATTAGATTCGATTTGAGCTAAGCTCCTAATGTACTTCCTGAAACATCCCTTACAGACACCACAGAAGGGCTCAGGTCCGACGAGTGGCATTGTCGCGCCTACTTTAGCTAGTGAGTAGTTGTTTCGTTTCACGCAAAGCCGGATGACTAGGTTTTTCTGTGCAAATTCGTAGATGGCCATTTAAGAGCAGCTTGGCTTCTGGTTGACAATGGTTAATGGCAAGGACTTCAGTCCGGAATATAGACGAATGTCTGCGTAGGCTGATTGAAAAGTTCGCTTTAGGCGATTCTCCATAAATGCCAGATCCAGTGCCTGAATTCATTTTAGAACCGTCTGTTTACCAGACTAGGTCAAGTCGCGAAGGATTAAGTTTGTATTTTTCACAGTCTTCCCTTGGAGAGATGATGATAGAGCAGATTTTATGGAAGCCTTGTCGTCTAGAAACATGCTGAATGGTCTTTTAGACTCCATTGCGTCAATCAGAGATAGTTGACCCCCATGGTAGGAATAGGGGTCGATGTTGTTCGAATGGAATAGACGATGAACACTCAGTCTTGCTTCCATTTGAATGTGTACTTGAATAGGTAATAGGCCTAGGGCGACATTCAGTGTAGTGATCGGAGTGAAGCGTAGACCCGTTCTAGCTTTTTGACTGTAGTGACTTCATTAGACTTTATCCACCAGACCGCACGGCAGCATAGGTGATCGCTGGTCTAACCTAAAACGAATAGAGCCAATAGGTATATCATCCGGGGTCTTACACCCAAATTGTTAGCGCAGACTCGACGGCAAATCCAAAGAGATCTGGTGGCTCTGTTTACGATACGTTCTATTTGTGGGTTCCATGATACATAGGTTACTGTCAAGGATAATTCCCAAGTATTTGGTTTACTGTGAAAATTTAATAGTTTCACCGCACATAGTCTTTTTTGGATTTACAGAAAGTCCTTCTTTGTGCATGTTGCAGTATTTCTGAAACTGTGCTTTCGAATTTACCACTGACAACGATTGCTACTTGTCGTCGGCACATCCTCTGGCATCGATCCCTTGATTAGACTTGGATTCTTCAATCTAGCTACTCTTGCATAAAAAGAGAGATCGTCCGTATTTTGTCCAGCATTGACAACAACCGATGCAAATTGAATTCTGCACATCTGCTTCATCTGCAGTACTTCTTCCGGTGAAGCGTTCAGAATTTCTGCACATGTATTTTGGACATAAGGCCGTTTGCTTTTACAGAGCATGATATTATACAAAACTTAATTTTGGCAGCTCATACAACGCACAAGTTTTAAATTCCACTTGTTATTAATTTATGTTATCTACGTTCTTGAGGTACTTATTTTCGTTCCTCTTTCAAAAACACGAAAACGCATTTTGAAAAATAAAAATATACGCCTCAGCGTTAAAAAGAACGAGAAGGTGTTTTGCTTACCTTAATCTCATCGCTGGGTAACTCCTTCTTTATCTTGACAGCGCCGGTACTGGTGGCAGGGTTTGTTGTTGCCGGTGGCGATGCTTTTGTTGTCATCTTTTCGTGTGTTTACAATTTGTTGTTATAATTAATCCGAATTACTGTAGTTTAAATTCAAATCGCTAACGCACCAAGCAAATCAATTTATGTCAACACGTCAATATTTATCAGACTCAAAACGTGACTCGTTCACTCACTCACTCAATAGATGGGTATCTTTTTTTATTTATATTCCTTCTCGCCAGCAATTTTCTTTATTTTTTTTTTTTTAAATTCTCAATATAATGTAACGCAATACGCACAAAGCACAACGCACAACGCACACCTATTCGCACGCACAGAGAGTCCGATCAACGGACGGTGTCAAATAACAAATTCTTCTTCTTAAAGCACTTTTGTTCGATTTAACGATTTTATCTTTCGAATTCGAATCACTTGTGGTGTATTTTAAGTACTAAACGACCATTCCAGATGTCAGCACTATATTTAGACATTTTTTCAACGATGCACTTAGTCGTATACGCGATCTTAGCGCTAATTCTTCATTCTTAAAATGCTAGCTTAAGAAATACGTTTTCACTTTCGATCAGAATCTTATATCTTGCACTGTATGTCCGTGTATCTATTTCAGTTGGATGCAACTGCAACTTCATCATATTCTATACAAATCCTCCACTATAAGAAAGGTGAAGAGGAAACTTTTTTTTTCGTCGTCTTTTAACTTTGAAAATGAGAAGAGATGAAAAAATTTAAATCAAAGAAAATCGCTTTTCAAATAAAATTTTGCATCCAAAAATAGAACACGAACAGAAAAGTTGTATAGCGTGCGCGAGAAAGATTGGAGGGGTGGATAGCGGATGCTTCTTGGGATATTCCCCCCTTCGAGAGAAAATATAAATAAACACACCGAATGCGAGATGAAAACGAAATTCTAAATCAATGGGGCAACCGCAACAGATTGATCATCCTCGTCCGTTTTTGGGGGTTGGTCCGTCCGCGCGCAATATAAATGCTGCTCACCACTCCACTAATCGGTTAACGATTAAGATACAATTTTGAAAATTGCGTTTATTTTTTTTATATTTTCTTTGTTTAAATATTTCCTTTTTGTTTCGACTACAATAATTATTTTACAATTTATTTTGTACACTTCGGTGAGCCTGAGCACTTACATTGGACTAAATCCAAAAATAAACGCACTGTTTCAAATAGAGAGGCGGTTTGTACTGCGAGCCGATGCTGAGAGTCGTTTACAATACCACTGTCGAGAGTGTATTTTCTTTTCTTTATTCTGTTCACTAATTTCACTTAATAATGCTTTGTTTCGCATATTATTTAATATTTCATTTCATGGTTGTCATAAATAATATTTAAATTAAATACTTTGATTGACATGGCATATGCTGTCGCGCACGTTGACAGTTGGAGAAACTATTTTCGATTCATCTCGTTCGCGAAGAAGAAATGAGATACCGTCAGAGACACGAGAATTTCCGAAAACAAAGACGACGACGAGACGTAAAATGAGAAAACGAAACGTCTTTCCGTCAGCAAAGTCCAAGCACAACAAAGCTGATGTCGAAAATACTACATTCGATGTTGGGACGAACGGAATGTGAACGGAACCCTCTATTCGATGTGGTAAATATAGGTTGCTTTTGAGTGAGGTGAATTTCCATGTGTTGAAATTTATTTAAAAATGGAATCACAATTCACAATTTTGTAAAAAATACTCAGTAGAAAAAATTTGTTAACTCCATTTTTGCGCCAACTAGTTTTAGGAAGAGGAATAGGCGAGGAAAACTCGAGAGAACTGCAATAAACAAAAACACCTTGTAGCATCAACAACGTACAGAGGTTTGTCTTCTCCCGTGTTCTAATCACCAGTAGTGTTGTCGGACTTGTACTTATCGCTCAGTTGGCGCAAGTGGTAGTCACTTGGTCAATTGACAAATCGAAATGCAAGTTTAATTTCCTGACAGGGGAAAGCAAAAATGTCTTCCCAAGTGGATTATATACGCAGAATTGACTCTCAGAATTCAAAACTATTCAACAACAGTCACTTAAAAGGAGTCTGATGATAAATTAGTAGTGTAGTTCGAAATATGTAGTTATCATTTCTACCGAAATGACTGTGGCTACGAGTTGGTGTTAATCTTATTCTCTCAAAACAATAATTCATAGACTGAAATTCGGCAAAATTTCTATGAAAACTCACCCCTGCGCTAAAGATGTAGGGCAGGTATGAATATACGCACAGCGGCTACCCTTTATCACAAAGCCAAGCCCAAATTTAATAGGATCAAAGTGAAATGACTTGTTTGACATGTTGGAAGAATTAATAAACACCGACATAAGATCCATCCAGAAGTGGAGCAACGTGGAGGGAAATGTCAATTACCAAAGCACCGTCCAAAGATTAGCTAGTGGAAGGAGCGAATGTTTTAACAGGTATGTAGCTTTCAAAACGCTTAGGGCAGCTTATAGCTCTTTTCTTTTTACCTCAGCCTGGGAAATTAATACGTATTAGGCCTAGTTTCTTCTATTTGCATATTGCGACCACTATGATTAATTTTTACTAAAATTTTTTCAGGAAAACCTAAAAACAATTTACGATTCTAGTAAAAACTATCCGTCTTGTCTGTGCAAAATACAAAATGTAACGCTCAAGAAGTGCTCATTACGTCACTGAATAAATTCGAAAAAGACAAAATTAAATAGGTAACTCACCACAGAATCATTCGAGTATCGAACTTCATAGAATACAATCAGCTGTTTGGTACATAACCAACGAAACAAAAGTTGTTTTCTTATTAAATGGTTCCTCAATTTCTTGCATAGTTTAATTTATTATTTTTAGAAATGAGTAAAATAACCAAACCAGCATTGAGCTTAAAACAGGTAACTAATGTGTACAGCAAAATCTATAGTACAATTGATATATCAATCAACTATATCGATATTCCGTTTCAGTTCATGCTGCGTCAAGAAGTTATTAAGCTATATCGCGAAGTCTTCCGTACCATCCGACAAGTGCCTGAAAAATCCACCCAGTCTGAGCTTCGTGAATGGGCACGACATGACTTTCGTACGAATCAAAACCAAACCGAAGAAATTGCAATCAAAATGTTGATCCAACACGGAAGACGATCCCTCACTGAACTACAGAATAGCTTGAATTTGAGTGGAAATACAAAGAGTAATACAACTTTTAGTAAATAAATATTTATTTGTTTCTAAACCTACATACACGCACTGTTTGAAATTAAAGATGTGCATATTCGTTCAACTAGTACAGTTCACGCCATCGATTTATAGTTAATGTCAAAAAATTCGATTAAATGCAAAATACATTTTGTCAGATATTAAATCTTCGACGGTAGGTTTACGCCGTGTCTCAAACAACGGGCGAATAGCAACAGCTTTCAATTTTTCCAATGACTCAAATTTGGCACTAAACTATCGGTGTTGTGAACTGTTCTCGATGTACGACTAAATACATTCTAAAATAAATTCCTGATTGCCGACACCCAGACGACCTTCAACACTGCACAAGTGAACAGAAACGTACCCATTCCGGTGACTAGTACGACGATGATATCGCGTTTGGCCCTCTCGGCTATACGGTTGACAAGGAAACTATTTATAATTGTGCTCGAGATGTGGTATCCATCCATGCCAAAGCAGGGCAATGCATTCACCAGTGCCAGCCCTAGGGAGAATACTATATTGTACTTAAGAAAAAGCGTGTAGACATCGGCTAGCTGTGGCCGCAGGATATTTGACTTTGGTACATATGGCGATACACGAACAGTCCTTGAGACATCTGCCGGATGTCCCATGTAAATTACGTCGGGTTTGAGCTTTCTCTTTATATTGAGAATGGTGGTACTGTTCCTTAGTAGTGGACGAATACAGAACCCCCGGTCACAGGTTCCCGCACAGAAACCGTAGGAATCTTCGATGGTTAGGCGAATATTTAGACACACGTGCTGTGGGATCTCTATTGGCCCATCGTTGCTTAGGTCGTCGATGTATTCGAAGCAGCAAAGAGCGTGATTTTTTGAGTCACAACACTGTATAACACCGTCACTCCCGTGATGGGTGATCACCACACTCTCGTCATTTAGCCGGATAAAGTCCGAGGACACACAATAACCGGGCTTTGTGCGCAGCGATTGCAGCAAGCAGTCATACCATGAATCTATGTTGCGAGTATGGCAGTCGTTAATCTGCGTAATAACGTCGTCCGCTAATAAACCCCGCTCGCCCCGAAGAGGCGACTTCTGTATCACATCCGTTACAAATACACCTTCGTTTGTACTGTAAACTGGTGAGGCCATAAAGTCGAATGTTGAAATCAAAAGATAACAGATCGCAGAGAACAAGATATTGTGCCAAATGCCGGCACACAAAATACGAAGCTTCTTCATCCATTTCAAGGAGTTCATGTGCTCTGCACTAATCACTGTGTAGGCCAGCGGAATGCAAAAGTACACATGAAATCCAAAACCAGTGAGTGGTATATCCTCTAGAACAGCCGCTAGTGCGTGTCCCAATTCATGTACCACAGTCGAAATCACCATAGTGCACACATAATATCCAATCTCATCCAACGGTAGGTTTACTCCAGGCAGTAGAATCTCCAGCTTCGTTTCAGAAACTTTTGCTCCTCCCCCTGGTTCACTTTTGTTTCCATTAAATATAGTCATAAAAAGTATTATGAATCCCAGCGGCAACATAGCGAGGGCAACTAGTGCGCCAACGGTGAACGATTTCGTGAGGAACTTATTGCAACTGGAGCCCCATTTGAACACGGTTCGATTAAAGGCAGTGGTATACCAATTGAAGTGAAGGAATTTGATAGTTAGGCCAGTGTTATTTAGGAACTGCTCCCACGGGTAGTGCATGCAACTCTGCAATATGTAACAAATTGGAGATTTCTATTAATCATTCATACTTGGAATTTGACTGACGAATGCGACTTACCTTGAAAAAACAATCCAAGAAAAATGCAATAAAATATATGGCGACGATAACTGACAAGAATATCACCGGATCCATGTTGAAATATTTGTGTATGTTCGCGGAATATTGTGCAGGGTAACTATTAAGTCATTTTAAAACTTTACGGAAATGTAAATAGAAAATTCCTTTTTTATTTATTTATTTTGTAGATTTGCGGCGAGGCGATGATGTTGACATTTTGGATCTCTGTTACTTTTGACACTTGGCAGTGATCCGTTGACTTGACACTCGATGATTTTGAGTTTGAGTATCGAAGTTAGGGCCCGATTTCATCTTTCGGTAAAAGATGAATCGGTAATAATCTGCGGAGCAAACCGTCTATGGAACTGTTGCAAGGCACTAAAAATTACGTCGAAATCAACAAATTCAGTGTCAAACAGTTCGTAGTTGTTGTAATTGCGTGTTAAAAATCTTACTTTACTTTACTTCACTGAGATAGGTGTGGAAAAAAACAGACCTACTATTTGTTGCTTTAGTTAGGGTAAAGTTAGGGCAAACACAACAAGGCACATATCCTTATTGAATAAGAAAGCACATCACCCGAGAAAAACTCATGTTCCAGCTCCTCTAATATAAGGCGTATTTTTTTGGGAATCTATAGCTAGCTCACTTTAACTTTTACACGCAAAACTGGTATACTCACTTTTGGTTTTGTTATACTCACTTTTGGTTTTACATGCAAAATTGTTATACCTACCCACTTTTGGTTTTGTTATACTCACTTCCCAAAAAAATACGCCTATAATTAAATGCCGGTTTATTGAGTCGAAGATTTCTTTGAAACCTATAAGCAACTATAAGTTTATTATTAGTTTTAAAACATAAAACGAATTGAATTACTATACACAAGGCGTATTTTTTTGGGAATCTGTAGCTCACTTTACTTTTACATGCAAATCTGGTTTACTCACTTTTGGTTTTGTTATACTCACTTCCCAAAACCAAAAGTGAGTAGGCGTATTTTTTTGGGAAGTGAGTATAACAAAACCAAAAGTGAGTATACCAGTTTTGCCCCAAAAAAAATACGCCTACTATAACAAAACCAAAAGTGAGTATAACAGTATTGCATGTAAAATTAAAAGTGAGCTAGCTATAGATTCCCAAAAAAATACGCCTAATATCTGCTTTTGTCAATTTTATCAGTACATGCCGGAAGAAATTCCCTGAGCTGTTTCGCTTTCGACCCACATATAGGGTCACCGCACCTTACTCGTTATTTTGTTAATTTTCTCTTCTCCTGTCATACTAACTAGCAATTGCGCGTTAAAGATTCTAATTTTCTTTGCTGAGATAAGGCGTATTTTTTTGAGAATCTATAGCTAGCTCACTTTTACTTTTACATGCAAAACTGTTATACTCACTTTTGGTTTTGCATGTAAAAGTAAAAGTGAGCTAGCTATAGATTCTCAAAAAAATACGCATATACTGCTAGGTTCCACATTTCACTTTCACTCGAAATGAAATCGGAAATTAATTTTTGTGTTCTACATTTCATTGTATTCGATTTCGATTTCCAAATTTTCGCAATTGACACAAAGCGAAATTGTGATTTCGACAAAATTTCGAATCGCTCGAAATGAAGAACACTGAAAACGAATTCACTCGATAAATAACCAAGCCTAATGAAACTCAAAATAAGTTGCAATTACCAATGAGTACTTACGTATGAACGACCCCGTGTTTTCATGTTTAAAATGTAATTTAAATTTGTTTAAAGCGTTCCCGTACTTTTAGATCATTGTTCCTTTCGCAGAGAATTTTTTTCCACTATTCTACATTTAATACGGTTTTTTCCGAAAAAAACGAGAATTTAACAAGTGCTAACGCACCTTAAGAAAACATTCGAGAGTCGATTGGATTTTCAGCTCTGGCAAACAGACAGATAAATATAAGAACCAAATTATTTGGACAAAATCCTTTTGTTACAAAGTATAATTGAACTTTAATATGTACCATGCTAAACTTATTAATTGGAAACACATTATTTTAGTAACCCTTTCGTCCTCGAAATCTCTGTCTGTTATCCAACTAAAATGACAACTTTTGCTTAGATTCAAATAGATAGTCAAAAATCTTTCCATGTTCTTACCATAGATCTTTTGCATTCAAAGAAAGTATTGCGGAGCACCTGGCATTGTTCTGGAACTTCGTTCGACTGCAAACACTGCCGTGGCGTCTTCTTGTCCTATAAACAGAAAATAATGGTCAGTTGAATTATCCATAGAATCATTCCACTTTCTTTGCACCTTTCTGCAGCAATCCGACTCTAGAAGGCACATTTTTAAGTCTGCTCTCACTCCAGCGCAAGCTGAATTATCAGCCAGCTTTTCTTCGCCCTCATATCGCATCATCTTCGCAAGGATTTATTAAAAATGTTCCTCCAGAAAAAAAGTTACGAGTTTTGCAATTTCACAGACCTTTGATGCGCCGAATTCTCTTAAATGAAGATGTAATTAAACTGTCATAATAGCAGTCAGCTGTTTGTGACAACTGTCACAGCACTGACGTATTACTGAACAACTTCTAAATAGGTACATCTACAGTTTTTATCTGAATAAAATATTAAATTTTAAGTAAAATTACGTGTAACGCGGTGAAAATGATGAACATTAGGTAATCATTTCAAGTTTTTGTGAAATATTTTTGCAAATTGTTTGTTTCATAGGAACCCCCGGCGACTCTCGATGCGTCAGCTGCGAAAATACACACACCAATGGCACAAACCACCCGGCTATGAAACTGGTATACAAGTGTACAACTGTATAACACGGTCAAATGTGCCTCTAGTCCTGCAAAACGAGCATATTGCAACTTGGTACACCTGTGGCCCTACCGTTTATGACTCCTCTCACTTGGGGCATGCCAGCTGCTATGTAAAGCTCGACATTATTCAACGAATCCTCAAGAGTCACTTCAAAATCAACCTCGTTACCGCCATGAACATCACAGACATCGATGATAAGATCATAAAGCGAAGCAATGAAAGTCTCAAACCATGGCAGGAGATTGCGAGCTTCTATGAATCACAATTTTGGGATGACATGAGTAAATTGGGATGCGTGGAACCCAACGTAAAGATCCGTGTTTCACAAAACATACCACAAATCGTTGCATTTATCGAGGAAATAATTCAAAAGAAGTCTGCTTATATTGGGCGAGACAAGTCGGTTTATTTTGATGTTAGCAGCCATTCCAGTTATGGAAAGCTACAAAAGATTAACCTAGATCAAACGGATCACGAAACGAAGGATTCTACGGTGGACTTTGCTTTATGGAAAGCGAGGAAAGATGACAGGGAACCGTCATGGTCTTCACCATGGGGTAACGGACGTCCAGGTTGGCATATTGAGTGCAGTGCTCTTGCTAGCCTTGTCTTCGGAAACGGGGTTGATATACACGCTGGTGGACTGGATCTCAGATTCCCGCATCACGAGAATGAAGAGGCCCAGAGTTGCGTTTTTCATAGCACCCCACAGTGGGTGAACTATTGGCTTCACACTGGCCAACTTAACACAGTCGGCCAACGAGAGAAGATGTCCAAATCACTTAAGAACACAATCAGCATCGACGAAATGCTTAAAACATTTTCCAGCGCTGAGTTTCGAATGGCATGTTTGCTCTCTAACTATCGCAATTCAGTTGAGTACGGCAATGACATGATGCTTACCGCGAGAAACACATTAAAGCGCTTCACTGAGTTCAATTCGAACGTGCAAGCGTATCTGGAAGGAAAGAAACGTGGGGCGGCAATCGACACCAACCATATTCTAAAAGTTCTTTCTGAATCAAAGCATCATATTGATAAACACCTCAAGGACGACTTCAATACAGCTCGATGTGTGGGAGTTTTAGCAGAACTGACGTCTACAGTCAGTAGGTCTATGAATGAGACCTCAGAAGATCAGACATTTGCCTCTAGCCTAAATGCAGTAGCTGCTGTAAGTAATTTTGTCAATAGCTATCTTCAGCTGTTTGGTTTTCAATTGGCCAAGTCCAGCATGCAAGCAAACGATAACAGTTTGGATTTGAGTTCATTGTTGGAGGATGTTGTAAGAACAAGGGGCCAAGTGCGGGAAAGAGCATTAGCAGATAAAAATAAAGAACTTTTTAAAGTTTGCGATGAGCTAAGGGATTGTCTGAAACGAAACGGTGTCGACCTGAAAGATCACAGTCAAGGCACTACATGGAGTATGACAAAATAGAAATAAAGTCGCATTTAAGAAAAGTGTGTTTGGTTTGGTTAACTTTCTGTAACATTAATCATAACATAATCTCTATAAGAAAATGTTCCGTAAATGACAGACAACGCACACGCAAAAGCGCTAATCTGCAACTTTAAGGGTCTATTGCATTAGCTGTGTAGAGGTTGATTAAGAAGAAATTTTTGGATATGACCTCCTCTGCCATTTTAAGGACCGAGGAGGGCGCATTTTCATCATTAATACATGAAAGGATGGTTAGTCGTATCAACTTCGTTCTCTAAGACCTTGAGTGTCTTACGATAAGCTGGTAGATTAATGTTAATGAAACTAAAAGGTATTCTCGTGATACAAAGTAAGGACATCATGAAACTTCCTTACGCTATAGAACCGGCTTTTTTTTTTATAGATATTTACCATTACAACACCGATAAGGACACCAGCAAAAAGCTTCCCAGTACGCAGTTAAAGGAAAACCAAACTAAAAAAAAGTAAAGTCAATTAAAAATCCTTGAAGCAAAGGAGTAAACAGTTTGAAGTTAGTAAAACACATTTATTTTTAAAGTATTAGTCAAAGGTTTGTTATACAATATACGCCCATCGTTGGTGTTTACCTTATAAGAGCAACAGAGTAGAATTCCAGGGACCACTAGACTCCACCGTTAATTACAAAGATTTAATTGTAAAACGGGTTATATGTAACCCAGTGTGCCCGATTCTGCTCCTGTTCACTCTTATGACTTGTAAACAACGACTTGTATACATTAGTGGCTTTTGGATCATGAGCAACGCTATATTCGTCCTTTAAACGCTTAATTTCGGGATCTTCCAAAGTTTTCCTACCTGTGATCTGTCTTTTATTCGAACCATTTTTGTCCTTCATACCTTTTCCAACACCGCTGGTAGCTGGTTCGATCGTACTTTGTTTAATCAATGCCGGCACAGCTTCTGTGCTTACCTGCTCTTCGACTGGTTCAACAACAGTTGGTGTAGTCACTGTTTCACTAACAACAGTCGCAGAAGGAGCAGCTTGAGTCTTTGACTTAGACTTCTTTGAAGCTTTCTTTTTCGCATTGCGCATTTCATATTTCACCGCCATAAGTTCAATATCTTCGTCTGTTCCATTCAAAACAACTATGTCTTCAATTGAGTAAGGTACCTGACACAGTGGACAAATGCTAGCTTTGATTTGTTTTAATGCGCGTTCAGAGAACACACATCCACAAGTCCAGAGAGCGACAAATCGAAATTTTCCCGACATCTCAATTCCCATTAGCTTACAAATGTATGGAGCTCCTCTTGAGTCCAGACCACCTCCCGATTTATTTTCATCTCTGAATGCTGGGTTGGGCGTCAGGCGGAGGTCTTTGATGTCACGCATGCCTTTGATGTGTTGAGTTGTTTCGGGCATTTTCTCTTTCTCCAAGAGTTGTTCGATAACATTTTGTTTGGAATAAAGACGTCCAAGAGCGCACATAACAATCGGTTCCTGAAGGCGCTGTTGCGTTAAGGCGCAGTGTAACCAACGAAATTCTCTATCAGCATCTTTATCTTTCTACGAAATAGAATTTTTATCCAAAAAATTGTCTTATTATGTATGTACCTAGTTTGTTTCTAAAGCGTTGAAAATGCTCTTACCAGTTCAGCTTTTTTCTTTAGTCGAACTAATTCGTCACGGCGGGGAATAGTACCACCATCACATCCCATTTTTGTTCGTAGATTTTTTAACTTTGTTAAAAGGCAAACAAATTATAAATATGTACCTAGACAAAAATTGTAGGTACTCAAAACAAAAAATAGTGACAAAGATGACTTCTTTTCACTTCATTCTTTTGCTTTTTATTACAAAAAAAATGGCAGTCGCAGCTGATTGAAGAATGTCACTGAAGTTGTTAGGAATGGGTGCGTTCCACACAAAAAAGTTTCTGTAAATTACGAGACATGACCTTGGCTCTTTTGCGGGCGATTATCAGGCCTGTTTTATTGGCAATCTATCTCAGTGAAGTAAAGTAAAGTAGAATCTTAAGCACTCAATTACAACTATAGGCGTATTTTTTTGGGAATCTATAGCTAGCTTACTTTTACTTTTACATGCAAAACCAAAAGTGAGTATAACAGTTTTGCATGTAAAATTAAAAGTGCTATAGATTCTCAAAAAAATACGCCTATAGTCACTTGAGTCACTTCTCAAATTTGGCATAACGTAACTCGTATATGAGCAAATCCGCTTGACATTTTCGCATACCAAAAAAATTTGAATTCTCAAAGTTGTGCAAAGTTTTTTTCCACCTCTGCGAAAATTGTATTCACCTCTCGCATAAGGTAGAATTTTACGACAAAATGCTCCTACTGTGCTTGCAAAGAATGCCCTGAAATAAAATTCAAATTGGCTAAGAAATTATTGTGGATGTGGGTTTTGAAGTCTACTTCTGTGCCTTTGGGAAACTTTTTTAACTTCTTCCTCAACCATTTCATTAGGTATCAAATTATTTCGGTTAAACAAGCGCTTGGCACAGGAATTCATCGACTTCTTGGCACCTCATATGATTGACCAATGTATATCAAACGCTTTAACTGCTGAAGGAAAGGTAAATATTAGAATTAAACTTATTTAAGGCGTATTTTTTTGGGGAGTGAGTATAACAAAACCAAAAGTGAGTATAACCGTTTTGCATGTAAAACCAAAAGTGAGTATAACAAAACAAAAAGTGAGTATACCAGTTTTGCATGTAAAAGTAAAAGTGAGCTAGCTATAGATTCCCAAAAAAATACGCCTATACTCACTTCCCAAAAAAATACGCCTAAACTCACAATTCTGTATACGACAGACGAATGATTTGCAAATTTCAGTCTTTCGCATGAAATTGGAGATTTTGGCAGATAAAAGTATGCTAGCGATGCGTGAATTTTTTATGAATTGACCCTCTGGGCGTAGTAACAAGCCTATGGCCAGTTCATGGGAATGAAATTCATGCTCATGATCGTGTGTCCATGCTTCTAAGTTTATAACACTTTGAAATATCGTTCAATGCTCTTCTGTGTTGCCACTTCGATACTCGTTTCGTGTTATCAGCGCGGTCGCGGTGGCCGGTCGGTGCTATGAAACTTGAAAGAAAAGTTGACATTGTTGAGTTTTGTTTACACATCTCTGAATTGAAAAAGCGATTTTCTTTAAATTTAAGATGTTTTATTAAATATATTCCAAAAACATCCACTCCAAATAAACACACAAGTATCATAAATGGACAACGATAGTGATGCACCATCGGAGACCAGCCATACAGCACCAATGCCGAAGCATATACCATTTCCCGAGATTCCAAGCAGTTCGGAGCTCCTCAATGAATTGGTAATGTTTTTGTTCATTCTCTTTGGAGCTGGTATGCAATTTTTGCATATCTATCGTACTGTTTGGTGGATTCCCGATTCATATACAAATCACACTATTGTAAGTTTAGTCATCTACACCGCAAGCGTTTTCGCTGATTTCCACTTTTCAGAATTTCTACTTGATTGAGCCGTATTTGGTAATCTTCACGGTGATTATGCTATCACGGAGGCTTCTATATTGCCTAATGAATCGATTTTTGGATATCTTTTACAATGATAGACAATTGAGGTCGTACAAGATGGTGGCGAAGTACATCTTCAGTGTGGTATTGTTATTGATTTTGGCCCTCTGTATTGTACAGGTCTACTCGAGACAGAACTATTTATCACTGTTTTTGTTGATGTATCCGTAAGTTTTGTTGCCATTTCAACGATGTCCTAAATTACAATTTTCTTCATTTAGCCTTGTAGTATACTCTCTGATCTTTGGATTCCAAGTAGAACCTTTCTTTCGGACATCGTGCGAAGTAGAGGGATCATATCTAAATGGCCTGCCAATGCACTGCTGCTCATCCAGTCCGACGACAATCCGTGATGAAGTCGAGAGCCTAAAGAATGATTTTAATAATCGATTCAAGCAGGTGATTTTCACCTCTGTGGTGAATGCGTACTATGGAGGCTTTGTGCCATGCTTCTTCGCTCAAAACTTTATACACTACAACGTCTTCTGGGCCTCTCAGCATATTGTGTTCATTTGGCTGGGCGGGTTCACTATGTGCACCGTGTTCTGCTTCCCGGCGAAGTACAGTGATATACTTCATCGCTCCGCCCTGCACTTGGGTATGTGGTGTCGCATAGATGGGCGCACAACCGCCAATGTCCCCCAGTCGCTTTGGTCCAAATCAGTTGCATGGAGTCATGCAAGCATCGTGAAATATACTGGTGATCTGTACAAATCCCTGGGTCCCGTAACTACTGCTTTGCCAGGGAACACGTCGCACTATCGATTCT
The DNA here is from genome assembly GCA_955612985.1 of Cheilosia scutellata. NCBI lineage: Eukaryota > Metazoa > Arthropoda > Insecta > Diptera > Syrphidae > Cheilosia > Cheilosia scutellata. The sequence goes on from OY015311.1 coordinate 80,899,957, forward strand.
TCGTAAGTTGTATTAATTTAAGTTTTATTTCTTCTATGCTCAGTTTTTGCTTCTTTCTTTCACAGAAACTGTTCAACAATCCATCGGCGATTTATATGGCCCTCACGTGTATGCAGATATTTCTTGTATTGTTCCAAATCTGTGTCTTATGGTTCGCAATTGAATGGTATCATGTATTGTCGTTGAGCTTCTTAGCACTCACCAACCACTACACACTATTTAAGATTTTGCGTGACTATCTCATTACAAAGAAGGTATATGCAGCAGAATCGTCGATCTCTGAGAAAATGAATGCACACTATAACTGAAGGACTATACTTTTGTTATCTTTTTTTTCTATGTTTTGTGATACATCTTAAGATATAAAAATACCTATACATATTTAAGTCGTTCATGATATCTTTATTCCATTTCGACTTTTAACTTAACTTCTACTTACCATCACTCTTCGACTCCAACCACAAAACGCGGTAGAGAAAGACATCGCCTTAGTTGGCTCGCACAAGTGGAACGGGACCTCAACTTGGAGTGCCCAACTGCAGGCAGTTAAACTTAAGATTCGTATTGGTTGAGGCCCAGATTTACCCCGGACTGTAGCGCCACCTAAGTAAATAAGTAAGTATAAATGGAGTGTGGAAGACACTACCTATCTGTCTATGGCACAATTATTTAACACGACGATGGTGTGGCAATTGGAAATCTACCAACAAATAAATCACTTGGTATGCATAACTGTAGGGCAACCGGCCTGTAGGTCCCTAGACTCTTGTCCAATTCAAACTGAATCTGGAATTTCCTACGGAGCTTTGTTGTTTGTGTCCTCCTTCATTCATAGCATCACTTTCTCTGCAGATTTAGATAGAAGTCAATACAAAATACTCTTTAAAACTATTGTTTATTATTCAAACTCATGTAAAAACAAAGAGCCTTATCCTGAAAGTTCATCCAAATAGATTATCAAACATCTTTCGTAACAAAGTACGATTTTGTCGTGCTTCGACAAAGTCAATCTTCCTTCTAAATGCGGTGTACTCTTCAAATGTGTTACTGTCTAGGGGTCCCCAAAAAATCTCGGGTTGAAAGATCTTTGCAAGTCCCTAGAATAAGAAAAAAGTTCGACACTAATGTGGTAACAAGAGTATAAAGGACCTACCGCTCTTACAGTCAGATTCTTCTTGGACTGTTTAAAGAACGCATACATTGCCCAGCCGGGAAGTTGCAACAGACCAATAGTTGCGAGTGTCCAACCAAAGACTGTAACAGTGATATGTTCATTAAAAGAGTAGGGATATTCCCGGTGATGACCTACCGTGAGCTAAATAAGGGTACTCCACATCTTTGTACGTCAAAGGCTTCAGAACGATTATTGTATAAATAAGGACGGATATCATAAGACCTGGTGTAATGATTCCCCAACATATTCGCCAATAGATGCCAGTCTTTTGTCCAATCATAAACTGTATGTCGTCACAAAAACGCTTAACGCCGTACACCCAGCCAACGGCCAAGAGCTCTCCAATTGCGAGAATCAATGCGGTAAAGGATACACCATAAAAGTCCACCAGATTCAAAATGAACTGTCCACCGGGTGTCATGTACACGATGCTTATGCTAAAGCCCACCAAAGTCAAAGCTAATGCGACTGGCCAATTTGGTAAACGGCAAAACTGGTCTCGTATCACTCGAATGATACAAGAGCCCATGCCGACCGTACTGCCAATACCCAAGACGAATAGCATCAAGAAGAAAAGAACTGCGAATACCTAAAGGTAGTTTGTTGTGTAAGCCGACTGTCGATCGCTTACCTGTGGCATGAATTCGAATTTTGAAATGGCATCGGGATACGAAATAAAAGCCAGACCAGCGCCACCCTTTACAACACTAGCAATGTCCGTCGTTCCAGTTTGAAAGGCAAGGTTACCCAAAATTCCGAAAGTAATACAGCCGGCTATGAGTGAAGAGCACGAATCCATCGTTGTGATGATAATGATGTCTCTAAACAAGCAGCTCATGTTGGTTAGGCTATTGAAAATGAAACAAAAAGTACTCACCTCGTTACATTCCGATTAAAGCTGTTGTACGACGCGTAGGTGATCAACGTCCCAAAGCAAATTGCCAACGAAAAGAAGACTTGGGTAACTGCTGCATACCACACTAGGGGATTTAAGAGTTCCTCCCATTGTGGCTTGAAAAAGTAAATAATGCCATTCAAAGCTCCTGGTAAAGTTGCCGCACGAAGGAGTAGAATCAGTAAAACGACATATGGGAAAACTCCAAGGAAATATGCAGCCTTTCCAGAGCTTTTCACGCCACGAATAAGAACGGTTCCAATTATAAGCCAAGACACAGCTAAGCAACAGATCAGATCGAGTTTTGGATAGCCAATACCATCAACAATAGAGTCCTTCTCTTGAAGGATTTCTTTTCTGAAAACAATGCCATGGTACAGACAGATCCAAATGTCATTAAGGGGATACTTACTGAAAGTGTTAAAAACGTTTCATCGATAACAACCGCGCCCTTACGCTGAGAGTAGTGAGCTGAATTCACCCAACATAAAACTAAAGTAATTTTGTAATTTGTTTGCTTTGCAGCGCACAGTCGCCATTTTCGTTTTGTATTGGATGGAACTAAATTTTCTTTAAAGCCGCCTTTTTTTGCGTGCTAATAAAATTTTTGAAATTGACAAGCTCTTCTTTTAATTTACTTTTTGACAAAATCTTTAAAGAAATATTTAAAATTAATTACTGAGATATTTGCAAAGAAATAGTTGTTTGTGGTGAACCATGTCTGAAAAAGGAACATGTGGGAGTTGCACTAGGCCAAACTCGGCCGAAGATATGGTCCAGTGCGATAAGTGTGGAGTTTGGCACCACTTCTCTTGTGTTGGAGTGGATACGACAGTGGCCAATCTACCCTGGGAGTGCAGGAAGTGCACAAAAGGTAGTGGTGCAGTCGTCATCAACGAGAATCAGAGTACATCAAGGACACAAGGCTGGATGAGGGCGGTGACAACGGCAGATGGTAGTCTGTCGACAACAACGACGGTAGCAAGCGGTTTGTTGGCGACGACGAAAGCAGCAGATGGTGATCTGTTGACAACGAAGGCATTGGCAGACATGTCCACAACAACAACAACAACTGGATTACTGACAGCAAATCCAACAGATACATCAACAAATAAATGTAACTCGGCTGGCAAGCACAAGCATTCTCTCAAACTAAAATTGAAAATGCTGGAGGAACAACGTAAAATGGAGATGAAATTCCTTGAGCAGAAGTATGCTCTCTTGGCGGATTCAGACAGTTCCAGTGATGTTGAAGAACTAGGAGCCAAAAGTGGTATGCGTATGATCGAAAGCAAGGTAAGCGAAAAAGAATATATTGAAAAGGTCGATGTCGGCATGAAAACAGAATTGATAGAACCGAAGCCTGTGGTGCGGACATTGACATCTGACAACATTGCTTGTCGACAAGCTTTATCGAAGGAGCTGCCGACGTTTAGTGGTCGACCTGAAGAGTGGGCCATATTTTATAGTAGTTTTGAACATAGTACTGAACTCTGCCAATATTCCGATGCAGAGAATTTGATAAGATTACAAAGAGCACTCAAAGGTGATGCATTGAAATCCGTAGGTAGTATGTTGCTGCTTCCTTCATCTGTTTCTGAGGTAATGCAAATGTTGAAGTGGCTTTATGGTCGTCCTGAGTTGATTATAGACAGTCTCATAAAGAAAGTTAGGAGCGAACCGCCACCGAAAGCAGATAAATTTGAGTCATTGGTGGGTTTCGCGCTTTCTATTAAACAACTTTATTCAACAATGATTGCGGCGGGATTAGAGGATCACATAAATAATCCTACTCTATTGCAGGAGTTGGTTAGTAAACTTCCAGCGCTACTACGGTTGAATTGGGCGATGCATAGCAGTTCACTTTCGAAAAGAAGTTTGCGAGAGTTTAGTGCTTGGGTAGGTTCGATGGCTGAAGCTGCTAACACTTTGGTGACACCAGGAGCAGACGTAAGGCCTGAACGAAGGATGGGACATTTGAACGCGCATGCAAATCATCAACCAACGCAAGCGCGCTCAAGGGCCTCAAGGGCAACTAATTGTTTTGCATGTCGCCTTGACCATAGGATTGTGGATTGCGACATATTTAGAGAGTTTCCCACTGCTCGTAGATGGAATATCGTGAGGGAAAATAACATCTGTGAACGATGTTTGAAGCACTTTAAGCGTTCAAGGTGCACATCTAATTTGACATGTGGGGTGAATGGTTGTAATCAGAATCACAATGCATTGCTTCATAATGGTGTCAACAACCCTTCGACTTCAACTGGTGGAGTCTACAATGCCAGTCACGATTCTGGAGATGTTTTGTTTAAAGTAGTTCCTGTTACGGTATATGGTAGGGTTAGATCTGTAAATACGTATGCCTTTTTAGATAGCGGATCTTCGGTAACACTTCTAGAACAATCATTGGCTGACCATTTAGGGTTGGAAGGAGTTAGAAATCCACTCTGTCTGAAGTGGACAGCTGATGTGGCACGTTGGGAACACAACTCTTTGGTAGTTCCATTAGAAATTTCAGCAGTCAACGAAAACAACAAGCTGTATCGGATGGTAGATGTGCGCACAGTTGAGAATTTAGGTCTTCCTAGGCAAACGTTTGACGCTCAGGATGGTCAGAGGAAGTATAAGCATCTTCGAGGATTGCCGTTGCCATCGTATCAGGACGTGCAGCCCAAACTTTTGATTGGTTTAAAGAACGAAAATCTTGCAGTAGCTTTGGACATTCGCGAAGGTAGGTGCAACGAGCCCGTTGCAGTAAGAACAAGATTGGGATGGCTAGTTTGCGGTGGACAAGAAATGTCAGCGAGTCAGGTGCATGGCTATTATCATCATATCAGTGTTTGTGAATGCGATCAGCGTCTTCACGAAGAGATGGACAAATTTCTCGCGCTGGAGAACAAGGGTTTTGGAAAAGATTATATGGAAACAGCGGAAGAGAAAAGAGCGAAGTTGAATCTGGAAGCTATGACACGGCGAGTTGGCGATCGATACGAGAGTGGACTTTTGTGGAGATATGACAAGGTGATTCTTCCAAATAGTTATCCAATGGCTCTAAAACGATTAGAGTGCCTCGAACGGAAAATGAATGTTGAACCTGAACTTTTGGTTAAGTTGAACAGCCAAATCGATAACCTGGTCGCTAAAGGTTACGCCAGGAAGCTGTCATTTGGGGAGTTGCAGGTGACTCACGAGCGGACTTGGTATCTGCCGATATTTATCGTCAAAAATCCAAATAAGCCGGATAAGGTGCGCTTAGTTTGGGATGCTGCGGCAAAGGTTGCGGGCATATCTTTGAATGACATGTTGGTCAAGGGTCCTGATCAACTAACGTCGTTACCAGAGGTTTTGTATGCGTTTCGTTCCCGAAGAATTGCTATATGTGGCGATATAGCGGAGATGTTTCATCAGGTTCGAGTACGGGAGGAGGATCGTCATGTGCAGAGATTTTTATGGCGCAATGGGAACTCTAGGCTCGCTCCTAATGTGTATGAAATGGAGGTCTTGACGTTCGGGGCTTCCTGTTCACCGAGTGTGGCCCAATTTGTAAAGAATGTTAATGCTAGACAATTTAACAACATGTACCCTAGGGCGGTGATGGCTGTTGAGGAACATCACTATGTTGACGACCTAATGGATAGCGTAGATACCATTGAAGAGGCAGTTCAGTTGGCGCAAGAAGTGCGACAAATCCATGCACATGGCGGATTCGTTATTCGTAATTGGCTGTCTAATTCAAGAAGGGTTCTAGAAGAGTTAGGTCAGTTGACATCGGTGGAGGGGAAAGTCATAGCTGTTTCAGATGAAGAAACGTCAGCGGCCAAGGTTTTGGGTGTCTGGTGGCAGACCGGACCGGATATTTTTACGTTCTCGCTAAGGTTTGCGAGACTCCAGAAAGATATTCTGATGGGAACGAGAATGCCGACCAAGCGTGAATTATTGAGGTTGTTAATGTCAATTTTCGATCCTCTAGGTTTTTTGGCACATTATTTGGTAAAGCTAAAGATACTTCTTCAAGAAGTTTGGAGGCAATCGGTCGACTGGGATGAGGTCATCCCCGAGCATCTTCATGGATTATGGAAGGAGTGGCTGATGTTTTTACCTAGAGTGCAAGATATCGCGATTCCAAGATGCTATTCAAATCTGAGTATTGGGAAGAACACGTCGATAGAACTCCACATCTTCGTCGATGCAAGTGAGCAAGCTATGGCAGCTGTCGCGTACTTCAGGATCTGCGATGGGGATTCGGTATGTGTCAACATAGTCGGTGCAAAGACAAAGGTGTCTCCACGAATTCCGCTGTCTATTCCAAGGATGGAGCTTCACGCTGCGGTTATGGGTGCCAGGTTAGCAGCTTTTGTTACACAGGGTCACAAATTTAAGATCGTACGAAGGGTGCTATGGTCAGATTCCCGTACGGTGCATAGTTGGTTTCGATCGGATGCCAGGCGCTATAATCAATTCGTAATGTACCGGATTGGCGAGATTTTGGAAAAGACGAAGCTCAGTGAATGGCGATGGGTCCCATCCAGACATAATGTGGCTGATGACGCAACTAAATGGAGTAAGGCGCCGGCATTTGGGAAGAATGATCGTTGGTTTAGGGGACCGGAGTTCTTATACCAACCAGAAGAGCAGTGGCCAGTCCAGCCATTACAGCATGAGGAACAGCGATCTGAGCTGAGACCGAAGTATTTATTGACGCACAGGGTGTGCAAGGAGCCATTATTGGAATTCAATCGCTTCTCTTCGTGGTTGAGATTACTTCGCACGATGGGATGGGTGTTACGATGTGCAAAGAATTTCAAATCTCGGTTGGCAAATGTGCCAAGGTACGGAGGTTCGCTTTCATCGGAGGAGTTACAGTGCGCACAATCGTATCTAGTCAAGACAGCGCAGGAAGAGACGTATGCGGACGAGATTGCAGTTTTGAAGAACAATGGGTGTCTTGAAAGAACAAGTACTCTTGCAACGTGTTCGCCTTATCTGGACAACGAAGGAATACTTCGAATGAAGGGCCGTATCGACCGAGCTAGTTGCGTTGACGAGCATACCAAGCGACCGATATTGATGCCTAGGAATCATCCAGTTACAGATTTATTGGTAACCTACTGGCATGAGCTGTACCATCATTGTTGCCACAGTACAGTCATTAATGAGATTAGGCAGAGGTACTGGATACCGAGACTTCGAAGCAAGCTGCAGTTTGTTCGTCAACGTTGTCAGGAATGTCGTTTAATAAGGGCCCAACCGGAGAATCCTGAGATGGCCGCTTTACCTGCTGCAAGGCTAGCAGCATTTGTTCGACCGTTCTCCTATGTAGGCGTTGACTACTTCGGCCCGATGAATGTTACCTTGGGAAGACGCACTGAAAAACGCTGGGGTGTCTTATTCACCTGTTTGACTGTCCGAGCAGTGCATTTGGAGATGGCTTATAGCCTATCAACGGATTCGTGCATTGTTTGCATCCGAAACTTTATGGCTCGTCGTGGAACACCAGTAGAATTCTATTCGGACAACGGGACGAATTTTAAAGGAGCGGAAAATGAGCTCAGGGAAGCATTCGCAGTCATCGATAAAAGAGCAATAGAGGAAAGGTTTAATACAACGGAAACATCATGGAAATTCAACCCTCCGTCGGCACCTCATATGGGAGGTTCTTGGGAGCGCCTCGTAGGATCAGTGAAGAAAATTTTAAAGGAAGTCACACGAAATCAACGTCTTCAAGATGAGTCACTGCATGCATTCCTTCTTGAAGCTGAAGCAATCGTCAATTCTCGTCCACTGACATACGTGTCCTTGGAGGATTCCGATGCGGAGGCACTTACGCCAAACCACTTCCTGTTGGGTTCCTCTAGTGGTTCGAAGTTACCAGGAAGATTCAACGAAAAGGACTTAATGCTTCGAAAGAATTGGAGAATAAGTCAACAGTTAGCGGATATGTTTTGGAGAAGGTGGGTTGATGAGTACTTACCCACTCTAACTCGAAGGTCAAAATGGTTTACTCCAGTAAGGCCATTAAAGGAAGGTGATCTGGTTGTTGTTGTGGACAAGGATTTGCCTCGGGGACTTTGGCCAAAAGGAGTTATTATTGCTGTCAACGCTGCCAGGGATGGCCAGGTGAGGAGTGCTACCGTCAGGACGCTGTCAGGAATATATACCAGACCAGCAACAAAGCTTGCGATTTTGGATGTCAACAAAAACGAAGAGAGTGAGACTGCGGCAGGGCAGCAGTATCACTGGGGGAAGAATGTTAAAAACGTTTCATCGATAACAACCGCGCCCTTACGCTGAGAGTAGTGAGCTGAATTCACCCAACATAAAACTAAAGTAATTTTGTAATTTGTTTGCTTTGCAGCGCACAGTCGCCATTTTCGTTTTGTATTGGATGGAACTAAATTTTCTTTAAAGCCGCCTTTTTTTGCGTGCTAATAAAATTTTTGAAATTGACAAGCTCTTCTTTTAATTTACTTTTTGACAGAAAGTATAACTCGGCTGATGATATTTTCGTCATATTGCTGGTGTGCGCAGTTGCGTTTCCATCATGGCAGTTGGCACCCCATTCTTCCCGACAGAAACTCCATGGCAAGGTGCTTGAGAATGATGCGACGAGGAAGCGTAAGGTCAAAGCCATTATGCTCGAGTAGTAGGTAATAGATGCAGCGGTTGCCAGAACTTGTCCAGCTGCAACGCCTTGAACGAAGAAGTAAAGAAGAACGAAGAAGTAAACATTCATTGCTAGACTAACCCTTAAGAACAGGCGCAAATGCAAATGCTTTCACAACTCCTCGTCCCGAGAACTGTCCAATTAAAATTTCCAAATAATACACTGGCCGTCCAATGATCAACAGCACTATCAGATAAGGAATTACAAAGGCTCCTCCGCCGTTTTGGAATGCGATAAAAGGGAAACGCCAAATATTTCCAAGGCCCACCGACAAGGATATACACGAGAACAGAAATTCAATCTCATTACCCCACTGTTCTTTAGGCTTTGATGTTTTCATGGAACTCTTCTCACGTTCCATATTAAATTGTTCACTCTCACAAGCTTGCATTTTACTAATATCTGCTATACGAAACTACTTCTTCAACTGATGCCAAGTTACTGACTATTGGCACAAGTTCAGCACGTTTTTTTGTGATCTAGTCTTATCATGTTATCACTTAAACGACTTATTATCCAATTTATATAGACTACTGGTCATGTGTGTGCACGGAATCATTTTTGTAGTCTTCAAAGATGTAAAACTAATTTATTGCCTCGGATGTTGCTAATTGACGCTGAATAATATTTTTTGTACGGGGGTGGCTGACTTGACAAAGGTGTTGCTGTTGGATGACGATTCTAATTCCAATGCATTGAAGAGCGATCTGATTTGTTGTGAAATTATAAAATTAAGACTGCTTCAGTTCTATCCAGATTTATCAAGTCGAATTGAAGGTGTTAATAGAGTGAAAATGCATTCTAGTTGTTACGGCTTTTAGACGAAGAATGTATTGGAAAATTTCCAGACTACCTACTGAAATGAATCGACTTTTCATACCTTATATGGCGCTTACATTGGAACGCCGGCCGCCTCACCGAACAAGCCCCTCAATCCAGCTCGGTTCCTAGTTAGTTGCATCCAGTTACGAACATCAAGTACCTATGGTATGATATCTTCCACTGCTTCGTTGTCCATCAAGAGTGGATTCATGGCCCTATTATGTAAGACAACTCAACTTAGTTGAGTTGAGTTGTCTTCGATTCAACTCAACTTTCACACAACTCAAACTAACTAACAACTTATAGACAACTACTACCATCTTTGTTGTGTTATGACAGACAACTTTTCTATCAAGGTTGTGTATTACAATACGGACAATACCGAATTTTTAATTAAATAAAACCAAGTGACAACTCAACTTTAGTTGTAGTTGTCTTACATAATAGGGGCATCAAAGGCTCACCTAGCTGGTGTGTTGTTGTCCATAAGCTTTATACGCTCAGCCGTGGTATTTTAAGCTTTTTGACCAACCCGTAAAGTTCGTATCTTCCTTTACGCACTCTGTCGATACAAACTTGGACAAATATCAATCGAAGCGCACCAAGAGGTAAAAAGTATGTTAAAGAAGTAAAAGTGTCATCATCGGCCTGGACGGTGCTTTGATACCACCACTGCATACATACATGTCATGCAAAATGTTTGCCGTGTGAGTTAGTATGTCCACTTTGGCTAACCGCCACTAGTTGCGCACTCCAAGTTGGTTGAGGTCCCCTTCGAAGACTCTTTGGCCCGTAGCGTAGGTATCCAATCGCTCTACATGTCCAAAGCAACTTAGTCGACTGATACGTATTTTTCTGACGAGACCGAAAATTACTCAAAGAATTTTCCTCTCGAAACAATCAAGGCTAACCTCATCTGCTTTTGAAAGAGTCCATACCTCTGGACCATAGAGAAGGACTAGGAGGTTTGAGGTCTTATAAAGGGTCACTTTCGTGTTCAAAGCATATACAGTGAGTGTCAAAAGTGAGTAAACACCCACGCTTAAGCTACACTTTTAGTTTAAATTTCAGTTCAACAATTAATTCGGTTTCACAGTTTCGTTTAAACTTTGAACAGAGTTCATTCCACAGTTTAAGTTAAACGACTGTATTCTGCCGTTTAAACCGAATATTACTTGACACAGTGACAATTTATTATTTCAAAGTTCCCGATTGTCAAAAACACAAATATTTGACGATGTTTTGTGTGTTCTTTGAAAGAAAGGACAAAGAACGATTTTGGAAAAGTCGTATAAAGCTAAGTACTGTACAATCCTGCCAAATTCTATTCATTAAATTTAGTTAAACTAAGTTCAATTGAACTGAAGTTTGGATTACATTCTGAAACTTGAACTTCGCTTCTTGAGTTGAACTTCAAATTCAAACAAAGTTCAAGTTAATTTAGTTTACACTTCCACTGTGAAACTGCGGGTTGGGGTCTTAAAAAGATGTGTATAATCTGTAAAAAGTTTGATAACGAAATAACAAAACGTATTTCGATAGGACAAAAGGATTTATAGAGATTTTTTAAAAAAATTGTTTCCAAACTACAAAGACAAATGAAAACATTTTTGATGTTTACCCACTTTTACTCAGTCCTGCCCTAATTGACAGCCAAATTCATCTTCTTATGCCGATTGTGTCGATGTCGTCGGCCAGTAATTGGACGGATTTTTGAAAGATCACGCCTCTACTATTGGTGTTTGAGTGTTGCACTATTCTTTCAAAATATTGAAGAAGTCACATGACGGCACATCGCTTTAACTTAAATCTTTTTTATAACTTTTAATAAAACAACGCAAACGTAAAATATAAAATCAACTTTTTATTTTCTTATATTTTGATTAATTACACAGTTAAAATATAATAATATATACGTATATACAGCGCTTACAAATCCAATAATACACTGTACAAATATTGATACAATTTTAACAATATTTCTGTTTCATTTCCTGCTTTTATCTCTACGGACATTTTACTATCAGGATTTCGTTGTGTAATGATTAGACACACACATATTTGGCGGTCTTTCCATTACATGAATATTTTTGTTTTCATTCATTCATTTCTGTTACTAATCAGTCTTTAACATTGAATTGCAATTTCTTACTTCCTTAACAAAAAAAAAATTGCTTATTTTTTTACTCTTAACAATTTGACACATTTAATTTATTTATTTACTTTAAAAAGAAAAAAAATGCATATAACTTGTTTGTACTTAAAATAAAGTAACAATGCAAACAGGTGTTTTATTGATGCATATTTTTTTATTAAACGAAAATAAAACAACAATATTACTATAACTTTATTTTTTTATTTTTTGTTGTACATAAATAATCAAAAATAACTTTACTTTCTAGTTTTACGATTTTAACAAAAAACATAGTTAATTTTTTTTATAAGTAATTGTAGCTAAATAATTTGTTTTACATTTCTTGTTGTGATGTTGTTTTTTATTAAAAAATGAGGCACTTTTTGGTGTTGAAATTATTATTTTATATTTTTTTTTTATTTAATTTCGTTATTTTGAGGGGTATTTGAAGTATTAGTATTTACATTCTATATTATATTTTGTTTTAAAATACAAGAGGTCCGGTAGTAAATTTGCTTTTACCTAATTATTGCAGGTAAAATGCACACCGAGTCACTTATTGTCTGGAAGTTAGCGCTCCGTTAGTCATGATACTCTCTCTTTTCGAGCGTGAGTATTCATTTAGCAAAGCACACGGTGTCTTGCATAATATAGGAAATAGGGTACACTGTACACAGGTCGTGACATTTGCTGTGTATGAATACACGCGGGAAAAACGCACGTATTCAGAATCGGGTCCGAGATTTGAAATCAAAACGCTCGCATTGGCTTTCTAAAACTTAGAATACATTAATGAGAGTTAAGTTTCAACTTTAATTAAATCTAAATCTAGAAAAATGGAAGTGGAAGAGCGAAAGGACACAAACTTCAATTCCAACCTGGAGGACCTAGAGGACAAGACAGTAGAGCGCCTTAGGTGGGGCTTAATCGTACAAGTGGAAGGAGACCTCAAACTTGGAGTGTAGGGTATTGGTCAAGGCCCAGGTTCACCACGTACTGTAGCGTCACTTAACTAAATAAGACTCACTTCGAAGGATAAAGAAGTGAACCCCACTTTGAGTAATCACTTTTTTTCAATTTATCCTAGTTGTCGCAATTTCCGCTACCATAGGACCAAATCCAAATACGTATTTTAATACTGCCATCGAATTATAAAACTAATTTCCGTACAAATAAGTGTCTTTATGAATATGGCTAATGATGCGACTACACCCCGAGTTCATACTATTGCGAAGAAACTACACGGTTGACTATTGTTTGAATTTGAATTTTCTCCGACGGTTTCAGAATTAGCCGTCTGGCTGAATTAGGATCTGGCGCGGAAGTCTTTTGGAAAACCGAAAATGTCCAAGTTTGCCTTTGCTAGGAACACATACATCTATCTTTCAGGCAGAGATATGCCCTCCTTATTGTCATGTGATATGTTGTGGCATGTGCTTATGCGTTTGTAATGACAGCCAAGCTACACTTCCTATTTGCCACTTCGAAACTGATGTGTGAGTACCATATGTTACTAATGTTGGTCCCAAGAATAAATACTTTTTGATCCAGACCATCGGCTGATAAAATTGCAAGACAGATGTATGCTTCAGAAGGATTTGTCAGAATTTGCGGTAAGGAGTTCCACTGACTGGTGATGGTGGACTTTCCGTATGTAGAGTATTAGACGAACTGAATAAAATGAAAATACTCTTTTGACTTCGCGTCTGCTTGTACTTTACTCAACTCCCTCTGTTCATCGTCTTCTTGCCTCCGATCGACACAAGTTTCCAGGTCAGCGACGCAAAATGACTCGTACCCTTGACACAGTGTATATTTCATAGGAAATGCAACACATGTCCCACTTGACAACTTGACAACCACCCATGGCGCGACTCAGCCGAATTACACACGAATGCCGTAAAATGCTTCTTTCCGTCTGTTCATAAGTAGTAGGGACTGCTGTCTACACGGGCCTCACGTCAAATACTTTGATAATCTACAATCGGAATATTTTCTTCTGCTTTGTGTGCCATACGAGGTGCCGAATCTTGAGTGTTGGAATGGGCAAGATTTTAGAAGCTCCCCATTTTAGATTTTAGAGTAAACTGTGTAAAAAAACCCGATACATCGTATGGTTGATTCTACTTTGTTCTTGAATATTATTCTCACACCAAAGGTAATTCATATTAAAGTTCTATGCAACTAATCCCCAGGACAAAGGCAGAAAGAAAGAAAAAACGTACAACACTGACGCTATTCAACGTCTAAGATGACTGAAACGAGCGATGCATTTAGAATCATCCACTTAAGAAACATGCTGATTAACTTCTAGCACATAACTAATAAATATTGTAAGTAATTAACTTTCGGGAAAATTGTTTGTTTTGCTATTAAGTAGAGAAATGTCGTTATTATTTTAAAATTTGGCAAATAAGGGAAGTACTTCGGCCTTAAACAGAAGAAACAAAGTCGTTGAATCAATAAATGACGTTACGAATTATGTCAAATAAACCACGGTAGTCCGCTATTCAACGCAAGTTTAATGAATACACTCAAATGTTGGTCTTTAACAAAACACCATCTTGTGGTTAAAAAACAAAATTTAAAATTCCTTCAAATACAATTATATATTTGTCAACATTATTCGCGTGTATATTTGGCACATTTGTTAAGAATTTTTCCTCATACACGCACCTAAACCGTCATTCTTTACACACCTATAATATATATCTTTTAAAACATTTACAAACAAAAGTACAGTAAACAAATTATAATCTTAAATATTTACACTACTAAATCGAAGAAAAATTCTTACATGAAAATCTCGAACTGTTACGTGAACCCTCGACTTGGTGATTGTACTGGCGATGGTGGTGGCGGCAAAGGGGAAAAATATGTCGAACTTCGTGAGCTTGGCGAAGGCGGACAACTTTCTGGCACTATTCGCACATCGCTGTGATAGTGCGAACGTGGTGTCGGTGGCGGAGGATATGGTTCACTATCGTAGTTGTATTGCGCTGAGGAAGACATTTTTGTGGCACCACTTCCACTGCCGCCACCAACACAACCGCCATTGCTGTTGTTACTGTTGCTTTTACTTGTGTAATTTGAGTCGCTTTCGTCGCAAATATCCGTCGAGCATGGTGTCGGTGGGGGTGGCTGGTTAATGATTTTGTAGTGACGATATGGTCGTCGACTGCGGGTCGCTGGACTGGGTGGTGGATTGATGGGGTAAGCTACCATACTGCTACCATTCGTTGTGGAACTGGAAGCGCCAGTGATGTGATTTCGATCGTAGCTGTTCATGCTGTTGCGACTGTTTAAAGTTGACATCCGCACGGCATCGGCGACGGAGGCAATTTTAGAGACACGGTTGCTCTTGCTTAGCGTCGGCGATAGTGGATCTGATGCCTGATCATCCTTCGGTTCGTTACGATTTTTGCCAAGTCTGGTGCGGCAGAACTGAAGGATGTATACAATAGAGAAGATGGTTATCATTGTAGCCACGATTAGGATCATGAAAGCTTTTTTATCAGAAGCCGGTGCCATGCGACGAGTGTTGGCCTGGCTGCAGATTTCAGCGCTCTCATCGGCTCCATCTGCACAATGATCCCAACCGTCACAGAGATCAGAAGCGGCGATGCATACTTTGTTGATGGGACACTGAAAGTCCTGAGGGCGTTTGCAGCAGTCGGCTTCGTCGTGGCCATTGGCGCAGTTGGTTGTGCCGTCACAAACAAGACTCTTGTCTATACATTCCCCTGACTGACAGCGAAACTGGTCAGGCCGACAGGATGGACAGCCGACTTCATCCGACTTATCGGGACAGTCGTTTTGTCCATCACAACGCCAGGAGGCTGGGATGCAGTCCTTGTTATGATCGTTGTTTGGTCCACTTCCTGACACTGGTGCTGCGCAAGTAAAATAGTCCGGCCCACACGCAGGCAGAGCACTGCAATTCTGTTTGTCTTCCAATAACATCAAACCCTGTGGACATGAGCATATATCCCTCGAACGACCCTCGGCCGAAGCGATGCAAATGTGCGAGCATTTATTTTTCGCCTGCAAACAGGTATGGTTGCGGAAGAGCTTCGATTCCGGAGTCCAAACTGCCACAATGTCGGTAATTTGAGATAAACGCTGAATCTCTGGACGCCTGCCCTCGCCTGTAATCGTTACACGTTCCACTCCTGTCTTATCGTCCAGCCAATACACAAATCCCTGTAGCGCAGCGATTGATATCACTTGACTGATGTGCGTTGATACCAGGATTTTCCTAAAAAAAAAATATTGTTCAGCAAAAGAAACCAAATATGCATTGAGTGACACTTACTTGTTCTTTCCATTGATGTCCATACTGTCGATGCGCTTGCCATGTGCATAGAAAACCATATCAGTCTGCTGATCAACCGCCAACGCCGTGACTCCTTCTAGTTTGAAGGCCAATATAACTCGCTCCGCACCATCCACACGTGACCGCATAATAGCTTGTTGGCTGCCTACGTCCGTCCAAAACAGAAGACGCTTCATTGCATGCACTGCAATGTTGCGTGGTTTTTCCGAATCGCCCGTATCGATAACGCCAATGGATTCGCCTTTGAAACTGAAAAAAAAAAAAAAACAATTTTAAATGCGCTCCACAAAAAACAACATTCTCACTTACTTGGTTACATTGATCGTATTCGTATGAGAACATGTCCAAAACAGCAATCGCCCAATTACATCGATTGCGATGTCGAACGGCTGCGATCCTGATCCCACCAACGTTGTAACCCTCGTACCATTCACGGGCGACCACTTGATGCTGTGACTTCGACCCTCCACCCAATACAGATGATTCATAATTGGATCATACTCCACGGCGCGAATGTTTTTCCCACTCACTGGCAGTGGAACATCGGGGCAATCAGATGTATTCGGCAGGAGGCGGCCAAACGAATTCCGCTGGCTAAATATTATGTAGTTTCTAGGTGGCAGGCAAGACACATTGTCTTTTGCAAGAGTGAAATGCGTCGGACATCCACAGGTCATGGAACGCCTTCCCGGCAAGGCAAGGCACAGATGAGAGCATCCACCATTGTTCACGCGACATATGTTAGTCCCAGTCTGTCGATTATTGTAGAAGATCAGCAGGGAACTGATGTAAGTCATGTCATTGTGCACCAAGCTGCGATTTTGACCCGTAATTTTGTGCACTCTCTCAATATCGCCAGTGTTCCAATCGCTCCAGTACACGTAGTCCTGATACAGCGACACAGCATAGGGCTCGTCTACATCAGATCCTACTAGAACCTGCCTCTTCTTGCCGTCCGAATCAGCGGATTCAATCTTCGTTGGCCTACTCTGTGAAGCCCAATAGAGTCGTCTAGTTTCTGGATCCAGTGTAAGTCCAGTGGCATGGTTCGCCGCCGAGATAATGGTCATCAATTCTGATCCATCCATTGCGGCTCTGCGTATCGAGTCCGAGGGTGACTCCGTCCAGTACATATAACCCTTTTTGGGGTCAAGAACTAAGCTTCTGGGCTCTTCTATCCCCTTCCACAGCAGTACCTTCCTACTGGTACCATCCAAGCGGGCAACTTCGATCCGACGCGCCTCTGAGTCGGTCCAATAAATATTGTGTGCCAGCCAATCTACTGCTATACCCTCGGGACGAATTAGCCCGGCGTCTACAATCCGTTGTACGATAGATCCGTTGAGGAAAGCTCTGTATATACACTTGGACTTCTGGTCCGTCCAGTAGATGCGACGATCTGCCACGTCCACGTCCAGAGCATGGGCATCACGAACATTCTTAAACGGAATAACCTCGTCGTTATGATTGCCTTCGTTGTAGTCAATTGAAATCCGGCCAATGTGCTCCTGACGGGAGAATAGTAGAAACGCCTCCGGAATCACGCACGTCTTCTTGTCGTTCGCCAACTCATACTCAATGGAGCAACGGCACACGTAGTCCCGTGGTCTGTTCAGGCAGAGGTGGGAGCAACCACCGTTTTTGATTGCACACGCATTCGTACCTTTCACCTCCCGCAAACGAGTCACTTTTAAGCCCATCAAGTCGGGGAATTGATCCACGACGGTGATGCGATTGTTACCGGTGATCTTGTGCGCCCTATCTATAGAGCGTCTTTGCCAATCTGTCCAATAGAGGTAGTCGTCCAAAAGACTCAGACCTAGAAATAGAACTGTATTTAGAACTTGTTTTCAAATTTACAACAAAAAAATGCCTTACCAAAGAGATGCTTCAGGTTCTCACTGATCACGACCCTCCTGTCCGATCCATCCATGCTAGCCACTTCAATTTTATCAGTCTTTCCGTCGCACCAGTAAATTGTTTTTGCCTCAATATCCAACGCGATTCCATTTGGCCAACCCAAGTCCTCGGACACCAGTACCACTCTCTCGGATCCATCCAGTGAAGACCGTTCCACTTTCGGCTTCTTTTCGTTCCAATCACTCCAGAACATCCAACCCAAACTCGGCGCCAATGCAATTGCTCTCGGTTCCTCCAAGTGTTCGTAGATCAGCACTTTCCTTGCCGATCCGTCCAGTCGACACACCTCTATCCGATCAGTTTCCGAGTCCGTCCAATAGAGATTTCTCGCCAACCAATCGACAGCCAAACCATCAGGATGCTTGACTTCCGACGTCAAGAAATCCTGTGTTCCTGTACCATCGGGATAAACCCGACGTATCGCGAATAGCTCCACATCAGACCAGTAGATGTACTCCTCAACCGGATCATAGTCAATCGCAATAGCGTACTTCACCTTACCCAGACTCAGTGGAAATATCGTAAAATCCGGCAGGTCAAGCGAAATCTTACTAATCTGCGTTCGTTGTACAAGGAACAACATCTCCTGTGATCCATTTGCACACGTTGTCGGCGTCAGTAGTTTCACACCCGTCGGACACGCACAGCTAAATCCCTGCGCGTTAGTCGACAGCAGACACAGATGTGAACAATTTCCATTATTGTGCGCACATGGATTGTCCAAAAACGGCTGCAAGGAGCGATCCCATGCTCGCACAGCTATCGGAAATTCGGGCGTATCAATGAGCTCCTTCATCTCCTTCGTCACTAGGTCATACGTATTTATTGAGCCCACAGACCAATCAGTCCAGTACAATCGCTGATCAAAGAACGTCAAACTATATGGATATTTGAGGTTATTTATCACCGTCTTTCGTCCACTTCCATCCAATTTCATCACATCTAAAAACAATAGCTTGCCATCCACCCAATATATCAGTTCATTCTCTAGATCTACGGTCAGTCCATTTGGCCAAAAGAGATCATCTTTCACCAAGGTCATTCGGGATATTGGGTCACCGTCCATGCTGGCGCGTTCTATTTTCGGATTATCACCCCAATCGGTCCAGATCATAAGGCGGCTCTTAGGAACAAGCGCGATCGCTCTTGGTTGATCTAAATCCGTCCAAAAGAGTACCTTTTGGTACTTTCCATTGAGCGTGGCCACTTCGATGCGATTCGTCTCACCGTCTGTCCAATAGATTTTATCCGTATACCAATCAATTGCTAGACCTTCTGGCTTATCAAGTCCCGATGAGATCACAGTCTGTTTCAACGCTTTCGTTGAAGTCGAACTACTGATGTTGATGCACTCGATGATTTCGTGACCACAGTCGGCCCAACAGACTAAGTTCTTCTCGTAGTAAAAGTCGATTGCCATTGTTTCGACCAGATCCTTGGCAATCACATCGACTGCCGGTGTTCCCACAAGCCGTGTGATATTTGCAACTTTGATATCACGATAGGTGGTAAACAGTAAAGTGGCAGGTGAATTGTGGATCATCTGAGTTGTTGACAGGGCTGTCGTCGTCGTTGTTGTCGTTGCAACATTGGTACTGGAAGTGGCGGCGGAGTGAACTGAAAGGAAAATAAGAAAAGGGGATGTTAATACATGGATACGGAGGCAGATCAATGAACGGAACGGACCCTACCCCCAGCAGTAGGTAGGTAGGACCAAACTAAAGTACTAAGATCAAGTGAAGCTAAGAGAAGTACAGAGTTGCGTGCGTACAAGTATAATTTAATTACATAAACAGAGGCTGCAACAAGGAGGTTTAGTATGTCTGTCTGTCAGGCTTTTATATTAACGTACTAGACATAAAGGAGCTTGAGCTTTTTATGGAGAATCATTTTATACATCAAACTGCTAGAAACGGCGATCCTAAAGCCCTCTTTGACCTCTTAATTGACTAAACTTTTCATATGTGTCCAGTCCACTGTCTAAATATAATGAAAACGACTCCTTAAGAATTTCTCATTTTAAGGATATCCACCACCTCTCCAATCGTCATTACACTGTCGAGGGGAGGACCAAAAAGGTTCATGAATAAAAAATTCCCTCATTATGGACTTCGTTCGTTAGAATTGAATAAAACCCTACAACAACTATTATGTTAAGTCGTCCTCCAAGCCAACGGAACTGCATCCATCATGCTCCTGGAGCGCGCTGTAATATTTCCATCATCGCCCTGGTGCTGGTCCTCTCATCGCATCGTCGTTCGAAAGTAAGAACAAAAAAAAAAAATGAGAGAAAAAAAACCCGCACACTTCCTCCGAAACAGACGGAACGGCAACGGTATACCTAGCAGCAAAAATCCGGTGTTATAGTGTAGCAACGGTGTTGGCTTTCCATCATAATGCAACAACCATCCCCTAGTAAAATCATCTATAAGGTGGCACAACCAAACCGGGTGTGGGCATGTAGGTGTGTGCATAATTAATTCCATGCATGTGGCAAATTACGGGAAATCATTACTTTCCCTGTGGGAGGAGTATATGGATAGGTAACATGCCCCCTAACCTGCAATATTGCACATGAACTGCAATGCAACCCACTACGGTAACGGTTGGGTTTGTTGTAACCTACGCCAAGGGGGTTGTGTGCACTGTGCACCACCACCGAGAGTGGTGTAGCAACAGCAACAACTCATCCAATGCAATGAATTTTTTATACATATATTTTCTGATGTTTTTGTTGTTTATTTATTTCTCCGGGAAAAGTGCTCCTCTTCGGGGTTCTGGAAAACGTATCGCGCTGCGCGGTAGTATGGTGGTAGTTATTGTGGCAGTCAGTCAGTTAGCCGGAAACCTTAGCATCCCCTCATTTAGGCTCCACCATCCATCACCATCATCATCATCGCCATCATCATCATCATCATCATCATCATCATCATAGTTGTTACCCACTTATGCTGAGGGTAAATATTGCATTTCAACATTTTATTATTTCAACGGATCAACTTGCACTTGTGGGAGTGGTGGGCTATATGGATGCATCCATCTGATGGTCGCATTCTTCAATTTTTCATTTTTTAATTAAAACTTTGTTTCATCAGGATAAAAATTAATTATGTTGAATTTAAATTAATGGCAACCAAACCAAACCAACCAAGGCGCTTGCCTGCTGCCTGCGGATCCTGCGGAAGGACGCTAGTGCGGGGAATTAAGTTGAACAAGTTGAAGGAAGTAGGAGCACAAGGGGATGGTTGGTTGGATTGGATGGATGGATGTGGAATGGAAGCCATATTGTTGCTATTCATCGCATGGCTGCCGTTGTAGCTCATTTTCGCCTATTAAGCCTTAAAGTGTAGTTGTTGGTTGGTTGCTTCGTAGGCTGTTGTGACCTCCTCCATGCGTGCATTAATAAATAATATTATGTGGAACTTAATATTGTTGTGATTGCTGGTGGTGGTGCTGCTGCAGCAGCATCAGCATCAGCATCAGCTCCTGCCTACTGCTGATGCAATTGCATATTTCTTTTTTTTTTGTGCAACGCAAACTGCTACTGCACAGTGATGCATAAGTCGTGTCCTCTGCCTCTCCATGGTCTTGTTTTCCACTTGTGTCGTTGTTGATGGTTGGATAAGTCCTTAATTTTTTTTTTCCTTTTTTTTTATATAACTACACTCTGGTTTTATATAAATAGAGTACTGTTTTGTTTGCAGAAAGAATATGCGGGAATTAATGACAAATTGAGGTTTATTCAGTGGTCAAGTGGGGGTGTTCATTGCTATGACTATAACGCTGTGAATTTGATATGTGGAATTAACTTGACGTTAAAGGTGAACAAGGGTGGGTTCGCATGGAACGTGCATATTTAAATTGAATGAGATTGTTAACTGTTAAAGGTTACTTTGTTTAATTGATAAATTCAGCATTATTTTCTATACCTAAGCTATCAGCATACAGTCCCAAAGAAATTGACTCTCATGTTGGAATGCCTATTGAAAAACCCTTTAGACAACTGAATACTTTAAAACCCGTCTTTGGGAGATTTATCACAGTTCGTTTTCGCAACAATGCAAAAATGCAAACTCTCTTTTAAAGTTGTCAAATGCAACAGTTACTTTGACGGTTAGCGGTGCTATTGTGAATTTGAATTTTAGGTAAACGAAAAACACAGAAAAGGGGCAGAAATCAGAATGGACAACTTTGAAAGTCACACTGCCTAACCTTTATTGACAAACGGTCATTTGATAAGACCCGTCAGTCAGAAATCATTGATTTAGCATACTTTCTTCGATTCGGACACTCACATTTTCCATTTTATAGCTTATTATTGAAAACGTCTTTTGAAAGACGAAAGAAAATAACTTATCAAATCTGAAATAGTAAAAAGACAGCAAAACTTGTCGAAACGTTGGCAAATAAACGAAGTGACCACAACATCCAAAGTAATAATGCTGAAATTAACAACCAATCGTCAGATAGTATACATACTAACTGACATAGTATACATAGTAGGTATACTTAGTAACTGATGACACTGCGATGATACTTTGTACGGGCCACACTCGAACATAATGGGAGAGTAGACTTGGTGCGCGATCCATATTCGAGTTGATTGTCCATGTCTGCACTCTGCAGGTCATTGACATTTCATTGACTGCTAGTGAAATGTCAGTTCATACAAATTTTGCCCAGAAAATGGCGCCAACAACATAAACTAGCGCTCTTGGTTCAGAGCGAAAAATAAGTGAAACAAAATGACTATCATCTTGGATTTCTGAATGAATTTACCAGGTAAAATGGTTGAAATGCAAATTATTGCGTCGTTGTTAACAATAGATCTCACTTCAAAAAAAGCGAGTTTCCAATTTATTCAGCTCGAAAAATGGAGCTAGTGGTTATGTTAAGTTAAGTTGAAAATAACGCTACTAGCAGTCCATATATGTCCAGACAAAGCTCAGTCTGTTCCTGTACGAGCCGTAAGGTTAATCAAATTCGTCTTCTAAAAACTCAAATAAATCCATGTTATGACACTTAAGACTGTAATCTACGCACGTCAACGAAAAAATGCACTTGCACTTGCACTTGAATCGGCTGATGCTATAATCAGAGACTACTTTACCTGTTCCTAATAGGCTATTAGAGACTTTTTATTAGTTATAGTCTTGAAACTGACTCTAAATTTAGTTATAAAGGGTGATTTTTTGCTGTTTCGGTTTTCTGCCTGATTTTTTTGACAGATCACGTGTGATTCGTGTCACGTGTCAAAGTAAAAAATGCGCAGTTAGCATTGCCATTTCACCATAGATAGATAGACTTACGCCCGAACAACGTTTGCAAATTATTGAATTTTATTACCAAAAATCGTGCTCAGTAAAAAATGTGTTAAGAGCACTTTGTCCATTTCATGGTCGTCGTAATTGGCTACGTTAGATAATAATCTAAATTGAGGTATATGGGCCGCTGAGCAAATGCAAGAACTGCCAATGCATCCACAAAAATGTACCGTTTGTTGTGGTTGTGGTTGTGGTGCCATTATTGGGCCGTATTTCTTCAAAGATGTTGATGGCAACAACGTTACGGTCAATGGTGCTCGCTTTCGTTCGATGATTTGGGACTTTTTTTTGTCCAAAATGAAAGACCTGGGTTTGGTCGACATGTGGTTTCAACAGGAAAGCCGGACATGCCACACAGCACGCGAATCCATGGACTGGACATATTGCGAACGAATTTGGTAAGCAATTGGTCTCACGTTTTGGACCTGTGAATTGCCCGCCTAGATCGTGCGATTTGACGCCGCTGGACTGTTTTTTGTTGGGATATGTAAAGTCTCTCGTCTATACGGATAAGCCAGTCGATATGTTGGAAAAATATGCCAAAATTTGACACTCCGGATGAACCACTTGAAGCGTAGTCGCGGTCAACGAAAATAAAAAATTTCAAAAAGTAAATCAATGGCAAGTATTGATTTATCGACCCTAATGCAAATTTTCGTTTTTTCGTTTTTTCTCAATTAAAAACAAAACGCTTAAAAAATCACCCTTTACATCCACATTAAAATAAATAAATAAATAAATAGGCGGCGCAACAGGCGGTAGACACCCAAGGCCTAGCTTTTCGCAACCATTCGTTTTGTGTGAGTTTCTATTTTTGGAACGAATGGAAGGGACCTACAATTTTATGCCGAGTCCGAACGGCTGAATTGAGAAGCTTTTTCAGGACAGTCATACTCTCGGATGTTTGTCAGACGTTCGCGAGAGGTGGCGCAGTAGAAAAAACCTTAAGATGTAATTTGTGTTTTTCCGGGGATCGAAGCTGGGATCCCTCGCACAGTAGTCCAGCACACTAACAACTGCGCTACTGCGCCCACATCCACATTAATAATGTAGTATAAATGCAAAAGTAACTCTGTCTGTATGTCTGATGGTTACCTTTTAACGACAGGCTGCGCGCACAGTAGCGCGAGAATACGATGCGAGAAGCATACATGGTGCACATGGTGGTTTGGCACATTTTCAGAAAATTAATTTTGACAAATCGTCTATTGCTTTTTTTTTTTGTGTTTTTGTGAAAAACTTTATAAAGATATATTTTTTGTTAATTTCTGTGACACTTATCCACAATGCACTGTTGTATGTCAAATAAAAATTGTTTTTCTATTCGGCTAAGCGCACAGCGCTGCGAGAAAGCGATGCGATGCGAGAAGCGTTTTGGTGCGAGAAAACTGTTTACATGCTTCACTGTGAAGTTAGTTGATGCGACAAATGCGATCTTCTCGCAAGTCGCAAGCTTCTCACAAACCTCTCGCATACTTCTCGCACACAAACTGACCACTTTTCAAGCGAGTGAGTTCGAGAAGTACCCGAGAAGCTTCATATTACTGTTGATTATTTTGAAAATCAAAACAAAGAGGATGAACTAAAACAATAATAATTGCTCTTGTGCTACACATGTGTCGCAAAATGAAATAAAATGGAAATCGAAAATCTTATATCGGCAATATTTGAAAGGCCTCCAGTTTGGGATCAAACAAAATAAAAATTATTATTAGTTTTGAGGGCCAAACACAATGGAATTATGTGGGATTGAGCCAATGTGAAAGGTGGGTGAAAATTCACTTTAGTCAAACTATCGAAATTGGTAAGTCATCATATACAGTGACTTAAGCTGGATTATTCCCATGGAATCCTACTATGGCCTGAGTGCACTTTTTCTGTTCAACTACTAACCGAGTGATTCAATCCACGAACAGTACAAATTACATCTGACGTTTTATTTTTTGCTGCCACACCTCTATAAAATATTTATGACTTTATGTTGTACCGCACGTCCTAGACAAAAATGTACCTCCATTATTTTCCTGACACAGCTGTCAAACAAACATTTAGCATACATATATACAAAGTTTCTAAAGGAACTGACGCCATTATTTATTGCCATTTTTGTTACGAGTATTGACACATTCGATGTCTGTGAACCAAACACGCTTTGACACAGACAACAATAATGTAAAGTGTAAACGATGCAAACATGGGAGATTATATTGACGAGACGACTGTGTAAAATAGGCTAATTCCCTTTGTAAATTGCAGGAACAAAGGGAATTTTGTCAATAGAGACATGTATTTGCATTGAGATATTGAAAATTGTGTCACAAATGGCAAAGTCTGGAATGAAATAACATGTTGTGTAGGCCGTAGGGTACAAACTAGGAGATATTCTTTGATTCCATTTTAAAAGCTTCGTGTTTTAGGTATAGTTAACAATAATGGCGTTGATATTAACCTAAATTTTTTTTATAGGCGTCCTTTAGATTTAAAGAAGGTTGAATGGGTGTAGGTAAGCTCTTCTTCCAAAATCACCGATCTCCTAGAACTAGCTAGACTAGAGGCTTTTCTGACATTAATATAGTGAAGGACACTGCCTCATGTTAAATAATTAACTCATATCGTCATATTAACACAGTCGTCAACTCAAAAACATTCAGTTATACATTTAGGGTATTGTGACGCAGATAGGGTTCACCTCTGTCCAATTCGGAATCCTAAAATAGGCAAGGCACTACTACGACTTAAAAGACTTCATATTTCATAGAAAGTTAATGATAGGGCACTGCATCTTAGGCAGATAAGGAAGATGACTACCAATTATAGGAAGATTAACCTTGAAAACTAGTTTCTTTACCGACACAAGCAATTTGAATTTGTAGTCAACGAGGTACAAACTGCTTTTCCAGTGGTAGCCCAAAGTTCAGGCTGATGACTACCCTTAGTGATTTCTCATTGAAAACCACTTCAACTTAACTAATCGCGTCGGGCGAAAATCCTCTTCTTTCAGTCCTTCCCGTGGGCACCTACCTGAAAATCGCTAATCAGCGTGTCTAGTAGTGTCAGCCAAGAGTCACACTTACATATTAACCGTTCGCTGTGACCCGTTGCGACGCACGATTGATGTATAAGCATGAACCATGCTTATCGGGTCGGGAGCCCGATAAGTAAATAAGTAAGTATGAACCATGAAGTTTGAGGTGGGAGTAAACCCTAAATCACCTAATCACCTAATCATACGAGGGACCTTCAGCCACTAGTTTGCGAATTTCGGATACCGGGCGACCTCCGATCTCAAGATAGCCTTCCTGTGGTTAGACGGGTAGACCACGGGCGACATACGAATCCCGTTTACTTATTGAGAACCAAAACAAAAAAAACTTTAGAGAGTGATCCTCTCACAAATGAACAAATGGTTCAGATACAAGAGAGGATTATGGACATCACGGTCGAAATGCGCGAAGAGGACGCAAAATCAACTTTCCGCAGGACGGCTTTCAAAGCCGGGTGGCTCATAATAGTGTGTGCGAACATCACCACTTCGGAGTGGATGAAAACCAACTTCTCAAACTGAAAGAGAAATGTGGGCTGAAAGTGATGCTTGTGGGGAAGGAAGATTTTCCGAAACCACATATAGTCAGAGCTTTCTTCCCGCAGAGTACCGGGGTTGCAAATGAGAATATACTGGCGATGCTAGATCGTCAGAACAAAGATCTGAACACCAGAACGTAGACAGTTCTGCATAGATCGGACGAGAAAGATGTCGCCCACATGGTCTTTGCTATAAACGAGAGCACGATGCGTATTGGATTTGGATAAATCAAGATAATCCTCAAGGGATCTGACAAGTCTGCAATTCAGGCTCCGAGAAACAACAACGCTGCTTCAACGAGCAAGTCGTCATCAATGACAAGCGCCAACACTGTGCAACCAGTGGCCAGTATTAGTACTGCCGCTGGGAGCGATGCAAATGCGATAAACACTCTACCGACGAACGCAGCTTCAAATGGCTCCCTGAAATTACGCCAAAAAGTGTTTTGGAAAAAAGACCAAAATAATTGCGGCTTAATATTTTTGGCAAAAACGCCAAAAAATAAAAAAGAAAATTCACCAGAATGCCAGGAAATTACGCCATATTTTTGGAAAAAAGCCAAAAAGTTATAGATGGAAATTACGCCAAAAAAAAAAATGAAATAAGGTCCCAAATCTGACAGTAAACCCAAGCAGGGGTGAACATGCCCCCTCATATGGTTTCTGGGCTCTTTTTCCTCTTTAATTTTTTGGCGAAAATCAGAAACACGGACAACGAAACAAAGGTCCGAGGGATACACGCACGAAGGTCTCTCTCTAACAAGCGTTATAGGGTACGAAACCCTGAGCATGCGAGGAAGCGATGACGTCTCTCCTAAACGTGCTGCAGGCAAACCTACACCGCGCTATGGGTGCATCGGACACCTGTACCCAACGACGTGTCGAAAAAAACATCTCTCTTGGTTTAATTCAGGAACCTTGGCAACTTCAGTTAAGATTTTTGGTCTAAATAGTAGAGCCAGAGAGCTTATCT
Source organism: Cheilosia scutellata (assembly GCA_955612985.1). Lineage (NCBI taxonomy): Eukaryota > Metazoa > Arthropoda > Insecta > Diptera > Syrphidae > Cheilosia > Cheilosia scutellata. Next base: position 80,927,784 of record OY015311.1, read on the forward strand.
TTGCTAAAGGAAATTTTAGGCCTAGGGCTGCTCTTTCTATCGCGAAAGAAAGAAAATAGGACATGAAAATGCTGATGAACTAGCCAGAAAGGGCTGGAAGTCTCCTTTTATATAGGACCAGAACTGTTCTGTTCAATCCTCAAATCAGCTATAAACTCGGCCATAAACTGCTGGAAACGCAATAAATGCATTTCACGTTGGGAGAACATCCCTGGTCTTAGACAAAAAAGCGATTCAACTTTTCAAAAAAAGATGCCAAAAGGATCCTTAATCTACGGAGGCGTGATATAAAAAATTTAGCAGGCTACCTAACAGGACATCACGCTTTGCGATATCACCTAAGGAAAATGGAATTAGTCGACTCACCGGAGTGCCGACTATGTCTTGAGGAAGACCAAACAGCTGAGCATATCATGTGTGAATGCCCGGCCCTCTGCGGTATCAGAAGGAAGTCATTTTTCAGGGAAACTATAGGTAAGTACCGACGTACTAAAGGCGACCTCTGCTGAATGTATATCATCAGCTACATTAGGAAAGTAGATGAATTGGACTAAGAGGACATTTGGTTCTAACAGGACGGAGCAATAACTCGCATAGCTGTTTTGAGGAAATACTTCCCGAAGCGCCTGATCTCAATAACATGTTGTTTTTTTTTTTGTGGGGTATTTTGAAATCCCCCGCCCCGTTTATGTCAGCAGAGGAAATAACTCGTCTAAATGCTTTAACATTGTGACTGATGCCCACTGAAGAACTTAACCTTAAGTCAGCGTTACAAATTTTCCTGGAACCCGTACATCTTTTATGAACCAATGAACGTGAAACATCAATGCGGAACTAAGGACGAAGTTAAGGGAAAAATGGATTTTTCTTGCCGAAATTTAGTCTTTGCTACGTACTCGATAGGATGAAAAAAATGTTTTCCTTACAAACTGAGTCCCCCTTTTCCCGTCGCCAATACTCGAGCCTCAGGCGAAATATCCAAAATCTGAGAAATGGATTTTTTTTTATATAGAGTACAGAAACCAAGTTTGAAGTCGATCGGATGAAAAATAGAAATTCCATATACAAACTTTGACTCACCTTTCGGAGTTCAAATTTTTCAAATTGCTTCTACCTTTGGCCTTAAAAGTAGATACGAACACTTTCTAAGCGGTTAAAACTGAACCTAATTATTATTAATCGTCCCCCCTCATCTATTTAGCCAAGACAAACTTAAGCTTCTAGCCTGAATTTGAACATCATATAAATAATTTAAATATCAACTAAAAGATCCTTTCAAAGTCGCCCCTAAAAATCTACTCGTATATATTCTCCTCCATTCACTCGAAACGAAACGAAACAGAAGAGCGAACATTTAAATCTTCAAATGCAATTAAAAATGCAAAGAAATAAATATCCACATGACTGCATCTATAGCTACACTCCTTTTCTGTTCTGTTCGCATTTTTACTAAAGTATTGGGATGCAAAGATATTCTTTAGATGACCCAAAATGCAAACATGGATGGATGTCTTTACCACAAAAAGCCGTTGTACACGGACAAAAAAAAAAAAAGTAGAAGGAAACCACAAATCAAAGACAAGGAGTCAACAAGAGGACCATCTGATTTAAATGACCGCTCAGTTGCCGTTCCTTGCAACGCTAAATTTACCAAGTTGAATTTTTTATTTTTTTTTTTGCTGCAGGACTCTTTTGTTTCATTTCTGTTCGTGCATATGTATTTATTATGCGCATTCATTGGAGTTAAATAAAATACCATACATATATGGAGACGGAGAGTCTGTAGTTAGGCACATTTTTAAATTCTATATCCAAAGCCAAACCATCATCATCAACATCGGATGATGATAATCTACCTACTTACTCTTCAACAGAACTTGAAAAAAAAAAAAAAGGAAATAGCCTTCGACCGAATGGAAATGGAAAAACTCCGTGAAAGTGGCTAAGAGCGGAGCTTGCCGACCACCACAACAACTATACTGGGGCTTTTTTTTTCGTCCGATATCGTTGTTGTAGTAGCACTCTTTGCATTTGAATGGAAATCGGAATCGCTGCGAATTGAGAGCAGGGTTAAGTTTATCCACGTTCATAGCCCTTTAGTGCTACACCCTGCCCCAACCTAATCCACCCTCAAAAAGCCATAGAAATTGTGTTTAACTACCTACAACTGCCAGCAAGCTCAAGCTCCGCTGCACGGAATTATCCTTCTCTATGCTGTGTAGAGCTCGTTCATAATGCACCACCACCACCACCACCACCATCATCATCATCAGCACATCGTCACCATTCCTTCTTGCCACCCCTGGAGGAATATGAATATTTGTTCAAGCCTCCAATGGTGGGGTATAATAAATTTACAATTTTGCAGAACTTGGAAGACTCCACACCGTGTAGATGCAGAACCTATAAGGCACGTCGTATATGTAGCAAGGCGATCGAAGTTCCATGAATCTACATTTTTCGTAGTCTTACATGGTCCCAAGGTGATCCAAGATCCCACAGGGGACTGCTGCGGCAGCCTCGAATCACGTCCTGGAGGAGTGTGTAAGCGCATCCACATCCGTCCGTAATGTTTTCCCTTCACTAGTGATTATAATTTAAATACGATGATTAAATACTTTCGTTACTTGCAAATGCAATGTTGACGATGACGATGACGACGACGGTGACGGTGCTGACTGCGGAGGGAGATGAGGGGGAGGCGATGGAGGATGAACGTGCCCAGAAGGAGGCTCAACTAAGTATATGACGATGATGATGGGTGCTGGCGAAGATTTTGTTGGTTTTTCTCTTCGTGGAGTTGTTGAAGCAATTATTACCCTGGAAGGATGTGGGTTGATGGAGATGTGATGGTTGACTTGATGGATTGCAAAAATGTACATACATATGCAATATGCATCTGGGGATGATGGTTGTTTACATTACATTCTAATTAAATAGGAATCGGGATGTTAACATTTGTTTCGCTATGCATCAGCTACATTGGTGACCTCCTTCCCACGGGATGGGCTGGCTCACTTCATCCGCGACGGACAACAAGCTATTCTTTGGCTTATTGTCTGCGCGAATCTCCAAATTGAAATCAGAATCCTGATAGCAATCTCATTTCGAGATACATACTCGTAGTCCCGTATATGTTCACAATGTGTGTAGTATTATTTAAATTGCCATCACGCAGTTGCACAAGAATAATGATTCCACTTTATGTGTTAAGGCACTGGGCTCTCTCGTGATGCATGCACTGCACATAGCTGCTGCGGGCTACGGAGTTCGAAATATGTCAGCCACTCGACGAAAAGGATGTACAAACATGTTCAAGTGCCTAAATGGAGGAAGGAACTGATGCCTGTGCAACATACGCAGCAGCAAAAAAAGAATCGAGATGTTGCTGAAAGAAGCACAAGACGAAGAAGTAACAAGCGAGTGTTGTTTTAGAATTACAGGGAACTTCTGATTTTGAAAAGGAGATATCCGTCCCCCTTATTGGGAGCTAGAGTATGCAGCATACACTCAGCAACAGGACATCAGAGATCAGAATTGAAAATGATGATGGGAGGGTTGTGGCAGAGCCTGGGCTAAAGTGGACTCTAATGAATTCGAAAACATATTCTCGTAGCTATACGAGAAACCAGGTAAAACAAAATACAACCCGACGCATTGCAGATGCCAGAGATTGATTGGAGATGGTCTGGTTGGTGGCTGGCTATGTATGCAGTATCCCTCTGCCTCGTATAATGATATGTGGGAGCACAAAGCATTCGTCAATGTTCAATGAGTCTGTCGGTTGGGGGATATGATGATCGATCAAGTTGGCCGATATGTAAAAGACAGAACACGCAAAAAGGAGCAATGGCTTTCTGTGTGTATGTATCTCTATTTCGAACAGAGTGTGGGAGAATTCTGCTGTCAATGAGGTATAGGGGGACGTTTAAGAAGGAATTCAAGATTGATTAAGTATTTTCGAATTGAAAGGTTTAGTTTGCTGTTGAGACCTAATATCGAGTGAGTTCTCGGTGTGCTAAATTTAAATAAAATCTAAAGTTATCTGAATGTATTTATTGGTATTGAGAGATACATAGAATTAAAAATCAAAAGTCCGGATTTGCCTGAAAAGTGAAAAAAATTTAGTAAACATCAAAAATTCAAAGTACACACGATACAAAATTCTAACAAAATTTATTAGGAATGTGTTGCTTTTCTTTGACCACCAAATTACCAATTTCTAGATGGTGAGTGGTAGGAAGAGAAAATGTCAAAATGTCCAAAACACCGCACAGCATCCTTCCTTATGGTGGAGCATACAATGTTCCACGAATAGAGGTCAGAAGACGACTGGTTCGAAATATGTTTTTTCAAAACGAGCGTTCAGAATGAGCTGAGAACCGCCGAAAGACTATAAGATACGTACAGAGGTTTAGTTTAATAGGTAGGCGCGTGGCACCGGAGGAACATATCCAGCGAATCGTGCAGCCAGTACAGGGGGCTTATTCCCAAATGCGCGGCGGATCGTATTGAAAGCGATACCTTTATTTCGACCGTATTCTCTTTCGGTCGAAAATTATATTTCCAGTGATTTCCAGTTTTTTCCATTTATTTTTTTAACACTTTGACAGCTTTTTCCCGCCACAGGAATTTAGTTTATTTTTTATCCGCAAACAATCGGCCAGCAATCCGTCACCTATACAGCTATCACTTTTGATCAAATCGCTTTTGGAAATACAAAAATACAAATCCGCCATGAAAAGCTATCCGCCGCGCATTCGGGAATAAGCCCCCAGATACCCCGCTGATTACTACGTACGCATAAAAAAAAAAAAAGTCTGTGTCGTTGACGAAAGATGTTGCTCAAATCGCAAAACAGTTTTTTGTTTTATTATTTCGATCATATTTTTCAGGTAGATTCAATTGTATCTACTTAAAAGGACAGACTGTGGATGGAGTGTCTCGGCGGAACTACTGTGTTTCCATGATATTTATTCGCCCCAAAAAATAAAAAAAACTCACACAAGCGAATATAGTTGTGGGAAGCTACGCCTATAGGGTGACTGACTATACGGACCTGTTTCGCCATCTATTTATTTTTTTATTTTCTAGTGCAGACAGTTTTCGAAAGGAAATCATAGAATTTTGAAAGGGTGCTCCAAAAATATTAAGTAGGTTTTAAAAATGTATAGAACTTCGAAAACCTTTACTCGATTTCTTTAGAAATTTGAATCGGCTTCTTAACAAAAATCGTCAGAGTTCTGCTGGGAAATCAACTTTTGCGTGAATAGTTTTTCTTCGCTCTCTCACATTTGAAAGATTTTGAATAATAGTTAAAAAAAATCCTAAAGTAATAAGGACGATCCCATTATTGATGCCAACTAAATAATCCTCATTTAATGTATGCGAAAATTTAACCGTAATTTTGATGTAAGACAAGAAGTACTTTGCCTAGAGTCTAGACTGCAGATAAATCAACGCAAGACGACAGTTCAAGGAATGCTTTTATGAGTTGCTGGAGAGGACAATAATGACAAGTGTTCTAAGTACAACATTAAAATTTTACTTGGCCGGAATACGGACAAGATTTGGGTAGGTACTGGCCGAAAGAATAAGGTCGCGGATACAACGAAGATTCCTTCGATGTACTGTTTTAGTGTGACTAGCAAAGATCGTATAAGGAACACAAAAATACGTGAGGAACTCAATGTCGAGTAGCTATGGAGCGAACGATGCTTAAAAAATTGGTGAATTGCAAGACATGCTAACCCAGAATAAAATGGTTAAATCAAGTCATTGAAAATGAATTAATGAATGTTGCTCACACTAAATTTAAGCTTCGGTATCGTCAAATCCGCAAAGTGAACGATTTCATCGTGTGGGAAATGCGGATGAGTTCCACTGTATCGTTGAAAACGTCCAAATTGATTATTTTCCCGAACAAAAGGACGTTTCACTTATACCCGCATCAAAATCTTTGCTTGGCTTGGATGCTGCACTTCGTGAGATTTTTTTAAAGACAATTTAGGTAGGTAGGTAGTAGGTACATATAAAAATGCTCCTTTATGAAAAAAAAAAAATTGTAATAAATCTGTGCAATATTGAACTTTTTTATAATCTAAAAAATTATTCTTCCTAAAAACACATTTCATCCGGAAGTACCATGAAATCATTCACTGCTCTTCTTAACCTGTCTTTTCTTTGAGAACACCGTAAACACTTTATTTTTTATTTAAATCACTTTTAAAATAAACTTTTTTCATTAGACTCCGATGAATTCACCTATAGATTTTTATTGAAAAATAAGACACTGAAACTACCTTTCCCAAAAAGGTAGTGTCGATAAGTTTGAATATTATGAGTTATACGTAGGTACTACGTAACTCGATGTCAACTAAAAATATGTACCTAGAAAAGCTAGAGTTTTCAAAAACCGAAAAAAGGACTCCAGTGTTTTCGTGGAAGTTCAATCTTAGTCACCTGTAGATATGTTTTCTTCAATATGAGGTAAACGGTCAAGAGGTATCGTTGCTGTTCCACAGGTTATATTTCCTCTTCGTCTCTGCAACTTCTGCAGCAGTCAGTAAAGTTACCTAGCCTTTTGGCCATATGTTTCCAATGATGCAGTGTCCGGTTATAAACCCGACGAGCACTCGGATTTGGTTTCTATCAAAAGATGTTAGGATTTTTGGCCTTTTAGTCTCAATTGCGGGCTATAACCTGCGAGTTATTGTACAACCGTAAGTGTTGTTCCATCGTTTTTTAGCCAAGTTTAATGTGACATTGTCAATGACGCCTTTAGCTGCGTTGAAGGCTGGTAATACTTGTATGTCAGTACGTCCATTTCAGAGCCCCATCTGGCCAGTTTATCTGCTGCCTCGTTCCCTTCTACACCAACATGTCTAGGAACCCAGCACGGCATTACTGTGTGATTTTAAAGCTTTGTGCCAGTCCTTCCTGTCCGGTATACAGACTGTAAATTTCTTGTCAAAGTCATACCTCAAAGGTCAAAGCTCTGATCAAAGATGTGAAGTATGCGTGAGTGACCTAACGATTCAGGCTTCCAAATTTTGTTCTCACGTAGTCTAAGAGCACCTTTGGCTGCCACGTAGATTTTAGTGAACCCGTTATACTTATATGCAAGCAATTCTATGTAACTTGTTCAGATTCTTGAGGTAGGATTTAGTGTTAACCAAGCAACCAAGCCATAGTCCCAGTAGGCAATATGTCCCTTTCAAGGATATTTTTACATTACTACATTTTATAGGAATAATGCTTCAGTTACTCAGCCATTCGACATTGACCAACAGATGGTTTGTTAAGCCTAACAACAATGTGCATACTTTTATCTCAACTTTTGTTGAAATAAAATATTTTCAAACTGTCAGTTGCAGCTGCACCGATTTGTGCTCAAGGTGAATTGTTTTTAAAATAATAATTAACAACGCGCCCACATGGAAACTTACAGAATGGAAATATTTTCGCCATAAAATGCTTCTGCAAGACACTCGCAACTCGCATCGATCTGAGTTCATTTTCCGATTTAAATTTGAAACAAATATATATGGAAGTTTATTCCCACATCAAGTTGTTAACTAGCAACTGCAGTTGCATATACAGCAGTAGCCAGCCAGCCAGTCGAAGTGTATACGCCCATTATACTCGGACTCAAACTCGTACCATAAAAAGTACTGCACCGCCATCATGTTCCTCCACTTTTCATGACGAAAACGTGATTCAATCAAATCGCCACAACACCAGACCGAATACAGCACTGGTCTGGCACTGGCACTGCTGCCACCTTCATAGTTAATGCATTTCCACATTGTCCACGACTAATGGACTCCCCCGCGAGAACATCACACGGACTCCTGGTGAGCGCACTCCTCCTACCCCTCATCATTGCATTCGCAGTCCATTGTCGTCGTGTAGTCCACAAGCCTGGCACATGGTTCATTACTGCACGCGACCATATAAAAAAAAAAATATATAGAAAGAGAAGGCACGAGATGTGTCCATTACTTCGGTGGCATTGTAGTTCATATGAAGATGGTGATGGCCAGGCCAAGCAAACGAAGTCACCAACCTAACAAGCGGACGTACGAAGTCTGCCACGAGAGCTATCACTGCGCTAAAAAGCATTGCCTGCCTCCTGCTTACCAGTGAAACGTGCGAAATTCTACAAATAACTCGAATGTCGTAGTCGTAGTCGTCTTCGTCGTCTCATCGTCATCGTACGAGTATATGACTAAATTAACAAGAGCGTCTTCAAATCGACGTCGACTCGACAACGACGTTTTCTGTTCTTCTCCTGGGCCTGGCTGGCATGGCAGTGATGGTGTGGTGGGCCCCTCTTCCTCGATCCTCCTTAAATGTAGTGTTGCATATGGTGCACACACGACGAGTATGTAGATTGGTATTAACCAGGGCAAGTCTTCACTTGCTGCTGCTCCTCCTCTGCTCCGTACATACTCGTCGTCTCATCAGCCTGCGTTTGCAAAATTCCCTTACTTGTCAAGTGTACTTGAGAGTTTTTGCCTCTGCCATGAGAATATGGTTTTTATTTTCTCTATATATACAATTTTATTATTCGTGCGTTTTTTTTTTCTTCTCATTTGATTGTTTCGGAAAAATCCCTGCTTTTCAGTGTATGGCGTTTTTGTTGTCGTTTTTTGAAGCCTCTGCTGCACGTAGGTAAAGTCAGTTCAGTTTATTGTTGTTTTTTTCTTTTTGTTATCCTCTCGAAAAATGCCTTAAATGCTATGTTTCGAAGGAGTGTTACTGCATAGGAAGAAGAAACATATTGAAGACAATAGGGCAAAGCTGATAGCGGAAGAATTATTCGGCGGAAGGTGATGCGAGCGATGTCGGATTCACTTACCGGGAAAGAATTTTTTGTCAGGAAACGGGAATTCATTAATCCTGTTTAATTGATGCAAGGTGCATTAGGGGGATTTCGTTTTTATCTAATTTGGATAAAGAGTTCGATTATTCTTTTCGTGTTTTCGTGGCATTTCGTGGATGATAGGCATCTACTTAGTTGCTCGCGAAAGGGCCATGCTACTCAAATGCTTTCTAAGCTCGTAGAAACAGCGATTAACAAGAGTGATTCCTGGCTTGATTTCAGCGCTGTTATCATTGATGGAGCCGGAGTAGAAAGACAAAGTTATTTCATATCTCAAAATTGTAAGTGTCCATTTTGCGTTCTGTCCAAGGCTTCTGCCTTAAAACTCACATATGCACTACGGAAAGGTCGCCGTGTTATTGGCTGTGAGTTTCGTTAGGCAATAACTACCAAAGTCATATAGAGACCAATCAGCCTCACTTCCTTATTCCTCAAAACTATCGTGGACAGACATATCAGAAATAGGACTCTTCAAACGAACACCCTTCATAAATATCAATATGCCCACCAACCTGGGAAATCGACCACATACGCTTTGCAAAATTTTACCTCAAGAATGGAAGAATTCAGAGACAAAGATGTAGCGGTCGGTTGTTTCCTCGATATAGAAGGCTAAACTCAACAAAATACAGAGACTAGCTTGTGTCTGTGCAACTGTTGTAATGAATGCACCAACAGCTGCACTTGAGGTTATCCTAAAAATACCACCACTTCATCTACAACTCATGAAAGAAGCAATGGTTAATACCTATAATGCTCATCACAGAAGATGAATCAAATTCCAACGTAGTCCACACTGTTATCTTACAGGAATTGAGATAAAATGAACTACTCGGAATACATCTAATAGACAAAAATGTCTACCACGATATAACTTCTGACACAACTTTAAGGTACATACATTCCCAGTCCGTCTAAACTGGGAACCGAACAAACCAACATTTGCCATAGATTCACTTGTATGGTTCACAGACGGATCCCAAACAAATGAAGGAGTTGGAGCAGGAGTATAATGGCATGGCTCTGTACAGCTGATTTCTATATGTGCTATCAAAGGCATCCTTAAAATCGATGAAAGGTTATTGGTGTCGATTTGTGATTCCTGGTCTTTCCAAGTCAAATACTCTGTCAGTCTCTTGCGGTGGGAGCCTTTTGATGTCGAACTTTCTCACAGTAACTTATTTTCACGCGTTATCCGCAAGCGTTTCTTGGCAGCTATTATAGGTAGTGACCAGGGACGATGTTGCCGCCTCCGAATGTGCGGAAACCTAGAATACTAGATCGTGGCTCTCCCGTGCCTCGATCGCAATGTGATTAGTCTGGCTGAACGGGTGTTTGCTACCACGATGTTTCGCCCTATATTATTAGGGCTATTAGCTCTATTAGCTTATGACTATTTTTGGATGTGTGATCGTGTAGGGGTAGGGGCTATTCATATAACAATAGTCATCTTGCCCTATTCTTGCATTGAAATCGAGACAGCGAAGGAAACCTAGTCGCCGAAGTGCAGGGAATAGTATAGATGTGTTTAAGCACCATTTCCAGCAGCTGCTTAAGGGGCATCATGTAGAGAGAGTGATAGGGCAAGAAGAGAATCCATGTCCAGTCAATGAAGAACAAGTTCCATCACCTAATATAGAAGAAGTAGGCTTAGCTATATAATAAAGCTTAAGAACAACAAGGCCGCAGGCTCTGAGCTCTTTAAATACGGAGGTGATGTTTTGGTAGGGGGCATGCACCGAATCATCAACCATGTATGGGTGGAAGAAATCATGCCCGATGACTAGACTATCAGCTCCATATGCGCCATCTACAAAAAAGGCGATCCTATGTCTTGCAAGAACTATCGAGGCATATCCCCGCTTAAAGTAGCTCAGGGCAGCTTTCAATATGGAAGGCACTATCTTCAACGGGTCCGTTGAGCTGCTGGGGTATGCGGACGATATTGATATCATCGGTCGTTCCCAGCGTACCGTGGTAGAAGCGTTCACGGCGATTGAAGAACAGGCGAAAACAGTTGGCCTTGTAGGAAATGAAGGCAAGACTAAGTACATGCTATCAACAAACAAACATACATCTGTCCACCACCGCCTAGGAAAAAAACGTCACTATTGATAGCAACATGTTCTAGGTAGTCAAGGACTTCACCTACCTCGGAGTAAACATGAACTCCACGAATGAAACCCTGGTGGAGATCCGGCGAAGAATTATGCTAGGAAACCGTTGCTATACTTCGTTTTGGCAAAACAATTGGTTTCAAAATCTTAACTCGAAGGACGAAATGTGTGCTCTACAAAACCCTTATTCTGCCAGTTCTGCTTTATGGCGCCGAGTGCTGGATGAGAAGCAAGAAGGGAGAGCTGATACTGGGCTCCTGCGAAAGAAAAATACTTTGGCGGATTTTTGGTCCTATGTGCGAGGAAGGCGAATGGAGGAGAAGATACAACCGCAAACTCTATGAGTTAGGTATACGTTATACCAAGAAGTGGATGTAGTCAAAAAAGCCAAAACACGTCGACTACATTGGCTCGGCCACATGGAGCGAATGGACAATAATGCTCCAGCTAAGAGGGTCATCGAATCCCAGCCACCAGGTTCTAGAAGAGACAGGGAAGACCGAACTTCCGTTTCAAAGACCAAGCCGTCGCGGATGCCAGAGCGCTTGGTGTAGACAACTGGAAGCAGCGTGCACAAGGTCGTAGAGAATGGAAGACTGCAGTGTCTCAGGCAGAGACTCTTCACGGGTCGGGAGCCCGATATGTAAGTAAATACTAAATTGACGCCTGTGACAGGTTATCCGTCGGTTCGTGAGCGCTTATTAGGCTTATATTAGTGAATTTAGCCTTGATGCGGATTGTCACTAGGTGTTGGGTTATAATCTCAAGACTTTGTATGGTTCTGGCTGAGCGATGATCGATTTAAGTAAGTCAATTGCAAGAAGAGGTGGCAGCAGTGGCATATAACTCAAACAAACCTTTCGAAGAAGAACTTTTCGAAATAGCTATCAAATTAGCTACCAGAGTCTCTGATGAGAAAAAAAGAAAGTGCTGATGGATGACATTCTTTCGAAGTTTTGTCATGGCGACGGACGAAAAGGTTTTTTTTTTTTTTTATTAAAAGTCAGTCAAACTAATGTAACAAAGATACGAATCTATACACTGGTGATTGACGACCCCTCATGCATATATAGCGCCTTTAATTTCTAACCTTATCTGCTCCCATCTCTTGTATTTAACCGCAACCATCACTCAAAATTGTGTATAGGTATTAAACATTCCAATCGGTCACTCTTTAATGCACCCATCACAGCACGGACACGACATGTTTACCGAATCATCTGTACAACATCAAATTGACTAACATTCACTATACGAGTTGCCAAAAATTGGTTATAATTCCAATCAATACCCTTCAACTGACGACAGTCCAGGATCGAGTTTACATTTTCTATTTACTTGCTTATGTCCGGGTTTTGTTGAAAATCGACTGTCATACCAGACCCAGACCAGAGCGCCTAATTGAATGTCAATTCGAGAATCCTATTTACTCAAGGTTAACGCACAACATTATTCGATTGGGTCATTTCGCATTCAGGACATGTACCGACGATCGGCATACGAACTTGTATCCACCGAGTGGCAGTGGCCAGACAATGAAAGCAGCCTCCCAATACAAACATAATAGAAAACCCGATTTCCAGCGTCGAGAGAGCGAGTCTTTTAAAATTGTAAATTTACGTTAATTACTATGTGAGGAGCAATCTCAAATGACATGTGGTTAGCGAGATACATATCTCCTTTCTTTCTTTTTTTTGTCATCCTCAGCGTGTATGTAATTTGTGTGTGTGATGTGTGTACTGCTACTCCTGGTCGGAAGATATCTTCTTCTTCTTCGTCATTTATAGCCATCCGATGCGATGGCTTGTGCGACTTGTGTCCATCCCACCTTGTTATCGCATTATATTCAACTTTGCAACTACACGAAGACGAACGAGTGGATAGGATATGCACGAACATTAATTTTTACACCAATGATTATTACACTTGCACACAGTGTTCCCCTTTTTGGTGGGGCTGGGTCTTCGCTGAATGTGGTGGAAGGAAACATAAAATTGAAAACAGACGGCAACGAGGGAAATGATTCATTCAAGTTGATCTGACTTACTCCGGATGCCTACGGTCGATGTGCAAGTCGCAAGTATAGTTGCAACACGACCCTTCTCAAAGTATACCCATAAACGAGGATCTTATTATTATCATAATTTTTCTTTTTCTTGTTTCCTTTTCTTTTCATGCTAGCTTTTGGGGCTTTTCAGCTTTTGTCTTGCGGAACCCAAGACAGTGGAAACTTTTTGGATGTGAAATGTTGTGAACGCTGTAAGCGAGATATGTTGTTGGCCACTTCTTGAGATGCGTTGCGAGATGCAGTCGTAGGTTTTTGTTGAAAGTGATTTACTTGACAATTTTACTTTATGGAAAATAGTTTTTGAAGTGAAACTTCTTTAGCGAGGTAGTGAGTTCGAAAAAATCAAGTGGGAAATAAAAGTGACACGGAAACCAAAGTGAACCACTTTTTCCGCCTAAACGGCTGGGCCGAATGGACAATAATGCTCCAGCTAAGAGGATCTTCGAATCCCAGCCACGAGGTTCGAGAAGACAAGGAATACCGAACCCCCGTTTCAAAGACCAAGTCATCGCGGATGCCAGAGCGCTTGGTCTCGACAACTGGAAGCAGCGTGCCCGGGTTCGTAGAGGATGGAAGGCTGCAGTGTCTCAGGCAGAGACTCTTCACGGGTCGGGAGCCCGATAAGTAAGTAAGTCGAAGTAAGTACTTTACGTTTTTCAGAAGAATGTTTTTTGGTACGAAACTCCTTTAGCTTGATTAGAAAATGTTTAGCTTGTGTTACTGATAGATGGATGGTTAATTTGTGAATTTTCGTATTTGCTAGCGAAGATGATTACAACAGAAGCTTTGGTTGTCCGCAGGTTTACCTCGATCAGCTCTTACATGAGAACATTTGCCGACACTGGGTATGCAAACAACTTTAACTTCTCTTCATATTTGAGGAATCTGGGCCAAAACTAACTCACAACTACCAACTCTCCAGGAATACATATTTTGAGAACAGGCTGAGAATGATTTATTATTTGAAAAAGGGGTGTGCTACCGCTTGTGGTTGTGGTCTATTATGCCCCCTATTTATACCTTGAAAAGGTATGCTCCCTCATAAGAGTTGCCAAAGCATTAAGATTCATTTCGGAATCAGTTTTGATGGTCTTGTATTCCTACTACGCCTTGTCGGAAGAAATCCATCCAAGCACTTTCTCTAATTCAGTTTCATTTAAGAATCTAAAGATGAGAGCTGTTTCAAGTATTTCCTCATCTGATAAAATTGATACTTGCCGAAATATTTGTCTTTTGTATAGGTCAAAAATATGTATGATACCAGCACATGCTTTGGGATTTCAATGGATTCAGAGGCATTCTTCAGATATACCTAGTATCGTGAGATGCTTTTCAAGTCTACAATACGTTGTTAGAAAGCGCGTTAGGATACGAAGGTTATTCTTACTCATGCTTTTGCATGATTTAAATCTTTTTTAATTATGTTGCCCGAGAACTTCCTTGGTTTGCCTCGTTCCCCGAGTGTTGTTCCAGGTTCAAGTCCTTTTTTCTCTAGTTTTCTGAATTGTTTTTTGCGGTGTAATCCCCTGTTCCGCAGTAGTGGTCAGAATCTATGAAAGTTACTCATGCTCCCTTTCTTGCTGGTAAGGCTTCATCTTACCTCTTGAATGAACCCTAAGAGTATTAAAGTTTTATTTTGTATTCGCATAGGTGACATTGGTAAGGTGTCTATTTTAGAAACACATTCTACTGGATGTTTATCAGACTCAATTAGACATGAAAGCTGATAAACGAGATATAATTTTCGTAGTCATAATAGGTATTTTTATATGAACTTTCATTTCCCAAAAAGTTTATGTTCTTATTTCATATCGGCACATCGGCTTCTCTTGCAAAATGGACATCATTTTGATGAAATTTCGCACAAAATTCGCACAAATATGTATGTTAGCTTAACAAATGAAGTCTAACGTTTATATGTTGTCACTGCAGAATGGGCAATAATACTCCAGCCAAGAGGATCTTCGAATCCCAATCATTTATATAGGTTCGAGACGACATCGAATACGACGAGCATGAGTTGGGGTCTTCACGTACGATTGACTCGCATTTTTTTTATGGAGGTATGATATGAGGTAAGAAGTTGCTTCATAACTTCCGAGGGGCGAGGAAGTACCTATACGAACTTTAGAAGGTGCCGTGACATAAGGCCAAGCGTCATAAGGCCAAATCTCGAAATTTGGCTTTATGTCGCTTTTTGAAAGTGACATAAGGCCAAATTCTAGCATTTGGCAATTATGACACTTTGATAAAGCGCCATAAGGCCAAATCCGGAAAGTGACATAAAGCCAAATTTTCACTTATTGCATGTTAGTGTTAGGAATTTTTTCATCAAGAAATAAACCCTAAATTCATATGGATGAAAAAAATCCTAATTAAGAGCTATTTCACTCAATGTTATTAGGAGTTATTTAATCTTTCTTAAAATTACATTTCTTAAGTTATTTTGTATTTAAAATTAAAATACTGTTTTTCAAACTGCATAGTTGTGTAACTCTTCTTTGACTTCTTATCCAAGAGGACAAACAAGAATGGAAAAAATTAACTGTTTTATCGGCGCTGGGGGAAGGGGGGCGGGCGGTGTGCGGCGCGGCCGGGACGCGGGGACCGGGCGGTGCGGACAGCGCGTTCAGTAGACAGAATGACTACTGAATCGTATATACGTATTAGGTACTTATCTAATATTAGGCAAAATCTAATATGCACTCGAAAGTGTCATAAAGCCAAATTGGCCTTATGACGCTTAATCAAAGTGTCATAATGCCAAATGCTAGAATTTGGCCTTATGTCACTTTCGCAAAGCGACATATGGCCAAATTTCGAGATTTGGCCTTATGACGCTTGGCCTTATGTCACGGCACCACTTTAGAAAATGTCTTCGCAATATTTTTACCTTTTCTATGACTTAGGTTATAGGTTAGGTTGCAATGGATTACAGTTTACTGTTTGAAAAGTAAAAATTAACGCTCTCAATAGAAAACGCTGCACATTTCAACGAATTTGATTGGGCACTCATTTATTGATGGTGAATCTTGCTGCTGGTAAATTATCGATAAGTTCAAAGTTTCGGAAACGGTAACTCTAAAAAGCCTTACTTTAGCAAGAATTCGACTGTCAAACTCAACATTGGCTGATCTTACTGAAATTTCTATTGAAATTAAAAGTTTGTTCGAATAATTTTACAACTTCGCAGCAAAATTCCTTCCTTCATCTAGATTGCGCGTGTTTTATTGAACAAAATAGTTTACTAGCAGTCTCATAAGCATATCACCATCAGAAAGATGTCAAAATGAAGTTTTGCTGTTAGGTCACTTCTACTTGGGATAAATATACAGGGTGGGGCAGAATAACGAGCGATTTTAAGAAGTTTGCACAAAAGAAGAAAATATATATTTTTATCAAATATATGTAGGTACATATTTAGTTAGAGAACACATTGACAATATGAATGACAACGCCTTCACAGCCTACTCGCGCTGCTGAGGCGTCAAGTGCTTCATTATTATTAAATGATAAATGGGCATAAAATAGGCCTCATTTGGTCAAAATTGGACAGAGGGGCGTGGCACCGCCCAAAATCAAAATCTTATATCTTATATCTCGAAAACCGCCGAATCGATTGAGTGGAAACTTACAGACAATCTTAAGTATTAGCCCAGGAGTGTTGCTGTAAAGATTGGTCAAAATTGGACAATGGGGCCCATACAAAAAAACATTCAAAATCTTATATCTCAAAAACTGCCAAACTGATTGAGCTCAAATTTGCAGACAATCTTACGGAAGAACATTATTATCTAAGATCTAATACAATAATACAAAGCTGGGGCAAAGCTATGGGTACAGCTAGCATATGTTTAGAAAAGTATTGAAGAAGATTCACATTATCTATTCGACGTCGCGTCGTTCGCAAAAGCTTGGTTTTTGTCCGCCCACTTTATGGAAAATTGTACACAAATATATTTTTTTGAAGGCATCCAAAATCTGTTCAAAAATATTAGAAAAAGTGCTTGAAACCGATGTCTCTCTCGGTTGACCATCATCAGATCCAGCCGTGGTGAACATTTGCCCGAAGTTGTGTTCAAAAATCAATTGCAGAATGCATTCTCTTGATTAAACACAAATATGTAAATCAAATTTCATGTACCTCAAAGTTAGTAGGTACTGGTTTAAAAAACAATCTTTACTTTACTGTGAAAAAATGCCTAATATTAGACAATACACATTAGCCAAAAATTACAAAAAAAAAAAAAAAAAACTCAACCATATCTCTATCCAGAAATAAATACCCGCCAACTTGCCGTTAATTGCTCTACGATTTCGTCAAAAAAAAAAAATGCGTCGAAATCACAGCTAAATATATACCCATGACGTCCCTGAACATTATTAATTTTCCAACATGACTCACGCCACACTCATATATCCATCCCGTGTGTCGGTCGGTGGCATATACACATATTTGATATCATAAACCCATCCCGCCCACAAACAATTTCTTTGCAATCCAAATCAAACGCGGACGCTGCATAAATAAACAAAACAACAAAATATTTGAAATAATCAAGACAAGACAACAATTCATCACATCACCTCAAAGGGTCCGCTCAGCGCACTGTGCCGCCTGAAATAAATCTGTACACGCTCGCTCTCACTTGGCCTCTCTCTCTCTCTCTTTGATCCTAATGTGTGTTTGGTTGTGTTCCAATTAAAAATAGTTTTATGGTACACAATCATTTCGGTTCTCGTAAAATGCGTAACAAAATTCCTAAATCATCAAAATCTACACTTTCATCTCGCCATTTTCACGCTTCTTTGTGTGGAAATGGAAATCACAATTCCAATGGAAAGGCGCACACGTTTTCAACTCCTCCGTGTCCTCCTCCTCCTCCCTCTCCATTGTTATTGTTTCTGTGTGGACTCACAGAATCAGATCATTGGCACGCGAAATTGATTTATTCTCCCAGCAATGCAATCCGCAATAAAATATCAATTTGCAGACTTCACCATGATTGCTGCGTGCACCACAAATTTAAATGTGCATTTGCATGGCGATGGCGAGTGCGAGCACAAGTACACTCGCCGACGGAAGTATCCATCCACTCGATCAATATAAAATTGGCCCGCGACCAAATTTATTAGGTGCGAATGAATGGATGTTCTCTGCTTCAGACGACAGAATTTGATCCCTTTGCATCTTCCTTTTACCCACCTGATTGCCAGCATCATGAGAACTGATTTATATTTTACCTGGCTCAGGCTGGCTTCGCAAAGTGTCCAAAGTATCTTAACATAAAATTTATACGTGAAATACGAACACGAATTCGCGCCTCCAAAACAGATTACAGCATCCGATTTATGGTTGTGCCATGGAAGAGTGTATCTGAGGTATGGGCCTCCAGGGTTTTTTTTTTTTGTGAATTCTCCACAACATGCTCTCCGCACAGATAGTATTTGTACTTTTGAGGTATTTTTTTGTTCGCTCTTCTTTCCCTTCTTTGATTGCTATACCTCTAGCCCTGATTCAAGACTCCCGGCCGTAGTGGCGTATGCTGTTGAATGTCGAATGGATGCTCTTCGGTGGTGTTGGCAAAGTTTTTCTTTGGTTTCCGTTTGCTGTGTGTGCCCTTTTTGGTGGATTTATAGAGTTCCATGTACATTTTTTTTGTAGATTTCTTCTTATTTGGGCATTGCCTCGTTTGTAAATCGATTTCGTGTTCTTATTTATCGATTGTTTGAGTTTTTATCGTCGACAGTTACTGAAGGTTTTTAGCGTTGCCTTAAGGCATTTGTAGCAAGTAATATTTTTCATTTATTTTTTTTTTTGTTAACACAATTAATTGCTTAAAGGAGATCTTAGCGATATTTTAGAATGTCGAAGGATTCATTTAGATTTATAAAATATTATACATATATAGATGGACAAGAATGTGCTATTTTTAGTAGCCAGAGGGTACGAAAACACAATGGCGAAATTTTGCACAAAAATAAACAATTGTGACATTCAATACATACAGAATGGGCCAAATACATCCATACACTCTTTTTAAAAATGCAATAAAATGAACAAAATTTAAAAAAAAAAAGTCCAAAGGGGTTAAATCGCAGTTGCTAGGCGGCCAACTGACATAGCCAGGACGGCTGATAACACGATTTGTTAATTTGGTGCGCAAAAGATCGATTGCGGCAAGGCGCGCCATCCTGCATGAACCAGAGGTCGTCCAAATCCATGTCTTCAATTTCAGTAAAAAAAAAAAGTCGGTTAACATGGCTCTGTACGTTTTAAGGTTATTAGTTTAAGTTTATTAATTCCATAATTTCCCAGCCTCATTTGCGACGAAAAATGGTCCAATGATGCCGCACCACTCCACGATCTGCACCAAATTGTCACTCTATGTGGATGCATTGGCTTTTTAATTTAATTTAATTTTTTTTGTTAACACAATTAATTGCTTAAAGGAGATTTTAGCGATATTTTAAAATGTCGAAGGATTCATTTAGATTTATAAAATATTATATATAGATGGACAAGAATGTGATATTTTTAGTAGCCAGAGGGTACGAAAACACAATGGCGAAATTTTGCACAAAAATAAACAATTGTGACATTCAATACATACAGAATGGGCCAAATACATCTATACATTCTTTTTAAAAATGCAATAAAATGAACCACATTTTTTAAAAAAAAGTCCAAAGGGGTTAAATCGCAGTTGCTAGGCGGCCAATTGACATAGCCAGGACGGCTGATAACACGATTTGTTAATTTGGTGCGCAAAAGATCGATTGCGGCATGGCGCGCCATCCTGCATGAACCAGAGGTCGTCCAAATCCATGTCTTCAATTTCAGTAAAAAAAAAAGTCGGTTAACATGGCTCTGTAAGTTTTAAGGTTATTAGTTTAAGTTTATTAATTCCATAATTTCCCAGCCTCATTTGCGACGAAAAATGGTCCAATGATGCCGCACCACTCCACAATCTGCACCAAATTGTCACTCTATGTGGATGCATTGGCTTCTCGAGTTTTCCGAGCCCCAGATGAGGCAATTTTGTTTGTTAACGTAGCCGCGTACAGCAGGCGCGGTGGGTGCTTCATTTCGGCCAAAACTTATTTTCAAAAAACGCACTTTTGGGGCTACACATCACTCACTTTGGAAATAAGTTTTCAATATTTCCCAACGTTGTTCAAGCGTAAAGCAACTCATTTCGTTCCGCGGCTGACCTTCTGCCAAGATTTCGAGCGGGAAACATCTGTCAGTGTCAAAATAACCTATGATTTAAAAAGAAACCACTAGATGGCCAACCCTTTTTATAAGGTGAAGGTTAGAAATATTTATTAGTAAGTTCCAATGCCTTAGAAAACACGCAAAACCATTTCAAAGAAATATCATTTTATGTTCCGGCGGGGGAATATTTAGGCCCATTTCACACATACCCGGCAGCCGGCTAATCGGTACCGGCTACCCGGTACCCAGTGGATCAGTGGTTAGTATGCTGATTGCTGAACTACTTAGAAAAGGGTCTGAAATTCGATTCCAGAAAAATCAAAAATTACACTTTAAGGTTTTTTTCCACTGGCACTGGGCCACCGCTCGCGAGCGTCTGATAAACATCCGAGAGTATACTCGTAAATATCCTGGAAAAGTTTCTCAATTCTTCAGCCGTACGGATTTGGCATGAAAATTGTATAAGACCCTTTTATTCGTCCCAGAAATAAAAACTCACAAAAACTCTAGCTAGGCCTAGAGTTCATATACGGACTTGTCAACTGTTTAATACTGAGGCTGATTATATCCAAATTCATACGCCATGTTTCTTTTCATTCCCCATTTGCCCTAATTCCGTGAATAACTTTTTAGCTACACTAATGAAAAAATTCACGGAAATAGCAACTGACATCTTTTGCAGAATTCTTCCTGCTAAGATATCGAAGAGAATGGAGAGGAATAAATCGTGGAGATACGGAGAAGTAATCACTGTAATTGGAATCAGGTGCATGAGAACTGTCCCAGCTGTCTGAGAGCACTCATGGGCTATCGGTTACCCCGATGATTCATATTTCATATATCATTGCCAAGGGTCATCTCATAACTTACCATAGTTGTGGTTTTGTGCAGTAGTGAACACGATTTTTTTTAGCACTTAGCTTATCTTTTTAAACAAAGCGAATTAAGTGGATAAGATTGAATCAACGTTGTCGTCAACGGTCAGGATGACAGACCCAGACACGGCATCGCTGCAGACCTTAAGTCTGTGCAATAGCTTACCTTTGCCACACACGGTGCAGACAATCTGTATAGACATTAGTTTGTATCGTTTCGTGGTGGTAGTCGGGTCGGAATAATGGCGGATATTGTTTGTGCTGCACTTATCATTGCTTTGACACTGAAAAACACTTTTAACTTGCCACAACACCGGCAAACTTTTATAAATTTGTAAAAATTGTACCCAGAATTGTCTTTCACTATTTTTGTTCATGTTTACTCTGTGAATTTTCTCGCTCGTATGTGCGAAATTCACCATACACGACACAGACTCAGACATGTCGTTGCAGACCAAGAAAATTTCAAAACAATTTTTAATTCAGGCAGAGGCAGACGGTCACTGCAAACAGTGTATGGGCCCTATAACACATTTTATAGCTTGCGTAGTCAGTAAGGATTTTTCACAACTAGTCAGGTTGCTGAAAAATATATGTCAACGAAAGCTATGACATCCCTCAGGTTACTGGCACTTGAATATCCGGAATATCTCGTAGGTTTGAAAACAAAGTCCTCTAAGTGCGTCGGAATAACTTCTTGACGAAAAAAAACACCGACCGAAGCAACATCCAGACCTTTTATAAGAAAGTTGCTAAAACTCAAACGATTTGAATGGAGTTTGGCAAACTTCTGGCACCTTTCCTCTTGGTTCTTCGATATTTTGTGGGAGAATTCCGCACAACTAGATACTTACGAATTATTGTTTATGTAAAATTGTTTTAATCTGGGGCCTGTACCACAAAACTACAAGTATTGTACAACAGGCGAATTTTAACAATTAACAATGGTTTTCTGGTACAAAACCAGTTTTTAATTGTTAAAATTCGCCTGTTGTACATTACTTGTAGTTTTGTGGTACAGGCCCCTGAACGTTAGCTGGTCTCCCTTGGATGCCTACCGCGCAACGAACCCCTCCTTTTTTTTTACCCCGTCCTATATTACCGCTTACTTATTTACTTAGGCGGCACTACAGTCCCGACTGTACCTGGGCCTCAACCAACACGCCTATTCAGTTAGTCCGATCTTTGGCTAACCGCCTCTAATTGCGCACTTCAAGTTGGTTGAGGTGCCCTTCCACTTGTGCGCGCCACCTAAGGCGAGGTCTTTCTCTACTGCGTTGTGCCTCCGAGTTTTAGAATCGAAGACTCTTCGGGCCGAAGCATTGCAACGCGTTGGTGTCCGTTCGCTCTACATGTCCTAGCCATCTTAGTCGAGTGATACGTACTTTTCTGACCAGGTCGATGTCGCTGTACAGATCGTAGAGTTCGCTGTTAAATCTTCTCCTCCAAAGCCAGTCAACGCAAACGGGACCGAAAATAACTCGAAGAATTTTGCGTTTGATGTCTGCTTTGGTGTCATTGTCAAAGTTTATAGCGAAGCCGAGGTTGACAAAGTCCTTAACCACCTCAAAGTTGTAGCTTCCTCGACGTTGTGTGTCCCTTCATTCACCACTAAACCCCTTTTTGCCGCTTCTGTGTTGTGCTGTTCTTGCAACCAACAACTAGCTGCATTTTGCCAATGATGTCAATGCCGTCAGCGTATGCAAGTAGTTGCACAGACTTTTTGGAAAATTGTGTCCCTAGTGTTGGCTTGCGAGTTTCGCACAATTTTCTCAAGAATGATGTTGATTTTGCGCATCACTTTGTCTAAATCCTTTATTGACAACAAATGTCTCGGTGAGATTGTTTCCGACCTTTATGGAGCAGCGAGCGTTCTCCATCGTCATTTTGCACAATCTGCCAAAACTAGATATGGCTCTGTATAGATCGTCTCTATAAATGCTGTCATATACGGCCTTAAAATTGATAAATAGATGGCGATTATCGATTTGGTTTTTTCCAGAATCTGCCATAGTAGGAATATTTCATCGGGCCAAAAACCACACTGGTATAGGAACCAAATCAGTTAGTTGACCAATGGTTCCAGGCGTTTACACAGTACAGCAGATAGAATCTTATATGAATGATGTCTCTATAGTTGGCGCAGTTTAGAGGGTCTCCTGGATTGTTCCAAAAATTATTATCAACATCGGACAAAATTAAGTTTCAATGAGAATATCGTTATTCCTTGTGCGTTTAAAAAATGTTCCCTTATTTTATTAATATACACAACAGGCTTGTACAACATTTCAAACAAATGTCAAATTTTTATGTCTTATTTGGCTTTTTAGACTGTAAAGTCCGCACCTACTTTGCTGTCGATCACAAATGAATGACAAATAGCATGTTAAATGTTCTTCAGGAGGAGGTGAGCTCCATTTTTTTTGTTGTGAATGCGTAAATAAATTAGCTATGGTGTGTAGAGAATAATAATATCATTAGCTACTTATCATTCGATCAAATTTGCATATTAGCATAATGATTATCTCAACAATTTGCAGGTTGGTCGAATGGCTTCAAAGCCACAAGCCTTGGAGTCAATACAAATTAGCTGTAGCTATATGTTTCGTCACTATAGTTGTTGCAAGTTTGCTATTATTTGGTTAGCGTAGGCGAGAAGAGACTTGTGGAATGTTATTCGTATCGCACATATTTCGTGAGCGACGATTTAGTTATACATTGTGCTAAATATCTTGCATGTTTGGTCATTATACCATTAGTCGGTATACGACACCAAAGCGTTTGGTTTAGGCACGAAAAAACAATTAAAATTTAAAAATTTGTTTACTATTTGATTGCTAAATTCATGTCTGCTAATGCCAATATTCCCTGTTCGTTTGATGTCCTGTTTGAGGGAACAACAATTTGTCTAATAAGCACATTGGTTGAAATTGTAACAAGTTCGTCAACCAGCATTCTTTAAGGTGAACAGGCTATTGGCTCTTGAGTTAAGTTTCAACTCAAAGACTTCAAAGACTCAATTTTCCGTGCAAAAGATATTGAGTTCCTATTTTTTCCACTGACAGGAAGTGAAGCTGCACTTCGCCTCGCGGTCAAATGACCATCGTTAGAACTTCTGCCTGAAACACACTTCATGTGTCCGGAAGTCTTAAAGAGAAGTGTAGGTCTATATCGCTAGAGTAAATTCCTGACACTGTACCCTCCTTAGTTTTGAAACCGTCCGTATAAATCGAACTACATTCTTTTGTCAGTGTTCCCTATCTAAGTATAGAACTTCGTACGGTGTGTCGAAGCCAAGTGCACCCAAGCTTTCATCCGCTTTATCAGGGATATTGGAGAAAGATTTGTTGAATATGGGGCTATACCCTGCTTTAGTTAGATGAAGCGCACTGTTACATGAACGCCTCAAGTGCAGATGTGGGTGTAGTGCGCAAATCACCAGTGATGGCAATGCAGGTCAATATCCCGTATATATAACTTATATTTGTGACCCTCCACCAAACAAGAGCCACATACAGTGAGCCTCAAAAGTGAGTAAACACCAATGATGTCTTTGGAGGTAGGAAACTATTAAATATCTATGAAGTATTTTATCCTGTCGAGATTAAATACGTTTTGTTATTGTTATTTCCTTTTCAAACTTTTTACAAATTGTTGGATTTTTAGACCTGTTTCCAGACCCTAAAAGAAAACTCAAAAGAGCATCGGTGTTTACCCACTTTTGACGCACACTAGTAAGAATGGGTCTGACTACTATGATGTATAAAATTAACCAATGCATCCTTGTAGGTCTCAATCCCCACTTTTATCCCGCTATCCTCTTGCAGATGAAGAGAGCATTATTAGCCTTACGACCTCTTCCTTAAACATTAAGTTTCCAAATCCATTTTTCATCTAGAACCGTACAAAGATACCTTGCGCTATCCGAAAGGGAAAGCTACACTCCACCAATGTTGGGTAGTTTGAGGAGTGGTATCTTGTATTTTGTACTAAAAAGTACTAGTTTCGTCTTTTCTGGGTTGACATGAAGTCCCCAGACCACTTTCTGAGCTTGTTAAGGGCCGATTCCAAAGTTTCACTCAATGTGTTCAGGAATTTGCGCTCAACTAGAATCGCCACATCATCCGCGCAAGCAATTACGCTAAACCCTGCGTTGCTAAGTTCTTAAAGTATATCGTCTATGGCAAGAACCCAGAACCTCTACCTTTGTGGAGTGCCTCTGGTGACCGATTGTCTTATTGAACTTATTGTCTTCAGGAGAAATGACGACGAGAGACTAATGGGTCTGTAGTCTTTCGCACTACAGTCCCGGCTTTACCTGGGCCCTGAACCAACACGCTTCTCCAGTTAGTCCGATCTTTAGCTTACCGCTTCCAAGACTGACTCTTCGGACCGGAACGTTGGTGTCCATACATACGCTCTGCATGTCCTAGCCATCTTAGTCAACTGCGATACGTACTTTTCTGTACTTTTTCTTAACGTCCATGTTATGAGGGTCTTATATAGAGTCTGTGTTTCTTGACAAGGCCTTACCAGTGAGTTGCTTTCCTAGACCAAAAACAGCAGTTGGCAAGCGTTACTCTTGGTTTGATGTCTGCATTCGCTAAGGTATGACTTGGTTTCGTGGAAACTTCCTCATGTTTTTTAATAATTTTGCGAAGCTTCACTGGTATCTGCAATCGATTCAGAGAAAAGCCTCCAGGATTTCCTCTTAGATTGATATTGAATGATGGCCGTTGAGTACACTTCTCGTTGACATTCAGTATGAAAACACCATCCTAATTACACATAATTTAAATAATATA
Source organism: Cheilosia scutellata (assembly GCA_955612985.1). Classification (NCBI taxonomy): domain Eukaryota; kingdom Metazoa; phylum Arthropoda; class Insecta; order Diptera; family Syrphidae; genus Cheilosia; species Cheilosia scutellata. Next base: position 80,953,755 of record OY015311.1, read on the forward strand.
AAAGTTCATTCACTCATATAGGTACTAGGTACTTTATATCAAAGGACTTTTCCACCAGAAGGTCATTTCATTTCCCAAGCAACCATTAATTTTCTCTTTCCACGAAAAATGCTCCATCCCACTCCACCCCACTCCACATCTCAAAATTCCATTGCTCAAACTTTTAATCAAAGAGTTCTTGGAAGTAATAATATCCCTCAAGTTGCTCTACATGCGCTGGCTTTCAACAAGCTCTCCCTCTGTCGGAAGGAACTTCACAACTCTAACTTATACTAGATTTTTTCCATAGTTCCACTTCGTCTTTGTCGTCTGTGCCGCAGTCGATTGAAAATCAATACCCGCAATATTAAAACTTGGCAAAAGGATGTCGAGAAACCTTTGTAGAACATCACCCGACAACATTGCCGCCGGCAGCGTCATCAACATCGACAACACATTCCTTTAACCCTTTACCATGGCTTTGACATCAAATTCACCCATTAAGGACACATGTATGCCCCACTGATACTATAAAGCAATGCCAAGTCATTTACTCTGACGAGGTGCGGGGGATGCAACGAGTTGCAACTGCTAGAGGACACAAAAATCAATGTTTACTGAAAAAATTACTTACCGAAAAAAAAAAGTTGAGAAGAAAAGTGAACGAGTCCTTTGAAGTCTCTTTTTACTATACAGGAGCAGCAGTACTCGTCGTTTGTATGTTTATTTTTTTTTTTCATAATGTCGCAGAAGTGCAGCAAAAGCAGTACCTCCATTACCAACCAGCGGTAGTGGAGAAATAAATTCGTAGTAGGAATAGTAAGCTCTTGGTTGAGAGGAGCTGAAGCAGAGCAGCAGCAGCAGCAGCAGCAGTAGTAGTATTCTCTGTCTCCCTGGTGGATTATTGCGGCATCCTAGCACACAAACAGAGCCTACTCAGTCACAAAGAGAAGTGCGGCGTCGGTGTTGGTCGGATGGGTGGCGTTGTGGATAGGTAGATGGATGGTTCAGCGTAGAGGAAGAGGTGTAGGGATGAGAGATCCTTTAGCAATTTAAATCCTTCATTGAAGCGTGTGCTCTTAAAGTGAGTGCAGAAGAGTTTATCACACAATCACACTCACCTAAAACACACAAAACGTTGGCGTGTTGCTACCACTGCCGCATATTTTATCACAAGGGAGTCGTCCTCTTTTTTAATGTCGGTTATTTGGCCCTTTTGAGTTGTGTCTTTAATCCCTTTTAAGCGGTTTGTTTTTTTTTTTTTTTTTGTTTAGATTCATTTTCATGGACGGGAAGAAATTGTTAGCAAAGAACTCTACTACTCATTGAAGTTCAACTTGAAGAAAGGAGAAGTGGTTTTAAATTAAATCGATTCAATAATCGGACGTTGGCAGTAGTAGACATTGGTATTGAAGGATTCGTCGGGAAAGCTATAGTTGAGTGTGGTGAAAGGTTATAACTTGGATCGACGATCACACAAAGTTTTTCGCTCAAGACAACTAGAAGTATTTTCATTTCATCTTTAAAAGTTTGGAATCTTCTGCGGCATTAGGCAGGACCAGCATTTTGGCGGGCAAATAAGCTTGCGAGAGGGCTTTGCTACTCAATTTTATTTTAAGCCCGTATATGTAGCAATTGGCAGGAGTAATTCTTTCTTTCATTTGCACGCTGATCTCAGACAAATGCCTTTATAGTCGTAATAATATCTGTCGTCGATGTTGGAAGTCCTTTCTTGAGCTAGACCATCTTTGGGGCTTCTGTCCAGTCCTACTGACGCCTGGCCGAGTAACTCCGATTATTTCAATCCCATCGGAATTTGCGAGCAATTGAACTGTACGACTTCTAAATAATTGTCAGTGACTACAGATTTGTTGGATTTAAACTGAGATAAGTCATTAGCCTTGAGATCAAGCTAAGAATTAGGTTAGCTTAGGTGAGTGGGCTGTCCATGAAGGGTACTGAGTGAAACATTCCGGTTAATACTGACACATTCTGACGGCCGTCAGGAAAAGACCCATTTTAAACTTATCTAGGTTAGGTTGAATTGGGCGCGAGTTCATCACAGACTAGATGAAAACTAGGCCTCATATTGGGCCCATCGCCCTGGAGAGCCTTCACGGTCAAAATTTCCCTAGAACCTAAAAATGGTTTCAATTTTGTTTGAGAGGCAAACATCCTCCAATTTTAAGAAGAATAACTTTCCAAGGTGTTTTCTTCTTTTCTGAGCAATAGCTTGACATTCACATCAGAGAAGATGACTAATATCCTCTGCGACATGTAGGTCCTCACAATACTTTAGGCAAAGTGGTCCCGCAAATTATTGTGGCCCATTACGATTACTACGAGGGTGGAAAGGGATCTTCTATCCTTAACGTATGAGCCAATCGGTCCAGGCCTCAAGCTTGAGGGTGCAATGCGGAATATTCGCATATCCCTCTGTTTGTTCTAAAACAGGTTCCGAACTTTGTCTTGCTAGTTCGCCCGCATTCTCATTGCCTGAAACGACTTCATATCTGGGGAGGGGATCCATCAGAGCGATACCTTTTGTTCTCGCCTTTAAAATGAGATTCACTACTATAATTTCTAACAGAAGCGACTGGGACAATAAAGTAGTGAAAAATGAAAATGCAATAGCCCTCTATAGAGGCGGTTCTAAGATGGACATCGGCTATTATCTTCAGTGAAGCTCTGGGTCTACGAGAATTATTCACAACCAATGATGATGAATGATGGTGCTGTCTTTCAGGCAACGATAGCTGCTTTAACATAAGCTGCGGTGACGCTGCTATGTCTATAAAAACATCACTCTGGTAGCCAAGCGCCCATAAAAGCCGTGGGGTCAGTCGCGGTGACCCATCCCTGGCTCTAAAGACAGCAAGAACTCCGCTGAGTACCTACGTTTACAAGGAAGATCGATCTTGAATCCCGGAGTATAGAACAAACCTACGCTAGACCAATCACAATACATGCAGGCACACAAAAGAGCTTTGACCAGAGGTGAGCGAAAAGAGCTACCTAAATTCATGATCATACTCACGGGAGTTATTACTAGGCACTGTGTGTAAATAATTCTCGGTCTCATTTGCGTTAACGAACTTTGGAGTAGGAGATTCAACGACGAACTGTACAGCGACATCGACCAGGTCAAAAATCTGGGAGTCAGTTGTTTAATATGGCTAGGACATGCAGAGCAGATGGAAACAAATGCTCCGGCCCGTAGAGTCTTCAAGTTTAACAAGGAGGGACAACACAGTAGACCTCGCCTTAATTGCCACGCGCAAGTAGAAGGCGACCTCAAACGACTTGGAGAGCGCAACTGCAGGCAGTTAAATAAGGACCGGGCTAACTGAAGAGGCTTGTTAGTTGAGGCCTCGGTTCACCCCGAACTCTACCTAGAGCAGCCCAAGTAAGGAAGCGTGATATAGGAACGACTGGACAGAAGTCGTAGGGTTGACTTTGCGAATACCTAGCCCTTAAAAACATGAGATCGAGGAGGACAGCAACTTGTTTCATGAATTGAAGGATCTGAAGAATGGGGTTCTAAATAAGATGCCTTACCGTGCCCCTATGTTCATTCTTGATCCGTCTGTATATACCTACGGCATGGCATTCTAGTGCCACAAATGGTTGCCAATAATTGCATAAAGGGTCCTACGAACTAAGTCAAACATGGAACTAACTCCCACTAGACAAAATGAACGAAGTCCCACCAGATATGCAGTGGGATTGAGTTTACGTTTGGGAGATAGTTAAATTGGCATGAAATTCATTATGAACTAATTCTCAACGAATAGGGGGGGATGCATGTTGGCCCCCTGCTACAACCCCCTGCTTGGGTGTCTTTGAGTTTCTCCGAACATCTACCATGGAAGTACCTATAGAACAAGCAAAGGCCAGCGACTTGTCTTCTGTGCACCAACGGTTGTAGATTCGACGTGAGTGTAGGGTCTCCAATAAGTCGAACGGCTCGTCTCTGTATGCTGTCAAGTAGGTTAAGTGAATGTTTTGGGGCCGAGCTCCATATATGGGAACAATATTCCAGGCCTGGTCTAACCTGTGCTTTGTAGAGAAGGAGAAGCTGCTTGGGGCTAAAGTACCTCTTTGCTCTAAATAGGTAGCTCAACTTAGCGGACGCCGATCTTGCGATATAGAATATGTGGTCCTGCCATGTGATTCCTAACATTTACATTAAAGTTTTGATATAGCCGTCTACTGTCGAGTTCGTACAACACGTTGCTCAAGTTCGATCCTTGCTCTAGTCCTAGTGTGAGTTAGCCCGTTGTGCAACCAATCGCAATCGATTTTTTGCCTAAATCGCGCATCAGCTATCAACTAGGTGTACGAGGTTATCTAAAAATTGAGTGAGTTGATCCGACTAGACGTACGATTCCGTACGGTGTTTGCGATCAATACGAACGTGTTCAATTTCCAGTCTAGTTCCAGAGTTGATCAACGCGAGCAAAGTCAGCTTGTGCATTTGAGTACAAACAATTTTTTATTTAATTCAAATATTGAGTACAAAATTGAACTGCCTAAACAATTGCTCATCCATTTGCTATGTACCTAAAATGTGCTCTATTTAACTCTAGAAAAATCTATACTTAATTATACTCCCTCGGTGATGCCTTAAACCCAAAAGTAATATTCTCAGAGTCCCTTATAGTCAACACTCCGCCGACTATACAATCACTTTGCACTTTCAAACACAATCTGTTTCGTGGCGTTCAAAACAAGCCCCCATTAACAGACCATTCACTGTCAAGAGTCTGTCAAGGGAACATTAATCATATCACATGCGATAATCACTTTTGTTTTATCTCATCTTTTCTACACACAAACATGACCGAGTAGAGAGATACGGCCGCGATGATGGTGGAATAAAGTACATGCAATTTACATATTACTTCGCTTAATCGCATTTAAATCTTACAACTGCTACCTACCTACCTAACAATACCAAACTATAGGTAAGTTAAGTCCAAGCGATAAAAACCGCAGAAGAGCATAACAAAGACGAACAGAGAAAGAGAGAAAAAAAATACAACAACAAACAAGGTAGATTTCCTTAAATTTAAAGTTGGAACTGGTCTTGACCGTCCGGGCGTCCGCCCAAATGGTTTTTGTTCAGTGATTTTCTGCACTGTAACACTACACACTCTTCTCCACTCCAGATGGGGCTACGCTGCTGCTGATTCTGTGCTGATGCTGGAGAACTTGCTCTGGTGGAGTAGGAGTTCCGTTCGGTTCGTTTAACTTGAAACATTAATTTTCTGTATAACGAGATTGTAGTTTACGCTCGATGCTATTGTTGTTGTTGGAGTTTTTTCTTTTCTTTTTTTTTTCGTATTCCCTGATCTCCTCCTCCTGATGTAGGAATAGTTTTTTCTTTTTTTTATGTATTCTTTTGAATTTATTCTCCCCTTTCTTGGTGATTGTGTTTCAGTTTTTTTTTCACTCTTTCGTTTTTTTTTTCTGCTGATTTTGAATAGAATCGAGGTGAAGCGAGTAAAAAGAAAGAAGTTGAATTCGCACGAGAGAATGACTCTGCATGTGGAAATGCAAATCCACTGATTAGTAAGTAACCCATAACCTCTACAGGCAAGCTCCTGAAAAACCACTCAATCTCAATTCCCATTGAGAATCCAATTCAATAGATTTCCATTCGAGGATGGATGGATGGATGTTGCAGTGACGTGCCCCTATAGCTGTGGCACCACCACAAACACCAAACCTCGAGCGCCCATAACCACCAGCACAACCATCAACGTTAGAAACAAAAAGCTGTCGAAGTTTCTAGCACCTCTATAGCCCGAGAGAGGTAGGCATCGCTCCTCCGTTGCCATTGAGGTGCATTCGACTGGATTGAAAAGGTGGTAATATGCTCGAATTGATTCAAACTAAACATAAATTACTCGATGGTTGCCAACAAAAAAAATACAAAATGAGATTGCAATCGTGGTGAAGTAAAGGAGTAAAAAATAAAATAAAAAACTGAAACAACAACTAAATATTGAAGAGTATCATCATCATCATCATCATCATCATCATCATGATGCCTATGCACTTACTCTTCATTGACCCAGCATAATGGATCGAAACAGGATCGAGGAACGCCAGCAGAAGCTATAACAAATATGTATACTATATGCATTAAAACCGCAAAGTAATTTATCACAAGTTCACTTCTCAATGATTTCCAAGTGAAGGCAGAGATGATTTCCAAATGTGGATGCCGACAGCAATATTACAAATATCACTGTTTGCCTCGGTGGGGGCGAGCGAGTTCCTTTCACATCTCCAACGCCAGCTCCATCTCCATCTCAATTTTCATCTGAATCGTGGCCCTGCTCGGCTTCAGCTGCCGCACGAGTAATTCGATTTTTAGAGTGCAACAACGAGAGAATAGCATGTGGTGCATTCTATGTGATTTGGAAAGATGCTGAATCTGATGGGTTTGCTGCACTTCGTATCGTGTGACAATCAATGAACACCAATCTACTGCGAGTGGTGGTGGATATTCGTATGTATGTTGCAATGTTGGTTTGCTGACAGGGTGTAATAATCTTCATTGGTCGGAGACTTTTTCCCAGAGGTTTTGGAATGTTGGTGCTGGGTTTGGGCCGATTTTAATAGGTGTTCTAGGCGCGGGTAATAATGATGAGTGCAGGAATGCAAATCTCAATGTGACAGCTTGACAACTGCGTTTAAATTGTTGGTTTGGAATTTCACTTGATGTGCGACAGAGAGAGATGTTACTTGTCATATTCACACAAACCGCAGTTTGGTATTATTTTGCATCCATTCCTTTGACTGATGTTTGCTAAACTAATATTCTGCAATAAATATGTGGACAGAACTGCGGTTGATACAATGTGAAGTGGGATCTGGGATGGCGTAAAATATCCGAGGGGAGTGGGTTTCATTGTTTCGTTTAGTTGACTTTTATCATAATCATTACAATGGTTGCCTAGTATGCTCAAGTGGATCATTTAAAACTCTCCATCTGTTGCCATCGACCCTTAATTATAAGGACAATCCCCACGTAGGTAGAGGATGGAGGTCGAGCATGATCCGACCCATTCACCCACAGCCATAAAGAAACTAAATAAGGTACAATGGCTGCTGGAACCTGTCCCACGGCGACTATAGAAGCCATAATATGATTAACACCGCTTCACATTTTTATCAGAAAGGTGGCAATATGCAGCTCAGCATGCTTGACACAAGAGAAAGAGTTAAATATTAGCGAACACATGGAACTAATGGAACTATGTACCTTCGGAAATTCCCAAACTTGACATGATCTACGCAACTACAGACCGCCTACCAAAGACACTATGCTTCAATAAAAAATTCACCACGGGGATCACAAACAGAGAAGCATGGGTTAGCAATAATCCACCCAACTGCCAAAACATCCTAAAATGGTATATGGATGGTTCGAAAATGAACTCGGGTATAGGAGCTGGTATTCATGGATCAAAAGGAAACGTCTCAATACTTATGGGGAAAAGCCCTACTGTATTTCAGGCAGAGCTCCATGCCATTAAAGAATGTGCTGACTTTATTTTCAACTCAGGTAATAAAGGCACTAACATCCATATAATCACGGACATTCAATCAGCTATAAAATCCATTAGCTCACCCATTATTGTTTCCAAATCAGTACTGCACTGTACAACATCCTCCAAGCACTTAGTACCAGGAATAGAGGAATGAAGATGCTCAGAAATCCCCTTTATTGGAGACCCTAACCTTTCTGTGCAATTTCCAAATCAGCTGTAAATTCGGCTATTAAAAGCTGAGTGTACCTGCACACCAAGTGTATTTCATATAGGGAGAACATGTTTCATATAGGAACCAAGTCATAATCAGGCCAAGAAAGCTTTTCAGCCTTTTAAAAAGGATGCTAAAAAGATAGGTACTTAATCTACGCAGGCACGATATCATACAAAATTTAGTAGGCTACCTAACAGGGCACCACGGTTTGCGTTATCACCTAAAAAAAAGTGATTTAGTCGAATCACCGGAGTGCCGACTTTGTCTTGAGGAACGCGAGACAACTGAGCATTATAATGTTTGATGTCTGAATGCCCGGCCCTTTCTTGTATTAGAAGGAAATTATAAGTACCGAATAATTACGGAAATCCTCTTCTGCTGATTTCCATCATCCTCAACATTAGGAAAGTAGATAGGTAGGTACGCTACAAAGGGCCAATACACGACACAGGCAAGTCGCTGCAGACCAATATATTTTGTTGTTGTGCACATGTCTGCGCAGACCGTCTGTGTCGTGTGTATCCATGTCGACTTTTTGCAGCAAATGTCTGCGTGAATTCCAAATTTTGAATTTTGCTTGGTCTGCAACGACATGTCTGTGTCGTGTATGGTGAAATTTTTTACAGACAAGCGAGAAAATTCACGTCGTAAACATGAACAAAAATAGTGAAAGACAATTCTGGGTAGAATTTTTAGAAATTTATTAAAGTATTGTGGCAAGTTAATAGTTTTTTAAAACTGGCTCCAAATTCTTTTTTTTTTTCTTTGATATCTATTTTTTATTCCCTCCACAGGAAGGTATATTCACTTTGTCTTAATATTTGTAACGCCAAGAAAGATTCACCGGATACCCTCTAAAGTATAATAAATATTCTGAATCAGGATCACATTCTGAATCGATTTAGCCATGTCTGTCTGTCTGACAGTACATACATTTTTTTGTTTTCATTGTTAAAGCAAAACAGCACAAGCTGTATTCGCCATTTTTCCGACCCGACAACCACCACGAAACGATACAGACTAATGTCTGTGCAGATTGTCTGCACTGTGTGTGGCGAAGGCATGTTTGCACAGACTTAAGGTCTGCAGCGACGTGTCTGTGTCGTGCACAAACCAGTAAGAATAGACCGCCGACTTCCCGTGCACCTACTCGATTCCCCCCGGAAAAAATTACCCTGTCTGTGAATACGTGTAAATGTCAAAATTAATGGCGGGAATGATTTTACATGCTATACCATGGGCCTAGGATTTTTCAAGTATGCGTGCCATAATGGCGCTCCTTTGATTTTTTACAGCACCAATACATGAAAAATCCTGGGCCCGCCGCACAGTGGGGCGCTTTGTATGGGGGAGCGGAAAAAAATCTATAAAATCTGAACTAATAAACTTAGAGCAATGAAATTTTGCACACCTATTTGGATCGGGCAAACACACATTTGAAAATTTTTATCACTACGTTCAAAGTGGGATCAATGGGGCTCCAATTCTTTCAAAAACAGTTAGCTGAATACTGTAGCTTTCTAATAAATGTAACCACTAGACGTAGCTTAGTGTAGCTAAAACTGTAGCTCAAGGGAAAGAACAGTAAAGTATTAATTTTAGGGCACTTGGTACTAACCCTTATATTATTATTTTTGGAAGCTGAAGATAGATATTATTCATTAAAGAAATTAAGTTTTAGCAAACGGTTATAAAAATGCTACTTTTTTTGTCAAAGAGTTATTGCAAGAAAATACATGAAATCTAAAACTAAAAGAAAGGGCAATTTTGGTGCGATGTATCTCGAAAATTCTTTGACATAAATTTCTCAAATTTTGGTAAAACATAGAACAGATATATATGTATCTTTGAAAAAAAAAATCAAAAAAATCAATATTACGAATTTCATTTTTAGCGTTTATTTCCGCATTTTGCCCACTGTGCGCCGGCAGCTTGTAGGCAAAGTCCTTTATGTGGGAGGAGTCGACGGTCTATTCTTACTGGTTTGTGGTGTCGTGTATGGGCCCCCTATAAGTGTAGCACGTACAGGTCTCTCCTGTCTTGACAACCCACTACCTAACACATAACCTAAAAAATAATTCTGACGCTTCAAGCACAAGATATCTTTTAGGTCGACGAGCATTATCAATTTGTCAAAGATTTTTCGGCCGTTCTACGCCAAACTTGTCAAACACATAAAAAGTTAAGCCGCTCACCTCAAGAAGTTTGGAACAGACAGGCGTAGCAATATAAATATGTATTGTAACGTGACTCTTTATGCCACCTCAGGATGGTTGTATCGTAAGTCTTCTCAACAACACCCAATAAATCAGATGATAAAATCAACGCAGCTTTGTTGCACTCTCTCTACCGTTTTCTTTGCTGTTTGAAAACTGCAATAGACGCAGTAAGGCAATGAAACAAATGAAGGAAAAAAAAATGATCTCCTCGATAAGAAAGAAAGTAGAAGCTTTTGAAATTAATTTTAAGTTAACGTTCTTTATTATAATATTTAAAAAATTAATCCTAGTTTTTTTAAAGTAACAAAAAATGAGTCAAGTTAAGAATATTAAAGTTAAAAGAAAAAAAAATAATACAAAAGGTAGGTAATTTAAAGTATTAGGTAAGTAAATATTAAAATTAAAAGAATCAAATTCAAAATCAAAAGCAAGGAAAAAAATGAGGAGCGGAAAAAAATCGTCGATCTAGTGTGGGTGCTTACAGTGGAGAAGGAGAACCCGTTACCCGTCTGTCGTATGTAGCGCACAAACTAGAGACTAATCAGAATCAAGTGTGGTATTTTCCTGGTAGTGGAGTAACCCGACTATCGCTTGTGAAATACCAAACTCGAATGATTTGAAATTGAAATAAGCTCACTTTATATAGTTTTTCAAATGAAAATGTTTTCAAAGATTGTTTAGTTTTTTTTTTTATCGAACTGAAAACGTTTGCTTATGCTTTTGATTTATTTATAGAGTTACTAAGTTACAATTTATTTGCCATGTTACAGTATGAGAAAAATTCGTAGGAAATGTTTTTAAATTGAAAATGATGAAGCATGGTAGGTATCTGTTAAACGATTCGTAGTTTGAGAAATGGTTTCCAAAAAGAATACATACCCAGCAGAAAGAAAATTAAGAGGAACTTATACAAATTGGAATAAATGAATCATTTCCCTGTTGTTTGCAAAGAAAAGTTAAAAGACGAGCTGGGACTATTTAATGAGGACAAAAACAGCGGGCCTTACCAATAATCATTTTTAACCTTCATGTTAAATATTTTTAGGGTCACAATATATAATTTTATATGGAAATTTTCGCCATTGTGACTTCGTAAAAGTTAGACTGGACACTAAAAATGATTATTAGTACCGCGGAGCGTTTTTATAAAGGTTTTAAATTATTTAACAATGGCTGCTTTCGCCTAGCTAGTCAAGAAAAAAAAAAGTTTTCCTGCCTCTGATTGGTCGATTTGACTGCAAATCTAGGCAAGTTTCGGGTGTGTGGTCAGATGTGGTGACTGGAAAGTTAGGCAAGAATTTCTGCACAAGATTTGAGAAATGTCATAAAAAGTTGATTGAAATCGAAGAAAATTACACTACATTGTTGAACTTTGCTGAATCTTGTCATATGTGGTTTTAATTTGATTGGTAGAAAAAATAAGAATAAATGAAATTAATTATTGACGGTGTTCTGTATGACATACGATGATGAGGAAACGTATGATAACTAATGCAAGTCATTACGTACCGAAAAACAGCTGCGACTCATCCTAAAGTGCAAACGAAATTCATCTAAACTACGAGTAGGAATAATTGCTTCAAAGTAATTGATTCTGATTCCTCTTGTTTAAACAATGTGCCATCGAATTTTGCAAATCACTTGATGGACTCAGCAAGTCGAAAGACGTTACTTGACCTATAAAGATCAAATGATTTAATTTCATAATTATGTAGGTAATATGTAGTAATATACATAATAGTTATTGGTTAACTAGATATTGGTACTTACGTAAAACTTCATCCGTAGAATCATTCATTTTACACTTCAATGATTTTATGGTTTTAGGTAGGTAGCCAATGTGTTGATCATTTGATGTCAAAACAGCAAGTGAATGCTCAATTCTTAACGCATGTGAAGGAAGCATTTGACATTTAATTTAGGTACTGGGCAATTTTCCGTTCAATGATAAACTGTCACCTAAATATTTAGGTGCCAAAGCACATTGAACCCGGCCAATCTCCCAAGTAATATACCTAAGACTTGAAAATAAGAATCAAATTAAAGGATGTATAAATTATGGAAGTGGCGCCGGGCCCGTTGCATTTGTACTGGAATGGCGTTTGACTGACATACGAGTCCTTCGAGACACGGCTGGGTAACGTTATTTTCATTAAAAATATTTTTTAAGGGATAAGTTGGGACCAAATCGTACAGGGTGATGTCCGAAAATGATATACTGGGGTGATTATGGAGCGACCATAAATTATTGGCAAAATCGCAATAACTAATAATTATGTACATTTAAACGCCTTAATGTATTATAGAAAATTGAACTTATAAAAACAATTACAATTATCACAAAAATCAAATTGAAATATAAAGGCAATGTCTGTCGGTAGCTACTCACCACATTCTTGTCGAAGAAGAAAAATCTCTAGAAGTAATATCACAATAATTTTGCATATCCATTCTACTGTTGACGATGGCTTCAGAGCCATTCTCGTTCCCATTCGAGTCTCAGTTAAATTCACGCAATTCGTCTTGTTTTATCATTCGGTGTAGGTTAAAAATCTTTGTTTTGTCAAGCAAACAAGTGCATGCATATACACGCAACACACGAAACACAAATCCCGCACGATTGGAAGATGCTGTGATGTGCAACAGCAAGTGAAATGATAACAGATGACTGTGGGAGGAACACTTGAGGAGCAAAAAAAATGACAGTTGTTGGTGTATTTTTTTTTTGTTTTTAGCTCCCGCGCGCCACCTACAGTTCACATTTTCTGATTGTTGTCATTATATTTTTATTTCTTTCCTTGCAAATGAAATACGAACGAATTCAATTCGATTTTTGTGGATTAATGCACGTTTTCATAAAATGGAGTTTCGGCAAACTCTTTACCAACTATTTTCTGATCCCGTGCAATAGAACACCTTTGTTTGTTGTGCAATGTAAACAAAAAATTTTAGAAATCACTGAAATTGGAGATTTTCTTACTTATTTGAACTCGTACAAATTTGTGGAGCACATATATAACTCTGATAAAATAGTAAAAGAATAATATGCAATGCGCACAGGAAAAAAAAACAATAAACAAACACAATAATTGTAGTAAATTTCCACAAACAGCAGCACACCACACCGAAAACAAACAACACGTACTGTATAAAAAAAATAAACCAATGAATGAACGAGTACGAGCGAGAGCAAACTACAACGTATTGTGTGGTGAACAAAAATTTATTTTCGGCACTTTTGATCTTTCATGCACAAAAGGATTTCAATTTGCTGAAAACTACACCTTTGCAGGGATTTAAATCGGAGTTTGGAATGTTAAGCTATTGCACTGAAATGTTTACCCAGCGAATGTATACACATAACTTTTGTTTGGGAGGAATTCATTTGTTAAAATTCTAATTTTATTTCACTACGCGATGCGAGATTTTACCGTGCGTCTACTCGCTGTCAAATCAGGGAACACTTTGAGTCTTGATTTTGGGATGTTTGTTTGTGGGAAGTTTTTATTCCACCACAAAATATACCAAATGAGTGCATTCAGAGTGAGGTATTGGTGAAACGGAACGAATGGTAATGGGGGATGTTCACAAAATTATCGAATTTTTGACATGATTCAGTAGGATTTCTATAAGTAAATAATTAGAAAAGAGAAAGATAAATAATTATAGCAAGAATATCTTCAAAATTCTTCAAAATTTTAAATAACAAAATTCATATATATATGTCTATTTGATGTCACTAAAATGTTATTCAGCGTATTTGCCCCTGAGGTGAGATATAGCACTAAAAGGAAGGTAGTAGTATTGAGTTGCAATTATATCTATATGGAGTAACAATAACGGTATTAGTGGTGAATTTGCTAAGTACATATCTTAAAGCTATGCAGGTGTTCTGTCCTATTTTAAAATTGCAGTATGCCAACTGTCCACAAATTTGATTAATTTAGCTAATTCTTCCCCTTCTAAGCACTCCAATTGGGTAAAGAGAAGCTACAACAGCAGATGAACTTGGTTTTGACCACCATTTTCATATAAAGCGGCTACCAAATTTAGATAAAGTTAGTCTTTGACAGGTGAAAATAAGTGGCTTATATATTTTCAAGACTCAATTGCCCTAAATAATTATACTAGTATAATTTGATTAATTTAGCTAATTCTTCCCCTTCTAAGCACTCCAATTGGGTAAAGAGAAGCTACAAACAGCAGATGAACTTGGTTTTGACCACCATTTTCATATAAAGCGGCTACCAAATTTAGATAAAGTTAGTCTTTGACAGGTGAAAATAAGTGGCTTATATATTTTCAAGACTCAATTGCCCTAAATAATTATACTAGTATAATTATCTGACACTATCGTGTGGAAAATGAACTTTCAGCTTTCAAAAAATTATTCTGCTTGAGGAGCATGATAATGGTTGCGTTCCATTGACCGCTAGACATCTAGCACGTAATATCCCTGATGGAGGATCTCTAGCGCCAGCGCCAAAGTAACATTAGAACCAATTTGAATTCGTATTATTTCATCTTCAGGAGAGTCAAAAATGTATTTTGTGCCATCATACCGCATATTTATTATTACACTATAATTTAAATAATCAAATACAATGTATATTAATTCCATAGAAGTTGGAATTCCCATTTTACACCAAATTGGAAATATATTTGACATCTGCACTTTCACTTTTATTTTGACAGTTCGTTATTTTTTCAATATAGCAGTTCATTTTGCGCTAGATTGAAAAATTTCGTAGAAAAGGATTTTTCACAAAATGTGCTAGATCTCTACCGCAAATGCTGAAATGTCAGTTTTTTATATGGAGTTTGGCATGCCGCTAGTCATCTAGCGGTCAATGGAACGCGGCCAATGACCCATAGGCAATTTTTTTGACGTTTTCTTGAGTTTTGTTACAATAGGTTCACCTATCTCAGTGAACTAAAGTAAAGTAAGATTTTTAACACGCAATTACAACAACTACGAACTGTTTTGACACTTTCGAGACTCTATATAGTTGTTGTAATTGCGTGTTAAAAATCCTACTTTACTTTACTTCACTGAGATAGATGTGGAAAAAAACAGATCTAATGTTGAAGAGGAAATAAAATATTGAATTTCATTGAATTGGGGAAATCTTTGTTTTCAGATTGGGGTTTGGTGAACTTGTCTTTTCAACACTTTCATAAATGTCAGCCGAGAATAACTATATAGCACCGTGTTCCGCCTAGTGTTATGTTATTACAGTGCATAACTGAGCCACTCCAATCATCTTGGACAGTAGGTGCAATGTTGGGTGTATGGAAAGTTTCTTTATAACCATGAGATTTTGATAATGCGAGATTCCTTTATCCTTTTGCGAGAAGTTGTTCATTTGGGTTTTACTTAAAATAAAAGCGAGATTTAGATTTGCGGGCAATCGTAGTCGTACAGTTCCCATCATAAGGTTGCAGTTTATGCTGGATTTACATTACCACGCCACACAATTTTGCATGACTTCAGAGAGAAAGATCCGTCTTCCACAGTAAAGACTAAAAATGTGTAAGAATGAGACCACAAGTCGTGAAATAAAAATAAATATAGGCTTACTTACATTGTTAAACACAGACCTTATTTTTTACGTTTTTTTATTGTTTTCAATCGGATTTACTTTAATGCTTAAAAATGTTTCTTTTGTCTTTGCATAAATGTCTTAAAACTTTTCTGTTACAGCTTTCATTTCTTAAATTCAAATTTTACACATATTTTTGTTTTTCCTTAAACTTTTTTCTTTGTAATTTTTAAGTTAATTCAATAATCATTTTTACTATATGTTTCGTTTCAGTAAACAAAATTATAGCTCTTTTTGCAACAAAAGCTACAAAAACTATATTTTTTTTGAATAAAATTCACAAATCTCAAACAAATCATAAGGAACCATTATATACTACAATATAAGTAGGTGTTCATATTTTCAAATTATTTCAAAAACGTAAAAGTTACAAATTAAATTAAAAAAAAAAAAAAAAAAAAAAACAACACACACTAAAGGAATAACGATACTTCGCTTTGCGAATATCCAATGTCTGTTTCTGAATTCAGTTCCTAGTAGCTTCTTCATGACGTTTCTAACTACCCAAACTTGTTTTGTTTCTATTTTCTTTTTCTTTTTTTTTATTGTATACACACATCGATTTATTTATTATTACGTTTCTCCTAAATTCTACATTTATCTTTCTCGATTTTATTTAACACACATACAAATCATCTTAAAAACAAAATAACACTCTGGTTTGATGATTTACAAGGGGGAAATGGGGAAATACAAGCGTATATGGGCAATAAGGGATCAAGAGCAGTTAGCAGATGACTAACAAGTCATATTATAAAGAAAAAACTAATGATTTTAAATAAATTCTTTGGGCGAAGAGATAGAACGACAATAGATAGAGAGACGACTAAGAAGTATGTAGTAGAACATTTAAACACAATATCCTACTATTATCAAATTTCTATTTAAATAATAATAAAATACTGCTATCAGACCCTAGTGAGCACTGCTGCTGTGTTGTAGCTGCTTTTTACTTGACTGTTTTGTGTGCTTTCGATGGTGGGTGCCGCCATTCTTGTCGTGCGATGATCCGGAGCCCATACTAAGACTCGTCGTTGGTGGATTTGTACCTTGACTCACGGTGGCTGGGCCCTTTGGTGGGTAGGGTATTTTGAATAGTCGAATGTGTAGATGCTCGCAAATCTCAAGGCAGACCTGTAAAAGATTTTTAGTAGATAATGTATAGAAGATTATAATATGGTTTTGGGGGCTTATTTTTATTTTATATACAAACAACAGTAGAGCAGACTTTACGAACGATTTAAGATTTTAGACAAGTACGATGCAAGGCCTACTGCAGGAGCGGTTGTGGTGAAGACGCCTACATAATACAACAGCGGTATGACATGTCGACTCAATTCACCCGAACGGCGTTTCGTGTCTCAAAAAAAAACTTCTTCCGTTTTTTATGTTATTTTCGGACAAAATGGGTCTTAATTGGCAACCACCAAGTCGGTAATTTTAAAGACAATTGGCCGCTGATACAATACAGATAGGAGGGTTTGAGCCAGAATATAGTTGTTCACGAAACGAACAATATTAAAGTTTATCCAACCAATAGATCGGTATTCAAGTCTAAGTGATCGACGATTTGGAATCCGCTCTAATTAAAAAATTTAAGAAATGGCGCCCAATGGCAGGCCGTACACTTGACGGTTGTCAATACATTACATAGTACATACATACGTATTCGGATGAAAGTTTGAACCAGAATAGCGACCTCCCCAGGCGCTGGAGGTAGTCCGTGATATTTTAGACATTCAGAAATTTATTTTTCTTTTCATGGGATCACTGACAAATGACATAAACTGTCAATCACCCTTATTACGAGTGGAGTTTACGACGATTTAAAACACGGCGCAGGGACGAAAAACAAGTCGGGACTTATGTCCCACCAAACATATTTTCGTAGATCTATGGTGCCGTGACATTAGGCTCAGCCACATAAGACCATCTGTAAATCTGGATATTATGTCGTGTTGTGAGAGTGACACAACGTCACGGCACCATAGATCTACGAAAATATGTTTGGTGGGACATAAGTCCCGACTTTTTTCTTTAATTTGGCAGTATGACGCTTTGGTAAATTAACATTAGGCTATTTAAACTTTGTCATTTTCTAAATGATTAGTTAGAAAATACGCTCCGTTGACCATTTGAAGTTTAAAATGGATGTATGAAATTTGAAAAATGGCCCAAACGAAAATGAAGTACGGTACCAAAAAATTATATGAAAACCAACAACTACAAAAAATTGATTAATTTTTTTTTGCTCAATTGGAAATACAAATTTAATTTTTGGGGCACTTTTCCTTTTTATTTTTCTAATTCATTCTTGATTATGCATATCTCCTGGTAAGTTCTGGCACTCTACAGAATAAGAGAAATAAACTTGGGCATACAAATAATCCAGAGGCGTAGATAGCAAAGAAACGATTACGAAAGGGAGGATCAATTTCAAAATCCTAAAGGCGTAGCCAAAAAAATGTTTGAGCAAGGGACGATCGATTTGGGGTGTGAAAATTCAAAATTCGCGCGAATTAATTTTCACACCCCAAATCGATCCTCCCTTGCTTAAAATTTTTTTTTGGCTACGCCTTTATGTTCTTCACTTTATCCCTCTTATTTCGTTGTTTGCCAGGACTTGCCCAATAATAGTCTGCTTGCCTTGCAGATAGATTGTATTTTTGAAACTCTTGGAGTGCCATTTAAAGTAAGTTAATTGCAGATGCTTTAAGAAAATGAAAGGAAAATAATAGCTGTCCTTGCTAGTGTACATAAAGTGTAGAAGATATATAACATCGAAGTGTAGCTGTACCTACATAAATTATTTAATAAAAGCAATAATATTATATAGTTCGGGGTGATTTTTTATTATTCGATTCAACATTTTCCTATTTTGGGGGAACTTTTCGTTTAGTTTGGGTGGATTTGCATATGAAACTATTTTTTCTTGGCATTAGATTAAGTAAACAATATTATATACTACTCTACTACACAATGTATAAATATAAAGTGATAATAATTTATTTTATATTTTATTATGTCAGCACCTAACAAAACAGTTCTGAGTTTATAAGACACATTATGCGAACTACAAGCATGCTAGATGCATATAACCGCAAATGTTACACGAACATTATTAAAATCCACAATATCCACTGACTTGTTTGCGTTTCATTCGGGGCTTGTGTCCCATTTTCGACAATAAAAACTCGGGACTTACGTCCCGCTGGGGTGGGGCATAGGTCCCCAATTCAATTAGGAACTTATGACAAACTAAAGTGGGACATAGGTCCCGAAAAAATAATTCGGGACTTATGTCTTCGGGACTTATGTCCCTGCGCCTTAAAACACGCCAATTTGAATTTGGAATTACGAGTGGCGTTTTATCGACGTTGAACGCCAGTTGTCGTTAAACGCCTTGTGGAACCCATTAGTGTACGACGAACGCAACGTCATGTGAGAAATTTCACTGGCATTCTGTAAGGCGTTGAACGCCACAAGACGACAAAAAAAACTGTGATTTCTGTCCTTAACAAATTAGTGAACGCCAAGTAATGAAAAATGGTTGAAAATGCAACTTCTTGAATTGTTAATTTATTCAAATAGTTAAATTAGATTTTTTTCAAGGGTTAAAAGTAACAAACAACCAGAAACAATTTAATGGAATTGATAGAAAAATTCCAAAGGTAGATTCTTAAATGTTCAGCCTAGACCACCATCAGGAGAGGTTGAGAGCTCATCTCTGAACTAAAAAAGAAACACGCCAAATATAAATAACATTTCTCGCCGTCTTATTAGGATGCCTCAGCTTTTAAGACCAAGTTATCAGGGATGTCAGAGCAATTCTGAATAACAGGAATTAAAGTTTCGCAGTATGGAACTCTTTAAGTAACCATAATATCGCAACAAGTGGAGAAAAAAGCTTGTATACTACGCAAAAAATAAATAGTCTAGCTTTTGTTGCAATCTAACAATACTGCTCGCAACGTACCTGGCGTAAAACCTTATAAAAGGTTTATTGTGGATCCTCCGTTAAGTGAGACCGAAAAAATGGAACAGACAAAAACGCATCGCTAGAGGATTTAATTAGTGCCAAAAGGCTCCAGGTTTTCTTTGGTTTAGTTTCGTTTACAATGCATGAGAGGTTATACAGTCCTCCCTAAATAAACAGGATGAGTATGACTCTTATGTTGTCGTTAATGTAATAGAATTTAGCAATCGGTAATGTACATATGTGTGATGTTCATTTCCGATCCTATTCATGCACCTGCTCCTTTGACAGAATGGTTCCTAAAGGTGGTCTGCGGGGTTGGGTATGTTTGCATGCAATCCAAAAGCCCGTTTTTCAAAATCCCGTAAATCAAATGCCTGTAATAAATACGAACGTTTTGCAAATTTTCATTTACGGGCTTCTGTATTGCAGGCTTTTATTTTACGGTCAACTTCGAAATGCTGTGTTTGCATTTACGGGCTTCTGTGAGTACGGGCTTAAGTTTTGCGGTCAAACGTATAGTTCTGGGTCTGCGCGTCGCGGCAACAGCTTTTGACAACAGCTTAACAATACATAATTGAACCTTTATATAACTCACCTGCGAACAATACCGCATAAGATCCTGCGTGCCCCATATCAGTGTAAACCACAACAGCCAGACTTCCGGCACGACACAATTAAAGTATTGATTAAGGAATAGCAACGCGGGTCCCAACTGAGACCAATCCAGGTACTCCATTTCACTCTTTGTCATATGAGCTATCTGCAATGCAAATTTGGTATAACAAAAAAAAAATACGTTTAATCAACCCAAAAACTTACCACAAGTTTATTGGTCACTTTCGCAGCGACCATTCCGAAGGCGAGGATATACAACGACGAGTGCTGCTCGAAGATGCTTTCCGGTGATTTTTGTGCAATTATAAACGCGGGCAGCACAACCAACGACAATGGAATGCTCGGTGACAAGACACTGGTACCCTTTTGTTGAACGTTTTGAAAGAAAAATATTGATTAGGCATATCTTAAGAAATAGAGGGAAAAATTGCGGATCCGGAAAAATCCTGGCCAAACAATAAGCTCAAACTGTCTGTCCAGAATTTGTCCTGCTTTATTGTTCAATGCAAAAATACTTCTTTTGGCTGTTTTTTTTTTGTTTTGGTTAGTTAATTCTACGATGACACTTTTCATTCGTTGACACAACAAGGATGCACATGCAGGTTAGCATTATAAATTAAAAATAAAAAGTTAAGCCTTAAGCGTAACATGCATTTCGTTTTACATTTATACAAAGCGTTAAATTAATGCAAAGTAAGTATGAGCAAAATAAGCAACTTAGTTTTTATTTTGTGTGTTTCGATCTGGTTGTGGGTGATGTTTTAAACTACTTCTAGTCACTTTCACTGGAGCTCTAGCTACAACTTGTTGGTACATATTTACAGCGTACGCTTTAAAAAAATGAACGATAGCTCTAAGACAGTATTTGTCTGATCATACAAAGGAAAAAAAAATAGTTCAAATCAATAAACCTTTACCACTGGAAAATATGTAAATTTGTTAAAGAATTCTTTTTTTTTTATTGTTGCATATAACCATTTTTACGTAGGGTGGGGAAAAAAACTTGACAAATTTACAAAATATTTTCTCAGCGTTATTTCGTTTTGTAATTTTAATTTGGTTTGTTTTTTTCTATATTCTTACTGCAACTGATGATCCATTTTTTCCACAACCTCCAGTCATAACGACTTTTGCGTAGCGCAGTGCTAGTAATGTATCAATGGCGAATGCAAAATAAAGGGGCATAATTCTTACATCGTGTCCTGTGTAGGGGAGCTAAATCAATGATATAAAATTTTGTTTGGATTTTCTTTTCGATTTTTAATTCAATTTTTTGTTTTAGTTTAATTTCTTATCCTGCAAAAAATGTTGCGTGTGTGTGTGTAAAGAAAAAAAACAGAAAAAAAAAAAAAAAAAAAAAACTAAAACTGTAGTGCTATTCGTTTCCAGAAGATATTTACTGCTTTAGAATTAAGTGCTAAAAATCTATACCATTTATATAAAAGTAAGCTGAAAAATATCTAAAACAGTGTATACACCCATTAACCGTGCTGAGAGGGCATGTGAAGGAGAAAAAACTTAAAGAAAAAAATGTATATCGAAAGAAATTAAGAAAACTATAACCAAAAGTGGAAAATAAAAATATGTACGGTTATATCGTTGGTGTTATTTGTTTTAGCAATGGGGTAATCTGTTTTGTTGCTACAGAAGAAGTTCCATTTTAATATAGTATGGACTTTTGTACTTGTTATAATTTTATTAATCAGTAATTAAATTACAGAATTAATAATACGACTGGCTTATGGGTAGACTGTTGTACTAAACTGAGAGGTTGTATATTCTGTGCTTATAAAGAAAGAATACTCTGTTGGGGTACCATTAGAAAAATAATTGGCAAACTGGGCCTAGAGCAATGGTCATTCCAACGAAAGTCGTCATAAACATACCAAAATTAGTGTTTTCATTTTGAAAGATTTAAAGTGTTACGGGTTATTTGCTAATACGAATAATAGAGATTTAAGTTCCACAGAAGATTTTATGTGACAGTTGATGCCTAACAAAAAGTAGTCCATAAGCATTTATGTAGGACTTAAATCGTTATGAGTCCTATCAGCAAACGGCCCTTAATGACACTAGGCAGCATGGTGTTTTTTATGTAAATCATAAATTCCACGAAGCTTTTGTGGCCAGAAAGATTCTATGTGCCGGGCAATACCTTGGGAATTCTATTGCTACTTGCAAATTTGGGCGTTCTACCTCGTTGAGAGGTTTTGATGGTGACTGAGGCTGTCAAATCGTATATGGATGGATTGTCTGTTGAAAAAGGAGAAGGGTATCAGTCTGCCTCCCGTTTATTTTCTTTTGACGATCAGTACACATGACAGAGACTGGTGCTGAGCAGAAAAGCTTGATTGAAACACTCCGTTCTACTGCTTGGTACCGAAAGGTGAGGTCGCCTTTGCCTCTGACGAGGTCCGCGAATTGTCGAGATGAGGTTTATTGAAGTAATTAACCCCCCCCCACCTATCCCTTCTGACGGAGTCTGAAAGTTCGACGTGTGAAGGGGAAATTGACTGACGTAGTCGGTTCTTCCCGTTGGCGGTTAGTCTTCAGAAACAGACAAAGGGTGACCGAAACAGTCTAACCCCACACCTGTAGCTTCTGATCGTTCGCTTTCAAGAAGTGTGGCTGGTACGGAACGGAGACGAATCTGCTCTACTATTTGACGTCGGTAAGAGTGTCAATTTGTTTTCGGGAAAAAGACGGAGGGTAATCGAAATAGTATACCTATGCGTATGTCTATTGCCTTTGATAGTTAGTACTTTCTGAGAGAGAGTCTGGTGTCGAGCAGAAGCGGGTGATCGAAGCAATCTACCCTACTGCTTTACACCGAAGGGGGTGACGATTGGTGTCTATTCAATAGGTAAATTGCCTATCGGACAGTGTCCCGTTTGTTAAGTAAAAACTAGAAAGATTTTCAGTTGAGGGGTAACATTCAGATTTCTTTCTCTACACATTATAATGTGGCCTGAGTATTACAGAGATAAAATCGCTGTCTATTTAAAACTTTGCATAATAGAGCCAGACATGGACAAAACTAGCATCATCAATAAATTTCATAATTGCCTTACTTTACTTTCTTAAATCTAACACAGAAACAGACATACACAAAAATTTAACCTCTTTAACCTCCAACCTTTAACCTCCAAGTACAGACAAGCTGCACTTTCCCACCTTAGGACATACACTCCCCCGTACGCCTTTTTGTATTTCTATACCATGATTCCTTATTGTTTGCGGTAAAAAAATATTCCAACACTTTAATTAAAGCCATATTTCTTTTAAAAGCCTGCTTATAAACCGACGATTACTTTTAAAACACCTCTTCTACGAAAATACGATGAAAATGAATAAATTTGGAATAGAATATAGACTCGTGTCTATTATTCTTTCGATAGCCAATCTTTTGTCGATTTTTGTTTAGTTAGTGTGATGGACCATATTTCATATCCTTTTATATTTAAATGAGTTTTCGTCTTTGAGGATTCCAAACCAAGCGTGTTTTACACTACAGCAATGCGGATGTTTTTTTTTTGTTTTAAATCGATCAATCAATGGTTTGTTAGAATTACATAATTCATTAATTTGTTTGTTAAAATGATTCAAAGATTAATCAATTGGCCGCAATTGGTGCATTTTAATATTATTTAGTAAATTTCCTTACAGCAACAGATGAACCATTCTTTCCGCTTCCGCCTTCAATGAACATTTTCGAAAATGCAAATGCATTCAAAAAATAACAAACTGTTATCCCCACTAGGATAATATAATTCCAATTAACGCCAACCATTGGTATCTGTTAAAATGGAGGAAAGTAATATGTGTCCTTTAGTTTATTATTTTCCATTGGTGTGTATAACTCATGTTGTTTTCATTATTTTGCTGAAAAAAAAAGTATTTTTTTAAGGGGTAAAGGTGGTGGAGGAGGAAGACCCGAAGAGGAGAAACACATACATCGCCAACGAAACAATAAGTGAGAAAGAAACAAAAAAAAAAAAAAGAAAAAAAACTCAAAAATAAATAAATAAGACAAAGAAACAGAAAAATATTATGCAGGCGTTATAACATTCCTAACACAAAAATAAAATGTCTTGAAAGTTAAAATATAGTATAGATTATGTACTAGATCATGCCGTTATGGACACATTTTTATAGAGAAAAAAAGAACAAACAACAAATATTCATTAAGTAGGTAGATATGTAGTAAGTTCCCATAATTAAAAAACAATATTTTGTTTTTACAATTAAATTTTGTTTTGAAAATTTATAGGTTAAACTTGCACTTTTCGTTTTGATACAAGTAAATAATATGAGTATTTAAAGCGTAGCCAAAAGATTGTATTTACTTTGTTTGTAGTCTCTGAGACTTGAACTTACTGCAACTGTGGAGCCGTTCTTTCCAACACCGCCTGCCAAAATTACTGAGAATATGTAAAATAACGACCATAGACCACAAACAATGGTCATAAGGCATAGTGATGTCCATATCTCAATGTTAAATATCTATGAATTCGAATGAGGAATTGTTGTTTTTTTTATATATAAAAATTGATGAATTATTGGCGAATTAAATTTGTTGATTGGCGTCTGTTTAATTATTTAAAGTTTTTTTTAAGGCTAAGTTGACGGTATTTCTAAAATTTGTTTGTTTATCTAGCTCTTCGGGGATGCACATCGCATGCGTTAACAAAAATTTTATTTTTCAATGGAACTGGTAATTGCAGATTGGTCAAATGAGAAATGATGAATACAAGCGTCGATATATCTGCAGAGCTTTTTGCGTTTAATTTCTATGCACTATTCAAGTAGCTATACAAGTGGGGGTTAACAAAATCATCGCAGTGAATACAATTCAACAATTGAAAGCGTAGTTCTAATAAGCAAGTAAAGAAAATGTGAACACATAATAGTCTCGGTAAACGTCGAGTAAAGTGTGCATCTAGGCAGATGTGGTGGTTCGTCTAATGATGAACCCACATCTAAGCAAAATGCTATCTGGAGTATCAATATGAAAATGTTTTATCAAATGTAATGTTTAATGTACATCACGCTTTAAGGAAGCAATGTTGCAGCCGATTGTTATAGTGATTCTTAAAACTATATGGAAAAGTGGAGGTTGCCAAACTTTCGGAAAATTTGAAGTCAGAATGGAAAAAAAACTGGAAAAAACTGGAAATATAATTTTCCCCTCGTTCGCATTTGTGAATAACCAGAAGCGAAGACGGTCGAAATTGAGGTATCGATTTCAATACGATCCTCAACGCATTTGGGAATAACTCCAGCGGGATTCCATCGCTGTTAGGTGGTTGTTTTATATAAATGGAGTATAGTTCTGGGGCCTCTAAATTTGTGGGATTTTGTATGTCCAAGCTTGCCGATCTGCCAATATAGACGCTGACCAAAATTTGTTAGTAGCCAACACTAATCGGGTGCTGAAAATTTGAAATTGCATAGCTACTACGGGAAGAGAACGTTTCCCAACTGTGGCGGCTAACTTAACCTTTTAACAAACTTATTGACTGTATCGACGGCAAACGACCACAGCGCCAAGGTGCCATCAGAAGTGGCGCAGGGCGACCACAACGAAAAGACAGGTGCCGGTTGCCATATGAAGCCAAAAATGGTCAGAAAATTACGCATCAGTCTGCTAAGATGGCTAGGACATGTAGAGCGAATGGACACAAACGCTCCAGCCCGAAAAGTCTTCGATTCCAACCTGGAGGGAAACGCAGCAGAGGGGACCTCAACAAACTTGGAGTGCGCAACTGGAGGCAGTTAGCCAAAGATAGCGCTAACTGGAGAGGCGTACTGGTTAGGGCGCAAGTCCACCCGGACTATAGCGCCACCTAAAAAAGAAGTGACCGCGTTGGCAACAAAGAAGTGGGGAATTTTAACTTTTCAGAAGCAAAATGAAAGAGCACGAGAAGTGGTGGTATTGAGGATTACTACTGCAGAGGCAATTTCAAAAAGTTCTACCAGAGAGTAAATCGATCTACGATAAATCGATATACAATACCCTGCAGAGATGATCATGAAAATATGGTAGAAAGTTCACAGTCGGTGCAGTAGATATGGAAAGAACACTTCGAGGAATGAGATAAAGCGAGGTTCTATCTAAAACAGTAATTGAAAAGGATGCTGATGTTGAATTAGTTGTGTAGTTTGAAATAGCTACAGTCCCTTTAGATGTGTCTGCTTCTAAGAGTTGTTGTTGTGGATCTTTTAACAATAATTTCTAAAGAACACTGAGCAGACTTTTAAGAAGCCAGCCAACCTGGTCAACCGGTCAACCTGGACGTCAAAATACAAACTCAACTTTTTAAAGCACAGGGAGATGGCTATTACTTGGTAATGAGCATATTCATGTACCAACTCATCTGTAAAATGGTTTGGTTGTATGAAACAATGGCCGACGAAACATCTTTTGCTTTATCCACAAGAAAGGAAATATTAAAAAAATTGGAAGGTCGTCGAAATTTGCAAAAAAATAATTATTGGAAACAGAACTACAAAAAGAAACGGATTTTTATGTTTTAGCTTTAAAAATACGCTCAAGTGTCAACTTTCACCCGTATCCCCGTTGACGTTTGTCGTATACGACTCATGTGTCGTTCTAAAAACGATATTCCGATTTTTGTTCGAACTTTTGTTAACGATTTTAGTTCTTTTCTATATGCTTACGATCATTTCAAAATGAAATATGAGTCGATTACGACAAACGACAATGGGAATAGGCGTGATTATTTCGTATGCGATGATTTTGTAGTACACCCTAAAAACGTCAGATAAAACGGACAGCTTATGCTCTCGCCCATAATTTTGCAGATGTCTGTCTATGAGTTGACTTAAAAGTTTCTTTTTAATGAATCGAATGGAAAATGCATGAAATACATAAAATAACTACAACCATCAAAAATAGTGCACAATCGGAAAGTAACGAAATTAAAAATGAACTAAAGAAGGTATAGGTGGATAACAAAAATAGAAACAAAAAGTTACAAAAATGAAAGAGAAATTAAATGAAACACTTGTGATTATTATTATTAACCACACGTTGTGAACAGTGAGTGAGGAAAAAAAAAATCGAAAGTGTGCTTTAGTTTCAACACATGTTTCGTTAAGGTTTGATAAGACATAAAATAAAAATCACTCGTTTCGTTTTCGAAGCCTAAAATCTCCTGGAATATGTTCGTTAAAAAATAAATGTTTTTAGAAAAATAAATAAAAATAAAACAAAACAGAGAGTATAACAACACCGTAATCAACTAGCTTACCTTAGCTAGCCAAATTTCGGGTCCGAAGATAGCCGAAATTATATGAATACCCATGATGGTAATTTGAGCCTCTGTGACATCGATTTTGCCAAAACGTAACGTACCCGAGACATACGTTTGCCAATGAGCACAATAAAACAGTGTTATGGCACAGAAGCACTAAAATAGAGAAAACAAATGTTAGAACTTGAATAATGGTTTCATGAGAGATAATACCTGGAAGAACAACCAATTTGGATAGTGTCCCAATTGACATGATATGCACGCAGAAAGTGCTACAAATATAGTTGATATCGAATCGCAACCATGATCGAAAAGTTCACCTAACGGGGAGGATGTGTTTGTGCGACGAGCTTGTTTTCCATCTATTGAATCCAAGCTTTGGTAGATAAACAAACCGAGCGCGCACAGAAGGCAGGTCCATCTCGGTGGAGGTGATGTGCCATCGGGACTGTATCTGGAAAATGAAAAATAGGCATTTTGATTAGCAAGTCAATTCTACAATTAAGTTGAGTTATCTTATCTTTTATACTCGTGATTTGCGAGGAATCGTGTACATACTGTTAGCAAGAAATTTAAGAGAAGGCCCTTGGACAACTAGAAATCGGTGTTTTGATAGGAAACAGGTAGACACATTTTCTCTGTGGATCTAAGTTCTTATTTATTACTTGGGTTGGGGATATCAGAGGATATCTATTACTGCGAAAACATATCTGAAAACGCTGAGCACGCATTTTTCCATTTCCCACGGGGCGAAACCGATAAAATCGCTAAAGACTACACAATATAAATAATACATATGTTTGTCTACCTACGGGGACTTTGATAAATCATTATTTTGCTCCTTACAGAACAGGCATGAATAGGACACAAATTAAAAAAAGGAAAATCGATACCCATTGAAGGGTATCACAAAGAATCCACAAGCACCAAAATGTGGTAAAGTAGAGTCAAATCTGCATTAACAACTTGTAAACCTAATCTAACCTAACTTGCCGGGTCGCATACTAATCGATCTCGTTACGCGTTTCGAGCGTTACCGTAAAGCGAGTATGTAGTTCGAATAATAGAGTAAGCCTTAATTCCGACCCTTTTGAAGCAATGCATTACGGCGGGTCAGTGGGGACGGAAATCGGCTGTGAAAAAGGTTTTAGCCGGTAAGAGTTCGGTACTACCAATGGTCGTCGCATTTTAAGGAATTAGCTAAAGTCCCTATTATGTAAGACAACTACAGCTAAAGTTGAGTTGTCACTTGGTTTTATTTAATTCAAAATTCGGTATTGTCCGTATTGTAATACACAACCTTGATAGAAAAGTTGTCTGTCAAAACACAACAAAGATGGTAGTGGCTGTCTATAAGTTGTTAGTTAGTTTGGGTTGTGTGAAAGTTGAGTTAAATTGAAGACAACTCAACTCAACTGAGTTGAGTTGTCTTACATAATAGGGGCATAAGTGATTGTTTCGGGCCGTCGTCCATTAATGGGTGAAATATTCAAACCCCGGGGGTTACTCAATTATCAGTACGTCGATTTTTCGATGTTGGATATGTGGCCTTGAGTATGTTGAAATAAATAGATTCCTAGGGATTTATGGGTTGGTCCATTTTGTTTTGTGGTGCACATAGATGTATACCTATTCGATTCGATTTTTTTCCGAGGAAAGGTAGTTAGCTGTTTGATTTGCTCGCATCTCTGACAGTACGAGATCCAACTGTTGTAAAAGTCGATGACCTTACAATGGATCATTGCGGTAAAATATAAAACGCCTAAAGTAGCATATCAAACATTCAAATTTGAATCGGGTACGGGTTCACCTCTCGGTAAGTGCTTAAAAAACCACAAACCAACTTTTTGATTGCAATAATATTAATATTAATAATTTAAAAATTTAAATTAGGTCATTTAGCAGATATTATGCTAGATAAGCATGTAAAAAAAACACCGTTTATACAAATATATATTTCGCCATACCTACTTTTCCAGACCATATCAAGATTACCTGTTGCGTAAAACAAAATACTTCGATTAGTTAGATAACTACTAGTAAACGCTTGAATTTCTCTTTGTTATCGTTCATAACCCTCTACTAGTCCCCTAAATGAATAACCACCAGTCATGCAACATTTATCAAACCAAATAAAAAAATCTATAATTTTGCAAAACAAATTGTATTATCATAAAACGGCGCGGCGGGGTCCAACCGACCTCGGTTAAAGAAAAAAAAAATGTGCGCTGCAATTTTGTACTTACTCAATGTCGTTCAGGCTATTCTATTAGAATTGGGTCGTATTCGTATACACAAGAGAATAAATGGGGGGGGGGTAGAGGTAATACATACTCCCAATCATCTGATGTGGTGTTGGTCTTAAATCACGTGTTTGTGAAATGCTGCTATAGCTCTAGCTCTAGTCGTTCATGTGCCTATTCGTTTCGTACTCGCACAACTGAATTTTAGAAGACTTTTGTTTACTTTTTTGTTGTGTGTGCTTAAGTGACAATTGAAATTTCATCAAATCGCACTTTGACCTCACATCGTAAGACGGACAGAAATTTTAATTTTAAATATGCACCTCAGCGGAAATTAAAGGTCGCCAAAAGTGATAGTGTGTAGATTAAAAATAGTCGTGCAATTAGGTAAAGATACGGTGGTTCTTTGAAATGACCTTCTTTGGTACATGCATACATATTTATATGTGGTGTTCGTACAAGCTTGAGAAGACGCTTTTCGGTATATGTATTTGTCACCCGGATATTTATTACCCTTTTGTTGTTGCGCGCAAATAGCTATCATTTCTGATAGCATACGTTGGCCTTGTAAGTTGTAAACAGAAATGATGACTCAGTTAATGTCTCTGTTGTATTTAAGATTACGATTGCTGACTTGGCTGCTGGATCATATCGCTAAATCGCTAAGACCACCCCTAAATCGCCTTATAGACAAAAAACAATAATTTTGAGGTCTCTTACAGTAAACAAATGGAAGTCTAATATGATATCAATGAGTGATGTCTTTCTGCCCAAAAGAAGGGTATTTAGATTACATTGTGGATTATATTGTTAGGTTGAAGTGGCTGTGATACCGAAGAAAATTCGTCCTACTCGTTAAACCAGTGTGAACTTTTAATAAAGCCTAGAAGACTTCGAATGTCTAGGTTTGTCACATCGTTTAGATCATTGTAATAGAAGGCTCCCAAGTGGAGTTTCCGTTTTCAGGAGAGAGCCGGACAAATACAGAGAAAGTGGAGAGTGGTCTCCTCCTCATCTTCGTCTAAACAACTTCTACAAAAATCGTTTGAAAATACGCCAACCCTTGCTGCATGCCCGCTTATAAGACAGTGTCCACCTAAGGTTTGTTCTTTCGATAGCATCCAGCTTTATTATGAGTTTACACGTAACAATCGGAATACCTAAGTTACATTGGTACAATAGGTAGTATGCAATGGTAGTATAGTTCCGAGTTTGGCGAGTTCATCATTGTAGGCAGTTTATAACCATTCAAATAACTGTTGGATAGACGTTTGGGTAAACTGAAGTAAGTTACCCTTTTTGTATCTCTTGGCTTTAATAGTTTTGTGATGTTTTGATGCAATTAAAAACACGTTTTATTTATCCTTACCCCCTACGTTTCCCATGACAGCACAAACACCCAAATTTTTGGCCGCCTTGTATATAAGGGGACGTTAGTAGATACTAAATAGTAGCACTCTAACTAAAAACGGTCGTCTAACTTTTTATTTAATTATAGACGTTTACCACCCAACAACTAGTACTAACTTTAGTAAACTAACTTGACGCAAATGTTTGTCAAACAGGCCCAAAAATGGACAGTTTGAGAAACTAATCACAGTTTGGGGAATCCTATTGGAAGAAAATTTTCAAAAAAATTTCAAATTGACGGATGACAGATTATTTAGTGGGTACTAAGAGATAATAGGTACTTTTCGACATCACTATTATCTATTATAATATTAAAAGCCGACCCGATTTCTTGCGATAGTCATTTACCCTACTTAAAGAATACAAAATCCATTTTTCTTTTTACCAAATTGAAGCTTACCACTCATAGATATGTTATGAAGAATAATAACTTGCAAAAAAACATTTGTAAAATAGGTAAATTAAGATTTTTAAATTGCATTGGTTACAACAACAACAAACAAAGAAAATTAATATTTCCCCTTCGCTCAGTCGAAATTCTTGCGATCGTGCGACAGGACAAACAAAAACAAAACCACATCGTCATACGTGGGGCGTGGGGGTGGTGTGCCTGTGTACCTCATTCGAAAAGGGTTGATTTGTTCTCTCAGTGAGTGCTATGATCAGCAGGAGCAGCTGTATGTACATAGTGATCGTATGTCCAATGCAGGATAGGGTGCGTGCTGCAGTATAGCATGGGGTAGGTATATTAATAATCTTCATAAGAGAAGAGACGTACAAACCAGGTAACAGGGTAATGTTGGGTTGGGGTAGTTGTTTGGATTTCATATGAAGAGGGAAACAAAGGAAATGAGAGGCAGTATTGTATGAACAAGTACCAAGATCATGGAAAGGAAGGGCGGTGCAGAGGGTGCACATTATATTTGTTGTCTTCCATTCTCCATTGGCGTAGGTATATGGCGATCCGATACTTTTTAAGAAGTTTCACTTCTTTCACGCATACGGACTTGCACGGTCCCTGGATGGTTTAACTTTAGATTCACAATTGGACCCAGTAGGTGGCGCTGCAATCGGGTTCCAGGAATTTTATTTATTTCCTTCTAAACGCCTGGACCAATTTTGCTGAAATTTAATGTGTGTGTTTAAGGGGATCCCTGGATGGACGGTACTTGGCGCTGCAATCGAGTTCCAGGAATTTTATTTATTTCCTTCTAAACGCCTGGACCGATTTTGCTGAAATTTGGTGTGTGTGTTTGAAGGGATCCCTGGATGGTTAAGGACAGTTTTTGTGAAGTTTTACCTCAGTAGAGTGCTTATGTACATAATGAAGGTGAAGCACATACTCATTTTTTCGTCGTTCTGCATGCATGTTGCGTTGCTTTGTGTTTAAATGTATGGTGGTCGAATTTCGACCACTGGGTGAGCCTAGTTATTATTATTATATATCACAGTTTAAAAAGTTTTTATGGCAACCAAGTAGCTCGCGGTAATATTGCCCAAGAGACTTAACATTTTTATGAAGCATTTTTTCGAAAAATTTGTTTTGTCAGGCATATGTTTATTGTTTTATTTCATTTACGGTGTGATAATGAATCATCTGTCCACAGCCTAGGACAAAACGTTACTATTGATAGCAACAACTTCGAGGTAGTTAAGGAGTTCACCTACCTCGGAGTAAACATGAACTCCACGAATGACACCCTAGTGGAGATCCGGCGAAGAATTACCCTAGGAAACCGTTGCTGCTTCGGTTTGGCAAAACAACTGGGTTCAAAACTCCTAACTCGAAGGACGAAATGTGTGCTCTACAAAACCCTTATCCTGCCAGTTCTGCTTTATGACGCCGAGTGCTGGACGATAAGCGAGAAGGGAGAGCTGATACTGGGCTCCTTCGAAAGAAAAATACTTCGGCGGATTTTTGGTCTTGTGTGCGAGGAGGGCGAATGGACGAGAAGATATAACCGCGAACTCTATGAGCTGTACGAAGATGTGGATGTAGTCCAAAAAGCTCGGCCACATCGAGCGAATGGACAATAATGCTCCAGCTAAGAGGATCTTTGAATCCCAGCCCCCAGGTTCTAGAAAACACGTCGACTACATTGGCTCGGCCACATCGAGCGAATGGACAATAATGCTCCAGCTAAGAGGATCTTTGAATCCCAGCCCCCAGGTTCTAGAAGACAAGGAAGAAACCTCCGTTTCGAAGACCAAGCCATCGCGGATGCCAGAGCGTTTGGTCTGGACAACTGGAAGCAGCGTGCTCGGGATCGTAGAGGATGGAAGGCTTCAGTGTCTCAGGCAGAGACTTCACGGGTCGGGAGCCCGATAAGTAAGTTTGTAAGTGATAATGAATAGAAACAGAACGTAAAAACTAGAATCAACATAGTAAAAATACGCAAATGTTAAAGTTTGTGGATTATTGAATTAAATTATAATTTCATTGTGGAAAATAAGAGAATACCTACACAAAAAGCAATACTATGAGGCTTAAAAAAACAAAAAGTGGATAGGAGTGAAAACAAATAAGATAAGTAGGTACATTAAAATATTAAGTACTTTGAAAGTGCACTTTTTGCTTTTTAGTTTACTCGTTAGGTACTATGGAAACGAAAGAGTCACTAACAAAGTAATTGGATGTCCTAACGGCCCACGCGCATTCTGGTCCATGGCAAAGGTAATCTGTTATAACTTTAGTTGCTCTTTTAGTTTGCTTCTAGTAAAAGAAGACGGCACGCTAGCAACAATACCTAAAGAAAAGGCAGATCTTTTCGCTAGGAGAATTCCGCCCTAAATTCTGCACAACTAGAGCCAGCAAATATCCCGAGGGTGCAATCATCGATGGCAGAATTGAAATTTCGGTCTCGAAAAATTCAACGAATCCTCAAAGAACTAGATTGCAATAGGGCAACTGCACCCGACGGAATCCTGGCTATAGTACTCAAGAGCTGTGCACCAAAAAACTTGCACCTGTACTATGTAAGCTGGCAGCATGTCGTACTCCCAAAAGACGTTTCCTTCTTGCTGGAAGACCGCTCGCATTCAAACTAGCGAGTAAAATGACTGCCACAAAACTATCGTCCAATAGCGTTACTTTTAATGCTCTCAAAAGTAATGGAAAAGGCAATAAATGTCGAAATAATCAAATATCTAGAAGGCCACCGTATTGCGACAGGCAATACGGATTTCGGATCCGTCGTTCCACTGGATACCTATAACCGACTCTGCTTATGGCCTAATTCGGTCTAAGTGAATGTTCGTGGCGTCCACTTTCTTGCCAGCTCATCTTACTTAAGCCAGCTCATCAGCTATTTCAATTACAGACACACCTCTGCGCGAGTTACAATTGTAACTCACTGCCGTAGAGTCGCTTTTATTGCCGCTTGAATGTCAATGAAAAAAGTAATATCTGCATGAAATATTACCATCATTGCGATCCTGTTTTGCATATGTTGTCACTGTCAATACTTCATCCTGGAATACGCTGCTGTAGTCAACTGCTGATTGAACTGGACAGTCCGAGACTTTCGGAGTAAAATCCCGCGCCAACGCCGACCCCGATTTGTAAAGGGTATGGGCGTATGGCCCATCTCGTCCCCTCTGAGGAAAGACGTGGTCAATGGCCTAGTAAAATCTAGCAGTGGAGTCCGTGCATACATTATTGCCCTCAGTATGACTGCGACTTTAATGGAAGAACATCGTCAAAAAGGATTTTCCAGAAATCACTTTGTATATTGAACAATAGAGATAACAAAACGATTGGTACAAACTTGTAACTAAGTTTATGAGCTTTTGAATTACATTTTAATCCGCTTAGACCCTATAAAAATACAACACGTTTTCTAAGGGCTTGTATAGAGATAAAACATCGCATCACCAACGAACTTTAAATTTACAAACATTTACTTTAATTTGTTTTATTGACATTTTTCGATGGGCAATTTTTGTTTGCATTCTATTTCGCTTTATGGGGCTGCTTTGCCCAACAACAACCACCCCAAGCGTTTATTTTATAGATGACATGGATAGAATGGTATAGCCAAGCAATTATTTATGCGATTTGGGTTAATGATAACTTAAAACAACTTTTAAATACACGAAAACTTACGACACTATCAGAGCAGTAAATTATCGTTGAAATAATAATTATTATATATAAAATGTCTCGATCAAATTACAAAGGTAATAGTTATCATTATGTCATGGGACTGGACATTTGTTCCACTTTAGAAACTCGTGTGATTACTGCCCATTAACGGACAGCATGATATATAGAATACACTACACACATACAAAATACAAAAGGTTCCATCCCTTTATTTTCACTGTGAAGCTTATAAATAAGTAAAGCAGTTCTGGGAAAACGTTCCAACTCAACTTAATTGCATATACACAGGTGCTGACTGAAAAGAGTTCAAAGTTTTCGACGACATTGCAGTAATTTGGCCCATTCACGCATTTAACATGAATAAATGGAACACTTTATTCGTCTTATAAATTTGAAAAGTAGATTTTGTTTTTGCCAGAACAATTTCAAACAACAAAATCTGCTGCCCAATCGCGCTATCCGTAAACGAACAATACATTTTCGGTTTGTTTGTAATATGTACTGATAAATTTTGTAAAATTATTGCTCGTTAACGGGCACGCTGAATCTGCCTCTGCATACCGCTTTAGTGCAGGAACCATTTTTTGTGAGAGAAACTCTAATTAGTAGATACTCATTTCTCTCAGCGGTCGGTAGTGCATTGCTGTTCCAATTCCACGTCGGGGCTGAAACCAACATCAGTCGGGTTTTAGGGAAACGCTCTAACCACTACACCATGCCAATCGCAAACTTTGGCGGGAATATACTAACTCCAATAGTAAACAGGAGAAACCTTTATTTACGATTACGCAGTCTAAATTTTGCACTGTTGAAAAATTTGGTCTACTAACCAAAGTAGAAGTGCGAATTGAAACGGCAGCCAACAGCGAAAGCCAATGTGCTCACTATTACTATACCGTGCTGAAGGTGAAGAAGATTAGAGTAGACCATAAATGCATAACACCGCGTCTCCACGAGTCTGAATCGTGTCAGAATGTTCAGTCAGACATAATGTCGGCCATATTTTAATGTCTTTGGTTGGGCAAATTGTGTTATGATATTTCATTTAAATGACCTAGACAATTTATGTCGTTTTCGATTGGTAATCCAGAGCCGTCCGGAAGCAATCCGAACCCTTCTGAAATCGTTCGATTGGCACTCAAATGACAGTTCTTCTACTGAAAACAAGAGAAATTTGCTTCTGGATTTGAATTCAGAATCGCGGAGAGTTCTTCCGGACGGTTCTGGATGACCAGCCGAAAACGACATTAGAAAATGAGATTTTAGCCGAAAATAAGAGAAGGCATATATTGTGGGTGATTTCATTTCTTCAGAAGCGACAGCTACACGATTTGGAAGCTCATTTATTGAAAGATGTTTTATGGGATAATGCATCGGATCGGGCTACAAAAATGTTTGCAGAATGTCAATAGATAAATTCGAATATCTATTTGCGCCAGTAAGAAACAAATGTTTTATTATAGGTGGATCCGTCGAAAAAATTATACTGCATCATAATACAATAGATGCGGCTGATACACTTCAGCAGATCCAACACCTGACTTCTTAAATTCGTCAACTCTTTTTGTCCCTTCCGAAGCCTTTAGCGATTTCTTCCAAGACTTTTTTTTATATCCACACGTTTGTATGATTTATGACTTCTGTAATTTCAGAGCTGTTCGCTGTTATCAAAACAAATGAATTTTTGGTGTCAAACGTTAGTTGATATGATTTTCAGTCCCGGTTAGACAAAGATCGGGTTAACTGGAGAGGAATGTTGGTTGAGACACTGGTTCATCCTTTCAAATTTCAGTCAGAGTTTCTGTCTGCAAAGAAGGCAAGAAATTAAGTCAAACTAAAATGTTCAGATATATGACTTGTCGACAAAATCGCGGTCTACACCAGACATATACTTGAGCCTTGACAGAAATTATGCCTCGTGAAGACTGGGTGTAACGGTTAAAAATGATATGATACTATGCAGAGGCAATCCCTTCAAGGCAGAGCAAGTAAAAAGCTGAAATTTACAAATGAAACCAATGCCCATCTTCTATATAGCAAATTTTGTTGTAGTTGCAGCAAAGGCTCAGTAAGTAATAGTGGTCAACTGTGTGAGGGGTCTTATGTTCGATCCCCGGAAAAACACATGTTAAGGTCTTTTCCACTGCGCCACCCCTCTCAAACGTCTGACAAACTTCCGAGATTATAACTGTCCTGAGGAGAAGCTAGTCTAGTGTTACTACATACGCCACCTATTTAATTATTTCTTAAATTTAGTTGGAAACTGAACCGAGAAGACCCCTACTGCCACACACACACATGTGAGAAAGCTTTATTTCCGATATGGGATCAACAGCCTAGAGAAGTACAATCCTTTACATCGGTAGTCAGGCCCATTTTGCTCTTCGAACGCGTGGTCTAGTTGCTATGTATGTAAAAACCAAAACCTATAACTTTCCAAACGGTAATCCATTTTGCAGCCACATCTAAATTTGGTTCGAACACCTTCGTAATCAACTGATAAGAACCTAACGTACATATGCTTACACAAACACGGTGGCCTGACTTTCATACGAAAAAGATTACAAATCCGTTTGCAATCCCATTCTACCATTGATAACGACATTTTTATGTCTCACCTAAAATGTATGTCTGTTTTTGCCGCATTATGCTAATGTTTGCCTCTTGACGTCATCCATAAAACAAGATTCAAAATAAACTGGACTTTGATTCTTATCGCTTTCTAAAATAAAACGTCTCATGTGTTGAATCTTGAATGTAACCTTTGTCATAGAAACAGATGAAATTTGAAAGAAAAAATCAGAACAAATTTTTTGCGAATATCAATTATGAATGCGAGCTGTAAATTCTCCAGCAATACAATTTACCGGCTTAACGAAATCTATAATGTATCATCATCATTTCAGTTGTGAGACGTCAGACCATTATGAATCTGAGAGCTCCAGAATTAGTTGCGTGTCCATTAATACAATAAAACAATTTTCTTTCATCACTCTATATCTCTCTTTCGGTCTTTTAGAAATTTTAATTATTTTCAACTAGTATTTGAAAGTGACGGAGTGTGAGTTTAGAGGTCAATGGGTTAATATGCTGATTGAATAATCGAACAATCCATTAAATATGCGATTGAATGATTCAATTCACAACTACTTTCCACACTCATGCCTACCTACCCAAGCAGATCACCTGTGCACATCGTAATTATGGCATGATTATGAATATTTATATACGTATACGTTTCAGCTGAATTGCCGCCGGATGAATGCCGTTGACTTCAAGTGAGTCATTTGGCTGAAAATGAGTATGGTACGAGTAAATGGTACATCAGCCAGCACTCGACTAAGTACAAGTAGTAGAGAAATGTAAGAAATTATAAAACTAGTTCGCCTAAGTAGGGGAGAAATACAGACATATTATGAATATGTGTCAAGACAAGATACACTTCAAGTGCTTTTCCTGCGTGTGAACGTAATGCATGAATCACTTGGAAATGCTATTAGTCTGTTTATGCGACTTTGCGGAATCGTAAAAATTAACAACTAAAACTGTATCTATGTCTATTGTCGTCAACAGTTCGGCGACATTGAATAAGCTCAATGTTTCTTTAAGAATAATAGCCAAGAATAAGAATGAAAAGAAAGAAGCAAGATTTTTAAACTTGCTGTTTTGACTAGTGCTGATAACATATTCGGTGTTTATTTCAACCCGGATTTAAATGAAAGATGAGTCAAATCCACGTAGAATCTGTAGAAATAAAAAGAGAATATGTACTGCCATAGATGGCCACTAGAAATGTATATAGATCGGTCTAAAACAGATGATTAAAACAGTATTTTCGACTACCTAACTCGTTTTTTCGAGCGAAAGTTATGGCTATTCACGATGAATTGGTGAAGGTGAGATCGCTGAATTAGTCAACTACTGTTGTTAGTATGTACATATGTATATAACTGTTTAGCCATAGAAATACACCAGGCAACTGTATAAAGCAGACAAACTAGACAGGTAAAGCACCAAAGACGAGCTTTTAGCTTTGGTAAGAATGTAAGCTTCCATAACAATAGAAACTGAAAGTAACAAAATATCCTAACTGGCGCTGCAACAGACTAATGAAAAATAGTGTGATCTTGTCAGTTGCAACCATGCGGGACATGGCCACGACTTAGGCCGTTTGCTGATACGACCCATAGAGATTTTCATTCCGTGACAGTTTATGCCTTACAAAAAGTAGCCTATAAGCATTTAAGTAGAACTTAAGAGCATACAAAATGTGGTCTTATTGGACCTTTTGTTTGTGTACTTACAGACCATTGTGTACTAGAAAGATAGGTCGCGAGGCAGGCAAAAAGAGGAAAAATAGGAGGAGGAGGTTGTGGAGATGCTGCTTCCCTTACTATGCAACTACCCAGCACCGCTTTTGTGTGGTGACGATGGACCTCTAAGTGAATTATTCTGAATTTCTCGAGTCTTAGCCACCTAAGCCACGATGGAACGAAGGCATAGCATGTAGCTTCAAACAGCATTAAGCTTGCATTACAGATATCCAACCAACTAAGCGGTGTACTCAGACCAATCCGGGTCCAAGTGGAAACCCCTTTTTTTGCTGTAGTAAGCTGATATAATTCGTTTCTCTTTATGGTCGGTTGCTGGGGGACCAAATTAAAAACTAGTTCGATATGGGGGATTTCCAAACCGGAGACAAAGACAGAGCTGCTACATAAATCGAGTATAACTCCAAACAGCTGGAAAAGCGAAAAGTAATCAGTTGTCGTTTCCAAAAAGAAAGAAGGCACAGATCAAAAACAGACCAACGAAATCAAGGAGTGGAATTCAAAAATTCTTCAAAGTGTGAAGATGAAAGCCAAATACACTAAGCAGCACAGTCACCAAAACAGACGGACCCAGATTCTAGAAAATCGATTTGAAGCGTGTATTGAAAAACGGTATTGGGTACCCTTGGAAACGAGGTAGATATTCGACATATCCCTTCCTATCGTATCAGATAAAGCCTTGGGTGGTTGGTTGCTTAAGTACTCCTCTATAAGGTACATTTAGACGAACATACCGTTACCGTGTTACCGTTTTACCCTTTGTGGTCTATCTTAGGCAATATTTGTGTAGCATATAGTTATAGTTAGAAGCGGGATTCAAGCGCTTTCCGGACGTTGATGCGAGTTTGGTGTTCTAGAAAACCAGTTGCCCTTTAGTATAAAATACACAGATTGTCAGCATTCTTTAAATTAACCATTTGTTTAAGATTATGTAAGTGACCAACTTGTTTTCAATTTTTGTAAAGCATACAACAAAATTTGACGGCAGGCAGTCGAAATGCTAAGTACAACACTGGGCTAATTTATGAATGAATTACATAAGCTTTATTTACATAGCCAAAATCACGTGTATTTTCAGTCGTCAAGTTCAAAGATTCGAACACATACTCACCATACTCAGAGTCGCAGCACATTCATTTAATCGCTGAATATACTCGAAAGAATACAAATAACAAAATGGCAAATTACCCTTCCGCGCCGTCAACTAGACAGACGACGGAAAGAAAATCGCCCAATTAAAAATAGATAACAAGAGTGAATGAATAAATTCAATTTGTGAGACCTATGCGTTTCTTTGGCATTCTTACGTTTTCTTTATGGATCAGCAAATACCCGTCCACTAGCCGTTTCGTCATTGAGCTTTGCTTTATAGTCAACCTTGCTATACAATAGTGAAATGAAATACGATGTGCAAATGTGCAACACACATGAACTATAGAACTAGTGTGACTTTTGCATAACTGCAGAGCGTTATATGTATTTGAATGCGAAGCTTGCCCTGAGGGGATAAAACGTGCATAAGTCAATTATTCAAGTCAATAGTATCTGTTTAAATATATGTCCCATGGGAAAGTCGGAGCACTCTACATTGCCTTTTGAAATTCAATTAAAGCCGGCCGATAAAAGAGTGCAGCGCGTGCAAATCAATAATTATTCGCCTTTCAGTAAATAATTGAATTTAAGAACGGTACAGAGGTTTGAATTAAAAATAGATCGGCTGTAGATAACAGTACTTGGGAACCGGTGAGATAATATTTTCAACTCAGACGTCTGTTGTTGTTGAGATGGTGTTGCCAACAAATAGAATTAAAAGAGCTACAGAGGTTTACTATATGACAATGACAATAGCAGACAATATTGCATAGAATATTTTACTTTACTATCAAGAGCTGACCTGGAACAGAACAGAATAATAAATCTCCAGAAGACTGAACGAACCAAAGGGGCTTTAACCGACTTGCCCTGCGAAACAGTTAACTTAAGGTAACTAAACCACCAACTCTTTGAAAAATAGCTGTTTTCCAGTCAGCACCAGTTTTTGATTGCAAAATCATAAGATTCGGTTCATATGTACGTATCGAGTAAAGAGTTCGTTTAGATCAGATGTGGTTATCGTCTACTTATTAGATTAGCTTACCCACCACTTCGGGCGGAAATTTTGTCAGACGTTCGCACCTTTCGCGCAGTGGAAAAAACCTTAAGATTTAATTTGTGCTTTTCCGGGGATCGAACCTGGGACCCTTCGCACAGTAGTTCAGCACATTAACCACTGAAATAACAAAAGGAAATTCTGACTGCTTTATGGTTGTCAATGAGTCAGTCTCAGTATTACATACGAAAATACAAGCACCATTGACCAGCTTCCAACATCACTTAAAAACTACATACTTCTCTTCTCTTGAGAAACATTGCTTTGGATAGAAAGACTCTTTATCAATACAACAGAACATCAGTTAGATTGTGCACTGTGCAGTCCAAGAATAAGTAAATTTGTAAAGATTCTGTTAAGATGCGTCCTCTGAAAGGAGAAAACATCGCAGGTGGCTAGGTGTAGCATTCAGAATTGTCTTAAATGAACGACAGTAAAACGAATTGATAGTCTACAAATGAAGAAAAACATTAGCATGGTATCGTTGCTGTAGTGGTGATACAAGGAATGATTGCTATAGTTGTGATCAAGCTGATTCTGATATCCATCATCTCAACATCAACACCAATTCATAAACATGCGCCCTTAGCTTAAATGCCACTAGTCGAGCGATATTCGTAAAAGTGGCTATTAACATTATTAGTACATACTAAAATTGGAATCAGGTAAGCATGGAATATATTTGATGTAGACCCGAATTCTATTTAAACAGCAAAACTAGTTAAGAAAGTCAATATGACTATTGGATATAGATTTTTTTTGCACTTCCACAATAACTACATAGGTACTATCGCAGAGTTATCTAGTTTTTGGACAAACTGATTGAATGGGAATGAACACTCAATCAGATAAAAATTGGAAAGGACAAGTTGATAGCTTTGAAGAAAATCAATGATTTTCAAGCAATCGAAACAATTTCCTTGATTCTTTTAAAAATTGCTAGGTAGGTACTGCTAGTTATCTTCACAACAGCCCATCACCCTGGCAATACTCGGTGGCAGCAGCTGAGTAGTGAGCTGTAGAGACGACCACGACAGTAATGCTATGCACCTTCCGAAGTATAACGAAAACTAACCTCAAAATATTAAAATTAACGAAAGTGATGCGATTATAGTCGGAGCAGGCGCTCTTATAGCAATATATCAATAATACGAACAAAATGTCAATACTTACGATACTAGAATTAGTGTTGTTACTATATTAACGATTAATCCAATTATTGTTATTAGATTTGGCGCCAGCCATAGGGGAGTTTTTGACACCAACCAATTCCACCAAGGTTGCAGCAACGGATCGAGAAGACTGGCACTTGAACAAGAATATTTGTGCTCCGACAGCTTTTTCAATTGCTGCGAACTAAGGATTCGGGATTTGTAAGTGAATATCATATTTGAATTCATTTAATTTGAACGCGCGATCGACTTAGCACAAAAATTACAATCGAACCGACAACTAGTAGGTTTTGGAATTACGGAGACACATTTAATTTTCCCGATTGTAGGCTTTTGCTGCAGTTTTTTTAATTGATTTTGCTAAATTCGGTTCGAACGAGAAATCACTTCTGTCACTATTTTTTCTTGCGTGGTGTACAACTGCAAAAGCGCTGTCACCTGTGCTCTTTTTTCGTTCTCAAGTGTGGAAGAAAATTGAAATGCTGCTAAAATCAAAAACCTTTGCGAATGAGCGAGTTGGAAATAGTGTCGAGCTGACATGACGTGTTTTTTTTCTTCCAATTGGAAGTAGGTTATGTTGTCTCATTTTATTGTAGTTGTTGGAGCTGTCAGATAGGGGGATGTTCGTGAAGATAAAAAGAGATAGTTGGATAGAATGCAGTTAAAG
The DNA here is from genome assembly GCA_955612985.1 of Cheilosia scutellata. NCBI lineage: Eukaryota > Metazoa > Arthropoda > Insecta > Diptera > Syrphidae > Cheilosia > Cheilosia scutellata. The sequence continues at coordinate 80,997,283 of OY015311.1, forward strand.
CATTGCCATTATAATAGAATGAACTTGGTAAGACAAATGAATGCATTCAGTAAGAAGTTGCGGCATTTTTTTTAAATAGCTCATTAACAAAGTTTCTTTTTTTTTAAATTATAAAGGATGATTGAATAAAATACATATATACATAGGTCCATTCACTTACTATTGAGCACTGCAAATATATCAAAACTAGAGGTATTGCGGACAATATATTCAAATATGTATACGTAAATCTACTTCAAGCTTACGTTACCCTGTCTACCTAAGAACTCGAAATATATAATTTAAAAATATTCACATGTTTAGGCCGCTTCCTGATTCGGTACCTGTTTTTCGTACTGATACCAATTTTTTGTCATATTATTTCATTTTCATGAGAGTAAAAATGTATTTTGTGCCATCATGCCGCATATTTAATACACTATAATTAAATAAACAATATTTGACTGCTGCAGTTTCACTTTTATTTTGACAGCTCGTTATTTTTTTCAATCTAGCAGTTCATTTTGCGCTAGATTGAAAAATTTCCCAGAAAAGGATATCTCACAAAATTTTTCACGCAATTACAACAACTATATAGAGTCTCGAAAGTGTCAAGTAGTGTGTAGTTTTTGTAATTGCGTGTTAAAGATTCTACTTTACTGTTATATCCGACTGACATTTAGTGTGTCCTATCTATAGGCCTGTTTTATTGCACATCTATAGGTCTGTTTTTTCCACTCCTATCTCAGTGAAGTAAAGTAAAGTAGGATTTTTAACACGCAAATTACAACAACTATACAGAGTCTCGAAAGTGTCAAACAGTTCGTAGTTGTTGTAATTGCGTGTTAAAAATCTTACTTTACTTTACTTCACTGAGATAGGTGTGGAAAAAACAGAACTTATCTTAAGTGAAGTAAAGTAAAGTAGAATCTTCAGCACGTAATTACACGACTACATAGAGTCTCGAAAGTGTCAAGCGTTACTTTACTTCACTGAGATAGATGTGCAATAAAACAGGCCTTGAAACTAAGAATTTGGCGTGCGGAATGTAATGTAGATGGGAGATAAAATTTAACGCGAAGGTACTGGGCAGTGTTTGTATTCTGTCCATAGCCTAAGAGTATGCTATGTCAATTGAGAGCGAACTTCTTTGAACGCCATGTTGTCTTCACAGCTTAGAGTATGCTTGGTTAAGCATTAATAACACAGCCCATAGACGAAGGTATGCAATACATTATGTTCATAAAGTTTCAGTATTGCCATTTACATTCCCTCCGAAGCCCTCAGGGTAGCATGCATTAAAGATTATGTAAAATAATCTTAAATTAGAGGCATTAGGGTCCAAACGACTTTAACTTATCTCAAACTTTAAATGCGGTATCCGCCCCGATTTAAGGAGATAGGGAATTGTCGGAATCATCTTCCATCCGTCAGTCGAAGAATTGGGCACCGATGTGGAACTTTTAATTATGGAAGTTAAAGAATATTGCGATTTATGACTTGATTTGGCGGGTTTAAAGGTATAGCACCAGACTCGCCCTGATTCGGATTCCTTTAGTGTCAAGTGGCGTTTGTCGTATACGACTCATGTGTCGTATCGTTGTAAAAACGATACATATTTAGATTATTTTCGAACTTTTTTAATGATTTTGCTTCTTTTTCTAACACTGTAATTTCAAATCGTTTGTCTCAAAAAAGTTACAAACATTGACAACCGAAATGAAATATCAGGCGTTTACGACGAACGCAGACGGGAATAGGGATGACTATTTTTGATGCATAATAATACATATACCCAAGAGTCAACACACAGTCATCCGTAGCTTCTTTATTACTGCGCAATCGACACGTAGATATAAAATTCATGAAAAAAATGAACTTAACTGGAACTTTCTTCGCGAAATGCAATTGACAATACATAAGTAATTTTCAGATTTCTTATGCGATGTACAATAAAAAAAAATATTTGTATACCCTCCACGGGAAGTATATTCACTTTCTCATTACATTTGTAACGCCAAGAGGAGTCACCGGAGACTCCATAAAGTATATACAAATACAATATACGTACTATATATTATAAATCAGGATTAAATTCTAAATCGATTTAGTCATGTCCGTTTGTCCGTTGAAAACACGATTTCGTCCATACGAGTCGACCTAGGCAAATTACATTCTGTGAGAAGACTTCTTTTACCGTGTCGTCAGGTTGGTATTGAAAATGGGCCATGCCATACCTCCCATACAAAATCAATTTGTACTTACATACTAACTCACATGCCTAACATTTTGCATGACTTGTATGTGGATGGCATCAAAGAATCGGCCATGCCGATGATAACACTTTTATTTGCTTTTTTTTTTTTGTTCGCTGTAGTTGCTGTTTTAATCTGTTTACTTAGGCTTCTGTTATAGCTATCCGGAAAATGCATCCGTAAAAAAATTGTTTCACTTTTTTGGAGCACTTAAACTTAATCGTTGAACTCAATCTTGGTCTTAAAATGTTGCTTTTGAATTATAAAACTAATTCGTCAAAAAAAATTAAGCAATTGATCTTTAAATTTTCTAAAAAAAGAATTTCTTTATTTTTCCGTACGAAAAACTTTTTCTGTTCAACTTCTCAACCAGTTTCACGAAGTATTCCACTGAATTCCTATGCTATGGCTAAATGTGTTCTGTTTTGTGTTTTTACGGATGGATTTTACTGATGGCTATAACTTACCTTACCAAATGAATCGACACGTCCACGGTTTCAATGTTCCCAATTACAGAACCACTACTTTTCCACTTTAAAATAAAACACATTCAAGTTGTAAATTAATAAATTCATATATAATTTTTCCCGTTTTTTTGTTTTTTCATTTAAATTTTTATAAATCTTTTACACTCTTATTTTGAAAGCGAGTAGTACACGTATTTCTTCGTCTAAATGTAATTTTCAAGCTTATTCCTCCCAAGCATTGTTGTTCATTTGTTTTCTTTTGTGTTTTTATCATTTATCTTTTTTTTTTTTTTTAATGTATATTTTGTTTTGTATATAATCACTGTCACTATAGTAATAATAATCATCGTAGTAAATTGGCAAATACACCTTCTGTTCTTTTTCTTGTATGTATGTATATAACTTAAAAATTAAAACACATTATTTAGGTTCCGTTTTTTTTGTTCAAGATTTTGTTTTTCCACTTTTAGAGAAAAGAATAATCGTATTTGCTTTTTGTTTTGTTTACTTTTAGTTCTTTAATCATATATATTTTTCATGTAATAATAATTATAATAATAAAATACATTAAGTTAATATCAAAAGAAAAATATAAATCAAAATACAATTAAAAAATATATATTACTAAATACATATATGCTCAAACGCAAAAAATATTTTAGTTTTAACTTTTTTTCTAATTTTTGTTCAGTTTGTCGTTCTTATGGATCATTTTCGAATTTTTTTTTTAATACATATTTAGAATTAGAATAGTATTTTTGTTTTGTCAATCTTAATGTAAATAGTTTTTTTTTTAAATATATATATATTTTATTAATGGCAATTTAATATTTTATTAAAAGTTTTTATTTTTGTTATCAAAAATGTTCAAATAAAATCGGGAAGACGCGCGAATTAAAAAAAAAACGACAACACTTATTTATCAAAGCTTTTAATTTGTAATGGCAAATTATGTTTATTTAGTTTTTGTTTATCAATTACAAAATTAATGGTTGGAGGTTTGTTTTTTGTTTTTATATGCATTGCTGTAAAAGAGAAGTGAATATGGAGGTTTATGATTGGAAACCGGATGTTTGCTGTATTCAGATACTGCAACGAACTTGTATTGTTATAGTTGTTACTATTTCTAGAGTTTTTAGGGGGTCGATTCTGTTCCGATTAGAATGTTCACGTAAAAATGAAATTCATTTGAAAATTCTCAAACATTCGCATTGAAAATGGAATTTATCGAAGGAAATAAAAAAGAAGCAATGGTTACCTCGGACACGAAAGTATGTTCTTCTGATTCACGTGACCTGTATTTAAATTAACATTTATGGAATTAACCAGCCGACAAACCTAATCGATCAATTCCTTCTTGAGTACCTACGTACTTGAAAACTGTGACAACAAATTATTGACAGTTCACTGTGCTTTACTTTTAATTTGCAATGACAGCTCGTGTTTTGTTCTCATTTTTCTCAATCTGTGCCCGTTTTTCTGTTATCATACGTACACATATAATCATTAACATATTCAACATGGGTACTGAAAGAAGAAATCAACTTAGCTCAAACTTCAAGCGATTCTTCATAAAAACGAAAATACTAACTCGCCAAATATGATATAAATGGGTCATAGTGATTTTGGTAACTGGCGCCCAAAGTGAGTCACTAAAATCGGAACAAACTTTGTATCAATTGTCACTGTCACTAAAGGCAAATCTTGCCCTGATTAACTCAGATGACGACGTGGAGAGTGGACTAGATTATGTACTATAAACTTTAAAATATCTTTGTAAATGTTTTCAAAAGTTACAGTATAAAGTATAAATTGATTTATCTTTAAGAACAATGCAAAAATTATTAAATTATGGTGTTCAGCAATTTTGCTCTTTACATTAAAAACATTTTACCGGAACAAAGAAAGATACACAGAAGAAGATATAGAAACAAGGAATATACTCGCAGCATACTTATTGAATATTATTTTATATACGTAATTCTTTTTGTTTTCTTGTATAATATTATGTATAAGTTATACGTATTCATATTTTGTTCATATTTGTAGATCCATTAAAAAAGGCAATTTCTATTTACAAAACTAAAGAGAAAAAAAAACTAGAAAATACAATTTGTAAAAGCAAGAAATTATATAAAAAAATCATTCATTAGTTTTTCTTTTCCACATTCAAGTTAGTCACAAAGATTTTCTTTTTTTTATATATGTATATAAAAGATACATTTTCGAATTTAGACAGAGAGATAATGACAGACGGGTTTAGAGAGCAAAGTTTTGTACATGAGAATGAGAACCTCATGGTTTATTGTTTTAGCACCTTTCAAATGTTGATTTCCTTTTGTTGCTTTTTTTATGTTTGTTTGCATTTTTTTCATGGTATGTTTTTGTTTTCCTTATGTTTTTTTTTTGTATCATTGTTCGACTTAACTTGATATGCGTTTCAATGTTTCTTTAAATTTTTTTGGTTATTTTATTACCGTCAAATATATAACTTTTTCAGAGAGTTAGTTGAAAACAGAAAAATTTTGTGCAATTAATTGATTTTTTTTTTGTATGTATGTTCTACAGTGGTTGGCTAGTGAATAATAATGATGATACAGAAAAGCAAACAAAATGTGCCCATAAATTAGAGATAATACGACTTATAGTAGGTTGCCTAAGATGTATGTATGCGGATAGTCTGTGACGGGTATGTTTTGATTATAATGCTATAAAAGAAGGTTACTGTGAAACGAATTGAAAAACGTTGATGAATTTCTTTGCGTCCCAGAAGAAGAAGAAAAGAAAAGCAAGACCAACTAAGTACTTTTTCGAAGCAATTGTTTGATTTCATGTTTTGTTTTACAGAGTGGTCTTAAACTCAAAAAAATGGACAATTTGGGAAAAAGAAATCAGGAAAATGATGACGGAATTTGTTTTTATTGCGCATAAAATCGACTAAATTTCATGTTACAGCTTCTTTAAAGATAAAAATAAATAGTTGGCGCAACGGCCGTGTATATAGGCGTAGCTTCTCACAACCATTCGTTTGTGTGAGTTTTTTTATTTGTGGGACGAATGGAAGGGACCTAAAATTTGTATGCTAAGTCCGAACGGCTGAATTGAGAAGCTTTTTGAGAACAGTTATACTCTCGGATGTTTGTCAGACGTTCGCGAGAGGTGGCGCTGTGGAAAAAACTTTAAGATGTAATTTATGTTTTTCCGGGGTTCGAGCCTGGGACCCCTCGCACAGTAGTCCAGCACACTAACCAAATAAATTTAAATAATGCGACGCAATCACCGCTTGGAAGTTTCAGTTTCAGTCCAAAGAGAGTCTAGTCAAGAGTTTGCCGGCACAGTTTCAAGCAGGTGGACTATAATAATAATGTTTTTGACATTACATTGAATTCTTCCGTTTCGACAAGAACGTAAATTTCATAGCTTGCCATCTGTCGCGTCGTTTAGAAAGAAATAATGATAGTAGTATACGCCATAAAATGTAGGATTTGTATTTCATAGCTTACTATTTCCATAGCCGTCGCAAGAAAACACAAACGTCAGACTAAAAACTACAGCCAATAGAATACTATGTACTATAAAGAATAGGCACTATCAGCCCTATCGAGGTATCCGATCGGAACGGAATTTTTTCCGCTACGCATACTCCGTCGGAGACTGAAATTACATTCGATTTATCAATACTTCACTACAAATCGTAGTAAACAAATTCCGCAACCAATTCCTGTCGGAGCATATCGGAAGAAAATTCGTACGAAGCTGCCAAAAATATCGGTAAAACGCACTTGATCGCACTGAAATGCCAGTGTGCCTTGCATATTTGTCGAAAAGAAGTTCCGAAAAGCTGTTCGGAAGAATACCTCGAAACAAAAATCCTCCGATTCGTATTCGTATGAAATCGGAGAATTTTCCGTTCCGACGGATACCTCGATAGGGCAGTATATCTCTGGTCTCTCTCTCCACACGCAATTTTCATAGTATGCTATATGACATTCTATGAAATATTATTCGTGGAGACACCGGGTTACATATTACAGGCAAACGAAATATAACAGACTTTCCGGATTTGCTTAAAATATCAGAGAATTTTACAAATTGTATAAGACAACGTCAACTGTATAAACAACATTTTAATATCTGCGTAGATACATTTTGACTTCATGTTTGGTGTGCAGTTTCATTGCCGGATCTTTTTTTTTTTGAAGAGTCACAGTGATACTCTGTAGAAGAACGTTATTTAAATGTGCTTAAATATTTAAGCATTTTCCATAGCAATGTCAAAAACGAAACTCTATTTAGTGAAACTTTTCATATCTCCAGGAACGCAATGGCGGTTTTGTCTACCCTCTTGCAATTATTATTTGTTGAAGCCAGATGTATTTTGTCTTGTAAATAGAAAGGGCCTACAGTTTTGCTCTATCATTGATGTTGAAATACCAAAAAACAATACTCAAAGTTTCATCCGTAATGCTAAATCCTTATTTTGCAATCACGTTTTTGTTGCCTTATTAGGTAATTCGGCCCCAGTTCATCTAATGAAGTCTCACGTTCACGCGCCATTATAATGAATCGGACCAAAAATGCGGACCCCTTGTCCTCATTTGTGTTGGGTCTTGGCCACGTATTAGATATATATTTACAATATTTCATATTTCTCGTATGTTCTTCCGAACAAACAGCAAAAATACACGAGTTGAAAGTATGTAATAAACTCATCTAAATTGACTTTTAAGACTGTTGACAGCAATCTGACATCCATCAAACCACTGGAGCACGCTCCTAAATGAATATATCACGAACTTCGTTACATTTAATTTGGAAATAGAAGCAAAGTGTTCTTTTGTATTTTTGTTCAAACTACCTGCTACCGAAGTTTTCTATATGAGTGCGACACCGATGACATGATAAATGTGTTATAACTAACAGGCAAAAAAACTGTGCTTGAAAAATGATGAATAATAAAAAAATAATGTGAAAAGAAATTGTCATTTTACCATTTGCTTCTCATTATATGTAATAACAGAAATATGTACATATGTGTGTCCAAGGAGCACTTGTTCTAAATGAAGCAAGTCCATTCCAATACTGACAAGTTTAACAATATAAAGCTGTAACGCATGTATTATCTTTTACCACTAGAATTACCATCGTAAATTTCCATATTCCCAATTCATTCATCCAGATGAACTCGCTTGTGAAACAAATTTTCTTCAAGGGAACTTGGAGCGGACTGCCTAATTTGCTGAACACTAGTCCTGGGTTGATAAGATTTCAAATGAAGAAGTACTACGAAGCATAAGAATAAAAACAGAGCTTATGTACCAGGAATAAACCCCATTCCCAAAAGCTCGATGGATCGTTTTTTATTGCCCCAGTAAAAAGGAAACTTTAATACCTCGGACAGATATGAAGAAATGAGAAATATAAACTTCTGCTGCTTATTCTGCAAGGGAAGATAGAAGGAAGATTAGCGGTTGGAAGCCAAGGGCTGACATTGCTGCCAAAAATGAACACACTATAAAAATAATGATTTTTAACCTTCGAAACGAAGAAGAAGTCAAAAGAAATTTTTAGGGCTTAAATGTGAAAGCAATTTTATGGAACAAGCCAGGTAGATTTTGAGTAGAAAGAAGAAATATGGATGGCACAAAAAATGCACTTTCAGAAATAAGACTCACATGGGTATGAAGGTTCGATTCCGCACCATTGGCCTTTCGATGCAAATCTTTATTGGGTTGCGACTTTACTATAGCACTTGTCTTGTCCTCTACTTGCAAAATGTCATTCTTTCTATCATTCGCATGATCGTTTGTTCATACTCTTCGGCAACAATTTTCGCCTACGGAAACATACTATGTATGTAGTTTGTCAGCTAACATATTAGTCCTACCAAAAGTTCCACTTTGAGCGCCTTTTATAAAAGACTCGATATAGCAGTTTAAAATTTTCTAAATGTTTTGCAAGCATCTATACAAGAAGGAAGTGGATTATTTGAATTCCATAGCAATATAAGGAAATAATATCAAACAGACACCATAAATACATAAACCTTGGGCATGTTATTCTTAAAAAATAAACAATTTTATTTATATAATTATGTATGTATGTTATATTAGAGAAACTCCTATTTAAAAGCACATAAAATTGTATAAGCTATTTCATTTTCATATAATGCTTATTCACTTTCATTAATTATTGGTGTTGTATTCTTATAGTGTTTTTCATTGTAGTAAATATATATTTATATATATAGTTTTAGTTCTCGCTTAAACTAGATTTTAAATCTTATAAGTTCTGTGTTTTTTTTCTTTTGTTTTTAATACGTAAACTTTTTTTTTGTGTAGATTATGAGTTTTATGAAATTAGAAAAATGGTTACCAAAAATATATATAAACTAATAACTACAGTGCAATGAAAATTATCATGTTTTTCTGCAGATATTCAAATTGATTTCGACATAAACACAAATATTAATAAATAACTTTGTGAATTTATAAACGATTGGCTGTTATTCCCACTCTTACAAAAGGAAATCTATTTAATAGATTATTAATATTTTTTTACTTTTACAATTTTTTTTTTTAATAAAGAATATAATATATTTATATAAAAAACTGTTTTCTTCTGCGTTTTATATTCGTACGATTCATATATTCAACGTCGACTATTATTTTGCTTTTTTTCCTTATTTATAAATTTGAATACAAAAAAAAGTTTCATTTCTCCTTGTATATTGCTGTTTTGTTTCTTTTGTATATACTATATATATTTAGAATAAAAAATAAATAATAATAAAGTGTTTCGTGTGCGAAAAAAATGCTATAAAATATTCATCCTTAGGAAGAAGAAAAAGAGAGAAACAAAAAACATAGAACGAAAGAAATACAAGAGCTAAAACAGACAGGACAACAACATTAAAACAAATAAAAAAAAACTCCTTTCAACTACTTATTAAACTTAATTCCTAGTGTTTCCGTGTGTTTTCTGAAAGAAAAATGTAATATGCAGTCCATAAAAAAAAGTAAGAAACAGTGACAATAGAAAACAATGTCATTTCTGTATTGCTTCTGTTGTGGGATTTACGCTGATTCGATATCCTGGTGTGTTGATAAATAATGTGTGTGTGGTTTGTCGGCTAAAAGTGGTAGTGGTGGTGGTTGGTGCGCTGTTATCAATTGTGACTGTGAAGAATCCTATTATGAATGGTATGGCGTTACATATGTTGCTGGGAAAATTCCTTTCCTGTTGCCAATTTCACCGTTCCACCAGTTGTCATCGGAACGATCCGTGACTGTGATGACATCGCCGCGTCTAAAATCTAATTCACCAGATTCTTGTGGCACAAAGTCATACAATGCTTGGACGAGCATCTATAAAAAAAACAACAAACACACAGATATTCATGAAAATTGAAAATTGTATTTCGCGTGGGTGGAAATGTTTTTATGCAAAATAATTATATGGCGAATAGTTTACTTAAACATGTGGCTCTTGGCGTAAACAAATAATGGGAATGAGTATGATTTCATCATAAAATGCGAACAGCTGCGATAGGAATTTGGTAATTGCATGTTAATGTTAGGTTTTTTCTATAGTTTGTATTTTTGTGGGAGTTTTAGTAAATTGTGTTCAAATGAGAACACTAAATCTGTAAGCTTAGAGTTGGTTTCTTAAAACATTACACTTTTTTGTAAACTGATTAGGGATGGATGCCACATTTGGATTAAGTCTGCCTACCAACATTCAATTTAGCATAGAATTGTGCTCAGTTGCAAAGTCTATCATTGACAAAATTATTGGGAATGAAGTGCAACAAAATATTGGCACAACAGAAGAGTTAATGTTTCATATCTGGAAACATCCATTCGGTTCCTCGTTTAAACTGAACGTCCATTCGTGTAAATGTACACGCGAAAGCAAAGAAAGGGAAGAATAGTGCAATGGCGAGGGGCTGAAGAAAAAAAGTATAGACGTGCTTGCGGACAATCCGAAGAAGATTTGATTAGACGGCCATAAATGGAACAAAATGGGCCTATAACTTAAAGGGGCGTCTTATTATCTATTGCAAAAATACTAAAATAATGCATACGGCTGTCTCAGCACATTAGTTAAATCACCAACATCAGGTAAGTGCTTAAGTGATACTAAGTGGAGAGAACCGTTTTGGCCGAAGCAGCCACCCAGCGAAATACTCAAAATATCTAGCCCAACGTCTATGGAAAAGATTTTTCGCCACCCTAGGCCATACACGATGATTTAAACACAAACAATCAAACGTTGGCGTTCGTTGTATACGACTCATGTTTCGTGTCGTTGTAAAAACGGTATTCAGATTTTTTTTTGACCTTTTGTTATCGATTTTATTTCTTTTCTATGTGTTCACTGTCATTTCAAATCGTTTTGTCTCAAAAAAGTTACAAGCCAACGAGACCAGGGGTGAATACTTAACTTGAACTTTGAAGAGTTTAAGGGCGCTAAACAAGTAACTCAATTGTATAGACAATGTTTCTGATGTTTAATTCGCGGTTTCCCCGAATTTACACTTGTATTTCAAATAAAACTATGCTTAAAGTCAGAATGGGAAGCGATTCTCGTTAGTTGGGCTGTACTCAGCCAATTTCTGTTGAGAAATTATTGTCGAATTTCAGTCTATGAACAATATCAACTCATAGACACAGTCACTTTTGGTAGAAATAATAGCTATTTCGAACTACACCACTAATTCATCATCAGACTTCTTTTAAGTGATTAAATAAGTGTTGACTAGTTTGAATTCTGACAGTCAATCCTTCGTATAAAATCCACATGGGAAGACATTTCTGCTTTCCCCTGTCAGGAAATGAACTTGGCAATAGACCAAGTGACTACCACTTGTGCCAAACGAGCCATCGTTCTGTCCGTTTAGAGGAGAAGATTTAAGCATGAAACTTATGAGATAGAGACATTGGCTGTATATTCAACGTCTAAAACGGCTAGTTCATGTAGAGAGCGTGTACACACGAGGAGTTATTGATTCAAATCTAAATCAATAAAAAAAGCTAAAAAAAAGTCCGTGTGCACTTGGCTGTGGATCGACCTGGCTGGAGAGCAATGTTGGATAAGGGGCTATAGCGCCATCAGGAGTAATGTAAAGATGTACAACTGGACTTTCTGTAACGATTGGAGTTTCTTTAAATTTAAGTATGTAGTAATCGTGACACAAATTAATGTCCAATGTCCAGATGAAAGGCAGTAATCCTGAATGAGGTTAGATGAGCTCGTAAATAATTCTATCTATGCGGATGACGTATTATCGAAGAACGATTTGCAAAGTATTAATGAAGAAGTATCGAAGGTTTTTTCTGCCAAAAGCAAACAAAGTTCCGATAAGTCCTTCTTTGATATTCTCATTCTTTAGACTGATATAAAATATCATTCTCGTCTAAACAGATACCATTTGCGTGAAACAAAGACCCGAAATAATGATGTCTTTTGCCAGATCGAACTACGTTTTATATGCTGACACATGTGAAACAATACTGCATTAAATGTGCACCCATTGACGTTTCCTAATCGTGGCGTCCTACTTTGCTTTTAGATGCCTAATGCCTGACCCCCTTCATATCTGTACGTAGATGCTAACGACTTTTTTACTTGTGATTTTAGCCAATTCAAACAATTACCGCCAAATATACTAATTTATTCCTTAAACAGACGTAAGAGATCGTTACTTTTGTCACAGCAACAGCACATTTGCTAGTCCATAATGCATTTCTAATATCTCTTTAATCGATCATTAACAACACAATTGCAAATAAATTTCTTGTACATTTGTCGCTCCAACTCATTAGCATATACACATAACATGCTTACTGCTTACTCGTACATACCTCTTCTGGGATCATATCTCTCAATTTAACATCTTGTGATCGTGACACCGATGCCGATCGATGGTATTCAACTAGCTCATTTAGTGAATTGAATTTAACCACCCACAGGAAGAATTTACCTTGTGCGTCGCGTAAAACTTTAAAATGTTGCACACCATCGGGACATCTAAAATGAGAGAACAAATATTACAAGGGTGTGCAATGCGCATTCCATTACTTCGGGCAACAACAAAAACAGATTAATCAAACTTACTTTACAGATAATGAAAAATCTCCGGGACTTGATTCACTAATTCGGATAAGAAAAGCGCCTTCATGTTTGTTAGACAGCAATTTCTCGGCATCTGCTCTCGTTATTCGTCCATAATACCAACTGGGAAGAGAAAGAGAAAAAAAGACGAGAAGCAAATTTAATTAAATTCGATAGAGAACGAGAGCGATTTGTTGCGCCCCTTACTCGTGATTTTTCATTTCAATATAGTTACTGGGTATTAGACCTTCTTTGCCATCAAGCTCCGCACGATACCAATTCGAGTCATCTTCCATGTTTAATATCTAAAAGAAAACAAAAACAGAAAAGTTTCAGAGTGAGATGGAACACAAGTTCAAATAAATAATAAATAGTCCTTGAATATGTAGTGTGCAAAAATAGACATCCGGATAAACAATATTTGTGCGACAGCAAATAGGAACATTTTCTTGAAGGTCTCCTCTTCTTGATGACCGATTCGTAGGTCAAAGATTTACACGTTTTATTTCGTACAAACGAAGAGGAGACATACATTTCCTCCATTCGATTTCGATGGTCGTATGTCATCGCTGTCTGTCAACAATCGCCCACCCACTGTGGGAGACAAGTTGTATTTTTTTTTGTTTCTTATTATTTTTGGAAGAAAATTCACTTTCATATGGCTTTTGCTTTGCTTCTGTTTTTTTTTTTTTTTGCGAAGGAGAAAGTAAGTGGGAGCAATCACCACAATTACACGTACGAATAACGTAATCGTAACAAAAGGATTAGATGAATTGCTATTTTATCGAATAAAGCTGTGGACTTTTGTCAATTATTGAAGTGGACTACGAATACGAGTACATTGACGTCTTCGTACGTTTGGGATGACAGCTGAATTGTCAAAGACACACAGCTGACATTAGCATTGGTCTAGGGTACATTTCTAGTTGGAAAAACAAAGTTTGTAACAGCTAGTGCAACACGCAAAATAGAACAATGTTACGTACTGATAGACATTTGCAAAGTTGAACATTTTTTCAGTTACGTATTTTGATGGTATTAACATTGAATAAGACAAGACAACGGCTAACAACCTTTTAGTGCAGTTTTATATTATAACTTGTCGTTGCTGTTCTAAAAATACGTTCTTTAGAGCAGACGCAAACACATGTAACCATAAAACACGGTCGTAAATTGCACCGTGAGGACAGCCTATTAATGACGTTTTGAAGTGACTCACAAAAAATATAATAAAAATGCATAAAACACTATACGTTTTAATGCACATTCAGGGGAAAAGAAGAGGTAGTACGAAGCTGATTCTGTGATGATGTATTCCTGGTCATATATGAGACAGGAAGAACATAGGAAAAAAGAAATAGCACGAAAAGAGATTGACAGATGCTTCCCTTGGAACAATATACGGACGTTTTACCAGATGATAACTAGAACGTGTCAGGGCAACAAATCTCGTACAGAAACGAATGAAATATGCTTGCAGTAGAATTAGGTACAGTCAGTGCCTGAGAATATGGGAAAACTATTTCTGTTGTCTATAAAAATATCCTGCGGTCAGGGATACAAGCAGCTAAATCTTTCGTCCACTAGATTAAAGCTAAGCATAACTCATATTTAAGATATGATCTGTGTAGATAGGTAGACGATGGAAAAACGTCAAAGCTCTATCAAGATCGATAAAGACCTAACAGAGACCTCTGATATAAAAAAAGGACCCTGACAGAGCGAAACACATTCGTTAGACTTCATTAATATTATTTTTGAAAGAATTTTGCGCAATTTATAAGGCAAAATACGAAGCAAGATCTTTCAGAAGTACTGGCAATCTAGTACATTCATATGTATGTATATTATATACAATACTGGTACAACATAGGAACGTAACTCCATACAAAATATGCGTGGAATTTTGTCTTATTATACCCCACATTAACACCGCAATGAAAACTGAAAACAACGAAAACTCGCCGATGCACCGAACACCAGATAGGTTTTGCTTGACGTTTCAATTACATCTAAAACTAACTATGAAATGTTTGTGTCGACTACACTTTTATTTTAGTAACTAAATTTCGCTCGTATTTAGCTACCTACTTGATAATCGTTAATTTATGGTTGAACACATAAAATAATTAACATAAGCAACGACCAAAAGCAAAATATCGGAAAATAACCATTTAGTTGTGACAGGTAGTACTGCCATTTTCAAATTCAAGAAAAAATGAATAGACTTTAAACAAATGTCTTTTAGAACTGCAATATGTATTCAAAACTTCTGTTTTCTAGTGTTTTCGCGAAAACCCAGTTTTCGGCTCGGTGTGATAGCGTACATATTATTATTTTTTTTTTTTTAAATGCTTTATCTGTTCGAATTTATTCACTATCCCCCGTATTAATATTAAATATCAAACAGCGACGAGTTGGCACTAATAAATCTGTTAAATCGTGATCAAAGTAGTGCCCAGCCAAGTTCTATACTAAAGGCACACACCCATTTTTCAGGAACTAACGCAGGCTGTTTTCGACCCCCCTCTAACTTCGGAACTAATTGTGCCAAGAACTTGTAGCATTTATCAAGCTGATTAAAAAGGTCCACCTCACCAAATACCATCTTTGTAGCATTAGTGGATGACCAAGATGTCTCAAAATTGATCGAGCCTGACCAATCGTAGAGGAAAACTCAGCATTGCTCCTTCCATCACTCGTGAATAAGACCCCGAGATATTTAAACTTCTCAACCTGTTTCAATGGGACTGCACTAACATGCAGAGTACATTGAACAGGCGTTCTGGAGACGACCATTACTTCAGATTTGTTCACGTTTACCTTCATCTCAGCTTGAACACAAACGGCTACAAACCGATCGAGAGCGCGTTGAAGTTCAGTCTGAGAGGACCAAGGATGACCAAGTCATCAGCGAAGAGCAGATGACTTATCCTCAGATCTCCCAATTCGAAACGTTCTTCGCCAAGACTGCGCCGTAACATCCAGTCCATATAAGTAATGAAAAGGAGAGGAGACGAAGTCCAACCGTGAAAGATATTGATTTAACGCCGTTTATCCGAACACAGCTTTTACAGTTTGTGTAAAGAGATGGAATTGCTCTCAAGAGAGAACCGTCAATTCCATACTCCTATAATAACTCCAGAGTTTATCTCGAGGGACTGGGTCGTATGCTTTCTCCAAATCTCCAAATTCTCCAAAGCATGCGTCAATTGGTGTTGTATACTCCCTTCTCAAGGCAATCTGAGAGTGAATAACTGGTCGGATGTGCTTCTGCCGGGACGAAAACCGCACTGCTCATCTCCTAATCGTGACTCGACCACAGCTCTGCAGTGCGTTTCTAGCACCTTGGTAAATACTTTTCCGGGGAGATATACCCCTGTAATTGGAGCAATCCCTTTTATCCCCTTTCTTGAAAAGGAGCACAATTAACCCAATCTGCCAATAGCTGGGAGTTTCGCCGCATTCCCAGACCACTTTAACGACACGAGAAAGCAATTTGACTCCCTCTTCACCTAAGAAAGAAGTGTACCATCTTTGGATTTGACTCCTTCAATAATGTTCCACTTCCTTCCTCTAAGACGGCGTTTCCCAATCGCGCTGCCGCATGTCGAGAATTCCACACCCACGTGAGCATTGAAATCACCCATCAGGATATAAGAATCCATATCTGCAACCTTTTCAAGGGCTGCATCAACTTCATCTAAGAAAGCTGCGTACCCCGACTCCAGATTCGGTGCATATGCCTGCACTAGAGCTAGAGTTGATCTTTCAAGCTGAAGCTCCCTCCATTAGGAGGGAGAGTTTCGTCCCAAAAAGAAATAAAAATTCGCATAAGCGAATGGTTGTGAGCGCAGTAGCGCAGTGGTTAGTGTGCTGGACTGCTGTGCGAGGGATCCCAGGTTCGATCCCCGGAAAAACACAAATTACATCTTAGTGTTTTTTTCTACTGCGCCACCTCTCGCGAACGTCTGACAAACATCCGAGAGTATAACTGTCCTGAAAAAGCTTCTCAATTCAGCCGTTCGGAATCGGCATAAAATTGTAGGTCCCTTCCATTCGTCCCAAAAATAGAAACTCACACAAACGAATGATTGCGAGAAGCTAGGCCTAGGGTGTCTACTGCCTGTTGCGCCACATATTTATTGAATGGTTGTGAGAAGCTAGGTCTAGGGTACCTAGACTGTACCTTTAAAACTGAAGGTGCTCAAACGCAATACGTTTCATTATAATTTGCCAAAGCTCACTACAAATCTAAAATTTTCATTAAAAATGTCTATATCGTAGTTCGCTTCGAATGTTAAATGTGCTCTAAGGTGCTAGTACAGGGCATGTAGCAAGCGGCAAGCCACATATGTATGTAGCACTGACGTCATTTTTACGTCAGCGTATGGTCCCAATTGCTCCATGCCGTTTACAAGCTCTCTTTGTGCACTCTCTGATGACAGAGAGAAATGTATTTTCGTGTTCAGTAGTCACCACGAACTAAGCTCACAAAGTTAGAGCCTTGCTAAAATGACTTGAGAAAAAACGTTGCTAGCTTTACAGTGCAAGTGCAAGTTTAAACTCCGTTTAACCACATATCAAGTTTAAACCGACGCACGTTTGACACGAAAAGGTGTATTACAGTGCTCAATTAAACTTTATCGAGAGTTTAAACGGAGTTTAACTTAACCGGCCATGGATGGGGGTTTAAACTGAGTTTAAATATGTCTGAGACCAAATCATCTCGTAAAATGGGTTGATGCAGATTTCGTAAAACGATTTCGGCTGACCAAACTAACTGCTCAAATGGTTTTTAATCAAATAGAGCACAGAATAGAACACAAAACGAAATGGTAACAAATATAATTCTTCAGATGAAGTTAGTGCACTGTCTATGAGGCGTCTATGTTTCTGCTGATGTTTGTGCACGGAAGTGCATAGAATTGAGGCGAATTAAAAACCTTTCGCTCCACTTAACTACAATTTATTTGTTCTGGTGTTTCGGTTAATTTACTTTGTATATAATATAATTCAATTCTAATAAGTTAGGAAATTATAGGGACTTGTCTTATTTCTTCGCTTGTGGTTACCGAAATGAACTTGACCGTAGGTTGTCTTCTGATTCATGCCCGTTCTCTTATATTTGTTGTAATTTGAGGATGCTTGTTGTTGCCATCCGGAGATTTCTGCGCTGTAATAAAAAAGACATCAGTAGCGATTTGCATGCTACGGCACCAATATTTTAAATTTCCACAAACCGAAGAGGAACTCAATGCCGCAGTAATGAATTTTATTTATTTTATTTTTCGTTTATTTCGCACTATTTTTAATTGCCAAACTGACACAATAAACAAAACTGACGGAAATTTCAAACACAGTGGCGTACAAAACAGACGAGAATAGTTAAACCGAAGTTTAACTAAACGTTCGTTCAAATTCCACTGTAATACACACACGGTTTAAGTACTTGGTTTAAACTTGCTTGCGAGTTTAACTAAACCTGAGTTTAAACTCGTACTGTAAAACCGGCTATTAGTCTATTATAATGTTAGTCGAGTCGAGCTTTTTTGTTTTTTTAAATCTTCGGAGGATTTGCAGTAGAAATCTTATCATATAGGTATTGGTTAAACTGGACACAAAGTCACTGAAAAGTGTTGTCAGGTGATCATATGACAGACAATCTGGTCATAGACTTGTGGTTACCCAATTATCTAATTGATAAGGTACAACCTATATTTCGAGTCTAGCTTTAAAAATTAATAAATAGGAATTTCGATTGAGATAATTTGATCAAGTCCATATTCTATAATCTCCTCTCTACCCGTATGAGGATTGCCTTTGATGATTTAGAGTCCATGGCGGAAAATCGAGAGTTATGGAAGCAAACCGCAACCGACTTAATGGATGGATTAAATGATAAATGACTTTCGATCATACATTCTCAATTGTGGTTACTGGCTTCAAATAAGAAAATACTCAAAGCCCGGGACATATTGCTGCAATCCAACATGAAACGACTTACGCCCGTGAATCCTGGCAATGAGTCAAATTTCAATGACATGAAGTAATCGTCCACATATGCTCTAGGTACTGCCTCCTTTTGTAAAACACTATAAACATCGAATATATTTTACAAGGTAGACTGTAGACAAGCCCAACAATTTGTCAATTTTCCTTCCAACTATTGGTTTTCAAGCGCATATGTGTACATACAAACGATGTGATTTATATAATGGCATTCCCATGAAGACACTATCTGTTGCACCATGCCCAGTTTTTGAATTCATTTGAACAGTCGCGATAGGCCATACCAATAAGTGACACGTACGTTCCCCATTCAATCACGATAATAATGTTTTCCCATTATACTATTCCATACATTTCTATTTGTCAAATGTGAAAAAATCCGCATTTTCCACGAATCTGTAGTTAGCCGAACAAAATTGCAAACCAAATAGGCAAACAAAAACCAACAACAATTTGCTAAAATAAAAGCAACACACCTAGCCGTTGGTCAACGTTATTGTTTATTACTCTTCGGTTTGTGAATGTTTTTTTTTTTTTTTTTTTTTTTTTGTGTATTGCATAAATATTTATGGAAAATATTTCAATTTGAATGTGTGCTGTGCACAAACATAGATTTCGATATTTTATTTTCAGTTCTCTCGCATGTGGCTCTCATCGTCGCGCGTCGTCGTTCCCGTGGTCTTTCCATTTGAAGTGATAACCATTGTCAATATTTTATCTGTAGTCGGAGCTCAGTGTTCAGGGTTTTTGGGAATGGCAAAAGGAAGGTTAGAGCAGGAGAAAACAAATAGATTTGGTTTGGACATCTGGTATTGGCTTCTATAGCAATAACATAATTATAATTATTTTTGATAAGAAAACAAGAAACGTCTATATGGTACGTATGGTATTTAATTCAGAAAACTGAATCTGAATCTCCATTTTGAGGTAATTGGTGTGGGACGATCGATGATGTTGTTGATGACATGATTTGGCACATCTCTGTATCTGGCTGCGTCTATTAAATTGGCCTCTGGATAAGGTGAATCAAGTGAAAATTTGCATTTAGGATAGTAGTCAACTTGAGAGTTAGTTTAGCAAATTAGTTTCGCCTATTGGTTTATAAATTTGGACAGTTGATGGACTTGGTAAATTAAAACATGGGATATGTGTGAAATATATACGTATGCAGATACTGATAGGGCGTGCAATACATATAGAACTTGCTGGGTTTATTTGGGCTGTCATGTCAGGTGTTAGGGGAGACCGGGGCTAGTTGACATCAGGGGCAAGTTGACTCACTGCCATTTATTTTAAAGAGAAGAGATGAATTGCATGTCCATTCCTGTTTTTACATTCAATACCGATACCTGCTTAGTCTCCTTTTGTATCTCGTCGCTAGTGCATGTCATTCAAGAAATATTTAGGAAAAACGATTTTTTGCTACCGTAAGTAACTTTTTAGTTTTCTCTTATTTTACTCTTTTCGGCCGTTTTTGAGCGTCTGGCGCAGATTTTTTTTTGGAATATAGTGTATATGTATATGTATTAGTTGTCCATGCATGTCTTTTATTTTTTGTTATTTTCTGTTTTTGCTTCTGAAAAATCTTGTTATTTGCCAGATGGTCGGGCGGGGTTAGTTGACTCATTTTTTTCGGGGCTAGTTGACTCTAGTTTTTTAATTTTAAGTCGTTTAAGTGCATTTTTGACATTTTCCTTTATTATTGTTTTGCTTAATTAGTGACTAAGAATATAAGTGATATTTTTGTTTATTGTTTTATCACAAGAAGTGACTTTTAATTTATTTATTTTGTTTAATTTAAAATCATAGATTTTTCCTAAGCACTAGAAGTATGTACCTCTTTAATTTAATTATTTTGCCTTATTTTAGTTAATGGCTATTAAGTGCCTTTTTGTTTCCACCACAAGAAGTGGTTTTGTGTTTTATTTTTTGTAAGAATTCTGTTTCGCACGGCGTGGGTCAACTTACCCCGGTACCGGGGACACAATCGAGGTGCTCTAGTAAAATTAAGAAAAAATGTCCCTCATGTTGTTTTTATTTAATTGAATAACTTTGTTTAGAAAGACCAAATTATGCTTTTTTTAATGATATTTTAAATGTCTTGATATCAGTCTTAGTTCAAGAGAAAAAGAAAAAAATGTAAATTTTGAGTCAACTAGCCCCGGTCTCCCCTACGTATATTGGAAAAACATTTGGAATTATATGAAGTTTTACTTAACAATACAAAACTAGGATCGTTCATTAAATTTTAAATACAACATCAACGATTACATAAATCAATTTAATGTTTGCTTAATTTTTAGGCATGGACT
The DNA here is from genome assembly GCA_955612985.1 of Cheilosia scutellata. Classification (NCBI taxonomy): domain Eukaryota; kingdom Metazoa; phylum Arthropoda; class Insecta; order Diptera; family Syrphidae; genus Cheilosia; species Cheilosia scutellata. The sequence continues at coordinate 81,018,424 of OY015311.1, forward strand.
GGACAGTGCAGTTATGTTTGATATAAAAGGTGGCCCAAATACATACAAGTTTCTTTTTAAAAATGCAATAAAACACACAAAATTAAATGTTTTCCATGTATTATGGCTTTATTAGTAAGAGCAAACATTCCCATTGATTATGGAACACAATGTGTCGTTCAAGTGGCTGCCTCGGCTGGCTTCGCAGTAGCGCATTCTGTCACTCCAAGACCTTGTTGATAGTTTCGGTCTGTAGCTCACGGATTGCTTGGATGTTAGTGGCCTTAAGTGCTTGAATCGTTTCCGGATTGTTGGCATAACATCGATCCTTCATGGTTCCCCACAAAAAAATGTCCAAATGGGTTAAATCGCAGTTGCTAGGCGGCCAATTGACATCGCCAAGACGGCTGACAACACGATTTGGGAATTTGTGCGCAAAAGATCGATTGTGGCATGGGCTGTGAGACATGGCGCGCCATCCTGCATGAACCAGAGGTCGTCCAAATCCATGTCTTCAATTTTAGTAAAAAAAAAAGTCGGTTAACATGGCTCTGTAACGCACCCGTTGACCGAAACGTTGTTCTCAGCCTCATTTTCGAAGAAAAATGGTCTGATGATGCCACAACTCCACAATCTGCACCAAACTGTCACTATCGTAACAGTCTCACGAACATTTTGCACTTGCGTACAGCAGGCGCGGTGGGTGCTTCATTTCGGCCAATACTTCTTTTCAAAAAACGCACTATTCAGGCTACACAGTACTCACTTTGGAAATAAATTATATATATATATATATAAATAAAAATATTTCCCAACGTTGTTCAAGCTTAAAGCGATTTATTTCTTTCCGCGGAGGTATGATACTGACCTTCTGTTAAGATTTCGAGCGGGAAACAGTTGTCAGTGCTAAAAAACCTATGATTTAAAAAGAAACCACTAGATGGCCCACCCTTTACATAGTTGACTCATGTCGGAAGTCAATTAGAGGAGAAGAATTCCTGAAATTGTTAGTTCTACAACCATGTAAACAGTATAGAAATATGACCAAATGCACCGAAAAGTAAGTGTGGGTGTCTTATTAGTCCACCGCGCGCCGTCTTGACATTCCTCTTAGGCAAGTCGCGCAGCGAAGTGATGTGGCAGTGGCAGCTGGAATCGTTAAAGCCCATGTAAACAAATGTAGACGGTCCTATCAAAGCGCAGTGGAAGCGACGTGTCATTTTGTAGGTGGCGTGATGCCAGTCTGGTGCCACTTATCTCGAACAAGGTTAATTCGAGTGGCAAGCGGTTGGTGACGATGTTGATTTGTAGAAGAATATCCCATGTGGAATTTTGCATTGCAACGGCATATTTTTATTTATCCAAAAACTTCCTCGATAGCGTCCAAACCAATTGACCTAGGCGAATACGATTTTGTGAGAAGACTTATTTTTTGCGGTCTCCAAGTTGGTTTTGAAAATGGGCTATCTCGGTCAAGTAGTTCTGGTACCTCCCATAGAAAACTAATACTAGACCCATGCGTATATCTATACAGTACATACTAACTTGCAAGGAAAAGATTTTGCATGACTTTTATGCTTTGGAGAGTATCAACGCATCGGCCAGGGCGATGATAACACGTTTACTAATAACAATATTGAGCTCCCCTAAACTAATTACCAATTTCTGCGATCTTTCAACAGTTCTTGCTTTTTCGCTCAAGTATTTTCCTCTGAAGAAAGCTCTGAACATATTTTATTGACGCATTCAATTCTTATTAGGAATCTGTCAAATTAAATTTAATTCGTATCACCGGGGGCCTATAACACAATAAATTCACTTGTCTAACTATATATGCTTGTCCGACAAGTTACCTTTAATTCTGTAACATAATGTTAATTGTTGCACTTGTCAAAAGAATTAAATTACCTTGACTTATCGACATTCTTCGAGAAGTGTTTAACAGGTGAAGATATCAAAACATAAAAAAATATTTTTTAACTAAAATAAAAGAGGAAACATATATCCTTTTTGGTGTTTTCTGTGATGTCCTAACAAAAGAAAATAAATGTGCAAAATGATAAGACACGCGCAATTGTAAGTACATACTAACTAAATAAGTAACATTAGAATTAATACGTTAATTACACAAAATGAATGTTAGGCCTTAGGTATTACATTCAAAATGCACTTGTCAGCTTTTGACAATATTCAAATCACCTTTTTTGACACTTGTCGTATTCTGTTACAGAAAAAGAGGAAACTATAATAATTTCCCACTTGTCATCTTTCATCGCGATAATTGTCGAAGTGTTCCTGAACTTGTAGTTTTGTGTTACACAATTTTAATAATAAACTTCCATGTCAGTCACAAACAAAACGATAGGGTTTATGGGCGATCGACTCAGGTGAAATAATGCCTGCAGTGTAACCGGGAATGGATCACGGTTAAGTCGGGTACAGAAACGCAGATAACAAAAATCAATCAAGACAAAAGAGCTGAAAAATTTGTATCTAAAGCATATTTTTTAGGTTGGGGCTTTTTGTGATTCACAATCATCACTTATCAGATCTTAATGTAAGGAGCCTGATATGAATTACATTATGAAAATGCATGTCTTGTTACAAGAGTGCTTTGTATCATTCTGGGCATTTCCTTAAAGAATTTTTTTGTTTTTATATGATTGATAATTATTAACAAAACAAATGAGTCATATGCTTGTCCAGAGACTCGTGCACATGGTATATCTCCCCATTGGTGATTGCGAGAAAATTAAATCTTGTGCAATTGTTTTTATCTCATGCTATACCTTTTCATTGAACCATGTTTAGTCATTCATGAACATGAATCATGACAACGATTTGACCTACGATGATTCATCGATAATTAACAATAAGTCCCGGAAAGTTTATGCAAATTGTTGAATAAAAAGGGCTATCTATTCTGTAAGATTTATTAGACTAGATTAGATTAGTTTATGGCCGTTGTTAAAAGGCTCTTGTAAATTCTGATTTTGCCTCGGAAATTCGGTGAAATATCGCCAGTCACAAAAGTAAAAAACAACAATAATTGTCAAAATAACAAAAAACGAGAAGAAGTTCTCGTTGCAGATGGCGGTGTTTAAATAGACGACTTAGGTATATGGCCTGTCCTGTCCTGTCTTCAATATTCTCACTTTTCTTCACTTTAGATGACTTCTGGCCTGTATGATCTGCGACTGGTGTATAAAATGGACTTTTAGTCAATCTCAAAACTGTAGTTGCTCTCTACATGAGAAGAATGAATCAGATGGGTCTGCCTTTACAAGTACAAAATTGCACATAATTATACCTTAGTATATGGAATAAACATGTTGAGACGAATCCGCTTTCAGATTTCTCTCAGTGTAAAGAAAGCATTGCAATTGCTAGGTGTCATGTGCGATCATTCACATTGAAAGCTATGTTTTATTTTTTCCAACTTAACAGTCGGCTGTGCCAACTACAGTATCCTTAGCATCGCATACGAGATCCTATCTGACATATTGTCTAAATACCGTGGCCCCTATAAGTGAGATTTTAGGGCAGGAAAGTCCGCCATCGATAAAATATTCACACTTAGGCAGATCCTGGAAAAAACCAAGAAGTCCAAATCGATACTCACTATCCTTTCATCGATTTCAAAGCCGCGTATAACAGCATCTATAGGGACGAGCTATACAGACCCAAGCCTAATTTTGGCAATCCCTGTAAAACTCATTCGTTTGTGTAAGATGACAATGGAGAAAGCTCGCTGCTGCACCACGGTCGGTACCGACCTTACCGACCTTGATGTCAAAAGATGATTTAGACAAGGCGACGCACTGTCATGCTACTTCTTCGACGTCATGCTTGAAAGAATTATCTGAAACTCCATAGATCAACACGCAAAGCACGTTCTTTCAAAAGTTCGTCCAATTACTTGCCGTTGATATTGACAAAATTGGTAAAATACAGTGAGCCGTCACTTGTACGTTTGCTAGTATGGAAACGGAGGCGGCTAGAATGGGTCTAGCGGTCAACGAAGGCAAAACCGAGGGCTCCGCCTCGTAGAGTCTTCGAGTCTAACCTGGGGGAACAGCGCCGTAGAGGAAGACCCCGACTTGGTAGCGCGTGCATGTGGAGTGCGGAACTGGAAGCTGTTAGCTATCGACCGGGCTAACTGGAGAGGGTTCTTAGTTGAGGCCTCGTTCACCCCGAACTGTACAGCCGCCAAATTAAGTAAGAATAGTGGTGTATAGCCGGTTTCTAGCAACGTCGTTTATGCGGCATCGTTTAAAGAAGCGTCGATTGAGATAGTAAAAAGTCTCTCTGACAATGCAATGCAAATACCAGTTTCGTAGTCTGAGTGCAGATATACAAACCTTCCGACAAAAAGAAAACACAAACACCTAAGTGGCTTTCGATTCATTGACCTGCAATCACTTGTACATATTACACAATATAAAGCAGGCAGGCTTATGGAACCATCAGGATCACCCAAATGATGGTGGTTGATTTTCCTCACACACTGTCCGTATTCTCTAATCGCCGATGAGCTATACTCACCAGCCCTATCAATATACGAGAAATCAATTAAATTTCAATCATAATTGAAATTGTTTGATTGCATTTTCCAACAACCATTACGACGCGATGTGGCGATTCATATTGTAATCTAGAGTAACGCGCGATAACAGAGAGCGCTGGTCATGATTGAAAAAAGGTCGTTTACCCAAATAGAGCACCATTAATGAGATAACTGGGTCAGAAACTGGCCAGCCATAAAATACCGATTCCCTTTCGCTGCCTCTCGTCATCGTCGTTATTTATTTTTAATTACAAAAATAAGTATAAATAGAAGCAGAGACACAAACAACAAACGAGAACCAGATAAAAATATTTCGAAGCGAAATTATCTTGTTCGACAAGTGGCCAGCGGACATACACCATCCGATCCACCATCGCAGGGGGTTGGTGGGTTGTGGCCCGACCGAGGGCAATAATCATAAGTGTTTTCTTTGATTTTTCTCAATGAAACCAGTTTGTTTTGGTTTATTTTTTTTTCTTAATTTTTTTGTTTTCTCTCCTTTTAGTTTGTTAACGACGACGAGTCTTGTGGTTAATTATTATTACTGCTGCTGCTGCTGCTACTGCTACTGAGACTGTTGAGGTATCTCAGGTATCAAATTGTTGTTAGGTAATATGCAGTCACTTATTGGAAAGTAGATATGCATAAACCTTGTGGATTTATCGATTAAGTATTTAAATCCAATATTATTTAATCAGGTTGATGGATCGGTTTGGTTTCAAAGGTCGCTGATTGCCAACAGAGTTGAATGAATTTGAAGAATTTTCCAGAAAATAAAATTTAATCTAATAAATTGTTTACTTGTTTGAAAGAATGCCGGCCCATTTTTTTCCTACTTAACTAACCTACAAGAGGAGAGTGCAAAATAAAAAAGTTTATATTTAGAACATTGTTTTAAATTTTAATGAACACAGGTTGGGCGCCGCTCACATTAAGTCATTATTCAAAAAAGGCTTGGAGTACACATTCAAATTGTGTTGATAATGTCCTGACACAACTTCTGGCAAACATTTTTTTTTTGTCTGATAATATCGCATGATGAGCTCAGCATGGAAACGCATGCTAATGAGTTTTATGGAGGCAGTACGACAAAAATTATTATCACTGTCGCTCGTCGGTGGTTTCTTTTTCGTTTTACTAAAGTTAACCTTACTCCCCTAAGGCGTTACCATTCAACAAGTGACGTGAATCAACGAAATCATATATTATGCGAACGATATTGCGAATGTGGCGAATTTGAAGAAAATCTATATAAAGAGATAGATATCAGCTGTGATGATAATATATAAATTTACACACGAGCATTTGCGGTCAATTGGTTATCAACGAAAACGCCAATGTTTGTTCGCATAGGTAGCAAAAATAGAAAATCCACGTCAACATATACAAATTATTAAGTAGAATATCATGTGATTAGGTTAGGTTGGGCTTAAATTTTCCACAGAAACAAAGAAATGGAGCTCTTTTATTTTTTACTGCAGAGCTGCTCGCAGTGGAATATACAAATTATTAAGTAGAATATCATGTGATAAGTTAGGTTGGGCTTAAATTTTCCACAGAAACAAAGAAATGGAGCTCTTTTATTGTATGTGACTATTCACAACCATATTTTGATAAGTTAATGAATTCCTTTCGAGTTATGTAACCCATTATGGACACAATAAATTGAACACCATGGCGAAACCAGAGGCGTTGCCATGGACATCCCACTGGCTTTCAAAACGTGTCTCGCATAGAGCCCAAATAGGCTAGTTGGTTTTTTATGAACTACCACAAAAACTAAGCCGCTGGATGCAAAATTTGTTTCCAGACAGATGGATTCAAGTTATGATAAATCATTAGATTCCCTTGTCACCGGTGTCTATTTTTGTCCAACTTTATTTCTTCTCCATATCAATGATGTGTAATTGATGTGTAATCTGCAATTGCAACACAGTCAGAGATGCAACCAAATCAGCTTTTTAAATGAATATGTAAAATAATAAAATATCCTTAATTGAGGAAAAGACAATGCAATGAATACACACATCTTAATTACTTGAAAAAATGTATTGACTCTATCCCGAATAAAAATATACTATCAACCCAAGGAATTCATGTACCTTCTTAGAGTCACGGACAATTCGGGAAATTACATGCATAAAAGGTATCTTCGGTCTTAGCTGTCTGTGGTGATGCAAGTAGGTCACCCAAGCTGTCACCTACCGCCAACCGCGTTGCTAATGATGCTTAGTATTTTGTTTAAAGGTATCACTTTGTTGCACAATCACATCGAAAACACAGTTGAAAATCTCTATCAAAACTCTGTCAAAGTCACAGAAATTGATGAACTATAGAGTATCGGCTACATCACCTGTCTAATGTCTGAGCGTTAACATAAGTAGATATTGTGTGTGGTAAGACGTGGTATAGAATTCGTGACATCAGGCAGACTTCCTCAAGGGATGAGATGGTTAAATCAAGTCCGATAATTGATCTTGTGACCACTTGTAGAAGTCCGATAGGCTCTGAAGTTTGGTGGTATAGGTAGGTCACAGCTTTAACAATGGCCAAATCCCAAAGGCGGGTTTAAGAAACCTAGTTTCTAGAGATCTGGAAAACATAGGAGCAGTGAGTGATACCTGACACCAGTGATAAACACATGTCTATTTTTAAGAAACACAGGCTGGTTGCAAACATAAACTATTTAACTTAAAGACGAGGTAAAGTTGTTTATGTACAATTCTAATTCACGTTTAAAAAAATGTCAGGACCATGACCAAAAAGGGTTCGTGGATTTACAGCACCTTCTGCGTATTTCCCTTACTGCCTAACTGATTACTGAACATGTGCTCTTGCAAAATTCGGTTAAAATTTTATTTGCGAATTTTTTTTTGACATGTTTAGGGGCGACAGTGGTAATATCAGAAATCCTGTCTGCAATGCAATAAAATAATTTGTAAGTTGTTACCGAATAGGCCGTCATTCGGGACACGATTATGTAACGAAATGTCAAAGTTTATATTGCGTCAAGTTGGGGTATGTGGTATGTCGTATGAGGATCGCTTCGTTCGCGGCAGTAGGTATATCATTTTCAGACGTTATGCTGTACGTTTTGGACCTAACTTTTATGTTTATAAACAGTTTATAATGAAAATATTTTTACGTTACGTTGACTACATAGCCGGGTGCTGAACATGGGTAGTCGCCAGTCAATACAAAATTAACAGCCGGCCGAATAGACACTTCGTTTAACTAATGTTGGCATCATAACTTAAGTTTATATGTTGTCTTGTATAGACTCTGTGCCAAAAAAAAGGAGATACATACATACATACATAAGCACCCTATGGCATACCAGAGTGGTGCTTTGGGTAGGCTAAAGTTCGTGTTTGGAATTCATTGCCCTGAAATGTTGGCCTTGGTCGATGAGCCGTAATGGTTATTAACACGATTAGGACAACTGTCTAATTATCTCTGTAGCAGAAAATTAAACTTTTCAATTTGGCAAAAGCACTCAGAGAAAGTAGATAAGCAGATATACTTAGTTTGTTAATTTAAAAAAAAATTAACAAATCTCCTAGGGATCTAAATGCGCTTCGTGCTTTATATCCACCTTTGTAGGTACACTCAGAAAACCCTCATATTCCTACACCCATGTACAATGCTACGCCAACAGTTTCTCCGCAAATGCAAAACCCTAGCTTCTAGCATTCTTTCCTCAAAAGATAATCTCGCTATTCGCAATCGCAATGCCAATGTTATGACGGTTATTAGCCGCTTGCCGGTAAAATCCTTTTCCACCCTCGTCACTCCCCACACAATTGCTATTGACCCCGGCGGCGAAGGCAGTGGTTTGCACTGGGTGGTGGTGGTGGTGATGGGCATTGCACCAGCCAGCACCAGCAACAAGGAGGAGAATAGACAAAGAAGAAATACACAGCCACCACCTTTTTCTCCTTTTTGTCCGTCACATTTGCTTTTCAATACAGAACACAGAAATCGACCAAAATAATATGTAGGTATCTATTTTAAAACTATAAATACAAATCTAGATCGGAAATTCTTCAAAAATACACATAAATAACAAAATTCCATCGAATGAGTCATGCAAACATACCTTTAAAGTTTGGCTTTTGCGAAAGCTAAGCTCGTCATCGGCTGTCGCTGAGAAATCATGCTTCGCGATTGCTTCCATTTCTTCTGGATTTCTTCACACACTATCTTCTCTCAATTGAAACGACAAAAAAAATATATGCTCCAAAATTTATTTTGAGCTTATTATCACACACCAAACCGCGACAAACAAAAATATTGGCAAACGAAAATATTTGTTACAAAAATCGCGAAAATAATTGAAAAAAAAAATATTTTTTTTTCTGTTCAGTTCTCGTTGGCACCGCGGCGACGAAATGAATTCGGCTATGCGTGTGTGTGAGAATGTGTTAAAAGCAAAAGTGCTTCTTTTCTTCTCTTTCTCGCTTTTCTTTTTGGAATATTTCTCCTTTTCGGGATTTTCTTGTTTTGTAGTCCCCTCCTAGTTCACAAAGTTTTCGGTTTTCTTTTATTTGACGAAAATAATATCAAAATTCAAATCAAACCAAAATAAGGAGAACAAAACGAAAAAAAAAAAGATTTTGTGCGTTTTTTTTTGTTCTGAAATTCGAATCAACTGTTCTCCTTGTCTCACTCACGATAAAATTGTATGTGTTAAAACAGGAGCTACGACCGAACAAATAAAAACTTTTTCCGTCAAAATGGGAAGAGCAAGTCTGTTCTGGATTTTTTCACAATCGATTTGGGCACTTGAAAATGTAATTTCTGGTGGATTTTTAGCAATTGGCGGGTGGAAAATGTATTCACTTTATTTTAAATGCATTTAAATAAATTGTTTGGCGGTATTTGTAAGTGGAAATTAAGAAATAAAAAAAAATCACAAGTAGAGACACCACGTAACAAACGCCATAGTAACTAGGATGAATATGAGAAATTCGTTTTCGTTCCTTTGCTTGCAGGCAGACAGACAAGACAGCAGCAACACTCGCACTCGCTCGGGTTGAGGTACATGCACGCATCAGCCATCAAGCTGTCTTCTTTTTGTTTTTGTTGTTGCGTTTGGTAACATGCTGAGACAAGTGGATGGTTTTCCAAATATTTCCTGTGTGGGAGTGAAGGAGAAAGATAGTTTGTTGGAATGTGGGAACTAATGGCGCTGGTGTCGGTAGAGGTTGTTTGTTACGCCAGCTGATTGAGAAATTTGTATAATTTTAGACACAAACCTTTTGCTAGTCTGCATTTCAACCCAATTGGGTTTTTAGTACAGTACAATAATTAATGTTGGTTGGAAATAGGTACGTTACGTAGGGTAGGTACGTTATGTTTAAATTTGTAAATGATCTGCAACCGTTTTGTAGGACACATTGCTAGAGAAGTGCGATGTATTACAGAAATAGGGTAGTCGCGGGATGGTGTTTACAAAGCGCTTATGAGCGAACGGTAATAGGACACGCATTTTGGTAGCGCTACCAAGAAGCGATGCGACCGACCAAAGTTCATCGTTCAGTCGTGCGATGGCAGTCCAATTAGGACGTAGCGTAATGCCTTGAACATTGTGCGACAATTCCTGACTATTTTCTAATAGATTTTAGTAGACTCCAGTGCCAAGAGTGTAGCCTGGGTATTGATGTAGATGGCGATATCATTGGAGGTGTAGATCTCTTACCATATAAGCCGAATGATTAGAGCAGTTGGAAGACACTTCTTGTATATTATGTATCCCATTGTCACGTAGACACTTTGAGAATTGGTCTTTAGTTAATTTGTGGGCTATTCTTTCATTTCCGGATATGACATATCGTACGGAATATCGAAGTCGACCAAAGGGAGATCTAATAAGTTAGACCCTGATTTCCCGGCAGTAACTCGTCCAAAGCCTTCCCCGAAGTAGCCCAAAGTATTGTGCACAAACCACATAGAACTATACCGCCAACTTCCGTGCACCTCCCCGATTTTCCCCGGAATTAACTCCCCTGTCTGTGAATACGTGTTTATGCACTTATAAAAAGAAAATTGCACAGTTTATTATTCTAAAAGAAGGACAATTAATTATCCCATCAAAATGTATTGAGAAAACAAGTTTATAAACAGTTTAAATAACAAGATTTCGAATTTTAAACATTTTGCCGCTAACGAAAACACCCTTTGCGCGAATTGTCAAAATTTATTCGCAATCCACATCATTTAATTCGAATTCCACAAACTAGCAAATAAAAAATTCGTTCGAACTTAACCTCAAATTGCTGGTAGAAACTGATGACTGAAATTCGCGAACTACCGCGATCAAGAAAAGTTTTCATGTGAACGAACTGTCAAAACTTGCGAATATTCGTTCGTTTGTACGTAGTTAGTCGCTTTCATCTGAATAGTCCCTTTACTCAGGCGTGCCATATGCGCTATGTGATCTGAATCTGAATATATCCCATGAAAGTCGAAATATTAGTTAAGAAAAGAAGTGTAGATTACACAAAAAACTTCTTCTCTTTTCTACTCACTTAAAATCGACCTGTCTCGCCCTTTCGACTTTAATGGGAAGGTCTGTGTATTTATGCACCCAGCTGCTGTGGGTGAAAATGAAAGCATTTGGAAGTGGTGAAGATCATTATTCGCTAAGTGATTTTGTTTGTTTCATAAACAAAAAATGTTGTACTGTGTTTTATTAAGTGTATTTTTAATTTGTGATTCTAATGTGTTTAGTTTTCTAATTTACCAAAGTGAAGTGTAATCGTATCGCATTTACATGAAGAAAACCTGAGATTTGATCAAAGCACAGTCGTATGTACCTTGTCGCATTTTACCTAAATCGAATAATTTATTAATGTTATGATGGGAATAAATTTGGTACTGTTATGTTAGTACCTTCTGGCCTTAATAAAAGTTAAGACAAGACACTGCTCAATAATTATATTAAATCATTAATCATTTGTATCATGTCCATGATGTACATCAATATCACTTCACCTTCTAAAAGCCATAGACAAATTATTACTGAGATATAGGTCATGGTAGGTAGTCTCTTCGCCGAAACCCATTTCTAAACGATAAACTGGAGTCTAATATTAATTACGACAAAACGTATGTTGATGTTGTTTTTAACTCTATTAAACGTCAAAACCAAGTGAACGAAAAATATTTAAGAATTTTGCAATGCTTTTGCTTTTCTCACTGATGGATAATAATTAAATATTGTGATGTCTGTTTTGTTAATTTTTTTTTGGAAATTATTTTAAAGACATTTCTTTAATCGACTACGACCTTTTTTAGATACCTTCGGCCCAACTCATGCAGCGGCAGAATTTTGTTCCTGCTTCTGACCATTTCCGTTCTCTCGCTCTTTGAACACTTTTTTTGCCGTTCATCTTTTTTGTTTACAAAACAGCAGAACAACAACAAAATAAAAATTTCAAGTCAAATTCATCGATATTTTGTTGTCAGAAAGTGTATATTGTAATAGATTTGTAGTAGATTACACGTTAGACTCGGATCTAATTAAACAGACAAGTTATTTATGAATAGCAGTCGTGTTTTACCTGTGGGTTAACTTTAGAATCGAGTTTAGTTAGACTCGGGTTTATAGTATGACTATGAATATGCCCCAATGCCACCACAAGACAAAAAAAAAAAACTAAATTTTAGCGTATTTGCCATCGTTGTGTTTTTATGTTTATTTAAAAGTTATATTCAAATCAAAGTTCCACAAAACAATACAGCTGTAAGCAAAAGCATGGCGTTTTGGGTATTGTATTCTTTTTATCAACCATGATTGCCTTATTTAGGTTCAGCTTCAACCGGAGCTACATACCACAATCCTGGCGGGAGGTAAACGTGGTATTTATGTATCCACAAACCAGGCAAAAGAAGCGAACAATCTAAATCAAACCGTCCAATAAGCTTGACATCGTTTTTCCTGAAAACAATAGAAAGAAAAATAGACGTTCACATTAGAGAATGCTTAAATGAGAGCACACATCTACACCACTGTCAATATGCCTACCAGAAAGGCAAATCCACTGAAGGCGCTCTTTTGAACATAACAACTCAAATAAAAAGCTCATATTAGAGCAAAGAAGTCGCACATTATTACATACGCTTCGATAGTATGGTGGAACAAAGCCACCCAAAAAACAGCCATACATAAGCTTAATAAGGTATAAAACGACTCGCGTGTCTGGGTGCATACACCCCTCCACATTTACATAAAAAAGTGGCAATACGCAGCTCTGCAAATTTGATACATGGGGAAGAGTTAAATATTAGCGAGGATCAAGAACTAATGGAACTACTTTCCGAACATCCAGAACTTGACATGATCTGTGCGGTTACAGGCCCCCTACACTATGCTTCAACAAAAATGTCTCTACAGAAATCACAAACATGGAAGCATAGGTTAGCAATAACTCACCCAATTCCCAAAACGGCCTAAAGTGGTATACGTGTGGTTCCAAAATGGACTTGGGGGTGGGAGCTGGTATTCATTTGCCGAATCGAAATGTCTCAATACCTATACGGAAAAAAGCCCCTGTGTATTTCAGGCAGAGCTCCATGCCATCAAAGAATGCGCAAACCTCATATACAACTAGGGTATATAAAAGGAGCTAACATCCATATATTGACGGACAGTCAATCAGCTATAAAAGCCTTTAGCTCACCCACTATTGACTCCAAATCAGTACTACACTGCTTCAATTCCCTCCATGGAGGATTTGCAAACACTTAGTACCAGGAACAAAACTAGTTTATGGTGGGTCCCCGGGCACAAGGGGATTGAAGGAAATGAAAAAGCTGATGAACTAGCCAGAAAAGGCTCGGAAACCCCTGAACCTTTCTGTGTAATCCCCAAATCAGCTACAATTTCGGCTATAAAAAGCGGGGAACGAAACAAGAGCATTTCTTATTGGGAGAACATCCCAGGTCTAACACAACCCAAAAAAGATATTCAGCAGGTGACAGGTTTCAGGATTACATTTGTTCGATGTAAAGCTAAATTTCTGTGGTGTCCGTGAGTTTTTGTCAGCCACGAAAATGCACTGACATTTTATTCAATGTACACTAGGGCTGACCAGTGACTACGTCAAACAAACCTATTGCTGAAAATACTGGATATCTGACGTTCCAATAACCGACTTTCATCAACTCTTACTGAGCTACAGGGTGTGCCATAAAAGTATTAACATTTTCATATCCAGTTGCATTTTCCATTGAGAAAATCAATTCTTTCATTTGTCTATTATTTTGATGAAAGCGGTAGTCTACAAACAATTAACTCGGAAAGGAACCTCCTACTAAACATTGCCGATACCATAACAATACACATATAACCATTTGGCCATAATTGCGAACAAAAGTCTCCGTAAACCTACGACAATAGTTCACCATTGAATGGATATCTCAATTACATAATAAAAATAAATTGAGTTTGTATATTCGGTCGCTCAAGCGAATAAACCAAACAAAACAAGACTACACCAACCCGACCCCCGCTGAATACGGAAGTCATGTGGAGGACTCTGACTCCGACTCCGACTCCCTTTGCTATAAGAAAATGCATTTCCGCATGCATTGATGCTCGGCTACAAATTTTATGTTTTATGTTCGATGAGCTAGCAAACTCCTAGTGCTGAATGATGCCAACTACTGCATCTCCGTAGGATGCTAAATTCGAAAATAGAATCCTTAAATATAGCACAACGCGCACTAGGGGTTGCTTACGGTGGTTGTGAAAAATGCCTATTAGCGACAGATGTATTTTTGTGGCACTCCTACTACCTAACACGATCGTTGGGCGATAAGTGATCGCTCCGAAGATACTTCGTGTGGTATGTTGGAATGTCCTGACATGTTACGAACAACGCACAACCGAAGATAAAGGCATAAACATAGAAACATACCAAAAACCCAGGACAATCGGTCTCGTTCACCCACGATCCGGCTGTTGTCTTCTATCCATATATACGTCTACTAAAACTCCTGTTCCATCGTCGTCGGTCGGTCGGGCGTTGTCTTTCACTATCGTCGGCGTCATGCTATTTTCGAGTTGAGGGGGATGATATAATGGAAAAAGGTATCAAAAACGAAGAACTTATGGAATTTATTGCGATAACAGATGGGCGGATGCATTTGTGTGTTTTAAGGATGCGTGCCGCCACAGTCATATGGAAGAGCGATCAAAAGGCAAAAGTGGTGCAGAATATACGACTGTTTTCATAATGCGGGCGTTCAAAATGAGGATAATGCACATAGAGCACGCGCTAACACAAAGGAATATTCAGATATAATTACCATTGTCATCAGAATGCGATTTTAGGTGCACGCGCTCTCTGTTGTAGTAGTTATGGATTGATTGATGCGACAGGCATATGGTTTACCCCAACAATATGTACGAGCACGACATGTGGTTATAGTTTAGAATTTGCATACGATGAATGCAGATAACGAAGTGAAGGACATTCATTTCAATAGAGGGAAGTAAACAAAGTAATGAGAGGGCTTGAGATGTTTCGGTGCATCAGTTACTAACTAATTTATAAATTGCATTTAATGGCTAATCTGAGAGAGAAGAACACGTCAGTAATCTCTGTGTTGGGGTTTGTGCTGGATCCATACCTATACTTTTTGTCGCACAACAAGTATACCTACGGGTGGGCCATCTAGTGGTTTCTTTTTAAATCATAGGTAATTTTGACACTGACACCTGTTTCCCGCTCGAAATCTTGACAGAAAGTCAGTATCATACCTCCGCGGAATGAAATGAGTCGCTTTACGTTTGAACAACGTTGGGAAATATTGAAAACTTATTTCCAAAGTGAATGCTGTGTAGCCCAAACAGTGCGTTTTTTTAAAAGAAGTTTTGGCTTAAAAGAAGCACTGTACGCGTACACTTCTGTACGCAAAGCGTGAGACTAGTATGCCAACACTCACTACGAAGCCAGCCGAGGCAGCCACTTGAACGACGTTGTGTTCCATAATTAATGGGAATGTTTGCTCTTACTAATAAAGCCATAATACATGGAAAACATTTTATTGCGTTCATTTTATTGCATTTTTAAAAAGAAACTTGTATTTGGCCCACCCTTTATATGTTTAATAAAGTTATTTTCGGCAAATTGTATAAGGACAGGACAGACCTATAAAAGTCTAAAGAAAACGAAAGACAGTGTCGAAATTTTCTCAGAGAGCGGAAAATGTACCCAAAAGTACGTGTATGCGTATACTACACTTTGAGCCATTTCCAGCTAATAAACACCAATTTGAACAAAGCAAAACTATTTCAAACTGCAGCAAAAATTCACAATTTTAATTAAATTGATATAGCTAGCTTCATACCTACCTAATTCTGTATTCTGTCAGTCAAATTTTGGTTTTGAAAATTTTATCAGTACATGCCGGAAGAAATTCCCTGAGCTGTTTCAAGCCAAGGCCCAAAAGGGGAACTGCTCGTTACTCGTTGTCAGATTTTTGCAGGAAAAGTTGGAATGAGGTGAGACTGTTTCGCAAGGGAAGGGAGTGCAAGTGACAGAAAACTTAACGATGAACCTTGTATTCGCAAGCTCAACTCTTTTATTATACTTTAGCACTTTAGCTTCTAAGTCACAAAGAACTAATAAATAGACCTCAAGCTTCCGTCCACGTACACATTTTAAAATGTAATCCTCGCTTGAATTTTTTTTATCTGAGAATACCTACTATAATTACTTTTTCTTACATTTACTACAGTCCGGGGTGGACCTGGACTGTTGTAAATGTAACTGCCTCCAGTTACGCACTTCAAATTTGTTTGAGGTTCCCTTCCACTTCTACGCGTTACCTAAGGCGAAGTATTCCTCTACTTCCTAAAGCTTATCACACATGTCAAAAATTGTCACGATTTTCTGTCGTAAAATTTAGAGTGGACACTACTTTAGGTCAAAATCGGATGTCATTTTGACGATAGCATGTCAAAAATCATGTCGATAGTAGCTTAAGGCCTTATTACTTAATTGCCTACTTAGGCCAACGATTGGCAAGCGTAAGTCTTCGCTAGATTTCTGAGGTGATGTAATTTTCAGAGTTTATAGCGCAGCTGAGGTAGATTGAGTGCTTTACTATCCATCCGTAAATGCAACTGCAAGTACTAATAATCGTGAATTTTGCACAATTTATTCAGTGATTCAGTGGTTAGGTATAGGATGCTGGTACCTAATGTGCGAGGAATCACAAAATCTACGGTGAAAAATAGCAGAACGAACCATTCCAATACCATCTTCCGTCATATCCACAATTTCCTTCCTGGACTAGGGTGACTAGTGGCGCAGTAGCGCAGTGGTTAGTATGCTGGATTATTATGCGAGGGGTCCCAGGTTCGATCCCCGGAAAAACACAAATTACATGTTAAGGTATATTTTCCACTGCGTCACCTCTCGCGGTCTGACAAACATCCCAGGGTATACCTGTCCTTGAAAAGCTTCTCAATTCGTCCGTTCGGACTCGTCATAAAATTGAAGCCTTAGGGTAGGTATCTTAACGGACTTATTAGTTATTAGTATTATAGAAATATTTTGGCGAAATTCCTCAGAAAAATTTGTCTCCTTCTGTTTCCGTAGGGGACAGGATTTGGACAAAAATATTTAATTAGCATGATCATTTTAACCTCGATTGCATTACTCCTTAAAAATCGCCCCGAATCGGCCCAATAAGCCCATAAAAACGCACTGAAAAAATGCCATTGACGTCTGCTATTTGAATCTAATGTAGAAATAATTTCCATTCGTTTAAGGTTTAACATAAAGGATTTAAAAGTCGGATTACATCGTTGGCATCGTATGCTTTTCATTTTCGTACCAAATTTTTTACTTTCATATCTCATTCCTAAAAACATTTTTCGCTGGAAAGTTCTCATCACTGCTTCTAAATGACGCATCTCTTCGGTCGAGTGATTTTATAAAAAATATCGAGTGTCCGTTTCGTGTCCTTTAAATTAAAATTTATTAAATATCTCTTGGGGCCTAACAAAAACTATAAAGTCTCCGATTACTCATTTATGTAAATTAGCTTTCAGTTTTTTTTTAGTGTCCTTTTTAAGCGGACCATACTTCCTCTATTGTTTCCTGTAATTGAATCATTGAGGGATTAAACAAAAGGCATTGTTTTGAGTAATAACTTTCACTCGAAAGGATCTTTATGACCTACAACAGAAGCTGCCTGGCAGATGGTCATTTTTGTTGCAGTTGCAGTCTCAAATTGCGGTCAATCCTGTTTACATGGCTTCTCTAAAAAAAGGGGTCTGTCCTCTTGAGAAAGGAGCGCTTGTAATCCTTCTGTCGATTGACTTTCTTCTTCGAGAATTATTTTCGTAATTTTTTATCAACCCCTTAAAAAACATTAAGGGTGACTCTTAAGACTTTCTTTAGAATCTGTTGGAAACGTGTAAATCCGAATGTAAATCGCTATAAGAACCTTTGAAGGAGTGAAAGGAGCAATCAGCGTTGCTAGAATATTGCAGAGGTGCCAAACGTATTAATTCAAAGAAAAATTGAAGGGGTTGAGCCCATTACAAAGCACTGAGAGGGACTAGAAGGTAAGGTATCCTTATTCTTTCTTTTCATGCTGGTTCGTGTGCCTTTTTTTTGCGTCCTGTCGCTCTCCTCAGTGCTGCAAATGATTAATGTCCGAAAAATGATAATTTGTTATTGTATTGTCCCTCTTCAGAAGACAGAATTGAGTTGTAATATTTGTAATTGTCCCACTTATGTTAATGCGTGAGCAGCGGGAGCTATATGCGATATGTGCATGCAATTGAATGCATTCATGCAAAGGATTCACTTCTGGGACACGAAAGAGTTTCTATTGTTTCCATCGAGAGGACTGTGAGCTGTGGATGTTCACAAAAAGGACAAAATGCGTTTTGTTTTGTAAATATTGCGTGAGTTATTAATAGTTTTCGTTTGTCCTTTGAGCCTTCTAATATTAAAATTTTAACTTGAATGATTTTGAATGTGTGACATGTCACACATTTGTCATTCAGCGATGATAAATATTACAGCATCAAAATGCAAATGCATTTGGGAATCCTTTGTTAGAGCGTCAGCATCCTTATCTTAAACATATACAACTTGAAGATTAATGAGATCTTAATCTGCTGTTGTAACGTGAGAGTGCAAGATCTTATGTCAGTCTGAGAATTATTTAAAAAAAAATGCATAAAGCGACAGTAAAAGGATTTGACTATGAATTTCATTTAAGTTTTCATTGTAGTTGTTAGGCTCAAACTTACAATTGTTATATGCTTGTAGACTATTTTTTTGCGCCTTACTAATATGCAACTTTAAATCCTCACAATTGCGATAAAAATTATGCATATAAGTTTTTTGTGTGTGGAAGCTATACATTTTTGGTCCCTATTAATAAAAAAAAATACTTTTAGCTTCGATTTTACATAAGTTTAAGGTTATGTGTACCTACGATTGTTCTGTGAACGCCTAAGATCGATGGTCAATAACCTGATAGATCCTTGTCAGTGCGGTTTTAGGCTTAGAAGAAAGTCTAGCATTGACCAAATTTCAAATCGACACCCATCACCTATCCATCGATTTTAAGGTTGGGTTTGACAGCGAGTACAAATGAACTATGTAGATTATAGAGCCATAATTTTGACAACTCGTCCGTTTGCGCGAGGCTGGAGAACTCTCGCTGCCGTGTGACTTTTACTTGACATCATACTTAAAAGAATAGTAAAAAAAACTTAGAAGCCAACTCCGGAGCTAGATACAACTGGAACATCAGCTCTCTACTTCAAAGGGACAATGTCCGGTAGAGGACGATCTTATATCTTCTAAAGTGTGGCGCAAAGTTGTAAGGGACTATTCACATCACATGAGATCGCCCAACTAACAGCCGTTCACATAAACATTTTTTTCTTGGTCGCTTCGCGGCAGTTCGCCAATTTGAGCCATCAGTTTCTATCAGCAATATCTAATTTGAGGTTAAGTTCACTTGTTAAGTTAAACTTGTTTTCTTAATACACTTTGAAGAGATAATTAATTATCCTACTCTTGGAATAATACAATTACCAATTGTGTTTATAAAATGTTTAAAAAGTGGTTTGTTCGCATTTCAGCAATTCGTTCATTCTCTCTCATGTGAATGGTCCTTAAGCCACCAAGTGACAAAGAACAGAACATACATTTGCAACAGAAACAGAATTAGGAACAGAACATTTTTTTTTCAGCAACAGAATTTAGCCACAAAAAATCGTGGGAGTGAGGTTTTTTTCTTTGCACAGAATAGAAATTGACGATAGCCATGTTTTTCTGGATCTGTTTCAGCTTTGTGTAGCTGAACGAGCAACGTAAACAGAACCATAATTTACTACTACAGAACGAATAAGCTTTCTGTTCTGTTTCAGTTTCCGTTCTTTAGTCACTTGGTGCCTCTGCTCTAAGGGGTCATCAACCAACATGACGTGCGCAATTGGAGGAAGGTAGCAATGGGTGGGGTGAGGCTCAGCCCAGGTCTGCCCCGGACTGTAGGGCTATCAAATGTACTAAGTTCACCATTCTTTTGTTTCTATACAAATTTTGCAATTGTCAGATTCTGTAAATTAAAAGTCCAGAGATTTAAATTTGTTATACCTATAAGTAGCTAAGGTTAAGTTAGGCTACGTAGCAATTATCAGTTACACAGGGAGTAATTCACTTAGACCATGGTTAAATCCATTGTGATACCACTAGTTGTTATAAGTAAGTCGGCATGTTAAGGAAGAATATGTACACGAGTAAATGGTGAAAAGTGACTGGACCCACGTTAATTCAATACCTAGTTTATTGTCACATAGTTTTAAGTAAGAAGAACTGTAGGTTATACATTATATGGATATATAAACGATTGTGTTCTGTGAATTTCTTGTGGGTCGTAGGTCCTCTGTAACGCCATCGCGCCATCGTGCCATCGTCTGCTGTTACTACTGACAATGTACCTACATATTTTAGCCCTCACTAACTCATTTTCAATTGTCATGACTCCTCCTCAACTGTTCTGAGCCAAGTACTTTAAAATTTTAATTGGAGACCTATTCGAATTCAAGTTTGAGAGCAAAAGTATAAACCAAAAAGGTTTTTATGCATTTTCTTAATGAACTTGTTTCAAATTGAAATTACGAATGTCTCTTTTTTTTATAATTTGTATAATAAGTGTCTACCTACATTTATTTTATAATTGAATTTTATCAGATCTGCAATGTTGACAGTTGTAAATCGAGCTAAAGTGCGAGTACTCCTAAACCTGATATAAGTCACATAAATTTTAGCAATATCTGTAAATTTAAAAAAAAGTAAAAGAATGCCACTGCCAACTTTACCTCTAATTTAAAAAAATTTAAAATAAGTGTACCTAAGTGTAAATGACATGTGAATAAAATACTAAGAACATGAAATAAATATTCCAGTCATGTATCCGATTGATAAGGATAACATATAGACATATTATATATTACATTTCTTATATACAACCCTTCTATTACAACAAGGGTGAAAACGTTTGCTAAACTTCAAACCCTTCTGCGAAAAGATTTGCATTTCCTCTCACCGCCATTGTGCATTCAATAAACGATCTAATCCCTATTCGTCAAGCGCCAGGATTTTCCATCATGACACCTTTTATTGCCCATACCTAATCCTGTTATGCAATTCTGAAAATATCCTTATTCACGATATTCCTGTTAACGTCACTTAACAATTCTCTCACAGTCCGACTGCGATTTCTTTCCAAAATTCTTAAATCCAATCGTATCGCTTTAATGGACTTACAATATCTTCTGTTCTTGGGTTGTCTTTTTGTCTACTTTTTGCATAATGGATGAATGGGAAATAAAGTCCATCGATTTTATTGCACTTAAATTAGATTCTCTGCAGTGTATCGAATTTTTTTTTTCGTTGGGATCCTGCCAATATTAACTATCAGTCCTTGTTTTTACGACTAACAGAAAACTGATTTTTTTTACTACCGAACTTTTTACGACTCCAGAAGGAATCCATCATTTGACGTGAGGATTAGTTTTTTTTCCTTTCAATAAGGATATCAAGTTACTTTGTGGCATGAGAGTGCATCGCTTCTTCCGCGCTATATACGCACAACCAGATGTTTGCTCTCGACGCCAATCATTCCAGTTGATGATCATCCGTTTTTTTTGTATCCAAAAGGAAACGTTAACCCTTTAAGTTCACGTATTTAATCCTTTCAACTAAGGTTGTAAAGATAACAGTTTTTCGGGGACATGAGTCTTTGTAATTTGATTTGACATTTAGTGCTGCATCCTTTATAACGTAGGCTTTTTTTTACGGTAGACTGTGCATTTGGTTATTCATTGTAATTTGACCTCATTTCGGACTTGAATCGTAGTTAATGAATTACTATACCTAGTGTGATGAAAATGCATCCTTTCATTCCTGCTGTGGTTTCATTGTGTTCAAGAAAAATGGGTGGATTAAAAATTTGTTATCCTACACTGTTAAGCAGAATATTGTGGTGAAAATTTTCGAAATAACTTTTTTATTCTAAGATCTGAGAAGGCTTCATGAATTGTGGTTCGACAATGACTGACAATGGTTGTGCTACTAAGTGGTCTAAGCATGCAACATTTCAGATGGAAGAATGAACGCTAGAGCTCTAGCGGCAGAGGAAAAAATGGCATTTGGTTTTGTTTACTTTTCTTTTCACTCAAAAAAAAACACTTTAGGTAATTTACTTTATTCCGACCTCCACATCCAGTTTTGTTTGCCTTTTCAAATTTGTTACTTTACATCGAATTGCGTTGATAGCTCAGTTTCTTTTTTCTTCTTTCCTCTCCTTTCTTGATTTAGAGGGTAATTTTAGGCTAGATTAAGAAATTTCCCTTTAAGGGAAATTCAATAATTCATTATATAGTTCTAGTGCAAAATGTTAAATGTATTTGTTATAATGGAGTTTGACATGGACCTAGCCATCTAGTAATATATTTTAAACTTAAGGCTGAACTATAAAAGGCTCAGTCGTGTTTTAGGTTACTTTTGCCACTCAGAGATGTCAATGAATTTGTATTTGCATTCACATACTCCTATATTGGTAATCGCTTACTTTTGACGTTCACTGTATAAATAAATGACATTAGGTTTCGTTTGCTTTCGACAATTATAGAGGGCGTTCAAGAATCTAGTTAGTTGATACTTGATAAAGTCTGACAGCTATCTAACTTCCTCAACTTACTACTAAGTTGACGTCTATTTGTGTCAACATGTGTCTGCAGAACTCAGTTTTTACATTTCTATTGGGTTATCGGAAGGCATGGGAGTGCGCATTTTGACATTTCGATTGCCCTGGCGTAGAGCAGCAGTCAGAACCCCTTGAGAAAAAAGTACAATTGTTAAGAAATGACACACCCACAATTCAAGTTAGTTTTGCGTTCAAATTTGAGTCCAGACAATTAAAGCCATATTCAGATAAGAAGCAAGGTAGGCAACTTGAAGGGAAAGCTAATCCCGCTTTGCACGATAATAGACGACTTTTCTTATATCAAAAATTACAAATCTGATGGTCCCAAATCATAAATGACAGTAGAACTTCGGCTATTGCATTTGCCTGGGGGAGTGTCACCTGCAGACTCTTACGAGAGTGCAGCATCCCTGTACCCGTACTCCGACGCTCACGCCTTGCCGTAGAGCTCGCTCTGTTAACCCGTACTCCGACGCTCACGCTTTGCCGTAGAGCTCGCTCTGTTTACCCGTACTCCGACGCTCACGCCTTGCCGTAGAGCTCGCTCTATTAACCCGTACTCCGACACTCACGCCTTGCGGTAGAGCTCGTTCTGCTAACCCGTATTCCGACGATCACGCCTTTCCGTAGAGCTCGTTCTGCCCCTGCCTAGATTGTAAGTGTAGGTACCGCCTCATTGTTAAGGTAGTCTTAAGTATAGTAGGAAGAAAACGTTCAATACAATTGTACCTCTTCTTCAAAGTTTGTGTTTCTTTGGAAAAACTCTGGATCCGACAAGTTATACCTCAGCCTTTGACAAAAACCACATCAAAAGTGGTCCATCTGGAATGTCCAATTTTGGCATACTTTTTCCGATATACCTACCTATCGACTGGTATATCACCAATAACACGAGTTATGTTGACTTACAAGGCGGCAATAGTTGCTGGCTTATCCGTATAGACGAGAGACTTTACATATTAGCACAAAAAATAGATCAGCGGCGTCAAATTGCACGATCTAGCCGGCCGATTCACAGGTCCAAACGTGAGATGAATTGCTCCTCGCAATATGTCGATTTTTGGTAATAAAATTCAATAATTTGCAAACGTTGTTCGGGCATAAATCCATGGTGAAATGGAAATGCTAACTGAGCATTTTTTTACTTTGACAGGTGTCACGAATTACGGGTGAACTGTCAAAAAAAAATCAGGCTGAAAAACCAAACAGCAAAAAAAATCACCCATCAAATTTAAACGAAAGTGTCAACAAGAAAATTCCCGGACCTACGCGATAGATTTACTAAAAGTTTTCGAATTTTTACTACCTATATCTACGGTGACAATATTTGTCGAAGGAAAATAAAGGACAATCAAGCAAAAAACATTAACATTAATAATAATTAGTTCTATTAAAACAAAAATTTATTCGATTGACATTCACTTATAGCCGTATACCTTATTAGATTTCCTTAAGCGGCATTCACATTGAGGCAACAAGCAATAACCAACTAAGCAACTAGCAACTGTCAAGCAATACGCAACATAATTTTAAGCTATTCTCACTTCGAACCTACAGTATTGCCAAACATTTATAGTTATTAGGGATATTTCTTTACTGTTTCCAAGAACTTTGTATTAAAAACATTTTTTGTGATTACTTTACTAAACGAGCTTGGTGTCAAATAGGTACGAATATTTGATAATATATATGACAAAAAGGCGATAGATGTCGCTTTTTTATTTAAATGTTACTATGCAAACGAACATTGTTCGACAAAATGTTGCTGTTTTGTTTACGTTACTTATGAAATCTGATGGCGCGCGGCATGTGTTTCTTTACCCGTCCGTAAACATATTAAAAATTCGACTGTTAATTTATTAGCACTAATATAATATCTTTTTACAGTAAACTAGCGATTATCTGTGGCTTTGCCTCCATCCCCGTTACAAAAGTTAGTGTGTTTTGCTACGCGCGATAGGACGAACAAAAATGTTACTTATGCAAAAGGAACATTTTTGTTCGGCCCGTCGCTAATAACTCACGGGTCCCAGGCAAAATTTCCAAAATGAGGATAACTATTTTATTAATTTACGATATTTCTCGAAGAGTTCTACTCTACGCAATTTAAAAATCGGTCTTTTTTCGGTCGGTTTTTTTCTGAGAAACAAATGGAAGACTTTTCTCAATACTTGGCCAATCTGGTGTTTCACGAAATAAGACCATCTCAAGGATTTCTACTTCTGAAAATGTAGAATTCTTTTAGCAAATGTATTGTTGACATGAGTTTCGTCAAATTATAGTTTATGTTCCGATACTTCGTAGAGTTCAATAGCCCAACAATGAATGCTACACAATATTTTCTCAGTGTTTTAAAGGACAGTTTCAAAAATAAAGGACAAAATCCGTCCTTTATTAAAAATAAAAAAATACAGGACAGGGGTAAAAAAGAAAGGACTGTCCTTTTAAATAAAGGACGGATGGTCAGCGTACCTATATCCAATCCAGTATACTAGTTATCATAGGCAAAATCTCCTAAAAGAGAAGCCTTACCCAGAGATCAAAAATCTCCCATCTAAAAGAAATTTTAACAAAGTTTTACTCAGGAAATATTTGCAAGTGTATTTTCGGAAATCTGTCAAATGGAACAATAATTGGAGTGCGGTTACGTGTTCTTGCCTTGAAAAATATCTGCTCCCGCACTTTGTATTCATTTTGCTTCTTCTCCCACACTTCCATTATCTGAGATTTTACGAATTTTACTAAGAAAAGTACGGGAGCAGACTTAAATGTGTATGTAGTTGCCAGAGTAGGATATACTTTTTTAGCCGAATGTTCTTATTTTGCGCAATTGACAGGCGGCCTACATTTTGATTTATATTTTAGATACCACCCATGTGCTTGTGACTGACTTGACTTTAGCAATTTTTATTTATTTTTTCGTTATTCGTTTACCTGAAGGACGCTTTGATTTGTACAGACGAAACCAATAGTTTCTGACATGTAAACCTTTAATTTACATAAATTCTATTCACAGCCGTGACCAATGATATAGATTTACTACAAAAACCATCTTTCTTGCATCTGCTTGATGTAAACGCATTTAATTGTTAAAAAATGACACATCAGACACCGCTCTGTCATTTCTTCGAAAACCGTCTCGATCACATAGAATATATTTTTCAAATTAAAAATTCAAAACGAGTTTGCACATTAGCACTGGCCTCAAAGAGCCCATAATTGAATATTATTAAGTGAAATAGCTCAAAAGGATAACTGTGATCTTGCTTTCTTAATTTTTACATCAACTGACGATCAATCTCTATATTCTGACATATTTGGAATATAAAACACGTCAGTGCCATCTTCCTTATGCCTGCGTTCCATGTGCTCTATGGGTATCAATCAAAATCAGTCACGCTTGCCAGGAATTATGTCACAAATTCAGATGTTGTAAAGCGCCACTATCCATAACCCTACGTTGCGTTGTAGGCAAAACTGTAAAAAAATGTAATAGTGTTCTACTGGCATAATTTCATCAATCATTTGGCCAGTATATAGGAAATTCACATATTGGTACAAATGTCTCATCGGTCATATTACAGAAGGCACAATCGCGTTGCATAACAATGGTGAAAGTGATTTAATTATGTCAGGTATCCTGACAGGATCTTCTTCTCAAAATTCGTTCCGGATTACGTTGGGAATATGATCGCAGTATTTGATGTCATTTCTTTTTTCAAGAGCATAATTAGAACTTGATATCACTTTGGGAATCGTACATCATGATCCGGTTCCCGCCTTAGCAAAGACGAGTGCATTTCCATTTTTCTGCCGTTGTCATTGGGAAAAACGCGGATTTTTGTAACGATCTTTTTCTCATATGAAATCCCTAATGAGTGAGGAGAGGACCCCACTTAATAATTGTAATTACAAACCAAAGAACGAAACAAGGACACCAAGGAATAATTTAAGAATAGATGTTTATCAAAGTTTTCTGTAACATTTCGTTATCGTTGGTCACTAAGACAACGGTTATGAAGTTTTATTTTTAGTCATGGTCAGTGCACATCGTGTGAAATGCATCGGGGTTGGGCGAGATGATGGTGCGGACAATTTCAACTGTAGTGGCGATTTGATTTGCTTTTCTTGCCACAGGTGAGTGCACAATAACTGAAACTGACTGTTGCACGTATTCCATAAGTAAATGTATAGGGGGCGATTGCGATGGGAGATGATGGGTAAACATTTTGTTTATAATTTTTATTGTGAGAAAACTGGGATAGTAATTGGTGTCATGCTTGGGTTGATATTGAAGTGCTAAAAATTAGATGTGGGTCAGGCTATTCCGCGTATTATTTCTAGAGGAGGGACTCAGAGTCACACACTTGTCACCATTTGGAGGAAATTACGTGGATCCTTTTCTAATAAATTTTACTTGTATCGCTATAGTTCAATCAGTAGCATTATTTGGAAACTGCTACTCATATAATAATCTATTAGGTTCTTAGCCTAAATCTAACTCAAAATGATATACATAAAATGATTCTCGCCGTCAAAGCGCCCACAATTTCAGTGACCATCCTTTCATACTGAACTCTTTTAAATATCATCTGGCGCTAGCCTGTTCACACCGAGCTCAAATTCGTTATTTTGCCAAAATCCTATTTGAAATACGAAATTTTGCCATACGTTTCCGACAGCTGCAAATATGTTGCTTTTAAATAAAGAAATTTCTTTTAGGGACGGGTTAATGTTAAAATGAATAATATTTTCTTATTTTATTTGAAAGACATATCAATGCCGAGGCTCTCTGGGCGACGCGCGTCTGAAAGGTCAACTTTTTCGCATAGGTCAAATTGAATTTGAGTGATGCGCCACCGGTTATATGAGTTAAGGGTCGTTTGAGGTCACCGATCTTTGCGGTTTCTTGACATAGTCCTGCGATTTAAGGAAACCTCACAGCGGTCAAATCGCCATTTCACGTCGTCTCTGTGCAGAATGTCCATTGTGACATCAGATGTGTGGCACGCACCGCCGGCCGTTTTGTTGAAACCACATGCCGTTCACATCCATATTATCCAATTTAGGCCAACAAAAATTGGTATTTATTTTCATTTGAAGACCTGTCAAACTCTCAATGACAGCAGCGATCATTTCGATCTTGCATTTCATAGACGTAAGGGTGTTGGGTGATTATTTACTGAACTGGTCGACTCGAAATTGTCCACCAAACGTTGAATAGTTGAGCGCATTGTTACCACAAAAGAACACCCATTTTGATAAATTTACACCTGTTGCTCGACGCCTAACTTGCCAGAGTCATTTATCTTTATTGTCTTTAAAATAAAAACAGGAATATTAATAACAGATAAAACAACATGGCCGACATGAATTGTCAAAATCGACCCGTCCCTGTTGGAAAACCCTTTACAAGCATAGCATCATATGCGGTGCACAAACTAGAAGTGGTTTTTCTATACCACTATAAAAGTCCTTTTTCCAGAATTTTGGAGCAGTTTTTGAGGAAACATACCTACATGCACCTACTTGGACCACAAACTAAAAAAAGAAGAAGGTTTATAAATGCAATAGCAAACTCATTCACATCCAAATTTTCGTGTTCCTTAATTTTAATAAGATTTGCATTAATATTAGACTCCACATGGGATATATCTAGTTGTTTTTTAAGAAAAATATAATTTTGGTTAAATTAGGGATTCTTTATGTTAGATTGCTTGAAAGCTGACTAAAGCCATTTTTAATATCGTCCGACCGAAATGCGTTTTTGGTTCGAAAAGTCTTAAGCATTTTGTAAATTCTTTTTCGGAATCTTCATTCACTTCGACGAGTATCGAGTATCATTACTGTTATGTACTGTTATGTAAGTTCTGATATGTAAATCAATTCTTATCGTTCTTAGTGCAGATCGATTGGGCTTTATTTTTGTTCTTTTTTTAAGATTATTTTATTGTATCTATATTTGGGGCTAGTTACTTAGTTGCCTTTTGATAGTGCTATTTAAACTGTTTGCTTTGACAGAAATAATTTCACCAGTGTTTTTATCCACTTTTGACAATATAGCGAAAACTCCTCTGTATAATTAAGTTTTTTTGAAGACACTGCGATTTGATTTACTAGACATTCGCATGCACATGCGAATATCCAATATAATATTGGAGATTCGCATGCATGCGAGTTTCCTGAACCTTACAAAGGAACCGGAAATTCGCATGTGCTCAAAAATCACCTCTGAAAAGAATCCGCGCGCGCGACTAGAACTAAACCCTCGAACTTATGAACAAAAATCGTCACCGAATTGAAATTTCACCGGACCCTACATGTAGACTATCCTATCTTCTCCATGGCGAATTTATTCAAATGCACATAGAAAACGCCAAACAAGGCAATGGTAAATTTTGTTGTAGAATTGCGTTTCTGCTTGCCCTTCCAGCTGTGATTTTGGCTTTTTTTTAGCTCCCCCATAGCAAAGACTCCTTTTGAAATGAATATTCTGTTTATGACCGATGTGATGTGTTCATCTCCGGGCCCATAATAAATTTAAATAAAACTGCAATAAATCTGTCAATCAGAAGAATCTTTTTTACAGCGCCATTAAAATAGATAATTTTGCTTAAAATCCCATACTTAAAATCGAATTTATAACATAGCCCTCATCGAAAAATTTTGCACATCAAATGAGATAAGCGTCGTCAAAATCTGCGTGAAAAATCGCTATCCTTTTGTCCTTCCGTCCACATTTTCATTTAATGAAAAAAAAAAAAAAAAAAACGCAACGATATAAAATCTAACATCTATTGAATAGAACATTAATTTTATGACCACAAAAAGTCCGATCGCTGCATCTGTCACTCTGTGACGTTTCAAACTGCACGCCAGCATATACCAATCACACAAATGTTCTGTAAAATCTCATCATGATGATGAAGCAATTCATAGTACAACCGATGGCAATCGACACCAGTTGGTATTTAGTGTCACTTCGTCCTTTCTAATAGGACACTTTATGATGTTAAGTCCAGTCGTCTGAGGGATAACAATAGACCACTTGGCACATAAATATCCTTAATTCGATGTCCGTGGCAAACCGGGACAATGGATCTCTCTCCAGAAGACTCTGTATTGCAAAGAATTGTTTGCGGAACTCGCTAAAGGCAGACGACGCACTCTCATTCTCATTTACCATTCACCAATTAGCAATGGCTGACAATGAGTCCTTTTCGTTCTATGTTCTTTGAAATTTTCGCGCGGTGGCTAGTATATTTGGACAGCAAATGGGCTGGGAATTAATGACCCTCATGCTGAAGAGTGGACTGATGCGTTGCTGTTTAAGAAGGAGAATTAATTAGTTTTCTTAGAATGTTTTCTCTTGTGTGGTTTTCCTTAAAGACATTGCGTGGTTTGATTCTCACGATCTATTTAAATGTGTGAGGGGTGAATATAATAAATTCCGCGGGTATGCACTTTACATTGCTTTTGACTTTGTATGCATTTAATTGGCTTCGAAACTAGATACATATTCACCTGTTAAGGTAAAAACGTTGTGGAGCGAGTGTAAAAAAATCAACAAATCAACCGTTTTTTTGTCACATTTTGATTTACAACATTTACCCTAGTACATTTTCAATTCTTTCAAGGGAACTTTGGTCCGATTTCTTCTCAAGCCAGGTTTCCCGGAATTTATACTTTTGATATATGTATTTCCATTGACTGAGGGTACCTACTCCAATTTATATCAATAGAAAGTTTTACATCTCAGTCGAATGTTTGCTGTTTCAAATATTTAAGCAGATAATGGTTGAAACGAAGATTGAAAAATTAGAGCAGAGGATAACGTTAAAAGTATCTTATCATTTTCTATCTGCAGACAAAGATGTTATTCATGTTCACTGCAATATTCTACATTCTTTATACTCAAACTCAATGTTTAATGAAAATATACCTACTAGTGCCCAAATGGTTGAAATGGGCCACTAATCAATATAGCCCAGCGGATCGGTATAGTTAGTGCGCTGCAGTAGTGAGCGACAATTCAGCTATTTCCACTTGTCAATCAATCTCTTTGTCAGTTATTGGCAAACGCTGTCATTGACAAGCAATTTTTCGCTATTTCCACTTGCCAATTTTTTTATTGGCATAAAAATACGTCAATTGTCAATTTTAAATCGACAAGTGGAAACCCAGCATTACATCTCATCTTCCTGAACTATGGTCAAAGTGGTCTTCATCCATAAAGTAGGAAAGACCTCCCACACGCTCTCCAAGGACTTCAGACCAATAGGTCTGCCCTCGCCTTTCTTCTTAAAACTCTCGTGAGTATTATATCGACCTCCACATTAAGGACACTGTTGACAGGTCATCAATTTCAAGCTCTCAGCATGCCTAATGTGACCATTTCACCCGCTTTTGGCGGGTTTTACCCTCTTTTTTTACCTAAAAACCCTCCACCCGCCACCACAACCATTTTCCCGCTTTTTGATAAAATATCGGAATTTCATTCTCTTAAGCCCAAAACACATGTGCAGAAATTCTGAATGCTTCACTGCACGAAGTACTGCAGATGAAACAGATGTGCAGAATTCAATTTGCAGCGGTTGCTGTCAATGCGGGGAAAAATACTTGAGTGAAAGACAGACGTCTTTCTTTTCCTCGTATGCATCAGTAGCTGAATTCAAAAATTCGATGCTGCCAAGTCTATTTAATTTAATTCACTGCGTTGATATGCAGTGGATTTAGAAATAGAGACATGTTGCAGTGCTGCGGTGGGTGCAGAATTTACATTTGTATCACCACATAAGAACATGTGTTGTGTATTCTATAAGAACATTTTTATTCTAATCCTGCTGCGCAGTGAATTCTGCACGTGGGTTTTGGGTATTAAGAATTTTCTTTAGTTCTTTTTTTTTCACTACGTTGTCATGTCATGTGTCAAAGAAAAAAGAAACAACCAATGTAGATATTCATTGATATTTGCTGTAAATACGACGGTAAAATTAATAAAGATAAAGAGAGACACACCATCTCCGAAAAATCCAAAAACTAAAAAATATGTAACGCTTCTACCTACGCCAGATTTGAAAGCCGTTTTTCCGTATATTAAAAAAACTGATGACGTTTATTTTTAGAGAATTATATTAGATTTTACGTGACATTACGTGAAATAAACTGTTTTCTACTATTTTGCACGAACTTTTTAAGGTCAGAACCTACTTTTGGGAAACCCGCCAAACCCGCCAAAATACGCCCGCTTTTAGCTTCAAAAAACCCGCCGCTTTTTACCAAAAAATAAATGGTCACGTTAAGCATGCCTACCAAAAAGACAAGTTCTGTTCTTCATTCAATAGTTGGAACGATCGAGAGGTCCCTTACACCAAAGGAATACACAATGGCTGTCTTTCTTGATATAGAGAAGGCCTTTAACAATATCGAGACTATATCGATTATTCAAGCCTTAAGGACCATTCACATGGGAGCGAACGAACGAATTGATGAAATGCGAACAAACCACTTTTTATGCATTTATAAACAGAGACTTGCACATTTTATTATTCTAAGATATTCTCCTCTTGGAATAAGGTTACATAAGTTCGAACGAATTTTTTATTCGCTACTTTGTGGAACGCGATTTAAATGATGTGGATTGCGAATAGCCTGACAATTCGCGACAGGGTGTTTTCGTTCGCGGCAAAAAGTTTGGAATTCGAAGTTTCGTTATTTAAACTATTTTTAAACTTGTTTTCTTAATACATTTTGATGGGATAATTAATTATCCTCCTCTTGGAATATAAAATGTGCAATTTTCTGTTTATAAATGCTTAAAAAGTGGTTTGTTCGCATTTCATCAATTCGTTCGTTCGCTCCCATGTGAATGGTCCATTAGACAAACTTAACATCAGCAAACCAATCTGTTGCGTTATACAGCTAGGTTCAAGTGAAATCGAAATTTCAAATCGAGTGAATTCGTTTTCAGTGTTCTGCATTTAGAGCGATTCGGAAACTCCGAGATTTTTCGAAATCACAATTTCACTTTGTCTCAATTTCGAGAATTTTGAAATTGAAATCGAATACAATGAAATGTAAAAGACAAAAATTAATTTCCGATTTCATTTCGAGTGAAAGTGAAATGTGGAACCTAGCAGATAGTCTTATTCACCAAGAAGGTTAAGTTACCCTCTGTCTTTCTCCCAAAGCTCAATGGCACTCCACGCGAGTTCGTAAGTAGTGCTAAATATTTGGAGCTGACCCTGGACAGGAAGCTCTTATGGAGAGAACATATTTCCGAACGCGCTAGGAAATCCCTAGTGGCTCTAGAGGGGGTCTTCAATAACCCAATATAATGCATTGGCTTTATACTGCGGTTATAAGACCAGACCGATTATTCTATAGGGGATATCCTTGTGTGGTGGCCGGCTTTGAACAAAAGTTCCAATCTAAAGGTCACGCTTGTCATGCTTGTGCATCACGGGGTCATTGAGGACATCTCCAACCACTGCTCTACAAACCATGCTTAACTTATTTCCACAAGACATCGTCAGTAAAGAGTACGCCACAAGGGTGGCAATCAGATTAAGGAAAGGGAAACACTGGAGACGGCAACCGACTGGACACGCCAGCATCTTGCCCATTACTACTGCTTACCTGCCTATGAAAATCGACTTCGAAAAAGGCTTCACCCATGAAATATCGGAGAGGAACCAATGGGATTCACAAAATAACTTACTCGACAAATCACTGTCAATTTTCACAGACGGTTCCAAGACACTGGAGGGAGTTGGCCCCGGGGTCTTTTCAAAAGAACTGAATCTGGGCCTTTCAAAATGAACTAATTCAGATCTTATCGGGAGGACAATGAATTATGCTCACTTCTTCACTGCTCTGGTACTCACTCTATTTTCAATCTATTACCAACTATGTGGATCCACTTCTCATTCCACCTGTCTGATTTTTTTTTTAAACTTGTGTAAATAGTCACGCTATTTCGGGTAAAAAAAATATCTAAATAGTAGTAGTAGTAGTAGAATGTTTTTATTTTCAACTTAATATCAAAAAAAAAGAAAATTTTACATTATTATTTTAGCTTATATAGTTTGAATTTAAGTTAAAAATACAAAACTTACGACAATGACAAAAGTCGTCTGTCGGGTAGTTAAATTTATATTAAATATTAGCTTGAATTCAAAGTTTTATGATCATGTAAGAAAATTATTACTGATTAAATTCTCTAACAAGTTCATTTCGGTATGGTAATGCTACAGTGATATAATTAATGAGCCTATCAAAATCTGTACTGTTTTCTCCATTGAGTATGTTAATAATTTCCGCATCTGTTAACCAAGCTCTCCCAAAACAACCCAGCCTGAATTCTTTTAACCCCGGACATCTGCCTAGGAAATGCTGGATGTTCTCTTCTTCCCTTAAGCTGCACACAGTACATAAGGATGTTTCGTTCTCCCCGAATCTATTCCCATTAAGCTGAATTAGGTCGCATCTTGCCTTAAATATCCAGGTGATTTTGTTTAGTTCGAGCCCACCGGTGATGTAACTTGAACCTCTTGAATAATCCAGAAACCTGTAGATGCGTGTACTGCTTCCAGATGCCCTCCGTAGATTTTCCTGTTAACCCTCCGATTCCAGCAGCCGCAGTAGCTCTAAGCTCTTTTGGGTCCAATCGCTATGAGAAGTGTCCCCCTCATTCCAATGCAGCCCAAAACTACCCCCAAGATGGTTTAATTCTTTGACCCAGAATACATTTTCCCTTAAAAGTATTTTTGTTAGTTGGGGTGGTAGTCTTCTTTCACTGTATTC
The DNA here is from genome assembly GCA_955612985.1 of Cheilosia scutellata. Lineage (NCBI taxonomy): Eukaryota > Metazoa > Arthropoda > Insecta > Diptera > Syrphidae > Cheilosia > Cheilosia scutellata. The sequence goes on from OY015311.1 coordinate 81,053,030, forward strand.
GAACATTGTTTTTGCTGTGTATCTCATGTGAAGATCAAGGGTGTAGTAATGTCCGTCTTCTGCTCCTGTCTCTAATGATAGCGCGTAGTTTGGGGTAAATGGAGGTACATAACTTCAAAATTCGTTTCAAAAAGTACCGTTGTAATTTATCCACTTCTTCGAACATTCCGAAGCCCCAGACCTGAGCGCCGTAAGTCTGGATAGCTCTACAGACCGCTTGGAACAATTTCCACTTTGCAGCTAGACCAATATTTCTCTTTGCCAAAAAATGTTGCCACGTCGAGTTTATGCTGCTCTTCGCTGCACTGTTTCTCTTCTCCACATGCTTTGAGAATGACATCTTAGGAGACAATAATACTCCTAGGTATGAATAATTAGAAACAATACGTATTTCTTCTCCATTTAATATCCATTTTTCTTTGCAAGAAAGCCTCCCACCATTTCTAAATACCATAATCTCTGATTTAGATATGTTTACTTCTAGGCCCCATTTGTCGCAGTAAGCTTCAAGTCGCGTTATCATCTGCTGTAACACCTTGACATCATCCGCCAGAATAACCATATCGTCTGCGTATAGCAGCAATCTTATGTTGAGACAATCAATGTAGAAAATAGTAAATATCTAAATAAAAACAAAGGCAACGGCTGTAGAAACCCTTTTTTCGAATATAGGTAGTTCGTGTTAAAATTCTATTAAACGCCTTTCGTACTTCTACACGATTTTTTGCACAGAAATATTAACCTAGGTCATTAAAAACGTGGTAGGTATCGGCTTTTTAACGACCTAGGTTAATATTTCTGACACCAGTAGACATGACTTCAGTACTCCATATTCTTAAATGCAGGCATACGAATTAAATTGATCATTTTGATTAAATGTCACGTTAAATATCACCTAGACTTACGTTAATTATATATAATTTATACAATAACGCCAGCCATAGAACCCTGTGGCACCGCATTGGAAATTCGTCACCATCTGCCACCAGAGTTCACGGGCAAAACTGAATCTGAAAACCATAACCACAGACAAATTAAAAACTGTAACGCCTCTAGGGCGAACTTAATAACTATGCGCACTTTTGCACACATTTCAACACCTGTGGTAACCAGGAACGGTTTCATGCCACCACAGGCTATACATATTATATAAACCACAAAGGGCCAAATAATAACCTGTTGTATACGTTGGCGGTCGCCCACCAAAAGTCAGGTCTCAGGTGTACGCAAACAAAGCGATATCTCAATTCATTGCACGTCAATTGTCAGTCATCAGGGCTCTTCAGTCGTTACCCACACAAAATAGGAGAATCGCCTTTTCGCACATTATCCACCAGCCAGATGGGATAATTATCCTTGGACGCCGAGTATACCCACTTTTAAGTGTAGGTACTTACTCGTTTTGTTACTTTCTTGGGTTTTCTTAGACTTGATAACAATCAGACCAGTTTGGGGGGTTTCTTTCCAGAATCCTTTATAATATCTCTAAACCCATCAGTAGCAAGTGGATGATAATAGATTTTCCAATAAATCCGCACAGTAAATGATTTTCGGTGAAACATTTAAGAATCCCTATCATTAGGATCAGATCAACAAATTAAAAAAAATCCAGTAAGAGGCTAGACCAGTGGTCAGTGGACGAAGTGTGTTCAGCAGGAATTCTTACTTTGATGTCAAATGGAACAAGGGTGTAGCTGCTACTGTTCGGTTTCGATTTTATGGAAGTTTTATGAGATCGTTCAGCAGTTACAATTTTTAATTACCCATAGTTGAGAATACGTGATTGAAAATTGCTTTGAAAGTGTGGCGGGTGATAGTAAAGGAATGCGTGAGACAAAAAAGAGTTTAAACTCTGTGGAAGGATTCATCAGAGTTAAGCGATAATAGTATTTGCGGTATGTTTATAAAAAGGACCATTTTATCATCGTTTGACTTTTTTAGGTTATTTCTAGAAAAAGGATTATAATAGCGACTGTGTCCTCAATGTTTTTATTAGTTTTTAAAACGCGAAGTAGTGTGTGGCCCTTGAGCGGCTTTTTTGTTTAAAATAAAACAACTATCGTATATCTATAGTTTTTCTTATCCTAGTTATGTTGGTTGGTATTATTCTTGGGAAATGTAGATCCTTCGATTTGTGTAAGCTGTAAGTCTCTGTGTACATAGCTTCTCTTTGTTAAGGCACTTTAGCAGCAATTAGATTATTTGGTAAAAAATATATAACTTAACAAATATTCCACAATATGCTGGTTTGGCAGTGCCTGACAAAAAACAAAATTTGACGTTTTGTATAAAATCTCTCACAGAGAGGGAAACGCATGGAAAAATGTTCATTCATTCTTTGGCTCATTTTCATTGGCCCCTTTATCCAATATTAGGGTCGCACATGTATGATGCTAAGTAAACCCTCGATTTTCCGCCACTAAATTTTCTAAAGGTGCTAGTACACGGCATTTAGCAAATCACATACGTATGTAGCTCTGACGTCAATAGAGAGTGCACAAAGAAAGCTTGTTCATGAAATGTAGCCATTGGGACCATTCGCTGACGTAAAATGACGTCAGTGATATATACGTATGTGGCTTGATACATGCCGTGTACTAGCATATTAAAACATGAAAAATGTGATCTCTATATACGGCTAAAAGAAATATTTCAGACTTGATAAGAGTACTAAAATAAGTACTCTTATCGTGGCTATACATAGAGGACGCCTGACCTGACATTTACACGAAATAAAATTCAAAAAGTAAATAGCAAGAATTGACATCTCGACTCTAATAAAAATTTCATTCAATTTGCAAATTTTCGATGTTTTTTTTTTCAATTTTAAAACTAAACGCGTTACAATCTCTGCGAGTCACACCAGCAGTAAAACGGTGGCTATCTCATTTCGGACGTGTATTCGCGATCTTATGCTTTTAGTTATTTTCCAAATGTCATGGACATCCGTAAGAGTTTAAAGACCGACAACCTAGCTTTCACACCAAGTTCAGTCCTTCTAATAACAGAATCACCTACATGCTGTCTCAAAACTGGCCCAGCCTTACCAATCCTATACACATACAGAATACTCAGCATTGCACCTTGCTCGTGTATAAGACCTTGATTATACTTAAACGTCTTTACCTATTTCAACGAGACTCCAATCCTCCAATGCATGCAATAGAAAAACAAAGTGTGGGTTTTATTTCTAAAAAATAAATAGATGAAAAGGAGCAAAGTATGTAATACAAACTAAGAAAACACAAATGATCGGTTACTTCACTTGTTGCTGCTGCTAAGGTTAAAGGGATAATCATTCATTACTTATTACAATTTATAGCGACATCTTACATTTGACAGAAGACAGATTTTTAGACAGAATCGAGAGCAGTGTCATACTTACACAATAATTGTGTTCGTAAGAAACCCAGTCGTCAAACACTTTAAGAGAAATGTCAAAACCTTTTAAACAATGCAGTATAGAGTCAAACCGTTTGAGACAAACATTTCTGACAGTACTTTATGCCTAATATAAAATTGGAGTTTTGTCAAGCAATTTACAATTTTGCTGAACATCGTCTCAAAAATCTGCCCCCTCTCTGATTTAACCTGTACCCCAGTATTCTTTGAATGCTTCGTAAGGTGCATAGTACAGCGCTTCATACTTCAAGGCCCTCCATAGTTGAATTCGACTCATATATGTTTGTTGTCTTTCTTTTTTGTCTTTTTTAGAGGATATTACGTTTCCTACTTATGCGCCTGTTTGTGATGACAAACTCCAAAACTCGCTAACAGTTCAAATTAAAAATGTTTCATGTTCTCCTCTTCTGCATTAGGTTTTACTGACAAACATTACCAACCGCATTTTTGTCATTTCTCATTTCCGGTAGTGTTCACAATGCTTAAGGTTCCTAAGTTAAATTAAAAGACTTGACACATGAAACTAAATACCCATTTGTTATATACTTTTATCAAATTCACTTCAAATTATCATGTCATTCTCGCCACAATTTATCACTATTAAGCCTCGCATATCCTGTCTGGAACACATAAACCACTAACCACAAGTCATTCATGAAAATCTTCACACGATACCTACCTATCGCAAAACCAAAAATGATTGGCAATTCTCATTCTCACCCATCATACTCATACACAGTTGAAATTTTCATATTTTGAGGAAATCAAATCAATCAAAAACATCACACAATGGCTACAAAATATACGAATGGAAAATGAGGTTCAGGGTAGAGTGGAAACTGAGCATATGACACCACAGGAGGTGGTCGCATTTTATAGCTCTGTCATTGTTACACTTTCTATACTTGAACCTATCTTTGCAGTGACATTTAGTCACTGAAACCAAGCCGAGTAGGCTTTTTCTCAAGACCAAGTCACAATATTTACGATCGCATAGTAATAAAGTATGGAACTTTATGATCTCGATAAAATTGCACAAAAAAAAGAAATTATTCCCAATTGTTCCCCTTTTTTTTAATAATTATTATCATCTTACAACTCCTTAAAGAAGAGGCGACACATCCCTTTCGCAATCAACAAAACGAAGGGATAATCAATAAAGATACGTTTTTATTACCTCATCTGACAATACTCTCAACTGTCATCAATATGTCAATAATGTGCGAGCAGAAAAAATGCTACAATAAGATTGTTTATGTCAGATGCTGGTACATCGGTGACAATGCAAGGAGAGCATCATCAGGGTTGCAATTTTTGAAGATCAGTTCAAGTGAGAGTTTTCACTTTCTTTTGTTAAACGTATTATACTCTCTACCCAGGGAAAGGATATATTGAATATTATCGATAATGCAGGGGAAATCGAAGAAGAAACCCACTCTAATTGATTTTTCCTAAATGTTGACCTCAATCAATCAGACGTTCCATTGTCGATAGATGACATTTTGTGGAAGCAGATCGCATGCTGTGGAGAAAATTGACGCCAGATAAGATCTTGTTGTGACCACAGTTTTCGAATTGGCTGATAGTAATCTTGTTATAAAGAAGACGTTGGAATAGAAAATAAGAGATTTTGAAATTCGTTGTAATCTTGACAGTTCTAAGTGATGCTCAAGAAGGTGTTGTCTCTTCAGAGATATCTAGATATTAGCTTGTAGTGGCACCACAAGTGAAGTTAACCCATTAAAAACACTTTTTTATGCGAATGAAACAATTTACAAGAGAATTGAAATGTACCAACAATCGAGTTTAGGTAGATTTTCTAAAAGTAAAAAATAAAATAAAAGACATCCCAAAAATAGTTGTCTGACTAATTGACCGCATTTCTCCAACAACACCTCAACGATAGACTCGACAACATTTTTTAACAGAAATTGGTCAGGAACTGATTCTCCCCAATTTGAGTGAGAACGTTGTTGCTCCTCGCTTTCCATCATTCAGCTGTTGTATTTTGTTTTTTCTATGCATTCAAAGCTCATTTTATTGGTGTTGGCAGCCTTGCTAAAATAAAATAAAATTCTTCCTACACTATACGCTGCAACTTTTAGCAGAAAACAGAAAGAGAAAAGACCAAAACATGTTTCCGCTTACAATTTTAGCGAACACTTCTACTAGTTGAACGCGCCCCGAATGTCAGAAAACTAGCCAACGGTAGGTATATTTAATCGCAATTGACACAAGACGAATTTTGAATGTTCATAAATTGTTTGAGTCCTAAAATAGTCCTAAAAAACACACAACTAATATTTTTTGTAATATTATTAATAATGCATTCGATTGTTTTTATTTAAATCCAATGACCTGTTACGGGTCATCTATTGTCCGTAAAAATCTTTTCTGAGGGAGGATAACAGTTACAGCCACTTTTTTTTAGATTAGATAACATGTCGAGCTGGGTTGTGGTTCAAATTGTAAACAATCAATCTTTCCTGTTTGTTTTCAATTAAGGGCAGGTCAGCAGACAATTCAATGCGTCAATTCGAAAGAAAGGATACAACAAAATATTTTTTGGTCAGACAAATTTATCAGATATTTGATGTTCATACTTTGTCTTGACGGAATGTTAACGTTAGCACGTCAAGGGTTTTTCTTTTAAGCGATAGTAAATTTTTTTAAAGTGTTCGAAAAAGGTGTAATTATTAACGATTAGCACAATCGGCAGGTATGTGATAGTTACTACATTGAATGTGAATTTGTATGCGTCTGCCGGTTTCTGATCAGAGGCACATAAAAACTGTAAAAAGTAATCATAAAACGATTGGTATGGTATCCATTTAAGATGCTTAAAGAGCTGATTATATTATAGCTCATGCGCATACTTGGATACTTCTCCCTCATAATATTTTTCAGCTACCTTGGTTACAGATCGGATATTTATACGACCAAATTGTAAGTTCCGACGATTGTACACTTTTTTTTATTTTTCACTGACAAGTCTGACAATCGTCTAAATCTGTACTTGCTTTACTGTGATTTTTATCCATATTCACGCAAGACCACAACATTCGAAATGATCTTTATTCTGGTCATAGTATATAGACAATTATAGATCGATTCTCATAAGTAAAGGGTGTCCCATAATTCACGCAAAATTTGAATTTTGCGCCATTCAATAGTACAGTGATGCCAACGGAAAAAAGATAACAATAATGTAACAGTTGACAATTCGGGGTTAGTAAAAATGGAGCGCTATACGCAAGAACAACGCATTTTTAATGTTAAGCAATATTTTAAAAATAATGAAGGTTTGTTCGAAAAAAGCATCTTCAGTGATGGAGCCCATTTTCATCTTGATGGTTCGTTAATGGTAAAAATTGTCGAATTTGGGGTTCAGAAAACCCACGAGTAATTGGTTGAGAAACAAATGCATCTACAACGCGTGACTGTTTGGTGCGGATTTTGGGCTAGAGGCATTATCGGCCATTCTTCTTCGAAAATGCGGCTGGACAGGCAGTAACAATTAATGGTGTTCGTTATAGTGAAATGATAACCCAGTTTTTTGTGCCTAAATTACAAGATATGGATGTGACCAACATTTGGTTTCAACAACACGGTGCTACAAGCTATATGCCATACAGCCAGAGAAACAATAATTCAATTACTGCATGAGTCATTTCCTAATCGTGTAATCGGCCGTTTTTGCGATCAGAATTGGCCATCCAGATCTTGCGATTTAACGTCATTGGGGTTTTTTCAAATGTCTATGCAAACAAGCCCACGACCGCCAACGCCTTGAAAGAGGAAATTGGCAGGTGTATTAATGAATGGCGGCCATTTATCCGATGTGCTATTCCAAACATAACCCCAATCTGTTTACTCTATGAATCAATAAAAAATGTAAGCTATATACATAATCAAAAATTTTTATTTTCTATCCAAATTACATTTTGCGTGAATTATGGAACACTCTTTATATGGATTATCTTCCATCCCACAAGCGCTTAATGTTTATGATTCACAATCATGTTTTGACGTTTGAGAAATCATTCGTATATTCAGTGTGTGTAGTCGTTTACCAAGTGGATCTAGATCGAGTATGGTTGGTTCCTAGCTCCTACTATAGCTAAGCGTTCGAAAAAGCTCACTTAAATTTAAATTTACATTTACAACTTACCTAGTTTGGTATAACCTTTTTGGTGACAAATATGTTTTACCTCTTAAATTTTCTAACCTAGCTTGAACTAAAATGAATCCAAACTGTTAGTCTATTTGAAAAGTGTATGTCCAACCCATTTCGTCTTGTATCTATTATATATCCATCGACCCGCATCAAATCTCGAATCGGTCACGAAAATACGGATAATTACAAAGAAAAAAAAAATCAAAATATTCAAATCCAGACACAGCTCAGGTGTTAAATAAAAGGTTTTCCATTCTCCTTCTTAAGGGTTGGTGAAGATGGGCATGGGACGTAGGAACAACGTTTTGTACTCACACCGATCCACGTCATTGTCTGCCTGTTCGCTGGTAGATAATATCAAATATCACTCGCGTAGAATTTTTTTTTTGGTTTTCGACTCACGTTTGTTTTGGAAATTTTCTGATTTAATTTTTTTTATATAAAAAAAGGGTAAGAAAACGCAACGCTATTTGAATTACATTATTATCGAGACAAAGGACTTTTTGCTTCTGTTTTCTATTTACAGACATTTTCCAATCATTCGTCGATCGTTTACAAATGAAATGTTTTTTTTTTTACTTGTAGTTTGAAGTAAGGTAATTGGGGAATTTGAAATGGTAGCAAATACATAACGGAAGTGACAGGATAATTTTGTGGTTAGTGGGATTGTAAATATTTGTTAATGATAAGTGAAGTTGTTAATGATAAGAAATAAAAGTTTTTATATAAATTGGTTTTGGTTATATAATTCATCATTTATTTGATTTAGAGCGATGAATTGAAAATTTCAAGAACAACATTGGTGTTTTTTACGAGTTTCGTTAGTCGGCTCTCACATTGAGGCAACAATCAATAAGCAACTGGCAATAGGAAAAACGCAAAATTATCGCTCACAATTATTTTACTTTGAATTAAATTAGAGGTCTCACATCAAAGCTACTAAATATCGTTCGCACGAAAAATGTTGCTGATTGCTTATTGGCAGTTGCTTTGCTTATTGCTTGTTGCCTCAATCTGAGAGCCGCCTTAGAGGGATTTTCATAAATGTTGCTCAGGTGCTCATTTTAAATTGATATTAGAGCCCAGAGTAGCTCAAATCCTTCTTAACCTTAAATACTTCGCAGTGGCAGGTATGCCTTTATTTTCTTTTAAGGATTAGAACAATCTTTTTACTGAAGCAGTCAAAGCTTGGTAAACATTTTTTTTGAAAGCTTACATTAAACGCATAAAAGCCTCATAAACTGAAGAAATTTACCACCTCGTAAATGAACTGTCAGATTTTGTATGCAAAATAGTGCAAAACGCAGACTTCATAATTTTCCGCGACGATTTAAGCTCGGAAATCAACCGCGGAAAGTTACGCAATTCACAAATGTCAAACTTTGACAGACAGTCGTATGAATTGTTTGTTTGTTTGACCTTTTTTTTTAGCAAGATCTCAAAATGTCAGTAAGAATTCAAGTAAAAAAAAAATAATTTTGATTACTTGACAGTCGATTTATCCGATTTACGCAATGACATTTCCGAGGGTATTCACTTAAAGCACCGCAGAAATTTACACATTTACGAGCTGCATAAATTTATTAGATTAAGTGAGTACATATTTTTATATCTATTATGTGTCTACAATAAGAGTTGTGGTGATAATGTCTTAGGATTTGCTGTAAAGTACAGTACACTAGTATTGTCAGTTGTCACTTTGCTGCAATTGCAGTTGATCTACTGCATTTTTTTTTTTTTTTTTTTGGAAAAGCAACTACCTTCAAATAAAATCAACTGCACTTTTGGTTATAAAAACAATATATCCTTAGCATAGGGATGGCCAAACTTGCAGACTATACGAGCGACTTTTTTGTGTAATTGGGAATGCGAGCTAAAAATACAAATTTTACAGTAATGATTATAAAGAAATATTTTTTGCGGAGGGACTCATAAAATTCATAAATCTATAAGACGATTACTAAATATTACTTTAAGATGCTCCTGAAATTTTACATTGTAAGTATACCTAATCGAAGAAAACTTAACGAGAGCGATAATTTGTCTTGATTGTATTCATTCGATCATTTTTCCTTTCAAGTAGGCTCCAAAACATGTTTACGGCAAAAGCTCTGAATTTCAGCAAGGCATCACATTTTATTGTCAAAATTTCATCTTCGAGCATTGCAATAAGACATTTTTTTTCCTAAAAACATTAGCTGAATCCTTAGCTAAATTTTGACGTGCTTTGTGGATATAAGTGTCACAGAAAACAGCTGTTCATCGAAAATAACTTCCTTCAAAAACCCATCCTTATTAACTCTTCCGCAACACAAAAACACAACAGATCTGTCAAAATTTAGCTTGAGAAAATGTGCCGAACCCACTAAATCAGCGTGCTAAATAGATTCGCTTGAATTTAGATCAGCTAAATTTTGGAGAGAATTTAGGTAGTATGTGAGCTAGAATTTAGCTCGAGCAGCGATCTATGCTTCAAAATTTTAAACCTGAGTGGTTTTAACGGCGCTATTGTAGCTAACAGAAAGCGTTTTGTGTTGCTTTGAATTTGCGCTTCATTCTAACGAAATTAAAGACGAAATTAAATTTTTATATTTTCGTTGTCGACTGCAGTTTATGGCTTGGCTTGGTCACCCTTCCTTAACAAAATTGTCCTGAATTAATTTTCCATCTCTGTCTTCTGTCATTGAATGCAGTCACTCTTATAGTTCTCAACACCAACGGCTTCACGGCTTCCATTTTGACAATTTATTATGGGCGCACTGGCTCAGTGGTTAGTGTGCTGGACTACTGTGCGAGGGGTCCCAGGTTCGATTCGCAGAAAAACATAAATTAGGTCTTAAGGTGTTTTCCACTACGCCACCTCTAGCGAACGTCTGACAAACATCCGAGAGTACGACTGTCCTGAAAAGGCATCTCAATTCAGCCGTTCGGACTCGGCATAAAATTGTAGGTCCCTTCCATTCGTCCCAAAAATAGAAACTCACACAAACAATTGGTTCCTATCAACTGTTGTGCCAACTATTTATTTATTTAGTTTTTATTATAAGAATAATGAATAGAATATATTAGATCCTTGTTAGGAAATCAAAATTTTTAAAATATGTAATTGAAGAAAACGCTTTTGGGGTAAAAAGGGATTTAGATCTATGTAAAAATATATTATTTCTATAATATCTCTTTAGTCCTAACTTTAATTTTCTTTGGTTCTAGGAAATACAAATCTGTTACAAAAAAAAAATGAATCTACTGCTTTTTTTTTTGTAAATCTACTGCAGAAAATGTAGGTTGTGTCATGGCAGTGTACACTGTACAGTACAGTATGCCAGTTTAAAGTGCTTCCAGCTCACATTTTAATTGACTGTATTCCAAAAGTATCAGGATGTTGCTCTTTTGGGTTTTTATAAACGATGATCTTCTGAGTCGTTAGGTCAGTGATTGGGCACTTGAGCAGTGGGAAGTCGATCCACTTTTCTACCGTTCGATTTCCTTGAGTGATGAGGCTCTGGCACCAGGAAAATGTGATCTATCAGCTACCGATTCACCCCAAAAAAATAAAAATAATAAAGAAAATTGAAATGTGAGCGTCAAAATGGTGCCCGATACAGAGCAATTTTTGTCAGAAAAACGGAATTCATAAAGCACTTATTGATTCTATAGAAACGCATTTTTATGTCCATTTATCTACATACATTCCAAAAGAAACGTCTAGAATCAAAAGTAAAGTCTTGCACAAATCATACTCTTTTGAATTTAGTCGATTTTAAGACAGAAACCACTGGAATAACACGAACACAAGTGAAATTTGTATATCTTATAAGGTCCAGTCAATCCCCAATATACAGAAAAATAAGAAATACCAAATAATTTTTAACTAGCTCATTTAACATAGCAACTAAAGACATTTTTTAGCCAGAAATTCATAACTCTCCTTTTTACGAAAATGTTTATTTTTAACCCCTGGTCTTCTGATCGTATTAGCCACTCTTTGGTGCATTTCCTATATTTGAAAAACATATTTTGTCTCAATTTCATAAAAAAAATCTTTTTAATTTACTTATTTGCATAATTAACCCTTTATGATATGAAATTGTATCTCTATTCTTAAGAAGACATACAACTTCAAACTGAAAAACCACAAGACGTACTCATCCGAATGTAATGCGAAAGACAATACTTGTGGGTATTTTCCACCAGTAATGCATTGAAAACGCTCAGGATGTTCCTTAAAAAAATTAAAAAAAAAAATCCTAATCAATCACCTTGAAAGGGTGCAGTTCGAGTATAAACAACCATGAAACAAAAACAAAAAATCATCTCAACAAAGAGGACAAAAACAACTTCAGTTGTTTATGTCAAACATTATTCAACGGTTTCAAAACAACATGTCAAATAAACAGATTTTTTCCCGTCTCTCAATTTTATTCAATCAAACCAACGTTCACATATATCGGATCGTTAAAAAAATATAACTCAGGTAGGTACCCAACCAACAACATTAGGAACAGGTTTCCATACGTCACACAAGTCCCATCCACCCGCAACCAGCAACTATCCTTAGCCAGTTATAATCCTGTTTGATATGCATTCTCTATAATGATTTATGTTTGATAAAAAAAAAGAAAATAAGTAATAAAATCGACAAAAAAAGGAACTCCCTACGCATCATCAAGGAGTCTAATCAGACGACGTCTTGTTGGTTGAACACGTGCAATGCATATGGGGGAGATCTCTAACTCGAAGCCGGATGAGTTGGAGCTAGTGAAGGAGTATTATTATGCTATGGAACCAGTTTTTGATCTTATTTCCCTGCCTTCTTCTTCGAGTTTATCTCATTATACAGTCAGTCCGGTCCGTATATAGGATAATGCACTATGCACTTATGCCAGGTACTCTATCTGACTGCCGAGGTTTGTTACTTTCTGTTTGTGTGTTTACCTGAGGACAAGGTGTAGTAATCTAAACAAGCCATATTTTCACAAAAGCGTCTTCAGATAAGAAATGGGACGAAATTCGGAAGCAGTCAGTTTGTTTTTTCAACAAATTTTGAAAAGAACGAATTTTATTGTTCATTTATAAAATTTATTTGTATACTGTACAGCGAGGTCATGCAGGTGTAGCGATGTGGGTATTTTTCACCTTCTGAATTTAGGATGACTAATAAGTGAGCTGGGCTCTAATCTTCAGTAAGCAAAATATGTTGTCTGAAACGAGCTACTATAATTTAGCTAGGTGGATCTAGATACTGGATAAAAAAAACATAATTAGTTGGCGCAAGAGGTCCGTATATAGGCACCCGCTTGTGTGAGTTTTTATTTTTTGCGACGAATGGAAGGGACGTACCTACAATTTTATGCCGAGTCCGGAAGGCTGAATTGAGAAGCTTTTTTTAGGACAGTACCTAATACTCTCGGATATTTGTCAGACGTTTATGTGGTGCTGCGGAAACCTTAAGATGTAATTTGTCTTTTCCCAGGGATCGACCCTGGTGAGCCATCGAACAGTAGTCCAACACACGAACCACTGAGCCAGTTGACAAAGTTTTGAAATGTTGAATGATCCTTTTAGTTGCATTGCTTTCAGATTGTGTCTACTTGTCGATTAGGGTGCCTTTAGAAATATGAAAGGAAAAGAGCCAAAGCGAATGAAATTTACTCAACTGCTGAAATAATAACTGAAAAATAAGTGCTTGAAGTGATAATATAAATTAGCAATGTAAGCGAAACCAAAGGAGATTGATCTTCTTCTGCACAATGTTTTTGACCGTGTGTCTTTGGGACTAAAACGGCTTGTCGCAGAGAACTATACATATTTTACCCTCACCAAAGACCACCAAGTTACTCCACAAGTAAAGGCCAAACTAGCGCATCACTTTATTAAAACAAACTGTCAATTGGCTTTTGCACAAGTGACACGTTCATAAACCTCAAATGAGACCAAATATTTTAAAAATTCGAAAAATCTAGCCTAATGTAATGGTCACATCTCAGTACTCCTTTTGTCTATACATCTTAAATGCACTATAGCTAATGTACCTACTGACCGCCTTTAAAATTCTAGTCATCTTAAACCTTAGTACGCTGTTCGAGCTAAATTTTAGCTACCATACAAAATTCTCTCCAAAATGCAGCTATGCTAAATTTAAGCAAATTCCTTTAGCCGGGAGGTACACAGCTCCTGCTAAAAAATAAAATTTTCATTTTAGGCTGTGATGCATGTATCTATCAGTCAAAATTTTGAGCGGCCATTAATGCTTCGGCACATTTTCTCAAGCTAAATTTTGACAGATTATGTTTTTTTTTTTTTGTTCAGTTTTTGTGTTGCGGAAAAGTAAATGAGAATGAGTTTTGAAATGAGTGTAGGTAGGTACCTCGATGACGAAAAATTTTAGATCTCAGAAAAGTCCTTGAAGCCAACAATAAAATAACGAAAGCGCAACGAAAATAAAACACTTTTTAGCGTCGATGAATTTTTGAAGGAGGTTATTTCCAAAGAAAAACTGTTTTTGAAAGACTTATCGACAAAGCACTCTATGTCAACATTTAGTTAGGACTTTAGCTAATGTTCGGAGAGAAAAACTGGAGAGCAGCTAAAATTTGGTTTGGCTGGGGCTGCGTACTTAGCTTAAGTAGTCGATTTGAATTGTCTGAATTCGATTTACCCTGAACGCCTGAACGTAAGAACTATAGTTTGGTTAGGAACGTTAAGGTGCTAGTAAACGGTATGTAGCGCGCCACATATATATGTGGCTCTGACGTCACCAGATAGAGTACACATAAGGCACACATTTCGTTTTTCGTATGTAGCGCGGTGGCTACATAAGGGCGCACATATCGGTTGGCTGTTGGTTAGTCTTGCAATAGAACTGTAGGTACTAATTGTTTTATTGCTTTGGACTCGACATTATGTAGCGTATTGGCACAAATCGTATGTGCAAGGGTATAGTACACGGAATATCGAAAAGCCACACAATGCGTATATGTCAAGAGTGCCTCATATCGTGCCTCATATGTATGAGTACCTTATGTAGCCATTGGCTCCATACGCTGACGTCAAAATTACGTCAGAGCCAAATATATATGTGGCGTGCTACATACCGTGTACTAGCACCTTTACTCTTCTACGTCTGTTACACAATCGAAATGTCAACTTATGTAGTACTCAGTCGAGACATTTTTGACTAGATTTGTCGGCTCCATAAATGATCAATCAAGGTCAAAAAAACTCAGACACGATCACGTCAGAGTTTTGTACGTGCTCACTGCCTTAGGTGTTCCTGCAGTTTATTTGTTTTCCTTTTTTTGGTCTATTTTTTTTTTTTGACAGCGCGGCGGACTACATTCTGGATCAGCAGTTAGATAAATCAACAAGTTGATGTCAACCCACCTTTGAGTAGATACCTTCAAGGAAATTATCAAAATAAAAATACAAAAACAAGCAGCCCGAATATGGGCAATTTCCAACGTATATCCCAGACCCTGTGGCCAGTAATGGACCACAAGCTAACTAAGAACATTCTTAAACTAAGCAGGACAAACCTGAGAACAGCAATATAGAATCCTGCCTGGCCACTATGTATGTGTTTTTGGAAAGCCTGCCAAAATACTAGAACTTCTGTGTAGATTCTGTAGTGATATAGGAAGATATCATGCACATATACTGTGCGAAAGTCATGGCATAGCATGTACGGGAAACACATTTTTCTGAAGCTACTTCTTCAACAACAGAGAAGAGATTGTACATATCCACCCACCAAGGTGAAGATATTTAAATTCTAAAGCCGTCGGCCCACTAATATAAAGTGACTAGTGTCTTGTGACGGTTCTCCTCACAACCCAAACCAAAAACAGGATAGCCTGCAAACAGCAGTCGTATATTAATATTATAAAAGTGCAGCACGAGGTTTGTTCTCCTGGTTTCTAAAAATCTACTTAATGTATTGTAAAAGTAGCTTATTGACATTCCAACCGTTACAATTTTGTTTATAATTTAAATTCTATCGTTACGCTTCTGCGTTCACCATGATGCCATTAATCTCCATTCTACGGTGCTCTAGAATTTCCATAAGGGCACGAGTTAGTATCCTTTTTTCCACTTAAAAAACTCACAAAACGAAAGAAATTATCATTAACGCAATCAAATTACGTAAATTTATTCCAACTTCCTTCGCTTTTTTTTCTTTTTCGTTGTATATGGCAGGATATTTAAATGCTCACCCCGTGAACTTGGTCGAGAAACCATAACCGCGATAAGGATACGATATGCAGTTCCTTGCAAGCGCACATACCGTGCCCCTATACTTGAGTATCATATCACAGGAGGGTAGGGGTTTCGTTCTTACGTCATTGAACAGGAACAAAAAAAAAACAGGATACCTACTGCACCACCTTTTAAAGGACAAGGACAAAAAAAAAACTGAAGAAAAATGCTGGCACTGTGTCTGGCTGGATCATATCCGCATTGAAAAACGGAAGAAAATTAGAAATTTATCTACTACTTATAATGTTCTTGTGGATGTGGAACCCCTTAAAGGAGTTTTTTTTTACTTTTCTCTTCAAATATTGATTGATAGAATTACACGCGAAAGGACATGGACATCGACATCGATCGACGGAGAGGTTGTCCTTTTTTTTATTGGATTCTTCGATTTTTATCGACTATTATCTTAATTTTTATTGTTTCGGGTTGAATTCACGTGTATTGTATTTTTTATAAAAACTCTAATAAAATGTGAGTTTTTACAGTTTTTTTTTGTAATAAAACTTAAAAAATGCAGAATTCCATTGGATCCCATATATTTATTGAGTTCTGTTCGATTGATTGTAGTTATTAGGGATTTTGTGATTTTTTTACGCGTTCGCACAATAACGTGTTGAATGGACTTTATGGGATGTTATCTTACGGTAATTACGATTTATTTGAGTAAATTTATTTTTTTCTTTTATAAAGAATTAACGTTTTTCTGTAGTGGAAAGGGTGTCAAGAGGAGGATGGTTTGTTATGGGTTCTTGACTGTACAAATGAGTTGAAAATACTTTTCTGAATGCGGGCATGTGATTTTACGACTTAAGTGATTGGAATACGTTGACAATAGCTGTTAAAATCGCTGCTTTGTTTGTAGATAAAAATAAAGGGTTACGATTTTGATTTCACTTGGGTTGACGGTTGACGCTTAGAAATCTGAAATTGGGAGGTCACTTAAGATAAAGAGGTGCGTATACGACAATTTGTGTCGATATAAAAACGATTTTCATAAACTCTTAAAACGTTTACCAATGGTTCTGTTCTATGCTCATTCAATGTTTCAATTCATACTTCAATACTTCGAATGTTGATTTTTATTAAATATCGATTGCAAAGTGCAAAATTATGACATTTTAATGACTCGGTTCGCTAATTTAAACAACGATTTTAATTGGAGTTTAATAGTCTGTTCGTTCACTATAAGGAAGGTACCTAGGTGCTAAGGCTATATAATTATATATAACTTACTGTTTCATATGGATTGTCTTATAAATATCAATAACAAATGAATGGTAGCAGGGTCTGATATTATCAGCACAACTAATAACTATCGACGATCGTTTAAAATGTTAAGATCATTATCCTTTCCACAGTAAGGGTGTTTCCTTATTACTTTAGGGCTATCCGAAAAAGACAAATGATTCTCTGAAGGAGAAATAAACCACCCAAAACCGGCCATAGAGTTCAAATCTGAAAAATATCTGACAGTCTTCAAAAACAATTAGGGATGTGTTGAAATAATTGTAGGCTTCAGAAATAGGTTAAATGTTCAGTTAAAGTGGGTGTGAGTGAGAGTTATTAATAGATGCGAGAGACTGCCCATTCCAGTGAATCTTATTTTTATTTTTCCTAGAAGAGGTCCTAGCTCTCGTTATTTGTATTTATAGTTTATTGATTTAACAGGAATTCTAATGATGATTAAGTGGCGCTTAAGTGTTTGGCATCTACTACAGAACTTCACCACAAATCGGAGATTATGTAACAGATTTGGCTTCCCAGTGTTTTTTTTGTCTGTAGGTCTGAGGGTCTAAAACATAACAGCGGGTTTTTAACTGTTCAAAATAAAAGCTAGAATTTGTTTCTGTTTGACACGAAGCCATACATTTAGCAAAAAAAATGTATCCCCCGTTACTAAAGCATAACAAATTTGGTGTAAATGCTATGTAACCGGTTTATAACATTTAGTACTGCAGAAACATTTATTTATTTACAAACATTTCGCCTGGAAGAACTATATTGTTTGAACATTTTGACAGATAACTGTATGTACGTATGATAATTTGTATAATCAGTACACAAGTAGCAAAATATATGACACAGGACACAGCTTCGTACGCAATTATAGGTTCGTTCGCGTACGCGATTTAAACCGAACGCAATAGATACCAATCGATCGCAACCGCACAAAGTCTATACACGTTCTCATCAAAAATGACAGGTAAAGAGAAAACTAGCAAAATAAATGAGTAACCAACATTTCCCCTCCTGGCTCGAAACAGCTCAGGAAATTTCTACCGGCATGTCTGATAAAATTGTCAAAAGCAAAAAGTTGACAGATAGACGAAATGAACAAAATATATTTTCCAACGATTGCTCGGTTATGAGTTATACAGATATTGATAGAATACAAAATTATATCAATTTAATTAAAATTGTGAATTTTCGCTGCAGTTTGAAAGAGTTTTGTTTTGTTCAAATTGGTGATTAGCTGGAAATGGATCGAAGTAGCTCGAAGTGTATACACGTACTTTTCGGTATATTTTCCGCTCTCTGAGAGAATTGCGCTCAAATTTTCGAAATTGACAGATTTGTACTGCCTTGCTCGGAAATGTACGCGAATAGACCTTATATCGTAAGGGATTTAGCAAACATGTAATATATAGAGCATTAATGACAAGTTTAATTAGAGTGAGTCCATTTAGCAAACTGTAAGATAAAATAATTGGTATCGCTTTTGCAATATAATATATTTTTTTAGTACTTTGATAATGAGTGTTTGATTTGATCGCCATTTCAACATCCATCAATTATTAAGATTTTTATGTTTTTAAATGAGCTAAAACGATTTTCACTTCAAACTAGTTGCAATGTCGTATCAAACACTTTATTTAAAGTAGGTAGATAATTGGCCCTATTACCGTTGGCGTTTGTCGTAAAGAACTCGTATTTCACTCGGTTTTTTAGTCAGGGTTTTTAACTTTTTTGAAACAAATGAATTGAAATGATGGTGAACACATAGAAAAGGAAATCAAATTGTTAACAAAAGTTTAAAAAAGTCTTGACATCGCCAACGGGAATTGGGATGAATACGATATCGATATATCGTTGATATTTATGATGCTGAAGACGATAAAATTGAATTACAAAACTCTCTTGGAATATCCATTTTAATATTATTTTTCGAATTAATTACATTTAGATATTGGATTTAAAATGCAGAACTATCATAAATGCGACACAAAAAAAATAACATTAAACAATTTTGACGTTTATTGTGTATGAATGTATTAGTACTTCTGGTTTCGATTCTGAATTCAAATCCAGAAGCAAAATTATCTTCTTTTCAGGAGAAGAAGTCAGACGACCATCTGACAATGATATTAGAAATACATATACGATATACCTATTATAATTTATTGTTAGAATTTAGGACAGCATCTGACAACCGTTTGAACGGACAATTATCAGTGTTATGTAGTTGTAGTAGGTAGTACCTGTCTGTACTTTGACTTTGAAAATTATCTTTTTCTTAAGAATTCAGTGAAACCCAGACAATTATTATAGAATTTAAAAACTTACTACCAACACCCACCATTTAGGTACATTGTTGCACAATTTACTTACCTTTGAAATATGTATAGTCTGTACTTTAAACCAATATAATAAACATTGATTCAACTACTTTTTATAGAAGCTAAAAAATAAAACTGCCACCAACTACCATTTCAAAAAGCAAATAACCCATAAACCTGCCCTAACTACACTAACTTCCGCTTCAGAAAATTCATATTTAAAAATTGTAATAGAATATGCTCCATATACTTGCACATCACTATAAATCTATTCGAACAAAACATCGAGAAAAACCCTCCGGCAAAGAAATCCGGCAGACAAACAGAGAGAACAATACAACTGTTTCGATTCGATTTGACGGCCACGGCACGGAAAACGAAAAAGCAAAAGATTATTCAAAGCAGAGACCAAACAAAAAACAACTTTTTCGTTCTACATCTACCCTTCTCAATTGTGTAGTCTGTATACTCTATCTCCCTATCAAGTTGTATACAGATTGCATGGTAAACAAACGCGAAGGAATGAGATAGTTGATAGCAGACGCCAGACTTTTGTGCTGAAAATAGTTTCGACCCTTCGTTCCGACTACGACCAAAGCGAAAACAACACAAAACAGTGGTGGTGGAAAAGGGATTGATGAAAATCGAAATTACCCAACGCGATCAAAATAATTTTCATCTTTCTTCAGTTCAGAAAATACTTTGAATGTAGAAGGCCGTGTGTGTAGCGCGCACTGTTGAAAAAAAATTGTGTTTACAAAAAATATTTTATCCGCTCGCAATCATTGCGTTGGAAATAGATTTCGATTCGATTATATTATAAAGTGTTGTGTAAAATTAAATTATTAACTAAATAGTACATATCGGTTTATAATAATTAATGTGTGTATAACTTGGTGATGCTGTGTTTATCTCTCTTACACAACCGCCTCCAACCGATCTCATCTCTCTTTCAATCTGACATTTATCCGACATTTTGAGAAAATCAAGTGGATTTACTCTGCGCAGTGATATACATTTTTCTGCCCTTTAGTTGGAAACTAATTGGATTTTCAAAGTGAAAACAAAACATATAGAAATTCCTTTCAAAGAAACAGTAATTGGGTTAAAATTCATAATTCAGTGAAGAGATTGTGCAAAGTGTAAATTCTAACCTACAAAAAGAACAAATTTACCATTTTGGTGGGCACCATTTAAAAAAATAGAAAAAGCTTCAAAGAAAGCTCATTTCAGACAGCACTGAACATAGTAAACAAAAGAAAAAAACAAGAACCGTGAACTTGTTGTGTGATTTAACTTTGTGAGCTGAGCTCAGCTAAAATAAATTATTAAACAAGAAATTCGACAATAATTTTGTTTTCATTACCACTCTTGTGTGGTATTACAAAATAAAAAGGTTTTTTGTTTTGCTAGTGACTTAAAGAACAGTAGAAGGCGAAAATATGACTGCACGTGTACTTAATCCTGTGGTTTTGTCAGAGTTCAGCAAATTGCGTTCACCGTCGATGCAGTCCTTTAGCAGGAATTTGCCATGCGGACAACAGTTGAAACGCATCAAGAGGGATCTCTTTGGACCAGCTAATCCCACGGAAACAGCCAAGTGAGTATGATGTGGGCAGCAATAGCGGGGCAAAAGGGAGTTTTCTAATTCAACTCGACTGGAAATTTAGTTTTGCTTGTGGATATCTGTGGGGATATCTTTTGTACCTTTTTTTTGTATACCTGGCTTGCGACTCACGATGGGAAAGGGTAATAAATGCCAGCAAAATTATGTTGTGGGTTCGATTTGAATACGTACCTATAAATAGTGGAACTACGAGGTTGTTTGAAAAGATTACTGGTTTGCTTAGCTTGTATAGACTTTGCATTGTTATTTTCTGCCTGAGCAAATGCTAGATGATAGGAAGCATTTGCATTTCTTTCTAACTATTGTTTAATTATTACTTTTTCTATACGCGGTGAATTTTTGTGGAGTTTGAATCAAACCTGATGAGACAGGTATAGTCTTTGTTCTTACCTTCAAGGGTATTCAAAAACAAAAGTAACCTAAAGTTGACCACATCTATATCAAATCGACGACTTTGTTATACAGTACCAATCCAAAATAGACACAATTGACAATCAAATTTGAACCGATTCCTTATCAACCATCGCAATAGAGCCTTTGAATAATTCCTAACTATTGACAGAAC
This sequence comes from Cheilosia scutellata, assembly GCA_955612985.1. NCBI lineage: Eukaryota > Metazoa > Arthropoda > Insecta > Diptera > Syrphidae > Cheilosia > Cheilosia scutellata. Next base: position 81,074,614 of record OY015311.1, read on the forward strand.
CAACGCACCATTCCACAAAAGACTATCCCCACTGCTAATAGCGTGCTTTAATTTGTAGAATCTAGACCGTTGACGGCACTTACATAAACTGAGTCCACCGATATGCTTCCATTATTATGCATTAAAACAGAGCACCACGAAGTAGTGCATTCCACTTCACTGCGTGGCAGCACCTAAACCTTTTTAAACAAGCAACAAAAATAAAACCACACACGCAAAAGCATAATTGTCTCTTAATTAGAAAATATAATGTAGATACATTCGCTTTGTCTACCTACCTACACGCTTTCACTTGACTCTGTGCTGCATAATGCAGACCTCTGTCGTAATTGTCCAAAAAATCCGGTATCACAATTCTAATGGGCAGACATATTAAACTGGCGACCTTCGTAATTACTTTGTGCCAAACACTTGAGACAAATTTGTCTCAATTCAGTTGTTCAGTTAATCACAGACTTGTGAATCTCTAATTAAATAAAAAAAAATGTGAGCGACATAATGTCAGGTTATGTCAGTACTCCATGCAGACGATTTATGATTGCATCAACTCATTGGTTACTAATTATTGGTTTGAGAACACTGCGGTGCTTTGTCTTGTCTTGTTGAAAACAGAATATTTGTAAAAGCTATAGAGACGTCTGTGTAGTGAAAACTCTTAAACATTTATAAACTCCATTCACTAATAAATTTCCCTTCCTCTCCTTACAGAATCTTCAACGATGAACTCGAAAAACACCACGAAAAGGCTACCAAAAAGTGGGGTTTCGATTTCCGCAATGGCAGTCCTCTGATCGCCACGAATACACAATTCATATGGGAACCAGTGTCCTATACAGACTTCGTCCCAGAAATGTACACCCTCACTCGTGCAGCACATGTACGCGAAACACCCGGAATCACATCATACGACTTGCTAATGGATGAACGTGCCGATCGCGAGAATCTTTCATCATCAAACGCCGAAGATGATTCGTGCGATGATTCGCAGGACGAATCAATGATTGTCTTCAAAGCTCCTGCTGCATTAGCTGTTCCATCAACCGCCGCTGCAAGTAGGACTATGCGCAAACGTCAAACCAAGATCTCAGGTGAGTTGTATTGAAAATAAAAACTTTCTCACGGTAGCCATAAGTACATATTTCCCTTTCGAGAGAAATCAACCAGAAAATTAAGAAAAAAACGACCGAACCAATATACCACGAACACCCTTTTCTTAATAATAATAAAAAAATCGATAACGACGAAATTACTCAATTGTAACGCACACGATCTATCTGTAGTGAATTGAGACGCCAATCGGTTATGGTGATATGATTTCAACGGTTTTTTCGTCCACGATTTCTTTCTCGTTCACATGTGTGATGGGAATTTGATGTAACTATAGACTCCATGAAGTGGAGTCAAAAGACCCGACGCGTCCTTAGCTGCAATTAGACGTTGTGATGGTTTTTTTCTCTTGTATTTTTATTGAGAATGGAAGCGGAAGTGCGCTGGCGACGTTTGTTTGAATTCTAATTACAGGGTACGGCTTTCCCCTTTTCCGTAGGATTTTTTGTTTGTTTGATGTCGTGTTCGTCTCTTTCATCCTTTCCATGGTCTAGTGTGTTTTGATTTTTAAATCCGATTGTGTAGGAGTTGAGGTTAGTAAAAGGGCGTAAATTGACGTACCATTGACGGCTACAATAAAAAGAGTAATGAATGGATTTGAAGCTTAAAGGGTTATGTAATTATGCCAGCAGATGTGAGGCAGTTATGACTTTTGATTATGACATACCCTTGTCTTTGAAAACGATGAATATAAGTTGAAATTGGAAAAGGAAATTGGATAGCATTATACCGAAGATACTAAGATTTTTTATTGATGTTTCCTTTAGGGCTGCAGCAAAAAAAACATCCTCGGTTTGCAAGTGTGCATTTAAGCATTTTAGCTGACTGCTTCTGCTATGACTTGATTGCACTAACATTTAGTGTTCTTTTCGACAACATTGTTTTACAAATTTATTTTATGTTTCATCTCCCATATTTGTGTTTTTACTAAGTAAACGCCGCACCGTCCCCTTACCCTAACAACTCATCGCTGATGTGCATCTGTTAGCTGTAAAAATACAGCATCCCGACACGATCAATATATGGACTGCATACAATCCCCTATGATCTACCCTGAATCAAAAACCAGCTGTATTCGACACTAGAAATCCTCCCCCAGAAAATACTAGTAAAAATAGAAAGCATTTCACCCTTCAACCCTCCGAAAAATCCATATTTAATGTTGCGTGCCAACATCAGCAGCTGTTCTCCACTTCAAATGAACGAAACTAGCAGATTTATCGGCCGTGCCTGGAATTGCATGCAGTCGTGACCGCACTAAAACACTTTACAAGGGATGATCATTTTGTCGGCGCATCTGTGCACTCGGAAACTACTAAACAGTCGATCTCTCAACGCAGCTAATTACAGCTCGTGACATGATGAAAAATTCCACATCTGACCGTTACAAATGTATATCCTAACAATCAACCATCATGATCTCTAGGGACCCGCATATTAACCGCGACAAATTCAGGAATTCGATTTTTATCAGGAAAATATTTAAATTAGTTACATTAGCCACGAGCCTATGGTGTTTTGCAGGAGCTGCGGAAAAGTGCCATATGTCTTTGGAGTGTGAATTGACCGAGAAATTTATTCCAAAATAAAAACTCAAAAATAATGCTAATAAAGCAGCACAGCGGAAAGAGGGGGTGTTTACTCATTTCAAGTGGACAATATCACTTGCAAACGATCTACCTACATAGTGTAACATACTTAGATAAGAAATATCAAAGGAAATCCGGTTATTTGATGTCCTTTCGTCAGGTAATCCAATATCCAAACAATAAATGACGTATTTGACCCTCTTTTTCTCAAGTCACTGACTCGATCAAGTAAACAACGAAAAGAAATTGAGTTCCTCGTCTTTTGCAGGGCAGGGCAGGCAACGACAACCTTTTTGTTCTGATTACAGGATAAATAGCTACTCGGAGTTCAATGGCCTTTTTTTTTTCTTCTTTGCTCTTTGGTTGTTTGTGTTGTTGAGAGAGGCGCATGCAGACAAATTCAATAGCAAATTTTATGGCACGCGTCGTCACAGCGAAACAATAGACATTTTTACCTACTGTTATGCGAGCAAGTCCTGGGAGAAAGATTCCCAGAAGTAGTTTCTACTGTGTTGAGTCATTTGTTTTTTTTTTTTTTTTTTTGCGTTTCTAATAATTTGTGGTTCATTTGAGAAGGCGGAGGAGGATCCTTTTTGTTGAATTGTAGTTCTTGTTGCGTTTAAAAGGAAAATAGAGGAAGTTTGGATTTGTGAAAAACATAAGTCAGTGGATTGCTCATTGTAGTTGATTGCTGATTGTGGTTCCTAATCATTTTGTGGTAGGTATAGAAGGAGTATCCTTGTATCAAGTCGTAAATCTTGTTGTTGGCGATGATTGATTCTGATTGTTTGCTGATTATGTGACCAGTGATTAGTCATTTGTTTACTGATCGTGTAATTCTCGAGCAGATGAATGACGATAAGGAAGGCCGAACCTTCCTTTCAAAGATCATGGACAAACAGGCCTTCCTATGAACGCCGTCCCCAGCGAGAAAGGGAGATTTTGAATTAGTGGAAATGAGAAAAAGAGGAGTAGTCAAAAATCGCGAAGCAGTTCTTTAAATCGAGTCCTCAGAGTCTTACCAGAAACTACGTCTCAGAGAAAAAGCGATAAAATATCTAAAAATTATGATTAGATCATTTCAAAGGGTTGACTTTTTCCTTATGTAGCCCCAAATTAATGTTATTCTTATAACTTATGTGTAAAAATACAACCCGCTTGAAGCTGTTAAGGGATCATATCATAATCGCAACACCCTTTTTCAAAAAGAACTAACTATAAAGCCATTTGCCATCCTTCTTCCTTCTTCTTTTTCTCACTAGTAAATTCCCTAAAATTGTAATTAATTGATTTTTTTCTCTTCTCTTTACAGACTACATGAAAGAACGCAAGCGTCTGGCACAGACACCGAAAAAGATCTCCCCGTCAAAACGTGCCCGCACTACAAGCGGTAGCAGCACAAGCTCACTCATAAATTCATTAAGAAGTCTACAAAGGAATGATTAGAATTCCCATTCAATAATTTATATATATACAAATATGTTTCCTTAATTTACCCACTTTTCACACATCCTAAATCCCTTCACATTACCCTCTACATCTAACCTAAATGCCATACATACTAAGTGATTAGTAGTTACGTAGTTTAACTTTATATTCACCTTATTACAATGAACACACACCAACAAATTATTAACAAAGGAAAATAACTTTATTTTTTAAAAATGTTTATATAGATTAGATAGATATTATGTATCAAATAATAATGTGTCCAATTATAGAAGTTGGAAAGCTAGTAGAACTAGACTCATGCAATGCTCATTGGGGTGTTCAAAACAGCTGAACGTTTTCCAAAGTATCAACAATGGTAGAATTGCCAAACAAGTGTCTGAAAGCATTTTCCATTGTGGATCTTTGTGAAATTAATCAAACTTTTCTTTCTTTTTGTTTTCATTTAAAACTGTCAAAAGAAAGCTTTTCGTCTGTCATAAATTACATAGTCTTTGTGAGAAAGTGACAGACGGTAAGCTTTTCTTTTGTCCAAACCATTCAATCTCAGTGAATTTCTTAAATGAAATTATATTCTTGGAAGAAATAAAACTATAGTTGGGTTCTAGCATTTAGCTCGGTACTATTATTCATTTTTAACGTTTACCTTGTGTATGAATGGTGGAGAATAAAAAATGATAATTAGTACAAAGAACATCCCAATGACCACCTCCATGAATCTAGTTGAAACTCATCCCCACAGAACGAAATGTAAATAATTTATTTAGTATTAAACCAAATTCCACAAGATGCGCAAAGATAATGACAGTATACATGTAAAATCTGAATTATAAAAATTTCTACATTATATTCTAGAAATATAAGTAAACAACTGCGTTCAAAATGCTTTTTAGTTTCTAAATTATTGTCTTTTGTGTTTTATGTTTTAATATGATCTCTTTGGCAGGGTATTTGCAAAATTTATTAAACACAAAATCACAATTGAGACGAAAAGAATTTTCAGTACAAACTACGAGTTAGGAGGGGGTATTCGTCTTGATTCTCTTAAAAATAACGAAATACGTAGTATATGAAAAGCAATACATAATCATTCTTATTCCTGTTGTCGAACTAAGAAATTTGTCATCTGTCACAAGTCTTAGCTGTCACAGCGCGGTACTACAATCGTTTTTAAATGTTCCAATTAAACAATCAATTTAGGGTGAACTTGATTAAAAATGATTATTAGTACGACGCATTGTGATACGACTTCAGCAATACGCGTGACTACTTCAAAATGTGCAATTTGTCATTTACAATTTACTATATTTATGATCATTCTTAGGAGAATCGATATCGAATCCTTCAATCTCTTGAAAATTCCTCGATTTTATAGAGTTTATCTATAAATCGATTGAATTTTAGTTTTCCACACAATACCTACAAGGGCACAGCCTTTATTTTTCTATAAATTTTAAGTTTACTATTACTAAGAGAGTTTGTAATTAGACATTAAAAATAAATATTAATATAAATATTAAAATAAGATAATTGTTCTTATATGTAACTGTCTATTTTGGATAGGGTTTGACCCAGTTTATTAATTAAAATAAAATGAAAGAACAATATTAATACATTTAAGAATTTCAAATGCTTGTAGAGAATAATAATATACAAAAAAAAATTGTACAGATTATTATAGTATTACCTACGAAAGAAAATAAGTTTTACAATAAAATACAATTAGTGGATAATCAAAATTATTTATGCAAGTGCTTTTTAATTTTAATCTTTTTCAGGTTTTTTTTTTGGTGAAAATTTGTATTTTCATGAAAACTCTACTTTTCATATAAATTTTGCAATTACGTAAAATACAATCACCCTATTACCGTTTATAGTAAACCGTAAACGAGTAATATTTCATTTTGTTTTCAAGCCGGTGTGTGGTGGTTTTAGAAATTGTTTGTCTGCATGCCCACTACTGGAGCCCGTTGGTCCATACTGGTTTTAGAAGTTGCGTGTGTAGCAACTTATTGTAATTGGCAAGAGATGAATATCTCCCAATAAGGAATACCATTTATACAAAGACACGACACATGAGTCGTATTCGTATACGACCAACGACAATAGGAATAAGGGTGAATATATTTATACTTTACACCGCGTCTCCACGAGCAATTTTTCATAGAATGCCATATAGCATGCTATGAGAATTGCTCGTGGAGACCACAAATAGTATTCTATGAAAAATGGTATTCTATCTATTGCTCAGCTCATAGCTTGCTATCGATAGTATTCTATGGAGTGTGCTTTCTTTGTCTGACACATGTGTTTTCGTGTGATGCACAAACCAGTATGGTTTGTGGTGTGATGACTATGGAAATAGTAAGCTATGAAATGCCCACATTACATTTTATTGCATACTATCATTATTTCTTTCTCTAAGAAATGACAGATGGTAAGCTATGAAATATTGCTCGTGGAGACGCGGTGTTAGATTAGAGTACTATTTAAAAATTATTCTTTGGCAAAGAAATTGGAATAAACGACGAAATGTTTATTGTTAGAATAACGAGATATATATGTAGTTTGTTTTACGTCACAGCCTAACTAACTGAAAAAGTATTCACCCTTGGCGTTTGTCGCATACGACTCATGTGTCATGACGTTGTAAAAACGATATTCAGAGGGCTTATTCCCAAATGCGCGGCGGATCGCTTTTCATGGCGGATTGGTATTTTTGTATTTCCAAAAGCGATTCGATCCAGTCGTCACAAGAATTTAGTTTATTTTTTATCCACAATAAATCCGCCAGCAATCCGTCACCTAAATAGCTATTGCTTTTGAATGGATCGAATTGCTTTTTGGAAATACAAAAATACAAATCCGCCATGAAAAGCGATCCGCCGTGCATTTGGGAATAAGCCCTCGATTTGTTTCGAACCTTTGTTGGCGATTTTGCTGCTTTTTCTATGTGTTCACTGTAATTTCCAATAGTTTGTCTCAAAAAAAAAAAAAAAACACTGACTTAAAATCTAAATGAAATATTAGGGCACGAGTACGATAACTACGGCGCCAAAAATTGAAGGGGGGTCTATCTGGCTTCGTTTAGGCGGGAGGGGCATTTTAAAAAAAAATAATACTTAAAATGAAAAAAAAAATTTTGAGAAACAATGGCAACACTTACAATAAAGGACTTTAGGATTTTTGGAAGCCAGGAATCTGTTCTTTGATATTATTTTTAAATCAAGTTATAGCTGTTAATAGTTTTTGAAAAAAATACTTTCAAACTTGAAATTTAAGGAACAAATTAAAAAAAAAAATGTTTAATGCTGATTTTGTTCAATATTGAGAAAATATATACTTAATTTTTTTGTAGTTTTTACTGCCTAAATTAATTCTTAATGGAACACTGAAAACCAGATGGATTTATGTCCTCTAATTTTTGAGAAAATTGAAAATTACTTTTATATGTCGCTCCGCTTAGAGTACAAATTGCTACCCTTGCGCCTTGAAATGCGTATGGGGGGGCATGCTGCCCCCCTGCAACCCCCCTGCTTGAAGTCACTGTTGGATTTTGGGATGGGTGCAAGGCTGAGTATATTCTAATGCCCAGTTGCACAGTCAGAGTTTAAACTCTCGTTTTGGTTTAAACCTTCGTTCAACAAATTTTCGGTTTCACTGTGTTCGTTTAAACCCAAAGTGGAGTTCAACTCTCGGTTTAAGTTAAACGCCTGCATTCTGCCGTTTAAACTTTCGTTTGACAGCTGCTATTTCATACGGAGTGATGAGAGAGAGAATAAAAGAGATAAATTGTCTGGGTGCTACACTTCTTGAATTTATATGAGTGAAAACTAGAGTTATGATTAGTTTCAGCATTACTGCGGTAATTAAAATGTCATCAGAAAATTTCAATAGATTTCCAACCAATATACTTTTTAAGGAAAAACCCTTTTTTCATGTGAACATCAGATAGATTTTAGCCCAAACATAATGTAGACAAGCGTAAATAGTACCTATTGAGGTTTTTTCAATACAAATTAATTAATTTAGTGTGTGGAAATGACGATTATTTTTTTGTAATGCTACTAGTGATTTCTTTAGATTTTTGGCGAACAAAATATATCTATATTCTATACCTACATACTCAAGTCTTTCACCTTTTGTTTTGGCTGAAACAAGACACTACCTACTCTATGCTTTATACAATGCAATTTGTTTGTCCGATTTTGAACACACTTCTCGGAGTTCATACCATGTTTGTATACAGATCTAGATTACATTTTTGTATAACAGGAACAAGATAGCGCAGATTTTCGCAGAAACACCAGCAAAAAACTTTGCGCGTACCTATTACCAGACAATGACCCTAATTAGAGGCTCATAAAATCCTTTCAATTTTCATTATCATTACTGGCGCCGTGTGATCGGATGTGGTAAAAACCCAGCGAGTGACAAGAAGCACTACCTGTGATCGCATCCGTCCGAATGCCCACTACATTTTAACAACTAGCTACATATTATTATTATTGAAAAAAACAAAAATTAATTACATACTGCAATAATTAAATGGTGAAAGTAGATGACAGTTCAAACATTGTGTCAAAAATAAATCAATTCACTTCGTTAATACCGAAATACATAATGTAATAATATTGCACACATTTTCTTTTATTTACAAAAGGTAAAATAGATAAAGTTGAGAAAAGCAATAACCATTTATTTGATCAAAAGTGCGCTGGTAGAAAAATATCCCCTTAAGGAAAATTGTTCTGCGCTTCCACAACTGCGTTTAGTTAACTGGAAGATTATTTTGAACTGTGAAACTGAACTAGTTAAACCAAAAGTTTAAACTCTCGGTCAGGTTTAGTTAAACTTCAGTTTAAACTCTGACTGTGCAACTGGCAATAACTTTCTTTAAATTATATAAGTTTACCCAATGTCAACAACATTCTTCAGATACAGTCTCTGGCCTGAAATTTCACATTGGTAGACAAAATTTTGCTGATTTGCATTTTAGACAATTTATGACGGATTCCTGGATTTGAAAAATACTATAGTTCGTTGTTGTAAGTGTTGCCATTGTTTTTTAATATTTTATTTTAATTTTATTTATAATTTTTTTTTTAATTACCCCTCCCGCCTAACCGGAGCGAGATAGACCCCCCTTCCCTTAGTAAAAAAAGGTTTGTATTTAACTCCTCTACATAAATCCGTCATTAGTTTTCATCGCCAAAATTATTTTACTCACCCCAATTTTTGTCCTTAAATTTCAAGTTTAAAATTGTTTTTTTAAAAACTATTTAAAGGAATAACTTGATTTAAAAATAATATGAAAGAACAGATTCCGGGCTTTCTAAAATGGTATAGTTTTTTATCATAAGTGTTGCCATTGTTTTTCAATATATTTTTTTTTTCCATTTAAAGTATCATTTTCTTTAAATTACCCCTCCCGCCTAAACGGAGTAAGATAGACCCCCCCTCCCATAGTAAAAAGTGCTTGTATTTAACAACTCTACAAAATACCGTTATCAATTTTTGGCGCCGTAGTTATCGTACTCTCCCCAATATTAGGCGTTTAAGACAAACGCCAACGGGAATAGGGGTGATTGTATTAACTGCATGTGTCCCTCCATATCCGTCAACGAAATGAGTCAAAGCGTCGATTATAGTTATCGGTAAAAAGCATCCGTAAAAACACGAAACAGAACGAAACTGGCACATAATTATAGCATATCATAGGAATTCTGTGGAAAATGTTGTGGAATTGACTGGGAAAAGTTTTACTACCTACGAAAAAATTAATAAATTCGTTTTGTAGAAAATTTGGATCAATTGCTTGAGTTCTTTTTTTGTTAAACGATTACCTAAGTGCATTTTAATGATAAGAGTAGGCATAACTGGGATAACCTACAAGAAACGAAACAAAAACAAATTCCGCCATGCTGTGCTCGTACGGATAAAGCGATTTGGCCTCTGATTTGACAAATTATATCATTGCAATCGGTAAATAAATTTAATAGGTACCAAAAAAGTACAAAAACTACTTTTAACTCTGAAGTTTCCGAGGAAGTTTCCAAATCGCCAATATTCCAAGAACTAATGGGGAGTGTTCATGGTGTTCAATCATAACCAAGTCATAGTGACATGATCACTAATCAGTATCAGAGTTGCTCAATTCCATTTTCCAGCAACAGCACTACCTACACCATCATTTTGCACTACCAAAAGTACCATCTCATCCCAAGTTACTAGTCGCCCAGAAAAAATAAGCAGCGTTTAGATTTTACTTGACATCCCGCCCACTCTCCAATATTTTTTGATCATGTTATGCTCAGCTCTTGATATATATACAGAATTTAGGTTCCGCCCTTTGCTAACGGAACATTTTTAAAAGATGTAACTTTCCCAAAATTGCTTGACAGGTATGTTATGAGGCATTCCGAAGAAGATAATGATCAGCCTTTAGGGAGTGTGACTATTTATTTGACTCGCTTTAATTGTCAAAAAAGTCTGCTTCGCGGCTATCAAATTTAGTAAAAGCCATTACACATATTCTCTCCAAATCAGGCGAATAAAAATGTTTTATCACTAGGAAGACGACGATAATTGACTCTGTGATAAATATTGTTTGGGATCATAATTCCGTATATATCAAAAATTCGGTAGGTATGTACTTGTACATACATACAATATATAAATAATTAAATACAGTTGATATTAATTACGTTATTTAGGGTAAGTAGATTACGCACAAACATTAATATTTTTTGTATAGAGCTACTATTATAATAGGGATGTTACGGAGGTGGTTTTACCGGAGTCGGAGTCGGAATCGGAAGCCTCATTCTGACCTCCGCGGAGTCGGAGTTGAATCGGAGTCGGAGGTGGGGGTCGCACAAGTTTAAAATATAAAAATTGGAGAAATCAATTTTTATTAGAAAATTTACATAAAAAATACAAAATTGTATTGTCACTCCAAAATGGGTAAATTACCTTTTATGAACAGCAACTTAGCGCTGCCTTGTCGCCATTCAATATGTTCCGTAGTGGGTTATAAATCAAACCAGCTGCACTGAATAGTTGTTCGCTCGGAACGGTCAAAAAATTTGTTTTCTTCAGTTTTACTGAAATAATTTCATACTACACTAATTCGGCCCTAGCGAGGTATCCGTCGGAACGGAGAATTCTCCGCAACGCATATTCCGTCGGAGACTCAAATTACATTCGAGGTATCCGACTTCGGAAAGAAAAATTAAAATGCGACAACGCATTGATTTGACATGATGTTGTTTCGTGCTACATCGGGGTTTTCCTATTTAGTGCTTGTTTTTTCGTTTGTTTTTGCCCTGGAAACACAAATTAAAGAAACAAATACAACCAATTACTTTGCTAAAATGTTTTTTTCTTTATTACTTTCATTTATCAACACTTCACTGCAATTCGTAAACAAATTCCGCAATTAATTGCTGTCGGAGCATATCGGAAGAAAATTCGTATGAAACTGTCAAAAATATGAATAAAAACGCACTTCATCGCACTGAAACGCAAAACGCCAGTGTGCGTTGCATATTTGTCGGAACAAAGTTCCGAAAAGCTGTTCCGACGTATACCTCGAAGCAAAAATCCTCCGATTCGTATGAAATCGGAGAAATTTCCGTTCCGACGGATACCTCGCTACGGCCGATTGTTTTAGGCTCCATAGTTAATAAAGTCTAGTTAATAAACGGCAAGTTATCAGTTATCACGCACGCACTCTCAACTTCAATGCAAATCTCGGCTACTCATGTAAAACAATAAACAAATAAATGAGTGAATAGACAGTCGTATTGTAAAATTTCGGAACTCGATAAGTCTTTGTCGTTCATGTTCATTGGTCATCAGCGATAGTGTTCCGAAAAACCTCCGATGTGATTATATCGGAACCGAAGACGGATTCGGAGGTGCAATTTAAACCGGAGGTTCCGACATATCGGATTCGGAGTCGAAGCTCCGTATCATCCCTATTATAAATCATGCTATCATTTTTGTATTTCCAAAAAATTTCATAAATGCGTTAGAAATACATAAGGGTGATTTTTTTTACTTGGACAAAAAAATAATTAATCGTTAAAAATACTGTACATGCCCACATAAATAGAACGGGAAATAACAACCACGAGTATACCAATGGCGGAGAACAACACATTCGTTGTCTATGCTACAGGGCTGGTAAACATTCTCATAGATGTCACTTAATACCGTTATTAGTATATGTCGAAACCATTACTAGTACTGTTTGCTGCTACTAGGGGACAAACCAATAGTTATGGAGAAGTTACTGTTTAAATTTTCTGGTTAAATCATGATTTAATGCGAATACGAATGACTGTTAAATTATCAACCAAAATATTTTTAAATTATAATTATGTACTTTTTTGGGACATTGAGGTAAAATTTACATTTTCGCGCGGAGGTGTTGCTGCGGAAATTATGTGGCGGAAGTCAAATTCTAATTCTTACTGAATTAAAATTTATATTGTTACGAAAATATAAACCAAATTTCATTGGTACCTACTTGGTGTTATTAAGTCCAATTTTAACCTCGAGCTTAGCAGTCCGAGACAATTGGCGTGAACATCTATCTCAGCAAAGTAAAGTAAAGTAGAATCTTCAGCACGCAATTACAACAACTACATAGAGTCTCAAAATACATTTACAATGCATAACAATACCTACACTCATGTTTAAATGATAGAAATATCCGTTGAATGTTTTGTAGGGATAAAATATATTTTTTAAATTAATATTTGAAAACTTCCTATGGCCTATGAAAACAAATATCGACATACGAAATGAGTGCCAGTTGTTTCTTGTATTTTCTGACGACGCAGCCGGAACCCGGGAGATATCTGTATCTGTGTCTATAATTTGAAGTTTGTTCTTTTATGTTGGACAAATATTGTATTACATAAGGACTGTTCGAGAAAAAAATCCGGAGAGAGAAATTAGGCCTGACAGTTTTTAATGCTGAAAAAAACCGATTATGCTTAACACTTTTTTAAACTACTATTTCAACACTTTATTAGGCTAAATAATTATCTACCGCTAAATTTCTGACACTTATGAAGAGTTGAAAAGAGAAGTTGATCAAACACAAATCTTAAAACTGAGATTTATCGAATGTTGCGGTTTAGGAATTCTTTTTATTGTTGGTAACGATAGAAACTATTCGAAACTTAAAGGACCATTCACATGGGAGCGAACGAACGAATTGATGAAATGCGAACAAACCACTTTTTATGCATTTATAACCAGAAAATTGCACATTTTATTATTGCAAGAGGAGTATAATCAAAATGTATTAAGAAAGCAAGTTTATAAACAGTTTAAATAAAGAAATTTCAAATTCCAAACTTTTTTACCCGAACGAAAACACCCTTGCTTGACGCAAATTGTCAAAGTTTAGTCGCAATCCACGATCCACAAACTAGCGAATAGGACATGCGCTCGAACTTAACCTCAAACGAGACATTGGGAACTGCCGCGACCTAGAAAAGTATTCATGTGAACGAACTGTCAAAATTGGTGAATAATTGTGAATGGTCCCTACTAGCTTAAGCTTCATGCTGCTTTCAATTTCCTCAAATTTGTTATACCTACTGTACCTCATTAACATACCTGGTTTGGTATTCCCATGTTTGTTTTATGAAAATATATTCAGTTGTTGTGGGTGTGGCTTACATGCTTTTACAAATCCCAACTTAGAATGGCGCAACCTGCGGTTACAAACTACTTCTACTAATAACTACTACTGATCATGTTGCCCTGATCCCTAAAGTTTTTTAAACGATACAGCGGTATTGTCGCTGTTCGCGCTGTATTTTTTGTAATTAAGTTTTAGTGCTAAAATTGGTTATGCAGCTGTATTCGAAATTAACGATAGTTCTTAAAATTGCAGTTTTAATCAATTTTAAGCCATAAAATAGTTGAAAGCGACGAAGAAGGTTATTAGATGACATTAAAAACTTACCACTTTCAAATCAGAGTTGCACAACACAAATGAATAATACAATAAACAACAACGTTTCTAAACATATTTATTTCCATTCTTTCCTTTTTTTAGTTTTCGGCTATAAATAAATAAGCTAAAATTATATAACTTAAAAAATATGTATAATAGATATTTACTTATTTTCTTTAAGTAACAAATCATTTAACACATTTTTTATTTTGGTTTCTTTAAATAAATAAATTTTTTTATTACAATTATTTTTAGTATAGTTCATATATTTGTTTAATTTTAAGAGAAATTCATCCGTATATTCATTTAGTCGAGCCACAAGTGCGAAAAAGTGACAGTAATAAATTTTTATAACCAAAATTGGCTGGTGGTAAAGCAACTACAGTTGACATTGTGTGCCTTTCGACTAAGAGAATATGGGAAGAATAAGGCCAAACTCGTTCCTCATTATGGCGGTCTAGAAGAAAAAAAAAAAACCTTAAGTACTAAGCGAAGGTCCTCTTCTTTTTCTAACTGGGTCTAGGATGTACATTTAAATATGTTACCATATTTTTATTTTCATTTAGTTGGCGGCTTTCCCTCCAGTTGTGCTTGCAGCTGTTTCACATTCCCCCTACTATTGTTGTGTCGCTGGAAGAAAGCATTTATTGAACTCATTGATCGGTATTCAAGATTGTCAGTGACATTCCAGTCTACGCTAATGCTCTGATGCCGTCCTAAGGGATTGCGCATCTTTGTCTCATTGTATTTCTCCAATAAGTGCAGCAGGCAATCTTTGGTTGTATTTGCTGCTTCTTCCAAATTGACAGTTTGATGCGTATCCGGCGATCCAACTGGAACGTCACGACTCATTTGATTCACACGGAACTTAGCTCGTCGTATGCTGGCTTCAGAGGCACTCGACGTTGAGCTAGCTATATTACTGATTGCTTTCTGGATAGACTCAGCCTTGACGCCATTTTGTTGGATTTTTGACGAAGCACCGGTGGGTGGATGAGTCTGTACACTTCCATTGGACATGATCTTTGGGGTTTCTTCGATGGACTTCTGCAGCCGGACGGATAGCGAACTTACTTTAGTTGATTTTGTGGTTGTAGCACTTGACTGGGAGGTGAAGCTAGAGTTGCTACTGTAGCTTGTCACTTTGCTAGAGGAATCCTTTATCACAGATGAAGTACTACTGCTACTGGTTTTGGTGGTGCTGCTGTTTGAGGCATTCACACCAATGTCTCCTTCGTTTGTTGGTGTTGTGTCTCCATCTCCAGTCCCCTGTCCTTTTTCGTTGCCCAGTTTTGTATTGATTTCGGCCAACATTAACAAATGATCGGATAGTTTGCGGATTTCATCAGCCAGATTGATGCGCTCTCCGCTAGATCGACGTCCTAGGAGGAAATTCGTATCCGAATTTCGCCGATCGAATGAATGGAGGTATCCACGGAAGTTCTTAGTCGTGGGACTGGGCGCCCGAATGTCGCTGGTATCGGTGGGCGTCGGAGTCTCTGGAGGTGTCTTGTTAAAGATATCTGGACGTTCGTTAACAGGTGTCATGTCGGTGGTAGTGCTGAGAGTTTCGTCTTCAATGTTGGTCTCGTCATCGGTAAGTGTGTCAATGGATTCGCAAGGTGATGGTGAACAAACTGTAAAATAAAATCAAATCTTAAATTAATATTATTTCCTCTGAGTTTTTGTTCTAATTTTATGATCAAAAGTACTCCTAAGTCCTGCCTATATATATTACGATTACAAGTAAGGACAATGATATTTGCATACCTCTTCTTAAAGGGCGGCATAATGCCATTGATCCCTGGTGGCAATCAAAAACACTTTAGGTCGTAAAATTGACGAGAAGAGTGTCCTTGTTTTTATGTCCTCGATGTCTCATAAACAATAATAAATATTTAATTAATATAATTTCATCGCCACAAGGACGAGTGTTTATATTTCAATTTTGCATATTGTGCAACCTGAGTATTATTTAAAGACTCAAAATTGTGTCCTTTATTGGAGTGAGTTGGCTATAAAAAAATACTTTTTATGACCAAACTTGAGCCATTCGAATTTCGTAGGCAATTTGTAAAACGGTGCAAGTTAGAAGTCATAAAGACTGAACGCGGAAGAAGATACATATAAATTATCTCGGGTTCAAGTGTATATACCTACCTGAAATGAGACAGCATTAACTATTCCAGGGACGAACGTAGTTAAGATTATCGAAGGAAAAAATGAAGAAAAGTGTAGAGGGATGCAAATGATTGTCCTGGAAATTGGTGTTTATAAGAAAGTACCGGAGGGCTGATTCGAATTAAAATTTTTGTTTCACAAGGAGGGCTCTCAAGATTTATTAGCAAACATATAGAATGTGGAAAAGTTCAATTTGAAGCGAAATACCCGTAAGGTGATGTTCTGCCATTGGACATTGGAAACCATCACAAGATTTTGAGGAGTAGAAGGAGGAGTATAAGTTTGGTTGCATAGTTTTCTGAGCCAAGCACTTGAAATGAATTCCAAACGTTGTGGAAGACTCTTAAAGAAAGGACAATTTACGTGTGTATAATCGAGTTGTCAATTTTCTTACTAACCAACAGCATTTGACAAACAGAGGACAGGAAACATTCTTTAAGATCAAGAATGCTAGTGAGTTTTTATACTCTTAAAGTGATTTTTTTGTACATTCGGAACAATTTCTGACTACAACTTTTTTGAGTTTTGTCGAGCAAAAATGGACAACTACTACTAATAAATCGTTACTCGTTACTTTTAAGGTTACACATCTCTTTTCAGTAGATATCTAGTTTTACATAAAATCCGGTATAAGATTTGGGCAATTGCGATCGATTTAAACTGAGCATTTGAATGCCACTGCCACACCACTTCGGTGCGCGCCTTGCTAAAGAATAGCGAGCCGAATGTAGTAGTTCGGTAATTAATGGCAACACTGACTTCAGTTAAGAGGTCACATTGGGCATGAATTTATGAGGGATGCTAACAGTATTGTTGAACAAAAAAAGTGAATTAGAAAAAAATTTTAACAAATGTAGCAGACGAGAATTTGGTTGTGAATGTTGGCAAAAGCCAAGTTTGTACTGTCAATAAAAGGGAACAGACAAAATCGATTTCGGATAGGACGTCACAGTCGATAGCTTTTGGCGTTAGCCAATAACGCCCAAGAATATACCCGAATCGATTTGGAAACAAGTAAAAGTGTTATCATCGGCTTGGCCGATGCTTTGATACCCTCCACTGCATAAAAGTCATGCAAAATGTTTGCCATGCGAGTTAGGATGTACTGGACACGCATGTGTCTAATATTGGTTTTGTATGGGAGGTATCAGAACTACTTGACCGACATAGACAATTTTCAATACCAACCTGACGACGCGACGCACGGTAAAAAGAAGTCCTCTCACAAAATTGCATTTGCCTAGGTGGATTCGTTTGGACACTATCGTGTTTTCAACAGAAAGACAGACGGACAGACAGACAGACGGACATGGCTAAATCGATTCAGAATTTGATCCTGATTCAGACTATATATACTTTATAGGGTCTCCGGTGACTCCTTCTTGGCGTTACAAATGTAATGACAAAGTGAATATACCTTCCTCTGTGGAGGGTATAATAACGGCCCTACGAACTAAGTCCCAACTGGAACTAACTCCCACTAGCCAAATGAACTAAGTCCCACCAAATATGCAGTGGGATTTAGTTTATATGTTTGGGAGATAGTTCGTAATTCATTATGAACAAATTCCCAATGAATTAAGTCCCAATTTGAGAAAAGTTTCGACGAAAGAATAATTCTTACATACCATACCCATTAGTTAGTTAGTTCATAATGAACTAAATCCCACATTTTCTGGGACTTAGTTTGTTTTAGCTATAGTGGGAGTTAGTTCCAGTTGGGACTTAGTTCGTAGGGCCTATAATGACACTCAAAAATAAACAACAAGATGGAAATAAAGCCCAAATAGCATTTGCAGTTTAACACGTATGGAGGGGCATGCTGCTACGCCCCTGCTTGGGGTCACAGCAGTTGGATATATGGAGTATGTACAACGTACATTGTACATATTTCACACACATACATATTTAACTGATTATTCATTTCCATTTCACTTATTATTTTGGGCTTTATTGCTTGTCATAAAAACAAGCCCTGCTCAGGAAATTGCACCCAAAATGACGAATAATTTTGCAACAAATTGTAGGAGAATTTTTTTTTTTTGTTTTGGAAGTTATTTCCGAATCGATTTGGGGGTTAGTGCCTGTCCCAAACAGCTTCTAACTTTGAGGTACGCGCACTTTGTCTACCTCGGCTACGCTACAAGCTCTGACAATGAGATCAAATCAAGAGAAGAGTCACACTTCTTGTCAATCGCTGATCATCCTAGTCCTGCTCTATATGGCCATTGTGCGGGTGTATTCTTTTTAGTAGTGTTGAACGCAAAATTCTCCAAGTGATTTGTCAGCGAACCCTATGGGCTGTATAGCGACATCAACCTGGTCCATTGATAGTCGAAGATGGCTAGGACTTGTAGAGCAAGTGGATATTCACGCAACGCAGCATAGGACACGACACAGGAGGTGTCTTATGTGATGCGTTAAAAAAATGCGATTTCAATCAAAATGAAATGAAGGCATTATGCCAAACACAGAGCTAACTGGTCCTCCCTGTACTGTAGCGCCGGCCACCTACAAAGTAAGCTCAATTAACTCTGACATTATTCGACTTCAATTGTGGTCGGTGGCTTTCTAATTGTTGCTCCCCGCTGTAGCTCGTACCTGCGTCCCTCGGGTCGTATGAAAAAGCTTCACTTCACCAATGCTAATGCATAATGCTGACGAGACGTCCTCCCTTTATCTAAAAAAAATATGTCCAGTATCTTTTTGGAAAAATATGCAATTTGTCCTCTTTCTGGGATTTCTCAATTTACGGAATTTTCCGACACCACAAAACTACAACAAAACTTTTTTCAACACTAATTCAGACATTTTCTCCATCTTTTTGGTATGAATATGACCTAAAATGTATAGTTAAATGTGGAAATGAAAATGATGCCTAAACCTGGAAAAAATATCTTCAGAGATGGGCCGAATCCCTGGATGAGTTTGATTGTTTTACATTGATGGATTTAAACAAAATTCCCAACTGGAGCGATATCGAAAATTCGTTGGTTTATTTGCGAAAAAAGGTGTCAAATTAATCGCAAATAAATTGTTTGACCACCAAAAATGGGTAGAATATACTTTTAAAAAATTTATATTGTTATTTTGGTTATTGTTTTTTGTTCTTCAATTTTTCATTTGACATTTTTGAAGGTGTCCTCTTTTTGGTGGGCATGAATCTGGTCACCCTACCAATGCACCTCCGTAACTACTCAATTAAAATAGCTTTGAAAATGACCGTTGAAAGGGTCCACAAAGCTACAAACAAGTATTATTAATTTTTCAGATGCATGCACTTAGCGTGTACACAAACCATTCATTTACTGGATTTTTACGAGTACATAGTCTATTAGAATGGCTTATAGAGAAAGAAATATTATTAAAGTCGAAAAAAGGTTGATCGCTCTATGACAAATGTTATACCATATGCGAATTACAAAGAGGAACAAATTTCTATAATATTTTCACCCATCTAATCGCAAAGAGATTTACTACAAAAAAATGTAAAGTTAAACCTACATACTTAATCTTTATATATGTTAGGCATACTTTTAGGCATTAAATTTGTGTTTTCTAAAGTTTGTTATCTAAAAAAAAGTAAGCTGTGTAAGAAAGCCAATTCAAAAATATATTTAAAAAAAATTATCCTTTCCAAAATGAGCAAAAAAAAAAAAAACAACAAACTACAAAAGTGCAGTTCCAATTGAATAATAATTTCTGACAAAACCTTAAAATTAAGGTTAAAGTATTGTGCAAACTTTAACATTTTCGTGTAAAGTGTACCTATACATACACTCATCAAAACAAAACTTAACTGTGAAGTGTGCATTATGCAAATACGGTGAAGCGTTAATAACTTCCAGTGATTTCATTAAAATGTTTACTTACTATTATTTACTTTTTAAATTAATAAAAAGTCATTCCAAAAAAACAACTCTTTGGCTAAATGTAAGTTTAAAAAAAAGCATTAAACTATATTTTAGAATTTGTTTGGAAACCAGTAAACAAAAAACGTATTTGCTTGCAAAAAATATTGTTGTTTGTGACATACATGTGTAATTAGCCAAAAACGGCAGCGTCCTTCTTAATAAATTATATCCTGTAGTATTTTGTATTTTAAAAGCTTGAGTCTGAAAGTATATAGGATTTTATTAATAGGTATAGTTGTTTTTAGCTAAACAAAAAATGAGAAGAAACAAATCTTGCTTGGTACATAGTCACAAAAAGCCCACAGTTGAAAGAGAAGGATTTCCGTAATTCAACAAAAAGACAGAATTAATTATTTAAAATGTTGTCTAAAATTAACGATGGGGTAAATTAAATTAAATTAAAATTGAATTTGTTTAAGAAAACTGAACCGGTCGGAAACACATTTTTATGGGAACCTTACTCGATTAATACATAATACCTATTTTAATAAAAACAAATAAAATAAAATTTTGTAACTGAAAATAAGTAGAAGGATTACAATAGCTTTGTGAGTATGAATTTAGCTAGTTCAATAATTCGTCCCAGTAATTTAGACTTTTTTTTTGCATTGCATATAGGATATCCTAAGGTGTCGCACCCCAGCACGGTTTTCAAGAGTCGGCAAATAAACGAGCAGTTTTCAAAAATTAGGTCTTAGGTGTGGATTTTCATTAGGTATAGTTTTTAAACTTGTATTTAAATGTCGGCATTTTCAAAGGTTCTACATGAACTCCTTAAAATTTAGCTAGTTTCGATTCGATTTTAAAAAGGACGGTCGGCATCGGTGAATTTGCCGACTGAATTCCTTAAAATTTAACGAGTAGATTCGATTTTTTTAAATTGAGATCGGACATTCAAAAAAAGTCTTCCATTTAGCAAAATGATATGCAATGCAGACTTTACGACAGATACATAATAAGGAAAGCCCTCACTAGTTTAGTTACAGCATTGATATTAGGAGAGCTAATATCGCTGCAACATGAGAATAAATCGAGAGAGCAATTTCCCAAAGGCAAAAGTGGGCGCTCAGAAAATCATCAGCAAACCGATGGGGAAGCGGAGCCCAATGTCCAAGCAGTGGTGTTGTGTAGGAGGCGTCATAAGTCATAGCAAACAATATGCAAAAAAAATGCATTACATATTTTGGTTAATTGGCTCCACCCATTGAGCAACACGGGTCAACAATGTGTGGGATGTTTTGGTGATGACGTGATGGCTAAACCAGCTGATCAGCTGACGAGATAAAAACATGATGCGCTGGGCGGGAGCAGTTTAGCGGTGAAGATTGTTTCTTTTATTTTAGTAGCTTAACTCTGCTCGTATTGAACTTGGTGTTGACGTACATTTAGATCTCATTATACTCTTCGTGGATCAACGGTAAAAACTTTTTACTCAAAGCGCGGTACTAATAATCATTTTTAGAATCCAGGCTAACTTTTACGAAATCACAATGGCGAACATTTCCATAAAAAATATCTATTGCGACCGTCGAAATATTTAAGTTGAAGGTTAAAAATGATTATTGTTAATGCCTAATGCCCAAAGTGTTCCCTCGAGAGCGCCTCCGACAGTACGCGATAAAAAGCTGTAGGACTAGACGATGTATTAATATTTCTTTAAGGTAATAATCTGCACTATACCATTGGCGCCTTATGTAAGGGATGTTTCGAGGAATTTAGCAAAATTATTCGTCGACATGCGACATAATTATGAGACAACCAACACACTAACAGTACAATATATCCAAATTTCCGAGACTAGAACATTTTGGAACTCGCTTCCTGGTGACAACTTACAGCAATTTAAGTGCAGAACTAACGTCTATTTGCAAACACCTCAGGCGCTGTTGAAGCCCTATAGGCTCACTATTCTCGAGAGAAGTACAAGTATTTGGTCTTCAATTTCTTGAGCCTATAGTTCGTACATATTTCTGGAATCCTGGAATCTGGAAACAAGTTGTTTGCGCCAATGTTTTTGAAGTTTTTAATTTAAGGAATCGTAGTATATTGTGTACATTGACTGCTTTTGAAATCTTTAAAAAAACATGAAATCGTAGAAATAAGGAGAAACTGCTTCCCAATATTGTTACCTTACAATTACGGTAAATGCGATTAGGTATATAGAAAGCAATAGCAACGCTTTGTGGGCCAGCCTTGTCCCTCAAATTGTTATTGTATGGCGCTGTGGCTCCAACTGTCATGAATGGAGGGTTGGCTTAAACGCATTTATGCAGCAAACGAATTTGATAAGTTCCCTAGGTGCCATTGTTCGACTTGAAAAGCTGAAATGCTTGAGGTTAAATAAAACAAATTATATTAAGTGGATCGAAAATAATTTGCATACCTATTTCAGCTTGGCGGCAAGGACAACAGTGCAAACCCCTGGATAAACCAAAAAC
This sequence comes from Cheilosia scutellata, assembly GCA_955612985.1. NCBI lineage: Eukaryota > Metazoa > Arthropoda > Insecta > Diptera > Syrphidae > Cheilosia > Cheilosia scutellata. The sequence continues at coordinate 81,097,274 of OY015311.1, forward strand.
ACAGGTTTTCCAATATATTTCCCAGTTTCAAAAAGGTATATGTCCTTAAAAAGGCTTGAAAAGCAAAGAAAAGACTAAAGTAAAACTTCCAGGTAAGGATGACATGATAGATAGAAATTTCTGCCAATATATTGTAAAGTTGCGTACTGCTTTTTGACAATAATTGCTTGTTGCCTCAATGAGCCGCCTTACTTGTCGTAATATTGTTAAAATACCCTACAGGTTTCAAATTAAAATTCCGAAACTTGTCCGAAAATTAGGCTCAAATCGAGTACTTACTTACGACCTATTGCAATTTGCTTCGATTGTGACCCTTTTCGAGTGCATCTTTTCTTTTTGAACAACCGAATTTATTGCGTCAATTTAAAAAAATGCAATTGTAAGTTATTTGCCTACTCCTTATAACGGTTCAGGTATTAAAGAAATAGAATTTGTTTAAACAAATAAAAATGGAATAAACTAGTGTAAGGTATATAACCAAACATTGTCAGCACCTAAGAGTATGCCTAAAGTATTGAACTACCAGTGACAAGTGTATCTAATTTTGTTTTCAAGAATAACACGAATAAAAAATGTCATCAAATCCTTATTCCTCGTACATACCTCTCGATGACGATATACTCCCTCTGCTCGAATCCCTTAATGGAGCAATTACATTCTCTTCCGCATCGAATACGTACGGACTATTAGGATGTTCCTCCCATCGTTCAATAAAGTTCTTTAAATTATCCTTTGTCTGTTCTAGTTCTTTTGTCTAGAAAAAAAAGCACATTCGCAATGAAAATCCTTTTGGGCGTGTAATGGTACTTACCTTATTAACCTCTCTGACATCCTCTATAACATCCGCTGGTACGGGTGATGGCGTCGACGCTTTCAATTTCGCTGGGGGAACATTTGTCGGTTTCGGTGAGACAATTGGCGGTGGTTTCGGTCTCCGTTTCAGCCATTTATGCTCCAAACACTCTGTGGCAGTCATTCGGGTACTGTGAATGACAGCAACATTTTTAATTAGCAACCAAAAGAACATTTCACACTTCACCCCATCATACACTGTTGTAGTGTTTGAGTGAGTCAAGAGTATGCGCTGCCAATTAGCTTACCTGCAATCTTTGACTAGTAACTTGGATATGAAATCCAACGCCTCTGGGGATACATTACTGAAGGCTTCATCTTCAAAGTCATACTTGGCTATCGTTACGTTTGCCATCGTTTGGATATCTGTTTCTCCCATAAAGGGTGACAAGCCCGAAAGTCTAAGGAAAGGGAGGGCGGCAGTGAATTAAAATTTTCCAATTACTCTCAAAATGGAGGAGGTGGCTCCATCTACTTACAGAACATAGCATATCACACCGACACTCCACATGTCGGTTCCGTACGTAATACAGTCGAAATTAACAACTTCGGGGGCAACGAATTCCGGTGTTCCAAAGAGGATCTGCAATAAGAGAGGGAGAATTTTATTTCCAGCTTCAAAGGAATGAGCGAGCGATGTTGGGCGATGAGAACTCTTTTGGCCTGAAGGTCGTCGTGATATGGGTTAGCTTGGCAGAAGGATGTCATAAGCCCCATCGGCCTAATATACGCAAGGGTGTGCTATTAATTTGCAACATCGAGGAGCCTGCGAATGAAGAAGTTCAGCCCATTTGGCTGCAAATTGGTACTTTTGTCGGTTTTTGGAATTAATTTTCTTTGGTGTGGAGCGGGAATGCCTTACAGATTCCACCCCTGATGGTGGGCGAAAAGGGTGTGTCTTTTTCTGATTGTTTGCTTTTTTAATTACCTGCAATCGCTTGTCGGGATCAAACTTTCTGGCCAAGCCGAAATCGATAATTTTAATGCGATTTCCCTCCTTTGTCAGGCAGAGAATGTTTTCCGGTTTTAGATCCAGATGCAGGATGTTGTTGCGGTGTATGAATTGCATGGCTTCGCAAACTTGTCGAATGAACACGGTGCAGGAACGTTCTGTCAGCACGAATTCATCATCGATAACACGGTCAAACAGTTCACCGCCTTCAACTCTGTGGAAATCGGAACAAAATGGTTAATGGTCAGGGGGTTAGTAATAAATGCACAGCCAGGGGTTGCGTTTTGTGTAAATGTGTTACTGTTTAGGAATTACATTCCAGGAGGCAGACGTTGAATCTACCTATACACAGAGGGTTCTTTGTTTATATGAGTGAATGGAATAATTTACAGTGTTTGTAAGGACTAGAGGGAGAAAATAGGTATGTTGCCAGAATTTGATTTTTAAATGTTTTTCTTTATACCTGATTTGAATACATGAATTTTCTTGCAATGGAACTTAATGACTGCAATCAAAAATCTACTAAAAACAGAAGGTCAATGGTCGGATGAACTGAACATGTTCGGCGAAATTGACTATAACCAATATCTTAGATTCGTAGCTTGAATTGAAATCGGTTCCTGTAGACCTAACTCTGCAACTTGATGAACAGGCCTAATATCCTAAAGCTGCAATACAGAGGGTATGTTAAAAAAAAAATATATATATATAACGAATATAGAATGTCGACAAAGGTTTACTGAATGTTATTAACAGACTCGCCCTGAACAGATGATGGCTACTCTTTTAATGTAGAGTGAACTACATAGGGCGGGCGTTAAGGAAATGGTAAACTGATGGGCATTCCTAGCGTGGCGAATATTGCGGTTTAATTGCTGAAGGGGTGGAATGCAGAATGCAATTTCATTTGAGTAATGTTTGCTAAAAAAGCTATAAAACAGTGAGAGCCACGTAACGTTTGTGCAATGTTCAAAAAGCTTCGATTAGCTTTAACGCACGATTTGGGATCCTACCTATCCAGTAGGTGCAATGTTGTTTTCGGCGCACAATTTTGGGCGAGTGAACGCCTTATACATTGAAGCCAGATCAGAAGGGGTAAACTATTTATTGCACCGTTTGAGGAAACCTAGACATTTCGCAGCATTCTTGGCGACTTTGTGTATATGGTAGTTCCAACGAAGTTTGTCATGAACGCATATATCGAGGAAAGTCTTTCGGTTTCGGTGATGCAAGTGCCATTCATTGTGGATTGTTGCTGGAGGCCTAGATTTCGCTGCAGAGACAGCAGACAGAATTGCCTTTTCGAAACGTTAAATTCCACTCTATTGGTTCGAACCCATTTTATAATGCTATATTAAGGAAACGGAATTTAATGAGCTTAACATACGTTGCCGTTTCAGTTCTACGACTGAAGAGCAGGGACGTGAGTCCTGGAAAGAATATGAGGAGCTACGAGTAAGAGTGCTCTCATCAGCGAAGGAATTGAAGTAGATGTTGCAGACAAGACATCATTTATAAAAATGCGAAAGAGAGTCGGAGATAGAACGGAACCTTGCGGAACACCAGCATTTATTATGTAAGTTTCAGACTTGAAACCACCCAAAATAGCTTAATTTGAATGTTAAGAAAGGTAGTTTCTAATCCGATGAATATGAGACTCATCGATCCCATAAGCCGCTTTCGACACAAGAGCTTGATGTTAAACTCTGTAAAATGCCTTTAAAATATCAATCACAACAATCTTTGTTTTACCGAAGTGATGGATAAATTGGGTCCACTTCTCGGTGAAATAAACCATCAAATAAGCAGTGGATCTGTTGCCACGAAAAATCATACTGCCGGTCATTAAGGAGTTGTCGTGATTCAAGATATTTCATAAGCTGTCGATTTATCAGCGTTTCCATGACGTTAGAAAGAATGGACGTAAGTGCTCTGGGTCGGTAATTGGTGGGAGAGAGAAGGACGGGCTGGACAAATTCTATTTTCCACCTTCTCGGGAAGAGTCTAGAAGAATAGGACAGATGGAAAAGCTTCCCCAGTGGTTTTGTCTGCCTGGAAGAACACCTCTTCAGAACAATGGGGGAAGATCCAGGCTGGACCCAGCGGGTTTATTTAGTTGAGATCATAAAGAGATCATGCAAAAATGGATTTGTCCATTTGTGGAACAAAGTGCAATCTGGGACTACTACTTACAAATGTCCAAAAGTTTTTACTACCCTTAAGGCTTTGCAGTATTTTTTGCCTCAACTTTTGGTCATATGAGAATTTGACACGCTTTATGGGGGCATTCCAGTTATTTCTGGTTCGTTTAAACGTTTTTCGATTTTCTCCAGATGGGTTGGCTTAAATCGTGTTAGCTCTATTATGTTTGACTGTCAAAGGAGAATCATAAAAATCAGAACTGCATGAAAAGAAAATTGACAAAAGAATAAAGTTTAGAACGAAAATGAAATATCAATTTATACGTATAGTTCCAAAACTAATGAGGGTATACATGGTCAGGTATACTATAATATATAGACCTTCACGTGTCAATGTATTCTAGGCAAAGCTTCTAGCCGTACTCAAAGCTATATGGAACTACTTGAAATGGGACCAATATCCAACAAGAATATCGCTATCTACATCGATAGTCAGACTGCGCTAAAGGCGCTAGAGTCTTACATCATCGAATCTAAACTAGTCATGAGCTACCGCACAATGTTCGGGGCATGGCAAATTGTGTTGGGTACTTGATGATAAAGAAAGGGTCGACAACATGGCCAAAAACGGAGCACAGCATCCGCAAAATGAAGAGTTATTCTGGAGAATTTTTCTTGAGAAAACCAAAGATAGGGAGGAACTAAGATATGGATACAAGGATACTCTCTGGACTTTGTCTTCTGAGGAACCACGCTAAGAGATTATACGAACACGTGCAGGTATTATGAGGGCCTATGTACATGTCGCAGAGGATATTACTCACATCTTCTCTGTGAAAGTATGTCTACCTATTGCTCGGAACAGAAGGAGGTACTTTGAAAGGTACTTCTTCAACAACTTAGAAAGTGTTTGGGCGAATTGGCTTAGGTTTTGACCGTGAAGGTTCCCCAGAGATGGCAATGGGCCCGATATGGTGCCTAGTCTATTGCCTAGTCTCACACCCTACCTAATCTAACCAAACCTAACGTATGGAGCAGTTATTGGATAGAAAAATGGTTGATAGTGTCAAAAAGAAGTATCACTAAACTTAGATGTATTTTTGACCAAGTCTACTTAATCCTATTATGGTTAACCCCATAATTCTTCACTATCAAAGGAAGGTTATGCGAAGTAAAACGTGCATGTTATTAGATTCAAACATTGTTTAAGGTTGCTCTTAGAAAAGTATTAAGCAACTTCTCAGTAAGTTCCGCAAAGCACTTTTTTGGCTTATAGTGCAATTTCTTATTTTTTCTGTACACAAATACTTATACAAAATATCTACTTTATTTTTAATTAAAATTAATTTTTTTTCTACTCTCCGTTTGCTTAGATTTCCCAACGACTGTCAGCAATTTCTACATATACCATGCTCTTCGCGGATTACGAAATTTCTTGCATTTCTCAAGGAATGTTATTGGCAAAAACCACCCCCATTTTCCCATTTGCTGACATTTCAATAGTTATACAAAATAAACGCTGAAATATATAAATAGGAACTGCTGCCAAATCATGTCTATACTATTACACAGAACTATAGCAAAAGCAAAAGCCAACACTACATTATATACAAGAGTTATTCTAGTGCTCAACCAACACTTCTTATTTCACGCTCATAACACTCTTACCTGTTCCACCTCAACTATTCAATTGTATTGCAATTATTGCACGAAAACCAGATAAGGGCTGGTGTCCTCCAGTTTGTAACAACTATAATTGACACATTCCCTAAATGAATGCGGTTCTAATTAATCTTGTTGTCTAACCTAAAACTTTCAACTCTATAGTTTATTCGAAAACCCAAAATCTCCCGCCGAATGAATAATAATCTGCATTTGCACTTCATTGAATACTAGCTCGACTAACAATTATTACCCTCCATCCCTGAAACCCTGTTGGTCCTAATTTGTATATGGAAAAGTGCAAGCAGAGGAAAAACTTCCATAAATGCCCAACAGAGTTCTGTGGGTTGAATAATTTTCCCCAGAAAAAAAAGGTCATAAAAAGGATGGAAGTTCTCGGTTTACTTCCTCGTTACACAAGGACCAACATTAGGAATAAACTTTCTCTTCGTAATTTTTTTTTTCATGCAACATGTGTCCTATACAAGGGGAAATGCTAAATGTAATTCTGGTAAAAAGTTTTCTACATGTTTGCTGTTTCGTTTTGTGTACAACTATATCTATACGTATCCTTACAATTCCAGGACGACACACATCATTTTCTGATATTCGTACGCAGCATACAACTGTATGATGAGATGATGTTGCAATGAGTTCATTATTTCCACCTCGCGTTCTACATTGCGGCGGTCTTCACGTTTCGGTATGGGTACGAATTTTGCCGCCAACTTTAGACCGGTAGCCTTCTCACAGCAACGATAGACAGTGCCAAATTTGCCCCTGTTGTATATAAAGGAAAATATTTGTTTGAGATTTATTTTTAATTCAGACAATAATGGAATATAGAAACTTTCAATGGCTTCCTTGCCTTTATTCGTTTTCACTTTTGTTTGCTTACCTGCCAACTTCGCTGAGCATTTCATAGATTCCATTGGCATCGACACCGCGTTTAATTGTTACATCACGTGGCGGAAAAGCAGGTTCAAGGACTGTAAAAAAGAAAACAACGAAATAAAGAAAATTCATTAGTCAAGACATTCCCTTTTCTGTTTGTGGTTTAAAAAAAAAAAAAAAAAAAACAAATTAGTTTGAATTAACACACACCTCACAGAAAGTCAAAAATGGCAGTTGATGTTGATGTGTGAGGGCGCTTAATAACATACATAGAGCTACACTAATCTTTAAATTGTATAGGTGGGGGTAGTACAGAAATTGTTAAAATTGTCATTTTTCTATGAATGGTTAATTGAGATCATGTGATAAACAATACTCGTAGTTGGTACTTGGAAGACCTTAGAAGTTTACAATGACAGCGGCTTTTGATAGCCCAAAAATTTGTTTGGAAATTGAGAATCATAAAAGGATTGCATCGGTTTAATACAGCTTAAGCCAGTATACGATTATCTCAGAATTATGATAGCCCAAAATTGTGTTTGTAAATTGAGAATCATAAAAGGATTGCATTGGATTAATTCAGCTTAATCCTGTATACGATTATCTCAGAATTGTATGCTGCGACTTTTATTGGAAAGCATATTCTAACTTGGGTGTGTATGAATCGGGTAGGCGCTGACTGGCATCAACTTGGCGGTGCCCAGCTGTTGTAACTTTTTCATACACATCAATTGTGCTTATTTTACCTCCGCGTGGTAACCACCGGGTACTGGCCTCGCCCTTCCGGGCTTGGCTTGCTAAACTTATAAGCGCGAGTGTTGAACACGAAGAAAATAGCAACACTATAATGCTCTGTCGGAATGACTGACTGAACGAGTCTCAGAAGTCTTACATGAGCCCCTCAGAAAGAGGACGTACGGCGGATGAATTCACTAGACTGAATCAACGGTGACGGCAACAGTCAATTTGGCAGATACCTTACCTGAGCTACTTCGACATATTTGGAGCTGAGGTCAGTGAGGATTTTTCAGGACTAGTCAGGGTCCTGAAACAGAGATGGTGGCGGATGAACCCTTTATGGGCCAACGGCAGCTCTCACATCCCCGAAGTGGGTTACTGACACCGGAGGAATCCGGCCCCTTTCGTCCAAGGGGTCCAACAAAGGGCCTGGCCCTCCAGGTTGGGGGTTGTACGCCGGGGTAACTGCCCGACTGCGGAAAACAACAATAGTTCCGAAACAACAACAAGCCTCGGATACGGATGATTTTATTGTTGACGAACCTGGCAAACGAATAAAGGACAACGAATTTCGGATCTGCACTTGGAATGTTAGGTCCCTTAACAGACCACGTGCAGCCGAACAACTAGCGGAGGCCCTGAACTGCTATAAAGCAGACCTAACCGCCATCCAAGAAGTGCGATGGGATGGACCGGGATGAAGAGGATGAAAAACTGCGACATCTATTATGGCGACTGCTATCGGCAGCAAAAACAGCGCTTATTTGGATGTGGTTTCGTCGTTGGAGGCAGACTTAGGCAAGAAGTCTTAAGTTTCAGCTGTGTGAACGAGCGCCTCGCGACAATCCGCATCAAGGCTAAATTCGCCAACATTAGCCTAATATGCGCCCATGCCCCCACGGAGGAGAAAGACGACGACACCAAAGAGAGGTTCTACGAGCTCTTGGACAAGACATACGAGCAGTGCCCTAACTATGACATTAAAATTGTCCTAGGTGATTTTAATGCAAAGATAGGAAGAGAGGGCATCTTTGGTAGTACTGTCGGAAGGTACAGCCTACACGACACCACCTCCGATAACGGATTTAGGCTGATCGACTTCGCGGCGGGGCGAAATGGTGTCATAGCAAGTACGCGGTTCCCGCATCTCGATATTCATAAAGGCACATGGAGATCTCCCGATCAATCAACCGTCAACCAGATTGACCACATTGCGATCGACGCAAGGCACTCCTCCAGTATTATGGATGTCCGAACGTTCCGAGGGGCCAACATTGACTCGGACCACTACCTTGTTGTAGCCAAGGTACGCCTTCGGATATCCCGAACACCGCCAATACAAGTAAATACTGTGAGGAAGTTTGACGTCGGACGGCTAAAATCGCAAGAGGTCACCAGATCCTTCTCCGATCGAGTCTCTCTCAATCTCTCAAGAGGTTCTATGCAGCCAGCATCAAGCATCGAAGACCAGTGGCAACATTGCCAAAAAGCCATCAGAGACGCCGCCTCTGATGTGCTTGGTTTCACACGACCACCACAACGAAACCCCTGGTTCGACGACGAGTGCCGGCAAGCACATGCAGCGAAACAAGAGGCATACAAAGCGGCGCTGCAAAGAAGGACCAGAGCTGCTCGTGAGCTCTACGCGCAGAAAAGAAGAGATGAACACCGGCTTCTCAGGAGAAAAAAGAAAGAGCACGAGAAGCGCGCGATCGAGGAAATAGAGAGATGCTACAGCAGGAATGAGGTTCGGAAGTTTTACCAAAGGGTAAAAAGAACCTGCCAAGGCTACAGAGCCCGAACCGAAGCCTGCAATCACGAACAAGGGAACATCATAGTAGAATCGCAGTCGATGCTGAGGATATGGAAGAATTACTTCTGCAGACTGTTTAACGGCGATGACGAACTAAATCCCGCTGTCAGGCAGAATGAACCATTCAACCTGGACGATGAAGACCAACAATTCCGCCCACCCGACCTGGACGAAGTCAAGATAGCTATATCTAAGCTTAAGTCCAACAAAGCCGCTGGAGCAGATGGCCTAACCGCCGAACTATTCAAAGCGGCAGGCGATGACTTGGTTAGGAGCATGCACCAACTCATCTGTAAAATATGGTCGGAGGAAAGTATGCCCGATGAATGGAACCTCAGCATTGTTTGCCCGATCCTCAAGAAAGGAGACCCTCTGAACTGCGCCAACTACAGAGGGATTATTCTTCTTAACATCGCCTACAGATCCTATCTGCCGTGTTGTGTGAACGCCTGAAGCCTTTCGTCAACAACCTGATTGGTCCCTATCAGTGTGGCTTCAGGCCAGGAAAGTCTACCATCGACCAAATATTCACACTGCGGCAGATCTTGGAAAAAACCCAGGAAGTCCAAATCGATACCCACCATCTTTTCATCGATTTTAAAGCCGCCTATGACAGCATTTATAGAGACGAGCTATACAGAGCAATGTCTAGTTTTGGCATCCCTGCCAAACTCGTCCGTCTGTGCAGGATGACAATGGAGAATGCACGCTGCTCCATCAAGGTCGGTAAAGAACTCACCGAGACCTTCGATGTCAAAAAAGGATTTAGACAAGGCGATGCGCTGTCATGTGACTTCTTCAACATCGTTCTTGAAAGAATAGTGCAAAACTCAAACGCTAACACCAGAGGCACTATCTTTCAAAAGTCCGTCCACCTACTCGCCTACGCCGACGACATCGACATAATCGGCAGAACGCAGCGTGATGTCACTGGCGCGTTCGTGGGCATTGAGACGGAAGCGGCGAAAATGGGTTTGGCGGTCAATGAGGGCAAGACAAAGTATATGCTGTCATCAAGAAAGGACACCCAACACCGACGTCTTGGACAGAACGTCACTATAGACAGATATAACTTTGAAGTGGTAAAGGACTTTGTCTACCTAGGCTCCGCTATGAACTCAGACAATGACACCAGCGCTGAGATTAAACGAAGAATAACTCTTGCCAATCGCTGTTTCTTTGGGCTAAGAAAGCAATTGAGTAGCAAAGCCCTCTCTCGAACAACTAAAGTGACCCTTTATAAGACCCTAATCATCCCTGTCCTACTTTATGGTGCAGAGGCATGGACTCTATCAAAAGTGGATGAGGCTACTCTTGGCTGCTTCGAGAGGAAAATTCTTCAAGTAATTTTCGGTCCCGTCTGCATAGACGGTGAATGGAGGAGGAGATACAACGACGAACTGTACGGGCTGTACAGCGACATCGACCTAGCCAGAAGAGTGAAGGTCCAACGACTGCGGTGGCTGGGTCATGTAGAGCGAATGGACGTGAATGCTCCGGCCCGGAAGATCTTCGAATCCACACCCGAGGGACGGCGCAGTAGAGGAAGACCGCGACTCAGGTGGCGCACGCAAGTGGAAGGGGACCTCAACCAACTTAGCGTGCGAAACTGGAGGCAGCTGGCCAAAGATCGTGCTGGCTGGAGACGCTTGTTGGTTGAGGCCCAGGTCCACCCCGGACTGTAGCGCCACCTTAAGTAAGTAAGTATATTCTAACTTAAGCCAATGTGCGACTATAGTTTCATTGTATTTTATGACGTGACCATAATAGGAAAGTGTGAGAGTAAGCCAGCTTAAGTCAATATACGTTTCTATTGTAATTGTATTAAATGATTAGTGGTACCTGGTACATTTTAAGCGTTTGACCGAATTAAGTTAAGTCGATTTTCGTTCATATTTGACACAAGCTTAAGCCCACATAATTCAATTATGTTTTGTTGCGTTGGTTTGTATTAACTAAACCAAACAAATTATTAATAATGGAAAATAAATTTCAAAAATTGATTATATACACAAATTGCGATCATTAAAATAAAAAAATTGTTTTAAATCCAAAAACAAATGTGTTCATTGAGCTGATAGTAGTAAATCAGGCGTCAACTTGAATTTTGTTTAGAGTTGACATTATTTAACAGTGAGAGATATCCGAATCTTAATTTTGACACTTATAAAAATGTAATTTTATAGTAGAATTCACGAGCCTTTAATGCAAGGCAAGAACTGTAACAACTAACAAGAGCCTTTTGTATTCTGATGATCTATTTCGACCTACTGCTTTCTGCAACAAATTTACTGCAGGACTATTATTAGAATATTTTTGACAAGGACTTAATTCAAGTACTTCTCAACATTTCAAATCATATATATAGACGTATAGCCAAAGTAGTCTATGAATTTGACATGAAAGGAGAGAAAAAAAAACATAGCTACGTGAATTCTGAGAGTTCAAAGCCAAAAAAAGTGGACGTCTGTATGATAGTTTTCACAGTTTCTTTTTTGAAAAGCCTAACTGTTTTCTGTCCACGTAAAGGACCATTGAGTATTGAGCAAGTGATATAGCGCCAGGCAAATTGCAAGGTTCATTTCCTGACAGAGGAACGTAAGTAGAGGTAAGTAGGTAGGACGTAGGAGTGGCGGTTTTGAAAACCCTCAAGTAGTTTTTTTTTAAACAGCAAAGGCTAGATCTAACCTCTGGAATTCAAGGAGGTTAGTATACATACTTTAACACTATTTCTCGGGACTTCTTCAAGACTCCCTTGAAAAATGGTTTACTAGAGGTCGCTGTCTTGTCCTAGCTGGAGTCGGACAGACGCTGAGAGTTTCTTTTTTCATTCTCAATGCATGGGTTTTGCTTAGAAGATGCTTTTTTTTTTGTTTCTTCCTGCAGTTAGACCACATCCTTTATAAAAAAAAAAGCATTTTAGCATCCTCCATGTAAGGTTGGTTGATCTTGACTAGAATTTCTGAGGAATTTTTTGTGAAATGTGAACTGATTTCGCTAAAGGATAGAGGAAGGCTGAGCCTGGATCTGGAACCCCAATCAGAATAATCTTGAACTGGTTAAGCGAGGCCAGCTCATTTCAATTATATAGCACTATTGTTTCTTGGGTTATATTGACTGAGGCCATAGCTTTGATGGCTATCAATGAACATGTCTATCTTTTGCATCGGGGCTTAATTTAGCGGCATGCCTTGGGAATAGCAAGTATAGTTACACCTGAAACACTCTGGCGGTGAAGCCTATATGATCTAAAGATGATTACTCCACACTCTGTTTCAGAACCGTCTGTGTAGATTGATGGTTAAATCCCTATAGTCACACGTCGGTCTTGCCAATCTGATCTTGTAGGGAATTGTGGTTCTAAATCTTGATTGACAGCCAAATCCAGCACTGAACTCTTGCCCTTACTGAATACCTAGGGTCAGCTCAGTGCTAAACTAGGGCGCCCCAGTCCCCACCTCGAACACAGGTTTTCATTGTCAGTGCGGACTCAGTGCTATATCGAACTATAGACAGGACTAATCCCACTCAATCACTACTGCGCCATAGGGTCCACGTCAAACAAACCTATATGGAGTGCGTAGTTGGTATAAGTGTCACTGAAAACAGCTGTTCGTTGAAAATAACATCCTTCAAAATTCAAAAATCTCAGTTATAATATGTTCGATTTGCTTTCTTTTTACCTTGTCTGCTTTTCCTTGATTTAAATTTTTTTATTTTCGAAGGATTCCTCATCGAGGTATTGATTAAAAAAAACTTTTCTGCAACACGAAAACACAACAGAACAAAAAACCAACAAATCTGTCAAAATTTAGCCTGAGAAAATGTGCCGAGCCATTAAAGGGCTCGCTTAATTTTGACAGATATTTGAAGTACACTCTGGAATGAAAATTTGATTTTTTAGTTGAAGCAGCGTACCGCTCGGCTAAATGGATTCTAAATTTTGGAGAGAATTTTGTATGGGAGCTAAAATTTAGCTCGAGCAGCGTAATAAGGATATAAAGGTTGACGCCGTGGGTAATCTGTCCCCTCGCTTAAAAGCCCAAATTTATATGTTAGCCTTCAGGTCGATTTCGGTTTTTAAAGCTATTTGAATCAACTTGCACCTATGGCATAAAATGTTGGCACTCAAATCAAAAATAGTAGAAGAACAAACGTTTTCTTTCGATATTCGAAAAGTGAATCAGAGGCATCAGGGGGGTTATTCCAAAATGCGCGGCGGATCGTATATTGAAAGCGATACTTCTAATCCGACCGTCTTGCTTTTGCCTATATTCTTAAATGCGAACTGTGCTTTCCAGTTTTTTCCAATTAGACTTCCAATTTTTCATTTATTTTCCCAAAAGTTTGACAGCTTTTTCCCGTCACAAGAATTTAGTTTATTTTTTATCCACAATAAACCCGCCTTTGAATGGATCGAATCGCTTTTGTAAATACAAAAATACCAATCCGCTATGAAAAGCGATCCGCCGCGCATTTGGGAATAAGCCCCGAGGTTTTTAACCGTCTAAATTTAATTAAAAATAACTTTAATTAAAAACAATGGCGATGTTAAACAAAGAAAGAAAAAATATATGTTCTTAATGATAAATATAATTACAATATAAATTCACTCCACTCAGATTTATTTTTGCAAATTTAAAATGTATATTTTAACACTCATTAATTTTGTATAAACAAATTATAAAAAGAGCTGTACGAGTAAATACATTTTGAATTTAAAAATAAAAATATTTACTTAACAATAAAACAAACGTCAGAGCTAATTTTTGATTTATAAATCAATATTTTTATTAACACGAATAGAACCCTATACTATTTGCTTACAATATTGACAAAGCGATATTTTAAATTATTAATTCAATAAAAAAATAAAATATATGACCTATCCCTTGAGGTAAAAAAAAAAACACATACCTATAGCAAAAATAATAAAAGCATTTTCAGAGTATTGTCGTAGCCACAGTCTCGTTTCGATTAGGTATACCGAAATAAATTATTTTTCACAAGGCGCCAATAAGTTAATTGAGAGGGAAATTTATTTTGAATTATTCACTTCTTTCTTTCTTCCCAGGCACGGCAACGGCTACAGCACACTGTCCTGCCAAAGAGGGAGAGTGGACGAATGGTTGGGTATTTGCAAAAAGGCAAGTGGGTGGCACAATTTATTACACTTGTTGTCACTAAAAGCCGTTCAAACCGATTAGTATGCGAAAAATGGGAGAATTTTCAATAATGGTTATTTGTGTTGATTTTATTTTTTATTCGTTTATATTTTATTCGTGTTATTGATGAACTTTGTATGTGGCATGTTGACCAGATTGGATTTAATTAATAATTTACCATTAGAAACATGCTGTTTATCGATTTTTCAATATACACAATTCACCGGCAGATTAATAGTGGTTTTGTGGCTTTTTCTGTTGCGGTTTATGTGAATTAATTTGTTTAATTGAATCTCGAACGGTGAGATGATTTGTTATTTTTAATTGGGTTTTAAGTGTTTTGCGTGCGGTGGAAGGTATATTTCAATCCGAAAATTGACAGGTCGGTGGTAGTGATGTGAAATCGTGCTGCTTAACAAAAACTATGGTTCATTTTGCAGCGCAATCTACATCATCAATTCGAAATTATTAGCAAAAAAAGGTAACTCGTTCGTTACCTCACTATCTTGGTTGTTATAACCTTACAAGAAAGTTTCATCCCCAAAAGTATCTGCACCCGTAGAGTATTCTCTAGCGTGAAGTTAATTTCCAAATGCAACGAACCGCATACGATCTCATTTGACACAGTAAATGTCTCACAGAGCGCTGCATTTGGAATACGTAATGTAAAGTTATAATTAAGTTGCAAACCGTATTAATATGAGTGTGTGCGAATTCAAATGAGCCCTGCACTCATTTGGGATGCATTTCGCGTACAAAGCATATAATAATTACACCCCTTCCTCCACAAAAACTCCCTAGACCCTAGAGCATCATTAAATCAAGGCGAACACTGCGAATTAAACCACAATTAAAAATGAAGATACCGAGTTTGCACTGTGCAGGTCCTTTTCTCAGAAGCCACTCTAAATTATGGAGTGCACTGCATGTGTGAAAAAGTTTAATCCTCTTCAGAATCTATTAAAACTATAGTTGTACGGATTAACTGTAAACTCTGACAAAAAACAAGAAACCAAAGGCAATGCGATAACAGCGAGGTGGTCTCAGGGTCTCACCACCACCACCACCTCGCAACAAAGTAATGCGAATGTTAATCTCTAGAGATACCGAAAAAGCTTTTCGAACAATTCCAATTGTATCTGGAGCGTTATAATTCGCAAGGTGAGAAGATTATACTGAACCGTATAATAGAAAGGAGATACACCTCTTTGGATCGACCTAATGCCAATGGTTTGTAATTTTTCTTTCTCCTGACCTCGCACAGCAACCGACACCCAATTAAGACAAATGTTAACATCGACGGCAAGTTGTAACTTTGTTTTAATTGAAATATCATTGACATGCCTTGAATGCTGGGAAGGTATTTCGATTTAACCCGTGTATCTAAGGACCCACTTGAATATACCTATCAGACAAAATGAATTTATGCAAATCGTATCCAATATAATCCGGAGCAACTTTGAAATGGACTAATTGAATGGTAGGCATCGGATGGGGAGACACACCGATATAGGACTACCTTCTCATAATTGATGGTTTATTAATTAAAGTGTTTGCTATAACTGACATTATAGTATTAATTGTTTAAAGGAGAGAATTCAATTTCAAGTTGTAAGGAATATGGTAGGCAGTGATAGATACTTTGTTTGTATATGCTTAGATTGTCGGTTTTAATGAATAAATTTCAATAGATTTTGTAACGACGACGTTTTCAATTATTCTCTTTAATTAAGTATGTTAACTTTGTTTTGAAAGGTAGTCAAGGGGAACAATTGCCCTGCAACCACAGTACTTATGTCGATCTGTTTGGTGTTGTATGAATATACGTTTGGATGGGTAGTTGCAAAAGAATGCAATCATTTGGTAATGCATTCTTTGAATTACCATTCAATGATTTAAATAATCACATGATTTATTTCATTGACTCAAAGACTGCAATCACAAATAGTTTCGAACGAAGTAAGAAATTTATTATCAATTCAATTTTTTAATATACATAAAGTCTTGATTTTGGGACTTCTTTAAAGGCTTTCAACAATTTACTTAATTTACAGATATTTTTGGGTAGGTATGTCTAAATTTATAAGCTAACAAATTTGGCATCAAAGTAAGAATAATAATATTTTCGCAGAATGCCCGATTTCTCAACAAGTTACAAATTCAATCTCACCCATTTGACAAAAAAAACTTTGCAACGAATTAAAAGAGCCACATACTTATACAACAAATTTAAGGACATATATTATAAAACAAATATAGACAAATATTTATTAATAATTTTTTTTTTATTCATTTTGAAAATTAAGATGGAGAGAGCACTTTTCTGAATTGCTCAATATAATCTAGGGCATTGAGGATGACGATCCATCGCCTTAAGCAGGGCGGAGTTCCACGATACAAGAAGTCACTTTTGCGATTAAATCGCTAAAAGCTGGCAAATCCGCCGGAGTGGATGAAATTCAGCCAGACAAACCTCAAGACCTTAGGTGAAGAGGGAGTTAAATGCGTCCCTCGTGTCATTAAAGTGCCCTGAGAATGCGGCGAAACTCTAAACGATTGGCAGATTGGGACCCCTTTTTAAGAAAGGGGATAAAAGGGATTGCTCCAATTACAGGGGTATATCACTTTTAAGTCTTCACGGAAAAGTTTTTGCCATGGTTAGGGGATGAACAGTACTGGTATTCGCGTGGGTAGAAGCACAACCGACTAGTTATTCACTATCAGAATGATACTTGAAAAGGCTTGGAAGTATGCTACACCTGTTTACGCATGCTTCATAGATTTGAAAGCATACGACCGAGTAGACTGTGTAGTATATTACAGGAGTACAGAATTGACGGTACTCTCTTGAGAGTTATTCAATCTCTTTACACAAACTGTACATCTGTGTTTGGGTAATCGGCGTTAAATTAGTACCTTTCACAGTGGGCGTTCGACTTCGCCAGTGATGCGTTTTGTCTCCTCTCCTTTTCAGCACTTATATGAACTGCATGTTACAGCGCAGTCATGGCGAATTGGGAGATCTGAGGATAAGTCATTTGTTCTTCGCTGATGACTTGGTCATCCTTCAGTCCTATCAGACTGAACTTTAACACGCACTCGATCGACTTGTAGTCGTCTATTTTGAAGCTGAGATGAAAGTAAACGTGAACCAGAACACCTTTTCAATGCACTCTGCATGTTAGTGGATTCCCATTGAAACAGGTGGAGAAGTTTAAGTAACTCGGGGTCTTAATCACGAGTGATGGGAGGAGCAATGCTGAGTTTTGCTGTAAATGATTGGTCAGTCTGGGTCAATTTTGAGACATCTTGGTCATTCTGTTATTAGGAGGACTGAACTTGGTGTCAAAGCTAAGTTGACAGTCTTTAATTCGGTGTTGCTTCTAACTCTTACCTATGGGCATTGGGCATGAATGAGGTTTGGGTAATGATCGAAAGAAAAAGATCGCGGATACAAGCTGCCGATATGAGATTCCTCCGCTGTATTGCTGGTGTGACCCGTAGATATTGTATTCGAAACACCAAAATACGGGTGGAACTCAATATCGAACAGCTACGGTTTTATGCTTCGGTGGTTTGGTCATATTAAATGCATGTCCCCAACCAGGATCTGAAGACATTCTATGGAATCGGTACCATACGACAGGCGTCCTAGACGAAAGGTGAAAATGTTTAGACCGTATTTTTCTGTGCTAAGATTAATGCAAATAGATTGAATTGAAATTGAAATTAAAAATTCTTGGCTAATGTTGGGTACCCACTTGTCGATTTGAAATTGACAATTGACGAATTTTTTTGCCAATTAAAAAATGGAAATACCGAAAAATAGTTGACAAACTGCCAAAGAATTAACAGGACAAGTGCAAATAGCTGAATTATCAATCAAAATATCACTTTGCCTTTAATTGACAGTGAAAATTAATTGGCATCATGAATAGACTATATACACATTTTGATATACAAGGTACATTACATACATAGGCCAATCTTTTTACATTTCGCATGAATGTGTCTTTTTTTTATGAACGATAGTTTCACACTTTGCAAAATAAATTCGAAATCAGTTCTATTCATTTCATATCTACACTTTCTGAAATTTACGTATTTTGCAAATTTTCGGATTTCTTCGTCTTCTGCCTGCAGCTTTAACTCAGATTCGACCAACAAAACACAAAAAGCGAGAGCGATTCATTTTTTTTTTAATTTTTCATTTGATTTTAAAAAAGAAAATATTATTTGTTTCATGAAAATTAGATCTGTTCCTTTACTTTTAAATCTTACGAATTTTTACGAATTCTTACACAATGTCGTTCCTTAACTTGAAAAATTCGTAAAAGAAAGCGTGCTTCGAGAGAGTAAGGGGTAAGGGGGAGGGGTACTCCTCTGCAATCTGCATCTGTCATTTTCATAGTTTACTACAAAAGCGTTCCTTAACGTTTTCGTAAGTTTTTCTCTTTTAGACAGAATTCATACAGTGCAATTTTGACAGTCTCTTCCATTTTTACTACATACTACTAGTATGTACCTATACCTAGAAGTATTTGTTCACGTTACGCCACAGTTCACAATTGACAAATGACAATTACAAATTGGCAGCGCAAGTGTAAATAGCTTTTATGAGTATATTGATAATCACACTTGTCAAAATTTCATTGTCAATGAACTAACAAACGATTTTTTACCAATAATTAACATAAGTGGAAATAAACTTACAGTGGTGACATTCAATGACATAAACGAGACCTGTCAAACCTTATCAATGAAACGATATGTGGAAGCTATCCTTAATTCTGGGTTCTGTAAATGACCTTTTAAGGAGCAAACAAAATCGTTAAAATTTGGTATAGTTTTAAATTCATTGTAGGTAAACTGTTTTAAATGTTAAATTCAGGCACCTAAAGAGAAGAAAGACTTGGGTGTCTGTAGAATTGAATTCATTTTAGTGATTAATGATTATATAGTTTGTTCGTGATGAGTAATATAAATTTAATTTTTCAAATAAATTAAGTGGCTTTTGAAGTCAGTGTAAAAATTGTATGAGGAATGCTTAAGAACATTCGCGATATCATTAATAAAAAAAGTACAGAATCTAATAAAGTGCCTTGTGCCACACCTCCATTTAACTCAACAATTTCCGAGACCATGGAACCGATGCAAACAGCCTGTTTATGACCATTCAAAGAGGTAGATGAAAACTCGAATTGATTTTGCAATTATTCAGCAAAATTTGGCCCAAAAGCATTTGAAAAATCTAGTACGTTTAAAATAGTTACTTTATCCACACTGATGGCAATACGAATGTCATCGTGAAGTTCGAGAGCAGCTGTGTCCTTGCGAAAGTCTGATTGAATCATCGAAAGTAATTTAAATAATTCCAAAAATGCAGTGAGCTATATGTAAACTGAAAATCACTTTCATCGATTTTTGAATTCAAAAATTTGCAGTCTTTGTCAATAATTTTTAATCATTTCTCTTCTTTTCATTTTCAATAATGTACAATTAAATTAATCCTTTGCATCACTTGCAACCAACTGCATTATTTTCCAATCATTTGAATTCTTTTCCAACCATTTTCAATTTTTTTAAAATATTTTCAATCACTTGTACCTATTTATTTAAAGACCTAAATACCGGGGGCAATGCAATGACCACAATAGTTACTATTGAAGATACCTTCGATAGGATATGCTTGGAAAGTCCGAAACAAGTCTTGGGAAAACAAAGGGTTAATCCACTGGCGGTAAAATGGGTATAGACAGTTCAATACAAGGCCGATAAAGATTCAGATAGGAACCTCAAAACTCAAAGGAAATTTTGGTTAGCAGAGGTTGCTCAAAAGGAGGTGTTCTTTTACCTATACATTTTGTAATATCACTGTGGACTCTCTCCATGACAGACTTGAGAAGGTAGGACACTGGTATCAAATTTGATATTTTTGCCTTATTTGTTTCTGAATAACACATTTTCATACCTTGTAAAATGATTAAAACACAGCCCATTATATCACCACAACAAAGACTAGTTGAAAGATCAAAGGATACATTTCGCCATTAATTCACTATTTCATTTCTCCCCCTTTGCAGTAATATACTGTGATGTGACTGTGAGGCTGTTTTAATTCAAAAAGTAAAGACTCTCCCTTTCTGCATAAACTCAACGTATCTCTCCATTTGAAAGTGAATTCTTTTTACCGGGCCTACCCAACAATCAGCCAAGTGGCCTTGTCCCACAAAAACCCTTGCGAAAAATAATGCAAGGAATGCACACACAGTGGTTCCCCTGCAATTTCGCATGCATGGCAGGTCATCATAAGCATCCTTCATTTTCTGAATCAACCAACCGCATACTCGTGCATTCTCGGCCAGCTTTATGCCTATATAGATTGCCAGGAGATAACAGCGTATGCTACACAATGCACTCCTGGAATGTGCGCGCATGGACTACTGTGTGGACGAACATGTGTCTTTTCAAAAAAAAAAATATATATATATTTTAAAAGGGTGCTTATGGGGTATAGCTTGAACTTCATTCATTTTCCTAAAAGCCTTTGGAATCTTGTGTGTGGTGATAAATACATTTTTTTTTCGTTTTCCTATTCGACCAGTCGTCGGTGCTTTAATTTATTAATATGCATCTTTACTTATCATGATTAAGGTTTACTTTGACCAAAGTTGAAGGGTAACTAAAAGTCACTGTATTTCTATAAGGCGTAGGCTTTAAATAATCGCTCCTTGGGTGTCAAAGATTAAGTAATATCCTTATTAATTAAAAAAAAAATTATTCTTCCCAATTGAAATGCAACCGGAATCAAATTTCAACAGACTCAGCTAAAGAATGGTAAACATTTTTAAGTATTCTGATGGTTGCAATACGTCCTTGATTTTCCCTCTTTGCAAAATGTGAATAGTTTAAGTTAAAAAATTCAATTGAGGTTGCATTTTCTCTTGAATAAAAATAGTTAGGGAACTGAATAATATTATGGAAAGGGCTGACGCTGGATGTGGAGAGGAAAACTTCTCTTTTGAAAAATGTTGCAAATGTACCTACCTTATCGTTGGCATTTGAATAGAAATGAAAGGAAAATATACTGCATCTGAAAAGTTTAAGCAAACTTGTGTTTGCAATAAAAAAAAAGATGAAAATCGATTTAAATGGTTTTTAATAATTCGTTTTTTACAAACTTTGCAGTATTTTTGATATCGACTAAGAGTAGGGTAAGCCGCAAAAGAGAAAGTTCATTTATATTCTTTTTGCGATGAGATTATTTAGAGACGAAGCCAATTATAATAGAAGGAATGATAATATTAATCAGGTAAAATATGCCCACTTTAGAGTGGCAGCAATAATGGAATATCATTTTAAAGGAGGCGATCATTTCATTAAAATGTGGATTACAGTACAGAGATTCGATGTTGTGGTCAGTATTAAGAGTGGTAAAATTTAGAGTAGGTTCTTACTTAAAAGGCAGTAAGAGCTGGCAGATCTAACATATCTTTGGTTTTATACTGTAGGTTTTGAGACACTTTGCCAATTGTCTAAATAATTTCAGTGGTCGGTATCACAATTGAACATCAAACCCTCCCTCGAAGTTCTGAGTTATTGCACCGTCTTTTAGGCCACACTCACAGCTATTCGACAAGTCGCGGACTGCTTAAATGGCAGCATAGTAAAATTTAAGGTGGTGAAAGACTGTCGCATATCTCTTAACGAGAAAGCCTTTGCTGGGCACCAGGCCATTGCGATGTCCCAGCTAATTCCAAAGCTGACAAAATCCCTAGGCGAGGATCAAAGTATTTCTTCAAAGATGATGACGGCGACAACGTTACGGTCAATGGTGCTCGCTATCGTTCGATGATTTTGACCCAAAATAAAAGAGCTTGGGTCGACATGTGGTTTCCACAGGACGGCGCGACATGCCACACAACACGCGAATCCATGGACATATTGCGAGGCGAATTTGGTGAGCAATTCATCGCGTCATCACCTTTTAGACCTGCTGTGAATTGGCCGTATAGATCGTACAATTTGATGCCGCTGAACTATTTTTAGTGGGGATATGTGAAGTCTCTCAACTACACGGATAAGCCTGCAAGATGACATAGCTCGTGTTATTGGTGATATACCAGTCAATATGTTCGAAAAAGTATACCAAAGTAAGTCATCACCCTTTGCATGTTCTAAAATATTTCCGTGTGGCGAACATCAGCACCTTTATTAAGAAAAGTAAAAGATTCTACTAGTGAACAGCCTGACCCACCATTTTTTCCCAGTGGCAGCACAAGTGCAGAGTGGCTCTGCTATGGAGTTCATGATAATAGTAGCGATGTGGATTACATTTCAGATACAAAAGACAACTCCCGAGGATATATGCCGTTAAATTCAAACTTATTTATACGTCCATTTACCAAAATTCAATGTTGAATGATTGCAGAATTTTATATCCAAGCACGATTTCAAAAAGTAAAAGCACGGCTAACTTCTGGCTGAATTTACAAACTTGATAAACCAAATCCTGAACAGAAGCAACCAAGTACTAGTATACTATTCATGGACTGGATTTCAGTAAAGCTTTCGACACTTTGAACCATCCAAACTTACTAGAATCTCTACGACGCATTGGCATAAGGGTATTCCCCTTATACTATATGGCGGAATAGTTATAAGAATATTTGCCCGACCGACTGTTCTGTGTGAAAATTTCGAACGCGCTGAGTGAGAGAAAAAAGATTGAATATGGATTCAATTAGGGATCAAAATTGGGTGCAATCCTTTTTAACCTCTATACGAAAGAGATTTTGCACGTCTTCAAGAAAGCCACTCCTTATGGTTCTGCTGATGATACAGCGATTGTGGTGCGTTATACATCCCTAAAGATGGCGACATCAATAATGCAGGACGATTTAGATGCTGCTGGAAAATGATGCCACGGCAATGACTTGGCTAAGCAAAGAAGACACAAAAGATGGACATATACGCAATCCAAGCTTGAAAGCAATGCACATCCCAGGGGGCAACATGTATGTATATGGGTTTCCCCCTGCAACCCTCCTGCTTGGGGTCACTGTAGGATTTGGAGTGGGTGCGAGATTTTTCCATTATCAGGAAAAGAAAAAATGCCAAAAATATTGTTTCTGACATTTTTTCCAAACAAGTTCTCTTTGGGGTTTTTTTGAGTTTTGGAGTAAATGCCTAAAATTTCGGAAAGATTGCCAGAAAAGACTGGTATTTCTTCCTAGGAAAAAAGGCCACACTTTGTATAGAAAATTTGCAGGCATTTTTTCAAATATCTGGCGTAATTTCTGGGAGCCAAATAAACTACAGAATGTACACAAAAACGATCGATAATTTAAGGTCCTTTTCATTCCTTTGCAAAAAAAAAATGTTCAAAAATCTTTTCGCTAATATTTTTTATGATTTTTTGAAAATAGCTAAAAATGACTAAAATAGCCACTTTTTCCTCCTTTTCATACAAAATTTTTCTGAGATCATCCCATTTAAAAAATCATAAAAAATATTAGCGAAAAAAATGTTTTCCAGTCACCATTAGAATTGTTTGAAGAAACTTTTTGCATCAAAACTTTTTTTTTTGGACCGAGGAAAAAAGTAAGAAAAGTAGACTTTTACAAAAGTTCTAAATTTTCAATGGGTACTTAATGGGTTAAGGAATTTAAATGACCTTTCCATTGATGCCAAAATTTACATGAAGTAAGTTCAAATTTATGAGTAGAATTAACTTTACTTTTGTGTAAATAATTGTGCCAACGACTGTACAAAAACAACGTCAAAACATTGCAATCGAATCTAAAATGCGATAAAATGATTTTGGTCACATTTCTGTTTAGAGTAAAAAATATTCCTAGTTGGAAAAAATATTTCGAATGGAAAAACAAAAATAACTGCAACATGGCATTCCCCAATAACCAACGTCAGTACATACGAATACCTGTCCAAATCTATCACATCTAAATAAAAAGTTAAAAGATTTAAATTTAAACCCAAGCACAAACACTCATATGTTAACTCATAACAAAAGTCAAGGTTCTCTCTCTTTCACATAAGCAAACGTTAACAACATAACATGCAGATGAAAGCTGAAAGGAAGTGCCTATAATTACAAATCGACTCACCACCGGAACTACACGCTCAATTCGCAATAATGACCCAACTTTGGTGAAAACCAGCTGATGAAAAATATTACGCATACGCCCGAGTACCTACTTCGTTTGATTTTCTACCACATTCTGGCTTCTGGGAATTTAAACATCTGAATAGCTAGCCACCACATTTCTTAAAAAAAATAAAAGAAACATAAATCTGAACATCATCTGCAGTACGAGTACGGATAATCCAATTTAGTTCTCAGAAATACAGAGCCTCTGAGAAATGAATGAACCGAAACAAGTTCTTCTTCTCCTTGCAATAGAATTTGAAAAGTTTATGCAGCCAAATTGTTGGCATTTTCGGAATTTTTCATACTCTTATATACAACAATATTGGTGCAGTGAACTGCATAGATTCTGCTTTTAATTAAAACAAAACAAACTCTCACACAGAATCGTACTGTATTCAACAAATCACGCAGACACCACGTCAAATCGCTGCAAAGTAGGCAAAGTCACAACACAACAATACCGGGACGCTAACACCGCCTTTGGCCCTAAGAGTGTGTGTTGTGTATGCTAGCGCATCTGATGGAGAATTGTATATATTTTTTTTGTTTTATGATGGCGCATCAGCTTTATAATAATAAAAAAAAACTGACATTTGTGACCTCAAAAGTACTGTGTGTCATTATAATCATTATTTTTCTGTTCCATTTATGCTACATGTTGCAGAGCGTGTTCAGCATGCACCACACATCAGTAGTTGCCAAGGAATTTCGATAATGATGAAGCAGTGTAGTTAGTGTGACCAGAGTTGAAAATGATTTTCTCAATTTTAATACTGAAAATGAATTCACTAGTCAAGTCGACTAAATCGGTGAAACAGCATACGAAATGTTTAATTCAATGTTGTTACGTAATGCGGTAAAAAGAAACGTTTAAAATATATAAACAGCCTATAAATAACCTTCATACAACTCATCCATGGCCGTCTCATACCAAAACAACTCATCTATGGGACAACTGAACTATAGGCCAGACTTTTCATCCACATGATAGTTTAAGGGCGAGTTTAATGCCATCCTGCTCGAGTAGGATACAACTTTTCATTTAGAAATCTGTTAGGTTAGGTTAGGTTACATATTTAATATTGAATCAAATGTCCATGGATGAGTTGTCTTATAGATGTAAGGGTATGAAAATTGCTGTTGATGACTTGGATGTTGCAATGACCACATAGGTAGTGATTTGGCTATTTTAAAAATTTTCAAAGTTGTGATGTGTTGAGTTATAGTGAATGAATTGATTCCCGGTTCAACCCCCAAAAACACAAAATACAATTATTTCTTTTATTGCATTCCTGCATGACTTAGGAACGTCTGAGAAACATTCGACAGTAAATCAATCCTGAGAAAACTTTTCAATTCATCCGTTTGGATACACATCTTAAAAAACCATCGTCTTATTTCCGCCGTCTGTAGGCCTAAAGAAACATTGTTGCAAATTCTCAGATTATAAGTTCAATGGCATAGGCTTAGGTTAGGTTAGGTCCCACTCGAAAGTGAGTTGACGGTACAGGATAAACCTGTAGCCGCCACACTTAGATCAATGTAGATATCTTGTGATGCCCTAGGGGTTTATAGCTCTTGCAGTGTGGGAACCTATGAAAAACCTACGGGTTTGCAAGCCATCCTGGCATTTACAACTTTATGTAGGTCATTTATGGATCCATCGGAAAATTCGTTTAGGTCCAAGAAAAAGTAGTTTAGTTTTGTATGGGAGGTACCAGAACTACTTGAACGACATAGCCCGCTTTCAAAACCAACCTGACAACGCTAAAGGAAGTCCACTCACGAAATTTCATTCATCTAAGTCGATTCGTTTGAACACTATCCTATTTTCAGCATACTTTATTGGGTCTCCGGTGACTCCTTCTTGGTGTTACAAATGTAATGGCAAAGTGAATATACCTTCCTCTGGAGGGTATAAAAACTACTTGATCTGGCAACACTATAAGTCGCAAGTTGGCTTCCTACCTAAATTGGGAGCAATGGCTGTCTGATTAAATAGGACTCCCCCCTCCCCCATAAAGTTTCATATATGAACTGGCAGCACTGTTATTCACAAGTTGAGAGGTTATGTGTATAAAATTCTAGAGATGGTCTGTATTTGAGTAATGGTTGGTGTCCTAACTGAATTAGGAAGCATTGCGTTGGTTTCTGTGATTCGCCCCTATTTTTTCCAATAATTTAGTCGAATTGAATGCTCTGGCAGCACATTAATCGATAGTTGGAAAGAGATATGGACGTTAAAAAAATGTGAAAAATGTATACGCCAATGGTTGGTATCCTAACTAAATTCGGGAGTACGAGTATTCCTTGCAGTTTGATGATTTCTAAATTTTTTTACTGTAACGTTTCGAATAATGTAGTTAAATACAGTATTCCTTGCAGCACTAAAAACTACTACTAGCAAGTTGCGAAGTTATATCAGGTTATAAAGAGGATAGCAAGAAAACTGGTTGGTGTCCTAACTAAATTAGGAAGCATCTTTGGGCTTCTTGATCATTTTATGATTCCAAAATTGTATTAGTTGGTAGTTTTTCAAGTGCACTTTATTAAATCCGACCGCAATTTTATATAAAAAATAAAAATAAAAAAAAAAACCCTGATTTGGCCACACTTAATAATTGCTGTTGATTGTAATGTGGAGGTTTAATATTTTTTTTTTTTTTTTTGCGAATAATACATGTGACCATATCCATCTTAATGAGTCTGGGATCTAGTCAGACAGGCAGACAGTCAGACAGTCCCCGGATGTCTTCTCATTCTCGTTTCATATGCAAAAATGGCACGACTGCCGGAGTAATTATGTGACAAAATGCCAGCAGTGGTCACATTTTGGCCAAGACAATTTTTAAAATTTTTGCGCAACTGGTGGGGGAAAATCTAGCTTGTGCTATTATTTGTTTCTTTCGAAAATTAATGGGGACAATGGTTTTTGTGAGTTCCTGTTGTGTTGGTAATTATTTTGCAAAAGGTGAATAATTGTGTTCGTTTGTAAATCAGCAGAGAGGATATAATATCGAAAAGGCTACCAATTTCGCTGACTAATGAGCATTTGAAGAGGGCTTGTGAAATAATCAAATAAATTGTGTAGATGAGGGAAAAATAAAATTAAATTGTTGAAATCGTTTGAGATTAAATGGGATTTTGCTAATATCTTTGGTTTCGGTTTCGGTGTATGGATGGACAATGAATTGTCAGCATGCTTAGATGAATAATTCTTGCGTCGAACGTGACAGGAAGCATTCGTCGCTCAGTTGCACAAATGAGAAGAATTTTTGGCCAAAGTGTGTTATGATTCATCACAAAAAATGCAATTTGAAATTCTTTAAGCGATTTAATGTGTTTTGTGTGTTGGGAATTGTTTGAGGGAAATTGGTTGTAGTTTTTTTTTTAGTTTTATTTTCATTGTCAGAGAATTTTGTAAGACTAGAAACTATAGGGAAACCCAAAAAATTGGGGTTTTTTTTGTAAAAAATGCCAGAAAATGTGCTTGTTTTCGAATTTGGAAAAAATATCCGAATTTAGTTTGGAAAATATGCCAGAAATTAGGAAATTATGCCAGACAGATGTGGAAAAGGCACCAGAAAGTAAAATGGAAATTAAGCCAGATAATAAACATAGGCAACTCGTATTCTGGCCTAATTTCCAAACTAATTTTAGAAAAAAAGGTCAGAAAATGTTATGTATTTGAAAATTCACATACAGAAAACCTCGCACCCACTCCAAATCCTACAGTGACCCCAAGCGGGGGGGTTGCGGGGGGCAGCATACTGTACCCTTTTTCTTTCTTTCAGAAAATATTCTTTCTGGCATTTTTTCCAAGCCTGTTCTCTCTTTCGTTTTTTCCATTTGCAGAAATGGAAATAATGCCAGAAAACTTTTTGGAAAAAAGACCTGAAATTTCGGAAAGACAGCCAGAAAAATCTGGTTTTTCTTTCTAGGAAAAAAGGCCAGACTTTGTATAGAAAAATTTCAGGCATTTTTTCCAAAAAAAATCTGGCGTAGTTTTCTCTGGCGTAATTTCCGGGAGTCGAAGACCACCAACGTGAAACTCATCGATCTAGGTTCTAAGGAAGAGCTGCAGTTTACACTTGTATAAAGCTAAACCCTCTAGAGAATCTCCGGATTGGGATGCTTATAGAAGTATCTATAGACGGTACCTTCGAAATATTGAGACTCTGCAAGGTTCTCTTTTATTTATTATTATTTATATCAATATTTTTAATTTAACAATTGTTATATAAATTCTTAATCTAACAAAGTTATAATTAAAAATAGGTAGTGACATTTTTATTTGAAAATAAAAATAGTGATAATGTCACATCTTGAAAAATATGGTTTTTCTAACTCTGTTACGTATATTCCGCTTTTGAATGAGTTCGGATGGTAAATGGATCACTGCAATTAAGGAGATCTTAATTGCAGTGACTGGTTTAGGCACTGAGGATGACTCATTTATAGTGTTAGAGCGTATCTGTTTTATAGACAGTGAGCTTCCCAAACTAAGGTCACAAACATTTGAAACCGTTCTAATTTTAGTTAGAGGAGACTTTTTGACACAAAAGTACTTGTCTAACTTACTTATTTATCCTAGGTATTGAAGCCCCGTAAATAGTCTCTAATCTCTCTGTGTTGTAATTGAACGCCTCCTAAACGGCTGTTACGGTGTTGATGAAATTTTGTGTGTGCGTTTGAGTGGGTCAAAGGATGCTTTAGATTTACATTTGGTGAAAATTGGACAAAGGGGTGTGGCACCTCCCACATAAAAAAAAACATTTAAAATCGTAAATCTCGAAAACCACCAAGCCGATTGAGCTCACATTTTTAGGCAATCATATGTATTTAACTGGGAGTGTTCCTATAAGGATTAGTCAACATTTTGAAAAAGGTGCGTTGCACCTCCCGTATAAAAAAAAAACCTTTTTGAATGCTATTTTTCAACTCTTATGGGAGCTAAACTGAACATTGCCTGAAGCATTTTACAAAAGCTGGCGGGATTGGACAAAAGAGCGTAGCCTTTCATTTCAAAACCTATTCTTCGACAGTCATAGGAAAAAATATATCCAGACACTACAATTCTTGGCACGAGCAAAGCCGGACGCCTTCAGCTAATATTTTAGAAATACTATAGGCACAACAGGTGCTTATATCTGCTTCTCACAACCATTCGTTTGCGTGAGCTTTTACTTTTGGAATGGTAGGTAACCTAAAAATTAATGCCGATTCCGAGCGGCTAAATTGAGAAGCTTTCTCAAGACAGTTAGGTATACTCTTGAATGTTTTTCAGACGTTCGCGACAGATGGTGCAGTGGAAAAATCATTGAGATGTAGTTTATGTTTTTCAGGGGATCGAACCTTAGACCTTGCTCAGAAGTACATTACATTCACCACTGAGCCACTGAGCCCCATTAAAGTGGGCCTACCTCAAAAGTAAGCGTACGGAGACCGCACTGCACAAGGTAGTGTAGGTAGACTATCGAAAAATGAATCTACTATATAAACAAAAAACCTTACTTACCTTCTTAGATAGGGAGGGATATATCTCACAAAGCTGGATGCAGAAGGTCCTGCTAGATCATATAGTCGGGCTTAAAAATAGATTCATTTAGTCAC
The DNA here is from genome assembly GCA_955612985.1 of Cheilosia scutellata. Classification (NCBI taxonomy): domain Eukaryota; kingdom Metazoa; phylum Arthropoda; class Insecta; order Diptera; family Syrphidae; genus Cheilosia; species Cheilosia scutellata. Next base: position 81,127,275 of record OY015311.1, read on the forward strand.
AAATGGGCAAAAGCCTTATAACCAAGAATGTAGAACAAGATACGCCAGGGGTGGGGTTTTATCCCCTCCTCTCTGGCTCTTGGTCTTTGACAAAATTGTGGGAGAGTTGGCGAGAATTCGAATTAAGAGAGTCGTATGCGGAACATTCCAAATGTAAGACTAAAAATAGTTCAAACAAAGGACTGGGATGCATAAAACACGTATGCAGAACTGCACCAGATAATTTATCCCAAAATTCTTCAACAGAAAATTCTATTCTCTCATTAATCTGGACAAAAATAACCTGAGAATCCTGAGGTATAATTAGTGGCCAAGGCCTTATGAAAAAACATCTTCACCGAATTGGCGTCTCGCCGGACCCTACATTTAGACCCTGTCTTGAGAGTGAGGAGTCCTCTCTTCACCATGGAATGTCAGGTTTTCTTTCGTATCAGAAAGAATGTCCTTTACGAGAAAATCGTTACAAATTTTGCTGACTACCCCGCAGAGAAGATCTTAGTTTTCCTGAATGTCTCCAGAGTAAAAAAATGTTACTAGAACCTCACCAGGGAAGGCACAATAGGCTCCTTTCAAAGAGGCCGCAGTACCAGAACATCGTTGGCCCAATTGAAGCACTTAACGTGCTCCTGAACATTCTTCCTCTTGATCTTCATATTAAATACATTATATCAAGACTCAGTGAATTCGTCGAAACTCTGCTGTCATAGAAATGTTCTTAGTATACTGCTCAGGACTATGACTGCGACAGCAAGTGACTTCATTATGCCCGCACTTAATATAAACTGTGCCACCCAAGTTGACTTCCCGTCAAAGATCAAGTTTAAGAATAACACGCTTCCCACGAATATAAAATTTGCCATCACTTCCTCTCAATTGCCAACTCGATATGGAACACCCAACACAAGTCTCTTATATTCATGAATCCCTCCAAAAACCCAAATAGGACACACGACTTATTTTACAGACCCAGTATGAGACTGCAAAGATCGTAGCAATTAGCACGGTTACTGCCAAGCTATGCATTCCCTTTGACACCCGCTCTCTGTATCACAAAAACCACAAGAAGTACAAACTCTGACGTACTTTATTCCAGACATCCCATACTTGACGAAGCCTTCTTCAGTGAACTACCAAAATTCCTTAGAATTCCGTAACATAAAATTCTGGTACATTATTAATTTTCCATTTGAGACACTCGATAGCCTAGGTCATAAACATCAATCGTCAATTGTGTAACCAGATAGACGGCTCCAACTTCTTCCCACCTCAAAAGTCTGTTTAAAATGACACATGTTGAGTGTTCTCTCATCACATGCGAACTATAAGCTCTCTCTCGAAGGACATTTCATTTAAGTTCACACGCCAACAGACCACCAAACTCTTCTCAAACCCCCAACAACTTTAAAGTACCTAACTTGAAAATTAAAGGCAACTCAATTCGTAAATGAAATCCTTAAAAATTGCACTTCAATTCGCGAGCAGTAAAACTACTTCCAGCTATTTCGTTTTTTTTTGTTTTAAATATTATATTTGTCCTTCAACCGCTACCTACTCACAGGAAAAAGGAAAACAAACAAAAAAAAATTCCTCCTTTCATCGACACAAGCAAGAAAGATAAAATCCGCCAGTTGCCTTACATTAAATAGCAGAAAATATCCTTTTCACAACCTCAACTCTCAACTCATGGTTCCTTTGCTTCCTAAAACCAAGTACGCTTTCTCTGTGTGTTTGTGTGTCTGTGTGGGTGTTGGAGCAGGCTCTTTGGTAGATGTGTCAGACATTCATCTCATTTCGGCTGTGAGATCGCTTTTGTCACTTCTACATATATCAGGCTGCACTCCATCTTCGTCGTCGTCATCGTCATCGTCGCCAGTCGGCCGGTTCGTGTAATCCTTAAAGCGATTTTTCCTCTGCGAAACCTTCCAGTTTAATGTTATAGTTTGGTAACGAACATAATATCCTTGGAAAATGAAAACGGATGATGGGTGGAAAAGAACTCAACAACCATCTCTATATGGTAGATGCTCTCGAATAAAACGAGCAAAAGAAAAACACATGCAAAAGAACGTGACACAGAGTCCTTATTAATTATTCATTGCAAGACAGTCCACATCCATGCTGTTGGAATTTTTATTAGAAGTGCGGTAGTGCGGCGGTGGTGGTGAATGGTGATGCTGATGATGGCTTTGTCACCCCCTATGCCCTACAAAAATGAACATTACAACGCATTTTTCCCTTCAAGGATCTCTCCTCACTGGATTATGTTAAAGAGTTCCGTTCTTTTCGTTGAGAGGGGACTCTTAAAGCTTGCCTTCAAGGAAATTAATTCGCATACAAATTAAGTGATAGGAATTAATTTGCAACAATCTACGTTGGTGATGTTAAGTGGAAAAGGCATACCACGAGAAGAAAAAAACCATCACTGGCCTATTTAACACCCATCAGAAAAAGGTTAATTGCTGTCAAATGCAAATTCTTTTTCCAATTCACACAACACACACAGACTTGCATGCATACACATTCTCGTAATCATATAATGCAAATGTCAACGTTTGACATTAGTGTCCAAACATATTATCAACGACCAGGAGCAAGCGAATAAAAGGAGGATAAGCTAAATCTGTTTGCATTTTAAATGAATATTTAAACGGAAAATGTCTGCCGGAAGTCGGGTGGTCCCGGATGATGGCGATGCGATGGTGGAAAATTGAGATGGAATAGCGTGAAATAGTGGCACGCGATGAATGGACGCCAGTCGTCGTCGTCGTTGTCGTCTTTCATCGTTGAGGTAAAATTATGATGTCCATGCTCTGATTCTGATTCCTTTGCGCCATTGTAAGTGTACGGTTTTAGTGCAAAAATGCCAGACAGACACGACAGAGAATCCTCCTCTTTCTTGGGAGTTGAGTTGAATTTTATTAATTTATGTCTGTCATCATTTCATTATTGTTGAAAGGGAGAAAGCATGTGTTTAGGACAATAGGAGTAATCTCTCTATAGTTTAAAGCTGTATGAACCCAAAGTGATCCTAATGGATGTTTTGCCGGCGGGTGGACCAGCTAAGAGGATTAGGCACTGAATAAATAAAATTTTTCACAACGGAGTCCTTAAAATGCTTACTTTTGAGCATTTAATGGGCGATTAGAGACTGTCGCTTTAAAGGTTTAAAGAAAGATAGATGAAGTGGCTTTCTGAATGGATACGGATAGCCGGGAGGGTCAGGTAAACGATGGAGGATTGTCTTGAGTTGTTAATGAGATTTTCGTTTGCCTATTAAAGCTTTGAATGAGAAGGGTTTAGAAACATTTTGCTAGCTAATTCGTGGTTACAGTCCCTGCATGTTTTTGGAAGCTACCAATTTTAAATATAGTTCCTGAATATAAATATATTCAATACTAATGCAAACCAAATGTCAGAACGACTGAGAGAGCTGAAGAGATGAACCAGTGTTGAAATGTCATTGGGATGGTATTTCTTTCAGATTATTATTTCTTTTCCCTTTTCTCCTCTGCATATTGTTGAAAAATAGATAATATTGACACTTGTAGCTATTTGCGAGTAAAAAATAAGAAAACCATTTTCAAAATAGATACCACGAGCTGCCACGGGAGGAGGCTATTTTTTGAATGCGTGATTTTGAACCAGGGATATGTTCTCAAATATTTCAAGATTAGTTGCTTTTCTAAAAAAATATTCTGTAGCTAACAGCGACAAAACGAAACTGGGAGTTAATAGATAACCAAAATAATAAAAAGCCGGCAGAAGTACGAAGGAGAAAACAAATCTCTATCTATTATTACAATAAGGACTTAACTACTCAAATCTGTGTTTGCAGTAAACTCGAAAACTTCTAACGGATTTCGGGTGAAGATTCCACTGTGTATTTTTTGAGTTCCCCTGTATGCTTTATCACGTCACGAATTTTTACTTTAATTATATTTCCTCAATTCATTCGAGGCTTCGTTCGCGTTACAGAGGTATCTAGTGTGATTTTCTACGTGCTCGATAGGATGAACAAAAATGTTCCCCATACACACTTTTTCCGTCGCCCTTAATTCGGGCTCCAAGTAATATTTTCAAAAGTGGAGAAATAAAGTACACAAACTGAGTTTGAAGTCGATCGGATGAAAAATAAGGAATTCCCCCTCCCCTTTTTCCCCTTTTGGAGCTCAAATTTAGCAATTCTTACGGTTTGGGCTGAGCGTTGATCACCAATCGCCAATCAGTCAGGACAAACTGTTTTATATATGAGAATTTGAGAATTTTACTAATTTTTTTTTTTTTTTATTTTTACTTTACGTTGTTCAATTTAAAGTTATAATCATAAATCGAAATTAATACAAAAATGCTTAAAATCGTTTTTAGGCAATACTTTTCCGAGTATTTTGAGCTATCACTTATTTTCCTGCTTCGCCCAAAGGCTGAGCTACAAGAAACTGAAAATAGATCCGCCTCGGATTTGATCAAATTAGAAAAAATGTAGAAATGATTGTTTTCGATTGTAGCTTTTGCTTTGGTGCTGATTATATAAACAGATACGCTGTGTTTCGTGTGGTGTTTGTGTTCGTGTGGCCGAAGGATCGCCGTTGGAACAAACGAAAAACAAAAATGGGTTGTGGCTTGCACATAGCATATTGCGTAAAGCACTTCGCAGAAAGGAAGAGAGGTGGATGGCATTTTCTTCTACATTTTTCAACTTTTTTAATTTAATTTAATTAATGCTCATAAAGATTATTATAACCTAAAAAGCAGTATCAAACAGCGCAATTAAATTTATATGGTTTTGTCACACTGTACGAAGGGTCAGAAGTTCGATCCCCGGAAAAACACAAATGACATTTTAAGCAGCAACATATAAGAGGTGTGTCCATTTCGAATAGGTATCCATCTTTTAATTATTGGTTTGTGATTTTTCCAATAATAAAAAGTAGAACAACTATGCCAGACGTTCCACGAGTAAATGGGCTGTGAAGTCCCTCAGGGATGGCAGCCCTAAATAATAGACAAGGCGGTGTTCACCAGAAATCATAACACACACTCGCAAAAAGGCTTTTTTTAGCGCACCGTACCCTAAACTATTTAATTATGCTGCGACTTTAGCGCATTTTGGGTTTTTGGTTTGTGTTTTTTTTTTTTATAGGATAGGTAGACAAATAGAACGGTAACACTTTCCGATTTTTTAGCACTAATTTTATACGGAGAAAGTTTCGAGTCTTGCATTCTTGGGATTTTTCCGGGAAAGTACCGAGCGCACGACTGCACACCGCGCCACCGCGGACTCCAGCCAATGAGAGAGCGATTCCGCATCCCCGTCTTCGAAGTCATGTAGTCGAAGTCACCTTTCGATACCGAAACCCCGACGCCATTTTCGTGTGGTTATCGAAATTATCGATTTGTTAAGTGGTTATTGTCTGTATAATTCATTGTGTTGTTTGGTTAAGTGGCAAGCTCAGACACAGACACCCTCAAAATAAAACTCCTTCAAATTTTTATAGCTATAAAAAAATTTATATAAAAATTTGAAGGAGTTTTATTTTGAGGGTGTCTGAGCTTGCCACTTAACCAAACAACACAAAGAAATTATCGATGTCAACGAAAGGAATTTAAAAATGTTTTATTATAAGTAAATCATCGATGAAGCCCGATGACGCTTTGAAAATTTGTAACACCTCTGCGCTTAGGCATGCCTCAGGCAAATTCGGTGTATATAGAGGCAGAAATATATACTACCTTTTAATTGGAGAATAAGCATGCATTTTACGGCCCCTAAAACTATACGAAGTAAAAGTTAATAAAACTACAAATAAGCCGCACATATGGAAAGAATGCGAAGTGACAGAAAAACAAACAAAAAACTTGTCCGCAAACCGGATATCAAGGTGATTTCAGAATACCGAAACAGCTTCAAAATGAATCTTCAGAAAATCACAAATGGATAGCGGGCAATAAATGGAACTGGAACCGATACGAGTCCGTCAGTATATGAACTTTTTAGTTCGAAGTTTGAAGGGCTCAATCACTTTGGGTAGGGGTGAAATAGAGCCTCAACCAACGAGCAGGTTAACCTGGTCTTTAGCTAACTGCCTTCAGTTGCGCGCTTCAAAATGATTGAGGTCATTTTTCTATTTAAGTGTCGACTTTAGACGAGATTTTCCTCTTGTGCTTTAACTCTCTAGGTCAAAATCGAAGACTCTGCTGACTGGAGCGCTGATTTCCAATCGCTCTACATTCCCTAGGCATCTCAAATGCCCAGCGCGGAGTTCTTTTTTTTTTTTTAATACAACGATTGGCTCCAACAAACTAAAAATTTGTTTCTCGAAACGATCAAGGGTATCTTCATCAATAGAGCAGAAGTATAAAAGTCGGCCTGACTATAAATTTTACGTCGCAGCCTAAAAAAACAGCAAGAGCAATTATTGATTTCATATCTGACGAGACGACATTTTCAGATGTCTAGGTAGTCAGAGAGATAAGGAAGACGAAGTCTCTTACTACCTCAAAGTTATAGAAGATTATATTGTGACGTATTCAGATATGAATTAAATAGTTAGCGCAGCCCTACTAAACCCTAGGCATAGCTCCACACAACCATTCGTAGGCGTGAGTTTTTAATTTTTTACCCGAATGCAAGGAAAAGATCATTTGAGAAGCTCTCTCAAAACGGTTATCGGCCTCGGATGTTGGACCTAAGACGAATCACGTAGTCCAGCACACTTCCTCTGAATAGACTAAAATAACTTTCTCTTTAAGTAAGTAATAGGGTAATTAACCTTAGTTTTTAATTAAAAATGGTTAGCCTCAATAATTTATTATAACTTTATCTATAAATTAAAAAAATGTGACTTAAAAAATACTTAAATATTTTATTTATTAAAACATTTAACTTTTTTAATAAAATTTATTTATAGATATTATTATGAGTCAAAAATCTTGGAAATTTAATATAGTAAATCTGTCATCCGAGGTGAAATCTAAGAGTCTCTAACTTTCCATTGAAAACACATTTTTCAAAATAAATACCTCTTATTTGTTATGAGTTTTTTTATTATCTATAGATTTTCTTTTCATAAATAAATTCCTAAAACGCTTTCAAATACCAATGTTGTTACAAAACGTTTGACACCTTGCTTTCAGCTTGCCAAATGACCGCGTCCCATGTCCAAACTTACTCTACTCACTAGCTTTTTATTTAATGTTTTGAAGAAAGCACAACCCCATCCTTGACAGTGCTATTGAATTGATCGAAGAGAAGTCATCGACGACGTTGTTGTCGTTGTCGCCAAGCCAACGCTGTTGTCATAGTCATAGTCTTAATCGTTGTAATTCTAACATTCAATAACACATAAAACGCGCCACATTAGAAGGCGAGAAAAAAAAACTGCAACAGTCGACTCTTTTCTGTTTTTCATTTTTAAATTTCATTGACATTAATTCCCATTTCATTCTAGAGGTATTTAAGCAGCTATACCTACTCCTACTATCTATCTATAAATACAAATTAATTTTATTTAGAAAAAAATAAACGAGTCTAAGAAACAAATACCCGACAACGAGTGGATCTGATTTGACAGACGACTGTCAGTCGCACGATATGGTTCGTTTGTTCGACTAATACATTTAAGCTTGCGAATGTATTTGTTTGACAGTCGAACTGTCACTCCACTTTGGCATTAAAAATCAGCATTGACCTTGAATGGCATTCCGATGCGATACAATTTAGAGGGGGTGCCTGGGCAGGCGAATCGACAGCACACATCCGCTCAGCATGGTTCATTAAATTTGTGTATTTCGACAAAAATTTTACAATTTTAGTATATTGCGACTAATTAGACTGAGAGAGAGGTGAACATCATATATGCATTTGGCGAACATAAAATGTGACGGTTGACGTTATTTTATTTTTGTGTACATTTAAAAGTAAATTAGTATGTTTTAAATATTTGATTTAAAAATATGAATATTTTTCCGTGACTAATTGCGGATTGGCGGCCGCCATTTTTGTTTTTTTTTTTGAACAATTTTAATTCGTATTTATTTCGGAATTAATTTATTGGAAATTTATTCGAAATTATGTTGATTTAAATTGAACACGACCAGGAAGGATGAGCAAACAAAATGTCTTGCATTTGACAGGTTGGTGTTAATTTTTTTTCGCTTAGAGGTTACCTACTTATGTAAACGGATTTGGATGTGATTTGCAAATGAACTGCGTCGGGCTTTTGAATAAACACGAGTCATTGCAAATGTTATATTACCGGCAAATTTCTCATGAGACATCTGGGGATAGAAAAAATGATCAAGTGTACATTTCAACAATGTTGCTTTTGCCGCTCTTGCCAGATCTTCTTTTAAAAGCCTTGACTAACAATTGAAGTCCTGTCAGGAAGAAGAAACAATTAGCACTTGATCGCCTTGAGGTCCCTAACATTCGTCCCAAAAATAAAAACTCACACAAACAAATGGTTGTGAGAATCAAGGCCTACACGCCTGTTGCGTCAACTATTTATTTATATTTTACTTGATCACCATTTTGAGACTACATCTCAGACGACCTGTACATACTGACTCATGAAGAAAGCGACCAACAGAAAAAAAAAACACACAGTAATCTTCGTCGACAGGCCGCGATTAGATAAGGCTTTCAATTGAACCGCATCCGGATTCTTTCAATTTAAATGCACTACACGCTACAAAGGTGATCCCTTCGGTCGGGCAGTCTGGATCCCGTGACTTAAGGCAGACCACCATACCATTCATAAGTGAGGGTGGGACTTATCACGGCTGTATATATCCAAAGGATAATTTTTTGTTGAAGTCCCCACTTTTTCCAAAACTACTGCTGGTCTTCTATACTCTGTATTCAATGTTAGACTTTGAGTTAAGTTTGGAGTCGAGAATAGCTTCTAACCGCCTCCAGTTGCGCACTCAAAGTTGGTTGAGGTCCCCTTTCACTTGTGCGCGCCACCTAAGACGAGGTCTTCCTCTTCGGCTCTGTCCCTCCGGGTTGGAATCGAAGACTCTTCGAGCCGGAGCGTTGGTGTCCATTCGTTCTACATGTCCTAGGCATCTTAGAAGACTGATGCGTATTTTTGTGACCATGTCGATGTCGTTGTACGGCTCGTAGACTTCGTTGTTAAATCTCCTCCTCCAAAGGACGTCAACGCATACGGGACCGAACATAGACTAAGTCCCGAACTACCTCAAATTTATAGCTGTCTATCATGACGTTCTGTCTGATACGTCGATGTTGTGTGTCTCTTCTTGTTGACAGCATAATATATTTTGTTTTGTCCTCATTCACCACTAAGACGCCTCTGTACTGTACTGATACTTCCAAACGCACCAGCTCGCTGACAGACAGTGATATAGCAATTGGTTAGAAAGGTCAGTTTGAACTTTGATATTTTGGTTTTGGTGGTGACGAGCATCAGTTCAATCTACGCTAAGGCAACATACCTTAAAATACAGTCGCTAATCTTACCAAAGGCCCTTTCTATGATTTCACTAATCACGTCAGTAAAATTTGCTGACACGCGAGCAACGTCATGTGAGACTTGACAGGATTTTGTAAAGTACAATGATCCATAAGAGAGACCAGGGGTCAGGTTATGTAAGACGAAAACAAACGAACGATATCGTTTCGACAATAGCAGTCTCTATTGCCACAGATATGATAGAGACAGGTTTAGTGAAAACGAAAGCGGTTTTCGTTTCGTTTTTTACAGAATCCCACCCCAGATCATCCCTCCTTGAGAAGTGCCTCTGCTTAATAACTTTGTTAAAAAAACTGTTAGCTAGCTTTGCTTCAATAGTCTATGAAAATAATCCATGAACCGACTAAATCCTCTATAGTTCCTCTAGCTCGAGGGGGAGATTCGTGGATCGATTCAGAATGTACGTTATTAAATGCGCTTTTTATATAAGTCGAAGAATGTGGCTAAGGTGAATTGGTACTGGAAAATTGACCCTTCAATTGTACGCACTACTTCTTGCAGATCATAGTCTCTGTAGAATTTAATTTGAGATAGGCCTTTTGGGATTTCTATAGCGAATACTACCTCCAGGTCAGTCCGTTTGTGATGATCAAGGATACGTTCGAATGTTTTATGTACAAAGGAAGTTGTTGAAGATAAAAAAGAAAACCAATTTCCAATAGATTTCAGTTCTTTAATTTCTTAACCTACCAAAGTCAACCACGTTCTTCGGGTACAGAAAAAAAAAAGAGAGAAAAAAATGAATTAATTTTGACAGAACAAGTTTGGTTGCTAATGCTTGGTTGCAAATGCTTAAATAGAGATGTCGCCAGTAATTATAAAGCGAAAGCAGGGTGGTCATCCTCAGTGAGCCACAAATAGATCACAAACAGAAGTTAAACTAATTTTGCTAAAGTTCTTCGCGGATTCGTGTCCCCTCTTGCTGACTTTCGGTACGAAAACTAGTCGGATATAATGTCCACGACTAAGGAACACGGTTTAGTTGGATACAGCTTCTGTAGATTTCAACGAGCCATGGGCATCACTGTCTCTTTAAGCATATGTTTTGCAGCATAATGCGAAGAATGTCACTCGTCCCGGGGAATTATAGGGAGCAACGCTGTAAATGTCGCGGGTAATCTTTTCATGCGATATTTTTGTCTACACTAGACCGTCAAACAACTGAAATAATTGTATCTCCTGTAGACTCCAGTGTTATTCCATTCGCAGATTTATAACAAAAGGACCGCAATTACATTTAATTATCACCATACTAGCGATGCCAAATTCAGAAGTGTTACATTCTTATTCTAAGTACCTAACTAAAACTAATTCAAATAATTGTGAAGAATAAAATTTCTTAAATTACTTAGAACTAATGGCAGAACTTTGTCCAATGTGTGTAGTCCATTAGTATAAAATGTAGACATAACCATGTATACAGGGTTTAAATTGAATAATATAATACTTTGGATGTTCTTGGACTTGGACGCTTACAAATCAAATTTAATTGCTTTGTGAAAAACTTTATCAATTCTCTGACACATGAGAGAGTTCGTCGAAAAGAAAGAACATTTCAAAAAGTGATACGCCATATACATATTTTATGTTTAACTGCCAAACATATACTCGTCTCGCATAACTTATTCTCAGGAATTTATACTTTGTGTTGAATTGTTCGACTTAACCAAGTGTAAATTTGGAGGCACATGTTTCAGAGAGAATATGAATTGAAAAGTTAATAGGCTTTCTTTAACTTTAATAGCCTGTTTTGGTATGTAATACTTTTGACCGAATTTAAATACATATACGCAACTTTGAGGATACATTTTGTAGGCTCTATTTATAGATACTAAGACTTTGTTGAAGCAATTCGCGTTACTAATAGCCGTTTTCAGCCGCCCACATTATATTGGACGAATTCACAATGGGACAACAAATTTAAGGTGACAATTATGGTTGTGACGAATGGAAGGGACCTTTTCAAGGTTTGTCAGATGTTCGCGAGAGTTGGCGCAGTGAAACAAATAACCTTAAAGTGTAATTTGTGTCTTGCCGGGGATCGAACCTGAGACCCTTCGCTCAGTAAGTAGTTCAGCGCACTATCCACTGAGTCTCAACTCCACAGAGGATCTCCTCTATACATATTTAAATGTAGTCATTACTTGATGAAGTGTGTTGGTTGTCTATAGCATTGTACATAGAGTCTTTCTATAGAAACCTGTTGCGCCAACTATTTATTACACGACTGATGACACGCGCTATGGATGCTCTGCAACATATCTAATTCCCATGTAAAATGTCAATGAGAACTTGTCATACCTACTCAAACGAAGCCAGCCATGTTCCTATGTGCATATACGCATATCCATAGTATACGGACACGAGAAGAAGCATCGGTGTCCCTTTACTGATGCTCATAGGACATTTCGTTCGAGTTAGTGCGCCACGCGCATTTATCCCTTCTCTTCTTGCCCCTACTATGAATCTGCCGCTCTTTTTCTTTCTATTCCCATATCTCATTTTGCTCGAACTGTCTAATCACGTACGCTATCCCTCCCGTTTCCTGTCGCTTTTTCGTTTCATTGGAGTTCAAAATTACTGCCCAATGACATGTATTGTTTTTCGCTTCATTGGATTGATTATTTCGTTCCATCAGAATTCGAAATTATTGCCCAAGTACCTGTCTCTTTTTTGTTCCATCGTAGTTCTAAATAACTGTTCAACGACTTGTCCCATTTTCCTTGGATGGGATTTTGTTTTATTGGAGTTAAAAATTAGTGCCCAACTACCTGTCCTTATTTCGATCCATCGAAGTTCGGAATTACTACCAAAAATAACTGTTGCGTTTTCGTTTCATCAGAATTATTAATTCGTTTCATCGTAGTTTGGAATTGCTGCTCAACGAGCCATAAAAAATTTAATTTCAAGACTCACATAGCCGAATGATTGCAGAAAGCAAGGCGGAGGGTTCTATATGGACCTGTTGCGCCGACTACTTATTTAATGTTTACGGTGGCTCTTGTGTTAGTCAAGCTTATATCAGTCAGTATATCTGTTCTACGGCAGTTCCATCCCTAGCTCCTTTCCTTCTGTCTTCCGAAACACTGCAGTGTCTTCCAAACCGAAACTACAGCGATTCGTGAAGCTACAGCGTGGCTATCGATTAATTCATTATCACCAAGTGATATCATCATATACATTGATAGCCTAGCTGCAATAAAATCCCTAATATCCAGCAAAATAAGATCTAAGGCGGAGGAAGATTTCGCGTATCTTTTAAGGAGATAGCTGGACAGTACCACCTCACACTCTGCTAGGTTCCTGGTTACTGTGACATCCCAAGGAACTGTGCAGAAGACAAACTAGCATAAGGCTAGGCTCCTTTGGCATGGATAGTATAAGTCTGAGCTATGCTGAACATATAATTCACGCGGACGCAGCAAGCAGAGTAAGTTTCAGATGAAAACATCTGGGATACTGTGAAACTGCTACGTTCACTTGGTCGGCTTTGGATACAAAGATCTCTAAGGAGCTTCTTCGACTTAAAAGATCTAGCATCTCGAAAATCGTGAATGTCATCTCAATGATTTCTGCAGAAGCTATAGAGATGAAGAGGATGATGAGTCCATCACTAACTTTATTAGCAGTTGCCCTGCCTGGCCAATTTAAGAAAGGCCCACTTAAGAAACTTGTTTTTCAATGATCTCAGTGATTTTTAAGAGGACATGTCCTCTTCTTTGTCCGCGATCTATTTTACACTTTCTTTTTTCGCTTGGATCTTTTTTTGTCCTCTTTATTTATTGTGTCCTCTTTTTGTTCTCTTTTTTAATACCTTCAATTTCAATATAAACAATGTAAAAAGTGTAAAAAGAGCAGGCTTGAACAACGTTTTTTATAAACTTAAATCCAGTACCTATCGGAAAAGACTTAATTGGAATTGATTGTCCTGTCCATATCATATCAAACACAGCCAAAAACGGATTTGAATCATTTTCAATTGATATCGAAATTATTGTAATAAAAATACGTATTCTTTTTTTCTATACTATATACCTACACCAGGGGTTCCCTAACGTGCGTCGCGACGCCCTGGGTCAATCCAATAGGCAAATATTAAGCGCGTTTGTGTTTCCCGCATTTCCAGTAAGACTTGCTTCATGTCTGGCACTCGTATATTTGCCTGGTACTCAAAAATAAATAAGGGTTTTTCAATTAGCACGGGTCTTTGCCAGCCAGATTCGTCGGGAGCATTGCCGTGGTCCATGAAAATGTACAGGAGAACCCGATCATCAGCAGTCAATTCATCCACGTGCATAAGAAATCAGCCTTTCGCAAATTCCAACTTGGCAAATTTGGCATCGGGACTTGGCTTACGCCCGTACAAGGTCCAACTAATCCAGGACCTTAAACTTAATGAACATAGACAAAGCCTTTTGTTCGCTGACTTGGCTTCGGAGCGTTTGGAAGAGGACCTCAATTTTGGCCAAAAAATCATCTTTAGCGACGAGGCGCATTTTTATATGAATGTATGTGAACAAGCAAAATTGCCATAAATATGAGACGACGATATTTCAACGTCGAACCGTCCTTATTGAAAAACCATTTAGTGAATCTTCAGTAAGATCAGCTTCACATATATCTGTGCTTTTAGAAGGGCGTCGCTAAAATATTTCAACCTCTATAGGAAGCCGCAGTAAGAAAAAGATTGGGAACCCATGAGGCCATGACCTACACTATACAGTAAGAACGGAGGTTTAAAATATTGTTGTATTGCGATGGAATTGGAATTTAAGGACTTGCCCCGGCATTTCACTACCTACTATGTGGTTCTCATTTTACCCTACTATTAATTCAGTTTTACAAGTATTTCCAGCTCTAACAATATTTTTTATCAAACGAAACCCGTACGGCAGGGGTTGATTGTAAATTATGTCCTCTTTTTTCGTTTGAGGAATATGGACACCCTACAGTAAAGGAATAACTCCCCAAGTCCCAGTGGTACTTGGACCGACTAACGGCCTAAGTGTTTCTCTCACCGAGAGCCACTTTAAACGAACTAACTATGTCTTGAGGAAGACGAAACAGTTAAGCTAAGCCCTTGAAGTTGACAATGCCAAAATCGAGTTCACTTGTGTGCGCAATATAATTTTCGTTCATTCGTGCATTCATTCATTCATTTTCAATGGTCCGCATGTCCATTAAGTGGGTCGCGGGTGTAGGTTGCTCAAGTGGACCCTCCATAGCTTTCGATTCACCGCCATCGACTTTAAATCATCAAGGGCAATCCCCATAGGGGTATAAGAGAGATTATGGATCTACCTAGAGGACGCTTGCCTCATGGTGAGGATTCCATAGCACGTCGTGGGATCCTGGTTGGGGACTTGCGTTTAACATGACCAAACCACCGAAGCATTTTCGTTTCGATTAATTTTCTACAAAAATAAAATGGGACTTGTATGGCTTTCAAAGTGTGAGTATACTTGTAGGAATCTTAATCGAATAAAAGTGTTTATAATAAACAAGCTTTTAGTAATTTTTGATCGTATATATATTTCGACTTACATTGACCCACTTCTTCTTTATAACTACATTTCCTAACTTCCCGTCGACTTGTCTTTCTACATCCCTTCAGAGGCACTACATATTTTGATGGACAAATCTTTTCATTGCACAGTAGCCCGGAATCATTCCCGTACCGACGCATAAACAAAAAACTCACCATTTCCATCACCGCAATCATCAGATGCAACAGCCGCCATACCACTACCGGCGTCAATTAGTGAAAATCACCAAAAAAGAGGAAGGAGGCGGCCGTTTAGTGCTTGCGCTGGCTAAAGCATCATCGTCGCCTGAAAGCGCTACAACAAACTGGTAACTGGCACTCGGCCAAAGTGTGTTTACAACAATTAATGTGGCATCAGCATCAGCATCAGCAGATCAGCATTTATGCTGTAAAAACACTCACGCAACGCACATTCAGTTCGGATAGTTTTGCGCGGTTATTTTTTTGCTGCCAATCCGTTCTGTACAAGCAATTTGTGGATACGGATACGAGTTTATTAATAAGTCCCACCACCCGAATGGAATTCCATTCCGATTGAATCATCATCTCGTCAATCGTTTGTGCGAAAATCCTTCAATGCATACAGTCATAGAAATGATCGTCATACTCGTCGTGGTCAATAAAATCTAGTTTTTCTAAAAATATTAAGACGCAGTCTATCTGCTGCATTTTCTGGTTCGTTGTCACTGGCTTAATACAAATGACCATTTGTTCAAAATTCGACAAAGAGACACACCATACTGTCGTTGAGTCTAAAATTAAAGATTAATCCTTTAAAATTAAATCAAAAAATTTTCATTTTGATATAATAAATAAGCTACGCAGTTGTTGGTGACGCCGGCGGGCATCGTTAAATTTATATCTTTTTTTTCTTCCCTAATAAAAAAAAATAAAACAAAATGTTCAGCATTTCTGGCGGGACCTTGAAAACGTGTGAATGTATTTTCCAAAGGAAAATTCCGATGCTAATGTCATCCGGTCATGTATTTTAATGAGTGCAAAGAGCTTTTCTCATCTTTATCTGCGTAGGAGTCGGGCTAACCTTCTTAATTTGTGTGTGAAAAAAAAAAAAAATGTCAAAGTCAATGTATGTCTACGCATTGTGAGTATGCGGAATGCCTTTTGTTTTTGTGTGTGTCATGTACACTGTCGGACTTCGGACAATTTGTTTTGGGCAGGTGTCGATCTCTTTATTTGATTTCAATCTGAATTTGACAATCAATTTGTGGCTTTCAATTATTTCAATCGCGCACTTTGTCCTGTCCAATTTCAAATGTTTCACCTCAAAAATTGATTAAACAACCGATTTCCATCAATTTGAGTCCAAATTGACCACTTTATGGGAGGAAATTGAAAATAAATTCATTTATGCAAAGAAAAAAAATGCAGAGCGATGGAATAATTAAAAAAAAAAATCAATATCCCTAGGGGGGCTGACCAATTTGTCAATATTGAATATTGAGGTAACCATCGCAAGGTAGATTTGAATAGTGCGGTCAAATTGACCACACTCTTGTGCTTGATAGGAGGTGACAACATTTGTTAACTACTTTCCATAACACAACTAACAGCGGGATGTTAGCCACTGCACGTACAAATTCGAAGGACACGAGCTGTCCAATTATTTCCGAAATCAAATCCATATTTGAGGTCGCTTTTAGAACTTTTGCGGTTGGTTCTGTTAAACCACAGAAATTAATAAGTACCTACGATGCGATGTCCTGATGTTAGAATGTGACAAGGATTTAGTCAGAGAGAATTGTCACTTGAGGATGATAGAGGAGCGACTTGTAACTATAGTTATGCTTAATTGGGAGTTTGGAATTTTGACCTGTGTAGTCACTGGAAGGGGATAGATACAGGTAGAAAGTGGTAGATATCTGTGCAGTTTGATCTCATCTATCTATCTCCCAGTTAAAAAAAACTTCTTATTCTTGATATAAAAAATAAAGTATAAGGCACCCTAGGCCTAAGCTTCTCACAACCATTCGTTTGTGTGAGATTTTATTTTTGGGACGAACGGAAGGGACCTACAACTTCATGCCATTTCCGAACGGCTGAATTGAGTAGCTTCTTCAGGACAGTCATACTCTCGGATGTTTGTCAGACATTCCCGAGAGGTGGCGCAGTGGAGACAACATTAAGATGTAATTTGTGTTTTTCCGCGGATCGAATCTGGGACACTAACCACTGCAGCACACTACGAGCCCAAACGCAAAATAGTTGGTCTACCGAAGATAAAATAGAAACATGTGCTGATTCTTGAATTCTTTCCAACTAGACCACAATTTTTTGTTGATTATATAAAGATTTATTTATTCTTAATAGATCAAGGTGATGAAGAGAAGGCGACTTCATTGAAATAATGTTATGGAGTGAGCTTATAAAATGAAATAACTTATTCAAGACTTTTTACGACGCAAAATAGTTAGTCTACCAGTCTTTATTTTCATTTTACCACTGTATTACTGCACCTCTGGCATTGATATCAGCTTCTAAGCGCCGTGGTATCGTGTCAACTAATTTTTGACACTCTTAAGAGCCGAAAGTTTCCCAGATATTTGTTATCTTGGCCCTTAATTTTGGAAGTGTCCGAGCTGGTTCTTGTCGCAGTTTTTGTTTCATTTTATGCCAAACGGTTTCGATTGGTGAAAGGTCAGGGCTGCTGAAAGGTCATTATACTAAAGCAATTCCTTCAGCAGATAACCACGCCATTGTCGATCTAGCAGTATGGCAAGAAGCACCGTCCTGTTGGGAAATATAGTCTCCCTCACTTAGTTGAAGACGGGTTATTGATGAAAGAAGCTCTTCTTCTAAAATGTCTTGGTACTTGGCACCATTGACCAGTCCATTGACAAAATGTAAATTGTCCATGCCACGCCCAGACGTGCATCCCCATACCATTAGAGGTGCTGGGAACTTGACTGTTGCTAAAGGCAGTCTTTGTGAAAGGCTTCTTTTGAATTTCTTACCACATGTATGCGTTCGTCACCAACGCAGACTTCGAATCTGGACTAATCACTCCAAATAACAGACCGCCATTGACTTAAAGTCCAGTTTTTGCGTTGTTTGGCCCACTCAAGTCGTTTTTTCTTCTGCTTAGGTATCAAAGTAGTTTTTCTTTTGCCTGTGTTTTTAATGAATTGAGAAGCTTTATGTTTTGTAAAATTCAAAAAACCTTATAAAATTTATATGCCATTTCTTTCATCGTCCGCTTACGAGGGTCGATCGAAATGCTTTTTTGAATTTGTTCTCTCCATTGGAAAGTTATTGCTGCAGCA
Source organism: Cheilosia scutellata (assembly GCA_955612985.1). Classification (NCBI taxonomy): domain Eukaryota; kingdom Metazoa; phylum Arthropoda; class Insecta; order Diptera; family Syrphidae; genus Cheilosia; species Cheilosia scutellata. Next base: position 81,145,595 of record OY015311.1, read on the forward strand.
GTTTTGCGCCGATTTTCTTTTATTATTTTCTTTAAAACCCGGCAATAACGAGGTATTGCTATCGGTGGACGCGCAGTTTTCTTACTTGTCTCAACATTTTCCAATTTTTTGAATTTTGTAATAATGTTCTGCATACTTATGAGCGTTCTGAGCAATTTTATAACTCGACAATCCCGTTTTAAATGCCTTAATTATCGATTCTTTTAGGACTAGTAATAATGCAACGCCACTCGCCATGGTGAACACGAAACTGATGCCTACTTGCATAAAAACAGAGATCATTGAGCAGCAAATAGGGTTTATGCCATTTTTTTCATAACGGTTCCCTAAAACACTATTTAAATAGTAATAGACCAAGAATTTTGCATTCAAAAGAGAGTAGACCAACTCTTATGCACCTATCTTTGTTTGAGATAATAGAGAAAATCGTAACGGTGGCTTTTTTAAATTTTGTTTCATTTGGCCTAATTTACTAAAAATAATTACTGTATTACATGACACACATTTTTAAATAAATAAATATTTACAATCACAATAAATCTAAGTATGAAAAAAGATTAATCTGTTTATTCAAAAATAGACCAACTATTTTGCGTTTGGGTCGTATAACCACTGAGCCCACTATTCTTGATACAAAGTAGGGCAAAAGTCATCAGCATCACCCTATCTACATATGGTATAATTATTGCAAATGGCGGCAAATGTCAATTCTAATTTGACATTTGTGAAGTAAATAGATGCAAAATACACGTTAACATGACATGAATCGCTATATGTAGGTACTCCTAAAGAACGCGAAAGAATTGCGTTGATTTTTTTTCCGGAATAATTAGTCGGAGGTATTGGCGCAGTGTCAATTTCGTTGCAGATTTCCCGGTTGTCCGAAACTAACTAGGCTGTACGACCGCGACGTTTATCTGCTCGCCTAGAAGAGTACGAAATATCGAGAATATCGCAGCTGTAGTTGAAGATGTTGCAGAGGACCTCGGACTATCGATCAATGGAGTGGTTGTTTGGAGCACTTCGCACAACACCCTAAACAGCAATGGAAATCTTGTTCCATCTCACACCTCTTGACATTTTCAGCAGACAAATTTTTGCTAATTCAGCCGAAAAGATTTTGGACACGCTTCTACACCGTTTCCGGAAACACAGACTACCACTACTCCCAAGTTAAACTTGGACAAAAACTTCAAGTCTACCATCCCCCCAGGTCTCTCTGGGAGAGGGAGGCTTTTCTTGAGGACAAGTCGGTTCACTTTTATACCGACGGATCAAAAACTGACGAAGGGGTGGGTGGTGGTGTTTTCTCTGATAGACTCAATCTCAGTCTCTCCTTCCGTCTTCCTGATCATTGTAGCGCGTTCCAGACGAAATAATGGCGATTAAAGAAGTTCTATCCTGGCTTAAGAAGAACGTGTTATCTAAAAAGGATATCAGTATCTTTTCCGACAGTGAAGCAGCTATCAAATCCTTGGAATCCTTCTCCAATAATTCGAAAGTAGCCCAAGAATGCCGCTCGTCTCTCCTAGAGATGGCAGAGCAGATCAATATTCACCTGTTCTGGGTGCCGAAACATAGAGATATATAAGGGACCAGACGTGGAACAAATTTCCTTTTTATCGATCAGGCAACGTGCCACGCAATTGGGCATCAATCGCCAGTCTTTACAGAAAATGTTGGTGAAAGAATTCCCTTACAAAGTGCAGACAGTGCATCGACTGTTAGCTGTCAAGCCATCCTGAATCTCGACCACGAAAGAGACAACTTTTCATCAAAAATCATCATAAGCGACGAGGCCCCATTTCCATCTCCGTGCATATCTGAATTTCTGGGCACCGAAAATTCGCGTATAACCCTCGAAGACCCATTACACCCACTCAAAGTTACTGCATGGTGTGCTTGTTAACGCTGGAGGCGTCATTGGGCCTTATTTTTTCGAAAACGCCGCGGGCCAAACGACCTGTAGACGGAGAGCGCTACAGAGATATGTTCAAATACTTTTTGCTTCCTCAATTGAATGAATTGGGACTGAAGAACATATGGTTCATATGGTTGCAACAGGATGGAGCAACGGCGCATATTGCACGAGCCACAATCGAAATTTTGAAGGCTGCTAATATCCGGGTGTCCTATAATATCTCGTTTTGGCTAATTTTACTAGCCGGCAAGATTTAACCGTTCCGGACTTATTTTTGTGTGTTTTTTTTTTAAGTCACGAGAATAATATGTCAACAAGCCTCAGACTCTTGAAGCCCCCCCAAAGAGAATATTAGTCAAGAATGCGAGGACCTATCGCCGGAAGTTCTGGCAAGAGTGATGGAAAATGCCATAAATCGGGCCCGAATGGTCATCAATTCTGACGGCGGCCCCTTAGCCGATATCATTTTCTTGACTTGATGGGAAAATATTAAGACATCAGATAAACATAATCCAAAAGCAGAACCAAAGTTTTCATTCATAAGAAATATGTTACAGCTAAAAAATATCGGGTGATAACAAACTAGATATAACTTTTCTCGGACTTCAGAGTGTAGGTATAGATTTTAAAACTACTACAACAAATTGAGTCTATTGAAAACACGACAGCGTATTGACCTAGGTGAATGAAATTTTGTGAGAGAACTTATTGTTACCGTCGTCATTGGTATTGAAAATGGGCTATATCGGTCAAGTGGTTCTGGTACCTCCCATACAAAACCAATATTAGACCCACGCATGTACTGTACAGCACATACTAACTTAGCATGACTTATGCAGGGGAGGGTATTAAAGCATCGGCCAGCCGATGATAACACTTTTACTTGTTTTTAATTTGAACTGACGTATGAGTAGTTGTAGTAGGTAGTCCAAATTATGTAGACACTCAATTATGGGGTATTGAAAAGTTACAGACTAGCGAGACAACTCATACCAGAACTTACTGACGATTTTTTTATGATAGCATCTTACATCATCGCCTAACGAAATTGTACTAAAAACTATTACATTCTCTCGGTCATATTTGATTACCAATATAGCGAGGTTCAAAAAGGATCAACTTAGGAAAAATATTGAATACTTTTGTCGCATATAATGCTAGGCGACATAAAAAGGATATGATTTCGTGTTTCCACTTTTCACTTAAAATTGGAAAATTCAGAATTGTGTTGAATTAGCATATGCCAAAGCGGTGACCCTATTCTGGCTACCAGGCACCAGGGCATATGGAGATTCCACTGGGCATACTGCATAATAATTGCAGAAGCTGTAGGGATTAGGGAAGTCGAAGAAATACAATCTGTTTGTCACTATATTTGCGAACGCGCAGGCAGACCTTAAAAACAACGGACTTAGAATTCTCGACAGATACTTTTTTGATGAACTGGAGGATCTGAAGAAAGTGAATTTTAAAGAACTTCTCATAGTCAAATCGGTGCCCTCACTAAGCAGATTCTGTGTAAGACCTTGACCAACCCAGCCCTATTTTATGGCACTAAAGCTTGAACTCTATTTAAAGCGGATGAAGATATCCTCCAGAGAAAGATTATTCGTAAAGACGATTAGCTTTTCGAGGTGATCAAAGGCACGACATATACAGTGTCAATGTCAACCTTGTTGTCAGTTTCTTGAAAATTGATGTACAGGACTGGCTATATTTTTACTAACAGACAGACTTTCATAGACTGACTGTTCATTATCGATTGAATGTAATGGGTCTATGTGGGCTTAATCTAAAGTTAAATAATCATGCGTGAAAAGGACCAGTAAACGACATAGAATTTAGACGCAATCGCATATTGTCCTCAGCTTCATTAGATATTCCCATGCAATTCTGTCACTGATCTCCCTATACCTTGTGCTGTTTCTCAAAATTACACTTTGCCGGATAGAATGAGCAGAACTAGTCTCTTTCGTTGTCTATAGGTTTTTCAATATTCACCAGTATTCTGAATAAGGCTGCACTCGCCATGAGAGCTATGTCTCGAAGTTCCCTGAATCTTTTCTTCAAAGTTGTATCGTCGATTGCAGCAGCGAGCTTTTCTGAATTTGATAGCTCTGGTTTGATAGCTCACCGGCTTCCTCAGCACCTGAATATGATTCGTTGAAGTGTTTTTACCCATTTTGTCCAACGGTCATATAGGAAGGAGAACATCCCTTCTGTTAGACACTTGTTACTCATCAGGTCAATAAATGGTTCAGTGTTTATTTTGATGACTTGTTCAAGGATCTTGTTGGATTTCTTTTGTTGCACTCGTAAACGGAGAGTGGCCTCTTAGCTCTTACGACAGCCACGTCTATCTCTATTCTAAGCCCTACCCAAAATGGGCCTTGTTTGATACTATGCCACCCAAATTGTTGAATCGTCTGTATACATCCACGAGTACTACTTTTCCTGAGGTAATTCTGTTAGCCATTTTGCCGTTGTTTCCATACAACACTATTTGTTGTATAAGGAAAGAGAATGAGGATAATAGGTATGGGTTCGTTTTGTCAACAATGCTTACACCTTCCAATCTGAGAACGTTTCTATGTTATACTCGTACTCAAGTAATCGATCATCGCAACATCCGAAAAACTGTTGCTCTGCCCCTCAAAACCGGAGACGAGAGAGTAGTGAACTCATTTTCGATCCAGCACAACAGACAACGTTTATTGGGGGCAACGTTCATTAAAACCAAAACCCACTACTCCCCCACTAACTCATGCGATTCGAAGTAATCTGTCAGGAATGTGAGAATATTCGTATACGTGAACAAATCTCAGCTGACTGTAGATGTATGACATGATGTGAGATGTACCTACAACAAGGATAAACTTGTTGAAGGATACTTAACGCTGCAAACTTTGCTGTTATTCGTTGTTCGTATTCTTGTTGATTTTTAAAGAAGTCGTCATCTTACATCAGAGTTTACTTTCAGCACCCCTTTTGTATTTTTAATTTTTTTTTTTTTTTACTTAACTCCATATTCATTCATTCGAGAACAAGTGGGGATACGAGTCCTACAAGGATATGTGGAACACTCTTACTCGTGGAATTTTCATTTGTTTGACATTTAATTACATCCACCCTTGAACAAGGTATACGAAGTAAAAATTAACATCGTAAAATATTTATGAACAATTTTTGGATACAAAACTCGCTCGTTACACGAATTGGCGTGTGTTTTAAGAATGTTTCCAAATGGACGTCAAACGCTAACATTTATGATGCTACACAAATTTGCAACAGAGCAAATTAAACAGCGACTTTAAGTGTTGATATTTCACGGTATGTGAGATATGTAAATTTTTAGTACAAGTGTCTTTTTGTTATATGACGGGGGTGCTTCGTTGACGTATATACATATAATATAGATATGTTTGAACCAAAAAAAAGGATATCACACAGCAAAGCTTGAAAGCAATTTTTGAGGGGATGTTAACAGCGTTTTTTAATATAGGTGGGAAATAATCATAAACTTTGTGAATATATAAATATTTCATAAATAATAAAAAAAAATTGAATAATTGTGTAAAAGACGAGACAGTTAAATATTTATTCAAGTAATAAAATTGCACGTTGAAATAAAAATCTTTAAACCATAAAAACGCTCAAAAGTTGAGGCATGATTTGTGACAAAAGGCATAAAAAAGAGCTGCGGTATTTGTATAGCAAATTTCTCTAGTTAGCACCTTCCAGTTGAACAAGCAACTTTAGAGCTTTGTGAAGTGACTGAGAGAGGTCCTTCATTTTGAAGGAGTAAACCATCAATAATAATAGAATGGCACTAAAATGTCCACTATACCAACATCATACTACATGTTGGTATTTCATTTAGGGGCCAGTTATAGCCATCAGAAAAGTCCATTCATAAAAACACGAAACGGAACACATTTAACCCCATAGCCATAGCATTTCATAGGAATACAGTGGAATATTTTGAGGAATTAACTTAGAAGTTGAGAGATCAGTTGCTTAATTTTTTTTAAGAACTAACTTTATACATAATTCAAAAGCAACATTTTAAGATCAATACATATTGAGTTCAACGATTAAGTTTAAGTGAATTAAAAAAGCAAAGCAATTTTTTCGGTTGCATTTTGCTGATAGCTATAACCGAAGCCTTAGTTTCCGTTAAAAAACAGGCTTCCAAATACAGTGAAATCCGGATATAACGACGGTGAAGGGACCGGGCTCAAATGGTCACTATAGCCGAATGTCGCTATAACCGATGGTCAGACAAATTAAAAAAAAAAAATTATTCTTTACTAGTAGATAGGTACCTACACGGTACAGATGCTGTATTCATAGTTTTATTATTCAGACAAAGTTATAAAGAAAACCTTTAATAACAAATGTAAAAGAAAAAGGACAAGCAAAAGAAATCAACTGTATTTTTTGCTCAGGCAACTAGATAATTTTTTTTTATGTTTTTCGTCGCTATATCTGGATTAAAAAATTAAATTCGAATTCTAGCAAAAAACAAACACTTTTCAAACAAACGAAACCAACGGCAATTTGTTTGCATAGGCAACTAGCTATATTTTATATTTCGTCGCTATATCCGGAAAATATTCAAATTGTTGCGAAAAACGGACGCTATACGGAATCGTCGCTATATCCGAGGTCGCTTTATCAGGATGAAGGAGAAAGTGGAGAATGGTCTCTTCCTCCTCCTCCGTGCTGACAGGTTTTGTCAGAAGAATTCCCAGTCAGTTCCAAAAAATCCCTTTTTTTCCTCCAAACAGAAAATTAACTCAAATTTTAAGACCATCTGAGGTAGGCACTTCCCGGTACAAAAAAAAAAACATTCAAAATCTTATATCTCGAAAACATCAGAAAAAATTGAGCTCTAATTTTGGCTACATGAAATTTTGCCCTAATGCAAAATGGCCCCAAACTGAAAATGAAAAATCACCCCAAAAATTTACATGAAAGGCAACAACAACAGAAAATTGCGTAAAATTCTGCGAATTGGAATGACAATTCATATTTTAGGGCTTTTTTTCATTTTTCAGTTTGGGGTAAAATTTCATTATGAAATAAGACCCCAAACGAAAAACGAAAACGTACGAAACCCCCCGTGCTTGCGTTTACTGTCAGATTTGGGGCCTTATTTAATTTTTTTTTTTTGGGGCCTTCTTTCATCGCAGTGGGGCCTTATTTCATATTTGATAATGGGGTATCATTTCATTATGAAAAATAGCCCCAATTTTGGGGTGATTTTTCATTTTCAGTTTAGGACCATTTTTCATTGGAGCCAAATTTCCTGTAGCCCTAATTTTCAGACAATCTGATTTGTTTTCGACAAATTTTTGTGAATACACATCATGGAAGGACTCATCAGCAAAGTGTTCCCGAATATCGGTCGCAATTATTTGAAGCCCGGTACACGATTGGCTGGGTGAACGACGGGATATCACCTGCGAAAGGTTAATCACGTCGATGATTTGAATTTCATTATTCAAAATGAAATCGCAGATATATTCCATTTCCATTCAAATCGGTTGATCCCATAACAAATTATGACGAAACAACAACCCATCCAATTACGATTAATTTTATTACATTTATTGAACTTATCTAATTCATTTTGGGTATTCATTTTATCTTAATAAAAAATTTAATTTAATTCAGCTAATAAGTTAACCAGCGGTTCCCAATTTTTTTTGGTCGCGAAGCACTTTTCAGGAGAGAATTTCCTCGCGGAGCACTTCATTGTCCGTATCCTATTTTTCGCAGTTATGGAAAACGCAATAACTATTTTCCAATTTTAATTTTTAGTTCCAAAATGAAACAGTTTATTTTTTCACTACGTTTCGTCCATGTCTAGAGACATCATCATGCAAATATAGATCCACTTCTTCATCTGATGATGTCCATAAACATGGACAAACGTAATGAACAAAATTAACTGTTTTGTTTTGACCTAAAGCCTACTACCACCCAAAATCAAGTAATTTAAATGAAAAAAAAAAAACAAGGTAATACTAATAAATACATATTAACTTAAAAAAAAAAAAAATAATGCATAAATAATTATGTACCTACATAAATGAGGTATTTAAATAAATATTTCATACTTTTAAAATTTGTATTTTAGTGAGAGATACCGTGATGACCACCGAATTAGAATCGATGTCTTAATAGCACTTATCTAGAAACAAAATATTTATTTTAAAAACAGAAACTACAGAAAAGAGTGGCTTTAAGCATTATAGAGATTTTAATAAATATCTAAATTTAGTAGATAACTATTTAAAAAAAATAGTCAAAAACGTTTTTAACTTATTTTCGAGTTGGTCACAGAATAACAAAAACTTTAGGGTTTCAGTTTCCAAAACTTTAAAAAAAAATTTCAATATTTAGTGGAATAACCTTCACATTCTAAAACGGGAGCCAATCTTTACTGAATATTTTCCACTAACATGCGGTATCTTAATGGTGATTACATTAGATTTAGTGTTCCAGACCTGCTTAACATTTTCAAAAAGCTGTTCAGCATTTCTTGGTTTTTAGCTTTTAAAGCTCTTTCGACGTATCGGCCAAATAGTTTTTAATTGGTTTTAGGTCGGGACTTTGTGCGGGCCAATCCAAAACATTAATTTTGTCATCCGTAAACCATTGCTTCACTATCCGCGGAGTAGGTATGCTAACTAAGAGAATGCTCCGCAGACTATTACTTTCCCTCCTCCATGTTTAATGGTTTGAAGCCTGTACTTTGGCTGCAATTCTTTGCCTTAAGGACCCCTAACATACACTTTCCATTTTTCCAAAATTTCTATTATTTTTGTATGTGCAGTTTTGCAAAATCCATCATCTTCCTTGTTTTTTGTTGACATATGTGTTTTTTTGCGGAACATGCATCCAAGAAGATGTTGTTCTATTTAAGTTTTGCACGCAATCTCCTAGCTTCTTCTTCTTCTTCTTCTTTACTAGCTAGTCTGATAAAATGTTAATATTTTTCCTATCTTTCCGCGGAGCACTTGGATATTCATGGCGGAGCACTAAGTGCTCCGCGGAGCACACTTTGGAAAACTCGGAGTTAACGCAATCTGAGGCGGTACGAAGTTCGATGGGGTCAGCTAGTGCTCAATAAAACTATCCCGATTCAGCAACCTTCAGCCTGAAAGTCTGCAAGCATTTGTAATAAAATGACATTAACTGATTTATTTGATTTCGACATTTAGACTGTGCTTGAAATTACACCAGTACTGTCAACTTGTATTCAGAACTAATTGCTTCTCCTAATTCCCTCCTGCTTCAGGTATGATAATATCTAGTGCAAAGCTCAGAAGTATAATTTGGGGCTGAACATAATTTTTTGTTTTGATTTATTGAGTAAATTTTTAATTAAAACATACTTACCTTTCAGCTTTATATCTCGACATCGACCAAAAATTACAGTATTAAAGCTGACGTCCCAAACCATTCGGTACCCCTCTATATGCAATTTAAAAGTCCTTAAATGAACCACCTTTAACACAACTTCAAACAAGCCCTATTTTTACAACTACTGCAAACTGAGTTTCGGTAATCCACTCAAACTCGGTGTACCGAAACGAGTCACCTTCACGAAAGTAGAACATTTCGCATGTAGCCTGCAAACATCATCATCAGCGTCATCCCAAATCCCACCTCAAGTGTGTGCACCATGCACAATCCACTTGAATCTGACTTTTTGCTGAAATATTAGCTGGAACAAGTGACATGGCAGCCGTGGGACAATCCCAGGCAGAGCATCGCTCTTTTTCGTCATGCATCATGAGGCGTCATTTCATCCATTCCATAACTATATGTTGTAAAAACAATTCTCGTTATATTTCCAAGGGTTAAATGAAGCGTACTACAACGTACGAGCACAAGTCCTTTCACCTGCGCTCAATTTGTTTATATGACCGAGACGCACTACATTCAAACTCAAACTCAACCACTTCGAGGATTCGGCTTACACGTCCAGTTCACCGCTCTTAGCCGGGCGTCGATTATAAATAAATCTCTTCTGAAACCAACCTTTGTAAAATATTCATGAAGTACAAGAAAAAAACAAATACCTCTGCATCCAAAAGATACGCGAAACAATTGCCCGTCCTTTGTCAATTCAAATGCCATTACGGGAATATTTTAAACAAAATGAAACTGAGGTAAACATTATTCGCCACTGAACTTGAAACGATACCACAAAAACCACCGAAAACCAAGTCAAGGATATATGACCAAAGAAGAGCAAAAAAAAAAAAATACGAATTTTTTGTATAAATAAAAATGTGAAATCCTCTTTTATGATGAGCGCAAATTGCTTCAGTCGTTTAATAAATAAAATTTTATGATTTGCAAAAAAAATGCAAAAAAAAAAAAAACAAATACCAACACTGAAGAAAATGCCTCTAGAAATGTGCTACAATTTCCGTTAAAGGAATTTCCGTCGGCTCGCACTTTTCGCTACCATTGTTCGAGTATTCCTGTTGTACTGTACTCTACCGGATGTTTATGATATTCGACTGCTGGTTTAATGTATAAACGGTGTTGGGGGGCAGAGTGCGATAACGCGTCCTTAATGCAGATATACGAAATGAAATTTACGCAAATTTTATTGTTTAATACTTTGGCAAAAAGGAAAATTGTCATATCAATGGGATTGCCATGTAATTTTGAGTATACTCTGCCAATTGTTTGCGGGTGGATGATGTCGGGTTGGGGGTGAAATGTATAACACTTCGAGAGGGAGGCAATTACTGCAAGTTAATCGGGATCATTCACTGAAACAGACGATACGACAAGTCAATGTCGCCAACCGATATACATATATATAGCGTCCTTCCTCTACGATGTGGCGATTAAAATTGAGTGTCACATTTTGTCAGATAAAAGTGACATTTATGAATTGTCTTGTAAAATACGCAAACAGTTAACCAGGCGGTCAATATTCGTCAAGGAGAAGTTTGCAGAACTGACAATAACTTAGTCAGCAGTTGATTAGGTTGACCATAATTTATAAGAAGTGATCAATGAGTTTTGATCAATTTTGAGGCCCACTTTTGAACTTAAAATGTGGTAAATATGACCGCCATTAGTCCGGACAATATCTGGTTATAGAAGGACCCGACTGTTGCTTTATTGAACAAATCAATAACATTTCAGCAAAGCAGTAGTAAAGTAATGTGTAGCAGAAAATTGCTCAGTAAAAAACTATCTAGACTTTTGAGTGAATTGATCCGACTCAGCCTGAAAGTCTGCAAGCCTTTGTGAGAAAGTTAACATGCGAGCTTTTACCCGCCTTGGGTATGACAACCACTTTTACTTGCGTCCATCAATTGGGAATGCGAGCCAAATTCAGACAACTTTTGAATACTGCATTTGTCAAGGAAGGATTTGCTGAAAATTCTGCTAGAGTTCGGCCGGTATTATAACATTCGGTCTTGGACCATTTAAGTAATGCCTGACCAACATATTGACCAAAGCATTTTGCTCTTTTTAATATGATGTGAAGAGTTGGTTCATAAAGACTTTGCCGAGGTCTTAGTTGGACTCGTAGCGGCGATAAGTGCGAGTTCAATAAAAGATCACACTAGAGGTGGTGCCATCTGCACTCTTTAGATAGTTTGACATTTGTCTGCGAGGATCTCTCAGAGCCTGGAGATTAGAGATATCTTCTATCTTTCCACAGAAGAATCTTCAGGAATTCCGTTGGGCTTTCCTTATTTTGGCTTTAGAATAAAGGAGGACCTCTTTGTACGAGATCCAGTCATTGGCCTCGCGAAATCGCTTGGCCTGATTAAAGAGCAGTTGTCTGCATGTTTTGAGTGGAGATACCAAGGTGGTCTAGGCTTGCCCTTAGGATTAATTATTGGGCATATTAGCTTATAAGATTTTATATCTTACTGTATATATAGGTATCTTAAAATAAATTAAATGAAAAGAAAAATGAAGGACATAGTACGCGTCCAATTCATGAGTAGGGGGAGTGAAGATTCTGTCGATTACAGAGGTCTCCAAACTGTTCCTATATTTTGACCAGTCTGTCTTTCTATAATTCCTAAAGAGGGATACTTTCTATACACCGTTACGAACTCAGCCAACTCAGACAGACACCTGCGCTGAGATTTAACGAAGAATAAGGCCCAGTGAATACGGAGCAACTGATCACCGATTCGAATTGGCAAACGAAAAACAGTTTGTAACCAGTCGTCTGTTGCAAACTGCATGTCGGGTTGCCTTTTGATTTCAGTTTGTAGTTTGTCGAAGATGCGAACAACAGACCAACCTGTTGCTGGTGGTGGAGGTTGAAAAATATGACGACACTGAACGAACTAGAGGTTTTGATTGGTGATGAGTTTCCTCGTGTGTGGAGTCAAGTCACCGCTGAGTCTGTAACTGGTATGTAACCCAAGTTGCCAACTGGTTGAGTTTTTTTTTTTCAGTTGCTCCGGTGTGCATTTGGCTTAGCTCTTGGATCTCGCTGTCGTTTTGGGATAAGAAAGCAATTGATTCGCAAAGCCATCTTTCGAATAACTAAAGTAACCTTTTATAAGGCCCTAATCGTCCTAATGATTCTCTAGTGCGCCGAGGCATCAAAAGCGAATGAGTTTAGTCCTGATGGTTGTTCCGAGAGGAGAATTTTTCTATTAATTGACGGGCCCGTCTGCATAGACGGTGAAAGGAAGATGAGAAGATGCGAAGCACTGTTCAGCGACATCGACCTAGCCAGAAGAATGAATGTCCAATGACTGAGTTGGCTGGGTTCTATATGACAACAGAATGCTTCAAATAGACGAGAATGCTCTCACTCGGAATATCTTCGAATCCACACCAGATGGACGGTGCAGTAGACAAAGACCAGGACTCATGGTGGAAGGGGACCTTATCCTACATAGCGTGCAAAACTGGAGACAGCTGGCTAAAGTTCGTGTTGGCTTGTTGGTTGGAGCCCAGGTCCACTCCAAACTGTTGCGCCACCTTAAGTAAGTAGGCAAAGATACTTTCAAGGCTCTGACAGCATATATACTCTTAGAGTTCAGTGTGATTTCTAGGACCTCTTGTCAATTACTTGTAATAAATACGCTGAAAGTATTTGGTTGGCTATTTTGGTATATGTACATATTTCTCGACTTTTTGTTACACTTAGCGTTCTGCTAGCACCGGCTTGGTACTTATTGGAATGCAATATTGCTGAGATAGAGCCCCGAGTGCTTGAGTAATCTACGGTTGGACCGACAAGATACGCTTTGTCAACAACACTGAATAAGTAGGTACTTTACAAATATTTATGATGAAATATATGTATTTCGGCAATTTCCAAAATTTAGACTCCAACCGTTTTTAACAGATCTTGGGAATGTATTGATTTTTTAAAAGGAATTTTCTGTCTCGAAATTAGCTAAAAGAATTAAGGAAAGCTTTATTGTTACTAGTGCAAATAAATCGGAATTTCTTATTTTATTTTTTTAAATTTAACTTGTATGGACTTGTTTCCATAAAAAAGTTATATAATAACCCTTAGAGTGCATACGCAAAAAAAATCGTAAATTATTTAAAAAAAAATTCAACTTTATTCGGTAGAATATTGCTTATTATTTTCAAATCGGTTCATATTTAGTAAAAATTGCACAACAATTTTAAGAAAACTTTGAAATAAGCAAAACCTTGCCTTGAGTCAGGGAATCAGCCATCAGCAGAAATAATTGGAATCTTTCGAGAGATATGACGGTTGATACAGCAGAGTATCACAAAATGACGCAATCCACACAAGCCGCGGGTGACTGCTAGAGTTATTTATAAAATAAAAAAGCTTAAACCAATTCTAGGGATAAATTCTATAGATATAATAAATATTGTTAGTTTTGCTGCCATAACAATAAATCCATCAATAGAAAATTATAAAATCAATAGCAGCCCTTATCAAATGCGATTCTACAGATTTTGCAATCGAAAATGGGAAAAAAAAATTGCTTATCATTAGGAAGTGATGTATAATCAGCTAAAATACAGTGATTGATCTGATCTGCTAGAAAGAACCGAATTAACTATGTATGTACATACACTCCGTGCCACTTGATTAGGAACAGGCAGTTTTTAGTTTTAATTTTACGGTATTTTTCAAACCCTTTGCTAATCTGGGAAAAACCAATTGCAGAAGGAATGAGGGATATATTATGTTTATATTGTAAAAAGAAAAATGGGATTAAGTTCATAAATGTAACTTTTATGACACTTTTCCCAAAAGAGTCATAAAATTTACCTGTTTTTTTCGTGCCACTTGATTAGGAACAGTAGTTAAATCTACCTGTTACCATGTTTTAAATCAAATAAAAGGATACTTTGAGTATTAGAGAGCTTAGTTTAAGTAATAATTTCATACAATCCACAACTATGGGTAAAGGAAAGACATTAACCAAGGAGGAAATAGGCCAAATTCGAGCTTACCGGGCACAAGGACAATCCATCCGTTTCATAGCCAGCAAGATTGGAAGAGGCGCCACTGTTATTAACAGCTTTATTAAGGACCCTGAGAACTATGGACAAAACCGCAAAGGAAGAGTCAGCAAAGCAATAACATGTCAGCTTCAAGTTCAAGGCTCTCAAGGCTATAATTAAGGCAGAAACTGGAGTTACAGCCAGCAGATCGACTGTTCATCGCGTGATACAGAAGGCCAGCCATATTGGCCATGAAAAAATTAAGAGGAAACCACAATTGAATGCGGCACGTAAGATCCACAGCCTTGAGTTTGCAACAAGTGTGACAGGTGGAATGGAAGGTGTGCGCAGTAGCGCAGTGGTTAGTGTGCTGGACTACTGTGCGGGGGATCCCACTATCCAAGGTTCGATCCCCGGAAAAACCCAAATTACATCTTAAGGTTTTTTTCTACTGCGCCACCTTTCGCGAACGTCTGACAAACATCCGAGAGTATAACTGTCATGAAAAAGCTTCTCAATTCAGCCGTTCGGACTCGGCATAAAATTGTAGGTCCCTTCCATTCGTCCCAAAAATAGAAACTCACACAAACGAATGGTTGCGAGAAGCTAGGCCTAGGGTGTCTACCGCCTGTTGCGCCACCTATTTATTTTTTTTTTTTTTTAGTTACAGTTAAGTTAAGTGTTACAATAATCGTGTAACAGTTTGGTGATGTTGTTTGGCCGCCACGGAGCTGGAGCTACGATTTGACGCCGTTGGATTTTTTTGTTGGGTGCCATATGCTATGTAAACAATCCAGAGACGATCCTGGCACTCAAGAAGAATATTGGACAATCTATTCGTAAAATGGGTTGAAAAAACCATCGAAAATGTATTGAACAATTGAGTTAAGAAGATGGCCTACTGCCAAACCAGCTGAGGCAGTCATTTGAATGAGCTAATATTCCACAATTTATAGGTTAGTTCTTTTAAAATATTAATGACGAGCATCGCAATTGGTCAGTATGACCCGAGTAGGTATGGAACGGAGTAGGTACCCGCTTTCCCAAACACACAACCTAACCTAACCTTAAGCCATTTCGCTGGATAATATTCATCTAGTCGTTTTCAAAATCTGAATTCATCAAATCCTTTTAATTTCAATTGAATAGTTTGGACATCCAAGCCAAGTTTCCAATCACTTATGACAAAAACTCACCCTAATGGGCCAACCATAATAAGAATACGTGCGATTGTATTGAAATTGTATGTCGGGACCAGAATAGCGGCCCATTTCAAGCGTTTTACTAATCGTTGGTGGATTTTCGTCCATTTTTGACACTTGTTTAAGCCCACATAATGGAAGCATGGTTGAGCCTTAATTTTTCGAAACACATGTCGCTCATTTTAGGCAACCTATATAAATTCCACTTAAAAGCAGCATTCTTCTAAAGCCTGTTTACATGTGTCACCTTTCAGTGTTACTCTGCAGATGTCATCGCATTGTATAGCCAAAACATAGCTTTTTATTCTGCTACTGCTTGCCAAATAGTACACTCTATTTAAAACTGTTCTCTCTCTAGTTTCAGTTGATTGCCACCTACTCTTTGCGCGCCAACAATAAACTTGGTCGATGGCGCCGATTTGTGTCAAACGGCTGTCTACACTTTTGTCTCTAACAATTATTATTTACAAAATGTTTCTAAGCGACTGATGTTTCCTTTTTTTTTTAAGATTATCCACCAAAAAAAAAAAAAATAATCAATAAACATAGGATTTGCAAAAAAAAGGGACACTCGCAGTTCCTTTCAAATGGGAGGTTATCTGCCGGCAGAAAAAGGGTGCACAAGTTTAAGATTGTCCTCTAAAATATAAGCACTTGGTCCGTAATATTATTCCCTTTTTTATCTCAACAAAAGAAAAGAGAAAACTCTCTCAGATCCTCATTAAAGAAGGATACAAGGGACGCGATTGTCTTGGGGGCGCAGTTTGATAATTTACCGGTCAAAGAGCTTTTTCTTCCTTTTTATTTTTTGGTTAAAAAGAAAGTACCTACACTGCTTAACCAATTTCATTATCAGTTTTCCACCTTTGTTTGCACTTAAACTTTGCCACTTGATTGTGTGTGTTTTTTTTTTAATTTTTGTGTTAGCTTGTTATTCACCGCTTTATCATGAAGTGTACCTACACACAATGAAAGATAAAACTACGTGCATCAATAAATGCCGGAATTATTAAATCATATACTTTAATAGCAAAAAAAAAAATCAATGAAATGACTATAAGATTACCGACATTAACACTAATAAAATATATGTATTTAAAAAAGAAAAATTTAGTACTTACTCCCTTCTGGATCGGTATCATCGATGTAAATCATTTTTGGTTTTGGCTTCTTTTTGTGTATCCTTTTTTCGTTTCCTATTTTGACTAGAACTGCTATTTAATTTTTTTTTTATATTTTTAAAAATATTATTTTTAGATTTCACACAAAATCACATGAAAAAATTTCTTTCTCTCACACTTTTACTGCTCAAACGAAATGGCAATAATTTTTCACAACATTTTTGTTGAAATGAATTTTGACTTATTTATTTGTTTCCTTATATAAAATTTTTGTTTTGTTTTATTTTTTTTTTTCTATGTAGAATTTATTTGAATTTTGTGGTTAGTTTAGCTTTGTTTCGTGTGAAATAATTTTCTCTTTCTGAAAATAAACACAGCACAGGGGGGAATACAATATTATTATTTTTATTATCTTCGATTAGACGACGACGAACGGTTGGTATGGTGAACGAGGCGCTCGGCGATGACGGCCACGGCTCGGACCTTCATTATCACAAAAAGCTTCGCGCAATATATACAAACACATTTTTAACAAAATAGAAAATAGAGAAGACGAATAAAATCTGAATTTCCTATCCGATATTTGTTATGATTTTATCACGGAAACTACACATATATAGGCGATGATGATGAAGGTGGGTGGTGGTGATATAACTTGCAACTACTCGAATGTGAAGTCTCACTCGTTTGATTTTTGTATGATTGAGACTTGTTTTTTCAAAAATTGTTGTTGGTTGACATGACGCTGTAAAAATGTTGGCAACTGTTCTTGTTTGGGTATGAGAAATCAAGAGATTACAGTGTCGACAGGGAGTTTACATACAGACGGTGTTTGGTCATTTTGTTACAAGGAGGACTGAACTTGGTGTCAAAGCTAAATTGTCAGTTTTTAATTCGGTATTTGTTCTAACTCTTATACCTATGGTCATGAGATTTGGGTAATGACCGAAAGATCGCGGATACAAGCTGCCGAAATGATATTCTTACGTTTTATTGCTGGTGTGAATAGTAGGGATCGTATAAGGAATACCTGGAACTCAATGTCGAGCAGCTGCTTCTCCGGACAGAGCAGTCCATGATTCGATGGTTTGGCCATGTTAAATGCATGTCCCCAACAAGGATCCCAAGACGTGCTAAAGAATCCGCACCATCAGGCAGGCGTCCGGTCCTCTAGGTATACCCAGGATGAGATGGTTAAATCAAGTCCATCATCTCTGCTCTAACCCGTGTGAGGATTGTCTTTGATCATTCAGAGTCGATGACGGACAATCGAGAGTTATGAAGGGTCCACTTGACCAAGCTACACTCGCGATCCACTTAATGGATAAGCGGGCCATTGAAAAATAATGAATACACTACTGCAAAAATGTGCAAATACACAGTGTGTCGAACACAGACCTAATATTCAGAAATTTGGCCCAAAATCTTGTCTTTTTTAAGTATATATTAATGTTTTAAAATAAGTTCTCTACGGAACGCAGTTTTCATTGTTGATGGGTTCACAATATTTTTTTAGACACTGCCGGATATCGATTTCAAAATTTGTGAGTCACCACTCACCAGTCATTCATTCTTCTAAGGGACATTTGCTTACAAATGGTGAGTATGGCTAACCTCTCTATCATATCGAGGGTTAGATTTATGAAACCGCCTCTAATAGGAATATTATGATGTTTTATACCTCTTTTAATGAGAGCTCACTGGTGAATTGGTGACTGTCAGAAACATACAAAAACCCGCCATTTGATGCTTCGTTACATTTGTCAATATAAATTTACACCTAGCAGTTTTAAGGCAACATAAAATTTGGATAGAAAACATTTTATCTTACATGAAAGGAACTGTTATTCTTCTTGAGTGAGGATCTCAGGATACCTTACCTCTGTTGTAAGCCTTCATTAAATCAAGAATGAGTACTTAAGAAGGATTTTTTCTGACTCTGACTGTGCAAAGCTAGCTAATATTTTGACTTGCTTGGACTAAGTCGATTCATTTTTGTGTACACTACTGTACAGCGATTAGGTTGCTATCTTGGCATAGTCAAGACACACTTAGACCAAAATTGTAGGTTTATAGTGAACCCATGTTACTACTACATTTGCTTTTGTAAAACCTTCCCCACTTCGACAAGTCCTAATATACTAATGGCGACTACTTCAATAAGTTTTTCGAAGCATCTTGGGCCAATGCGAGGTTGTAACGTTATAGACTCGTCTTTCCCGAAAAAAGTATTAAATAAAGTAAATCCAGCATCTGTTTAGATAGAGTTTGGTATCAGGGGTGGACTTAGTCAAAAAGTCTTGAGCTTCAGCCACGTACGTGAACGAGTGATGAACATCTGTATCAATTCTCGGTCTTACAATAACAGCTTCATTTGTGATCACGTCCAACAGAGGAACAAGACGGTGCAACTAGAATTGGTTACTTCGAGCTTTGCGTGAGAATCTTCGGGAAATTCCTTTGATATGACACCCTTCACACTAAACTTAGTCGAATCAATGCCAGTGTGTGTGTGATTCGTCAAGATTCGGTAACAATGCAACACGTTTGAATGCATACAGACTCAAAAAATGCCACCTTCACAGCTACTGAGTCCGGGTCAGTTCGCCCCGAATCAAGGGGACATATGATCTGGAGTGTCAGAATCTTCTTCCGTCGTCCGTCAGTCGTGAATGAGCAATTTGAAACCATGATGGATGTAGTATAGACCATTTAATAATGAAAGTTAAAATTGTCTAGTTTTGTCTCGGCTGGTGTGAAGACATGGAAACCAAGAATCAGATTCGTCTTGATTCGGATTGATTGTGGATTGTAACGTAACCTAAGACAAAACTATCTATAATTTAGCAAAGGGTATCTTAGGCACTTAAGAAAACTAAGCGGAATCTTATAGGGAAACTGAGTCTTGTCAGACTGGCAGACACAGATTATACAGAAAATGTGGTGACCTACAAGCCGTAGAGGACGTTCGGTACCACGAAACCTTAGAAAATTCACCGGGAAATAATTCCTTGACAATTTAAAGGAAATAAAAAATAAATAAATAGTTGGCATAACAGGCGTGTAAACACCCTAGGCATAGCTTTTTACAACCATTCGTTTGTGTGAGTTTTTATTTTTGGGACGAATGGAAGGGACCTACAATTTTATGCCGAGTCCGAACGGCTGAATTGACAAGCCTTTTCAGGACATTTATAGTCTCGTATGTTTGTCAGACGTTCGCGAGTGGAAAAAAAGCGTAAGATGTATGTAATTTGTGTTTTTCCAGGGATCGAACCTGGGACCCCTCGCACAGTAGTCCAGCGCACTAACCACTGAGCCATTGCCCCGTTTAAAGGAAATAGGCTATTTAAATTCTGCAGAGAAATGCAGTGCTTTTCTAGTGTTTAGATTTTAAGTTCTAATTCTTCAATTAGTTCCACAGCGATCACGATAATCCTAACGTAGTTCCTGGTTCCCCATTTAAACTAACCTCACCAAAATCAGGGAGACATTTTTTGCTAAGACCTATAGAAGACATAAGCTATATAAGCACGACATGATCTCCAGAAACGAATTCAGGTTCATCGACTTTGGCATGGGCTGAAACATGGTAAGAAATTCATACAAATCGCAATATTCACAAGTCAACTCGGAAATTACCTGAATAAAGGCTAAACTACATTCAACACAAAGTAAAGTACTTGCACGAAAATGTTTTTTCCCTTTCCACACCATTTCAAATCTGTATTTTTCTCTCAACTTTTCACAAAGTGTGTTACTTGAAAGTTAGCTATACCTCTAACTTTCAAGTGGCACACTTTTTGAAAGCGCCATAAAAACTACTACATGCACAAAAAAAGTTTGCGCTAATTACTGAGATCACCATTAGAGGCCTCTGATGGGACTAGAATGTCGCATTTTTGTTTCCGGTTTACCATGGAAAAGAACAATTATTGCAGAAAATACCATGGAAAAGAACCATTATTGCAGAAAATACCATAGAAAAGAACCATTATTGCACAAAATTGCAGTATTTTAATTTCGCTTGCTTTCGTGTCAGAGCAAGCTTTTTAAATAAATTTCTTACAAGAAGGGGGCAACTGCGTTTGTGTGTGAGCTTGCACTTTTTCACTTTTTGACTTTTTTTCGAATGTAGTTAAGCCTTAACATATCGTCAAGATACTGCTCCAGTGTATTGGAGGTTCGAGCGTTCCAAAGAGCAAATATCGAGTTGGATCCTGACCCTATTGCAGCAAAAGTGCGAATGCGAATATTCAGTAATTTTGCGACTAGTCTAACCACAATCACATCAGTAAGGGAGTTCAACTTTGAATGGTTGCAATCGCGATTGAAGGCAAGGGTCTCTACCTATTGCTTTGGGTATACCGTATACCCTTAGAACTAGGACGTCAGAAACGCTTTGAATTAGGTGCTAGGTTCCACTTCTTCAACTGCGAGAACCTACCTACCAACTACTTTAATGAATAATGCGCATAGGAAAAATGGTTCGCTTTAAAGCTGGCTACAAAAACAAGACAGCTGAATCTGATTTTCAGATCGAAAGTACATACACCCAAACACCGTTTATCGTTTTCTCTCAAACATGTGATTTGCCTGGGAATATGAATCTTTTACAAAAAAAAATCCACCAGTTTCAGGTGACAGTAGCCATTGCCCCCTTACTATTACATTTTTGTGGGGCAAAATAGATAATTGTATTTTATGTACGACTTTGCCATTGTGAGCCTGACTTAAAATACAAGCTAAAAAATAAAATATGGGTCGCCCTATTTTATATCAGAAAAAACAATTCTTTATTTTCTAATGCTGTAAAACTTCGCACCACCATTGTAACTACACCTTCTTTCTAATCATTGCAAACAAACAAAAGAACAAAAAAAAAAAAACAACCTAAACCTCTTCAGCTTATCTTTTTCGATACTCAAACAATCCGAGATAGCGCAAGCCTATATTATACAAATTTCGTATTTATAGTTTGAGTGACGCTCTGCGCGGCTGATATCGCTAACTAAAGTTCGTTCTCACACCGAGACCGCATCGTCTGCCACTGCGCCACTTCGTCCTCGTGTCAATTCGTATCGAAACAATATACAAAGCGAACTTCGAATTCAAATAGACGAAATAAAAGCTAACTTATCACTGTCATGCTAATGTTCTATATCTATATTATTGTTATGCAGATACAGATACATTGTTTGCATGGCAGCGAGTGTTTAGTATCGCAAACATTGTGCAACACTAGAGAGCAAAAAAAAATAAATCGATAGGTATGGCCAAACCAAAATAAGAATTAAATCGATGAATACCATGACGTTGGCAAGCTTTTACCTACGACAGAGTTATGAGTACGCTCCCGCACCTGAAATGCGAGATATCAATATTGGAACAACTACTATCTCATAGATACGCCAGATGTTATTTGTGGTGGCTATACTCGGCAGCAAAGTGTCAAATATTTATCAGATCATGTGCGGCAACATGTTTAGAGAATTTAGATTGTTGGTAGAGGATTATAGGGCGTTGAGCGGTATTAAGCTGGATGAGAGGCGAAGTTAAACAAGTGTAACGGAAGACCTCTGAGACAGGTGTGGAACTTATCATAGATTTGTGTAGGAAGATTGAAAGAATTGAAGTGGCTGAATAACAAGTTGATTGCAAGCACAGTGGTGACCACGTTTGACAAGCACAAAGTGATCGAGCAATAAACCACATATCACGAAACGTGTCAATTCTTAACATGCTGAAGTCATCAAAATGTACTCTTCATGTAGACGTAATTTTTCAGCGTGTCAATGCTGATTGACAATCAATCACTCAGTGACAATTATGATACCATGCGTATGTCACTTTGTTCCAAAATCCATGACATGCTTCCTCTGTCGTACTGTGACTGTGCTGTTGTAAAATTCAAAGAGCAGTCATTCGCGCTAACAACAACAACAACAGAGGCCAAAAGTGTCAATCGTGACATGCATGACACTGTGGAAAATCGAGAAGTTTCACTTTTTTTGTGTCAATCTGTGTCATGCTATGAAAAAAATATTCCATTCTAACAGCATACACAAGATGATCACACAAATCAATCATTTGGTAGTGACATTCGAATCGTGTCAATTGTGTCACTTGGCGTGACACACCACAGCACAGACGATTAAAATCAACAAAGGCGTGTTTAAAAGCCATGAATGGCTGACATAAACCTCACCAAAAAACATTACATATGTCCACTGACCACTAGCATAACATCGAACTGCCACTTCAAAACATTGTCGAAACTAAATTCGCCCATGTTTTTTTTTTCTCTTTCTCTCTGTCATAGTTTACCACTCTTTAAATTTCCAACATAAATTTCAACAACAATTTACAAATATTTTCCACATCCTTTCAGATATGTATATGCTACGCATCCATCTGCAACAGTCAACATACAATCTTTGTTTCAAACAACAAAAAGACCCGTTCATCAAAGATACTTCCATTTACCGTCTTATGAATCCCGGTATGCATTTCGAGAAATCCAATTTATGTAATAACAACTAAAAGCAAAAGCTAACCCCACAAAGGATATCTCATAAGAATTCCAATCCACATGCTCACCGCCGCCGACAACGAGTGCTTTTTCCCTATTTGTGTGATTTTATTTGGTCTCCCAGTTGGAATGTCACTCGAGGAGTTCACTACGACAACGAATAGAGCTACCTATTCAGCTATCGTCTTGGAAGTTGATCCTTGCAGTTGCATATACTTGAGCTCTGTATCTGTATTTTATACAATTGCGGTTTCCGCGTGAATGGTATAGCTGGTTCAGCATAGACTCTGCCAAATGGAATTCCATTTCTGGTCTTAGCGAAAGGTATATAACAATATAACTTTGGCTTTGAGGCTTTTGTGGAATTTCCCAAAACTGTTTGTGCAGAGTGTTTGACGGGATTCTCACCGCGCGCCCAACTTGAGTTTAATTTTCTATAGAAGACCATGAGGATGATGATATTTTGCACTGTCCAAGGAAAAGTGTCTCCGCATAGAGTACTTTAGTTGCTTCACATTTAAACATGAAGATTAAAGCGGATATCCATTAAAATTAAATGGATGACCTTTGAAATACATTTTTTTTATTTGCATTGCATAATGGACCGAAGATAGTCGGCAACTGCCAAAGGGACTCAGAGATGATGGACTTTTAAGTTTAAGAGTCGAGTGTTTTTTTTTTCACGCTGCTTAAGGCTTTACTGCCATATTGGATTTGACAAGATTAATGTTGGCTCTTGGATGGGAGACCTTTTTAAATTATTGTTAAATTAAAATGCTATGTGGCCATCTAAAGAGACTCATGGGAATAACTAATCGGTTTCAGAAGTTGGGGAAGTTCATTTTTAATAGCAAATTTTTAAGACAAATATTTGTGGAATACGAAATGGGAATATTTTGTAAAAGATATTGTTCTAAAATTGGTTTAAATTTCGTTAAAAAAAACTTACAAGATGATTGTAGGAGCAGTAAATTCTCGCAGGAGGCAACGAATTCTGGGCCTATATCTGGTTTGTATGACGGCTAAACCACAAAGATACTGTCAAAAAGTATATCTGAGATGTACAGCACACATACCATCAATATTTCTAAAATTTTGTTGACTAAAAGACAACAGAGCCAAAGAATATTTTTCGGAACTCGTATAGAAGACGAGCAAGCAGCAGTATCCGAAGTCATCTATCATAATTTGTATCAATGTTCCATATAACCATTATAAGGGCCGCGGATAAAGAATGTCTCAGTGGACCTTTCATAGTTCTTGGTCTACCGCCAACAACCTATAAATCATCAGGTAGAGGAGAGATGTCGGGCTACCAAACCATCTCATCCTAGACATACCCGGGTACGCCTGCCTAAAGAGGCGGATTCCATATCACATTCGAGTGTGTGGTTTTATTTTTGGGACGAAGGGAGCAACATTTTCGAATTCGAACGTCTGAATTGCGAAGCTTTCCTAAGACGGTTATACCTACAGAAAAAAAAAATCAATTGTAATTTATATTTTCCAGGGTTTAAACCTGGGATACTTCGCTCAGTATATTTCAGCACGGTAACAAATGGTCCCACTATAGCCGGTTGTCCAGTGAATACACTGAAAACCATGAAGATTAAGGTCCAATGCACACGGAGCTACTGGGAAAAAACTAAACCGGTTGGCAACCCGGGTTGGAGATCAGTTACGGACTCAGCGGTGACTTCAATCCACACACGAGGAAACTCATCGATAATCAAAATCTCTAGTTCGTTCAGTGTCGTCATGTTTTTTAACCTCCCCCACCAGCAACAGGTGTTTGACAAACTATACAAACTGAGATCAATAGGCAACCCGACATGCAAATCAACAGACGACTGTTTACAAACTAGTTTTTGTTAATCGCAAACGAGTTTTCAACCAGTAGCGTCGTGTGCGTCGTCCCATTTGATTACACAGGTGACTCAAAGTAAACTAGTTGCCAACTCGCATCGATGATCAGTTTTTTTCCAGTTGCTCCGTGTGTATTGGGCCTTAATTGCGACTGATGGATGAAAGCATGGTCCATGCGTGGTAAGGCGTTAACATAGAGTCGGCATACTACCTAGTAACTGGTTGGATACACTTGCACTCAAGCGCCGAGAAAATACTGTGCGACTTCTAATGGTTGCCATCGCCAGAAACTCCTAGAGTCTATGCCAAGTACGTTTCCGTCAATATCTCAAGCAGCTCCTGTACAGCCATATTCAGACGCAGAAGACCAGTGACAGCATTGCAAAGAAACGAGAAAGAAACCCTTCGTTCGAAAACGAATGCCGGCAAGGAGCAGCCAAGCAAGAGGTATATCTCGCTACTCTGCAAGCAAGAACCAGAGCCAAGTGAACAACTGCTTACAACAACAACTGGTGATGAGATCACTTCTGTAGGCTGTTAAATGGCGTTGAATATCCAACAATACGCTGTCAGGTAATAAGAGCCATACAACATCGACAAGAAACCGGACCTAAACAAAGGGTGAGTTGCAATCTGTAAGCTTAGGTTAAAAAGGTTAAAAAGGGGTATGAGAGAGATGTCTCATACGGCATTCGAATAAGAGAGCCGTTTGTACAGTCTTGATCAGAGAGATCCCTTGATTTGCGCCGACTATACAAGTCTCCTCGAATTGGCATAAAAAGTAAATTCTGCGATAATATGAGAACGACATATGTCGATCGTCAAAAACATAAAATATTCTGCTACCTTAAGTCATCGATCAAATATTCACACAGCGACGGCTCTTAGTAAATACTCGAGAGTCCCAAATCAAGTAGTATCATGAAATTGACATAATTCCGAAGAACTCGACCCGTTCGACGTTCGACACTCGACTCACTGATGCATTCGTGAGTATTGAGGGACCAATCCGTCTTCAATCAAGCTCTTCTGCTCAGCACTAGTCTTTTTATTGTGGACGGGTTGTCAAAGATATAAATGGGGGGCAGACTGCTACGGTTATCCTTCATCCTGTTCCAGTAGACAATATCTCCACTGACTTTTGGTCAAGCAGAAGAACGGATTGATTCAAGATTCAACCACCCTGTTTTGCCATATGCACCAGTCTTCCTCCTTAGTGATGGACTGTCAAAGGCAATAGGGGGTAGACTGCTACGGTTAGCCTTCGTCCCCATCCAAAGACAAGTCGCCACCAGGAGATGCTAAATTCAAATATTTTTAACCAATTGAGTTGACTGTTTCAGTCATCATTATGACCTCCTAGCGAAGTTAGATACACGGTTAAGCTCTGTGGCCAACTCCATCAAGCTTATAGTGTTTAATTGCTATTTTTAATCGCTGTTTCTACGAATTTTGAAGGCAGGTAGCAAAGCCCGCTCATGAGCGACTACGAGTAATATGCTTATTACCCCAATCCTGTTACAAGGCACAGATACGTAGAAGTTTCGAGGAGAAGATACAAAGAAGACCCACGAGATGTACAGCAGTATAGACGTAGTCAGGAAAACTCCAGCTAACCGGTAAAGATGCTTAGGACATTATAGACCTTCAGCCCAGAGAATCTTCGACTCTACTACATGCGCAAGAGGAATACCTTATACCCTAGGTCACTTGGAATGGGACTTCAACTAACTTGGGAGGAAGCTAGCCACGGATAAAGCTGGCTGTAGAAGCATTTTAAATGGGGGCCAGATCCAACCGCACTATATAGGGCCATCAAATGTAAAAGTCACAGTAAGCCCTTCCATCAATGGTAAGTATACGTTTTAAAGGAGATTGTAAGATTTGATGTGGCTTTAAGCGACGGCTTAATCACTCCACTTCAAACGTAGGTCCTCATAGATTTGTTTGTGATTTACTTAGAATGTAATTGCACACTGCGACCAGAGAGGTGGTCTATTGTGGTGTTTTTTATCGCTTTAACTCTGCCATTTTGCTACACAGCGGGAGCTTCACAAAGTATGTGCTTTGTTCTCCTCCACGGACCCACAGTGTCCACAGATAGATGGTATATCTTAGTGTTTTCTATCAAAATCGATCCAAATACTGTCCTCCTCGCTCTACCTATATCCTTAAAATTTAATTGCGAAAAATCTTGAATAAATAACCAACATTTCACTGCCACATTCAGCGTTCTATCCAACAATGGCGCATGTGGTACTTGAGACATCCCACATCCACCATCCTAATGCATCATCCGAAGCACATTAAGCACCGGTGTCCTTTTGAAAGCAACCCTTTGGCTTCCTCGCCCTATAATGATGCATTGCTATCCCTCGTTATAAACACCTCCGCTACCTTGACATTTTGTCTCTGCAAAAGCACCTTCAGGTGTAAAATTGTCCTAACGCAGGATATTAATCATTTTTCTGCCGACATGGCTCATGCTCATGCAAAATAGAAGGGAAAAAAATCATTTTAATTTTCTTAAAAAAAAAATAAAAACGCCCTTGGATGGAAGGACCGCTCGGCTCTCTATATCTTTCAAAGATTTACACACGTCTGGGTCATTCGTGTGGAAGCCGCATTGCGTGCATTTACTCGAAATATGAATTACAATGGAGCACACAAAATGCGCTTCCCAAAAAAAATAGAAAAGGAGCAACCATACCATAAACCCAGTCAAGCCATACAAAAGCATACCCAAAAATGTATTGCTTCCTCGGCGAACAAAAAACTCTTCGCCCTCCTTGTGTGATACATGATGACACGACGGATCTCGACAGCCAAATGACCTAAGCGAGAGGGTTTTATGTACCGTTTTTATTTCAGCGAACAGCTTCATCCTCTGCGAACTATTCATTTTGAATACACAAAAAAAAAAAATCCCGCGCAGTGTAAACAACAACTGGAAAGCCAGCTTCAAAATATATAGCCCCGCTCCAACTGCGAGTATGTATGTATGAAAATGAAAATCCCTAAAATGGGACACAGGTGGGAAAACACATACAAAGGGTGGGCAAGGAGGACGAGTGCAGAAGCAGAATGCAAATACAAGGGATGAGGATGAGCCATGGATGAGATGTTAAGTGCATCCATGAAATTCATGGAAATTTTATGCTAAAGTTTGTTGTTCTGCTGGGTTCTATTTTTTTCTGGCGTTGTTTTTGTTGTTGTCTGTGTTATATTTCTTTCTGCATCCTGTTTTGTTTGGAGTTAGCATTCAAATGCTTCCTGCAGGACTCTATGCATTGTTCGAAGTTTAGTTGGTTATGGTGGAAAGTGAGTAAATTGTGGGTAGGGCGGGGTGCATTTTCACAGCAAATATAGTGATTCGACAAAAAGAAAAGGATAAAAAAAATAAAAACGACAGAGAAAGGATTTCCCTTGAAGACAATTTAAAGATGTCAGCTGGAGTGAGCATCTACAAACTTATGAGCTTAAGATTTGCTTTTTTTTGTGCAAACGACCATAAGAAAGAGTGCAAGATGCGCTATGTTGAAGGTGGTGTTAACTTTGATTTGTCTTTGTTACTGGTGCGAGGGGTTAATGAATCGTGATGATGCAGAAATATTGCCAAAAGGAATCCAAGGGGGAGCCATACGCTTGGGGGTCTTGAAAGAGATGGATGCGATTTACTTGTTAAATAAGTTGACTGATGTGCGAAAAAGGGGTCTTTGAAAAGATATAGTCTATGAAGATGGTATGAATGTAAAAGATACATTTTGAGATCGGGGTTAGAGTCCTTTGGGAGCAAATTAGATAATATCACTAAAGTTTGGAGACATGTGTCGACAAATTTAATACTCCCTAAGAAACTGCATCTTGAGTGCCCGCATGAGTCCTGTCAGTATCGAGTTGCAGTTGTTCATGGCCCAGGAAATTCGGACTGGGTATTTCATTTTTGTGAGTGAAACCAAAAACTGCTTACAAAAGTAGTTTAGGTATGGAAAGCCTGTATACAAGTCTCAGTTCAAATTAAGTTTTTAAATATATACTTAAATGGTTGAAGCTTGTATTAAATATAAAATTGCAGTCAGCCTTGGAAAGGGTCTATAGTTTGTCTGTGTGTACATAAAGGTGAGGCCAAGTTATGACGCTAAAATAACGAACACTGCGTCCCAGTAGAGTCATCTGTCACAGTATAAAGCGATGGAAGGACTAGCGGAATGGTTTTTATCCAGAAAATATTATCCGCGTTATTTGCCCTGCATTCGCATTTCCTTGACTAATCGAAATTTTTACCCCAAGTAGACCTTTATTGACATCAAGAAGTACACCAAAGTGTCGGGCAGAAACTTGACAACTTTGTTTCAATCGTCTTCATATTGGCTTGTTATTTCATCATGAGTATATATTTATGATGCACGGCATCAGCTGCTTGAAGAACGACATCCGTATTGACATTTCTTCGACGTAGGCGCGACGGTCGTTAATTAAGAGTTAATTCCAGTACAATTACCATGACATGTGTTTTAAAGGTCTGTATCTGTACCTCTAAAAAAAAAACACCAGGTTACAACTGATCTTATCAAAAGTGGTAGACAAACTCAAACTCTGGCACCTTTTAGCCTTGTGGACTTTTGGTTTTGTATTCTAGGTTGACCCCTGATTTTTAGCAGGTTGCAGAAATTGTCAATCGTGTCGGAAAGTCCGTCGAGATCTTGGCTAAGAACATGATCTGCGTTATGGATTCGATGAGTGGACCCCGAAGCATACTAAGACCTCCAACTCTCAATGTTCTTAACGTTGGTCCATCAATTTTTGTCGCAATCTGTTTTTTTTTTTTTTTTTTTTTTTTTTTTGTTTTATCCATGCAAATGCGGTGCAACAAAGTCGTTTTTTTTCGCAAATTATTATGTGCCAATGTTTTAGTAAGAGAGAATTTTTGACATTTCTTGTGTCAGTTGTGAATACGAGTTTGAATGTAAAATTAAACAGGTGGATATTTTTTTATACTAAAGGAAAGTACCTAAAATTGTATGCCGTAGCCGAACGACCAAATTGGGAGGCTTTTCTCAGGACGATTATACTTTCCGATGTTTGTTAGACGTGAAATGACGCAGTGGCAAAAGCCTTAAGCTATCATTTTGGGTGAACGTGGGACTCCTCGCTTAGTAGTCCAACACAGTAACGACTGATCCACTGCGTCCACTTATAAAATCCAATGTGCCTGTACTAATAATTTTAGGAGGCCGAATTTTTGCTTGAAGGCAACTGTCTTTCCTTTCGAAATTGGGGGCCTTGGTCTACTTAGCCTTTGCTTAATAATATAAGTCTCATCTGTACCTACAGTGAGCGTCAAAAGTGAGTGAACACCAATGCGGTTTTCATTTGTCTTTGTAGTTTGGATACAATTTTTTTTAAATATTTATAAAGTATTTTTTGCTGTTGACATGAAATTATGTTTAATTATTCTTATTTCGTAATCAAACTTTTTACAGATTGTTGGTTTTTTAGACCTGTTTCCAGACCCTAAAGAAAACTCAAAGAAGTATTGGTGTTTACTCACTTTTGACGCTCACTGTATGTGTATGAGCGTCTGCTTTTAATCTTACTCCCAGTTCTGCCCAAGATGATGTTAAATTGTGTGTGGCAGCAGATAATCAAGGACATGAGCTACAGTGTAGAGATGAAGGCAAGATGCCCACCCAGAGTCATCGAAAAGTTCCCAAGGTGCACGCTAGAAAAGCGTCCATTGCTTTTTAACGCTGGATTTGATTACTTGCTTAAAGAATAAGGACGGACGATAGACCAAGTAACCAACCAATAGAAGGAATGCAGTTGATGATAAATAAGCTCGCGGAGTACTACAAGACGTGGAACTTATCTGTTAACTTAGATAATTCCAGGATAGTCATATTCAGGAGTGGTGGTGGGAGATTTTCTCGAAATGAAAGGTGGACCACGGGCAAATCTTTGGAAGCTAAACGTACACTTTCTTCAATCTGGGGTAGCTGTATTAAAAATAAGCAAGTAAAATATTCCGAACTGCTGTTACCTATATATTTTTCTATGGGGCACAAACCTGGGGCTGCTGTTATTTTGAAGTTGTCGAAAGATGGCTTCGTTACTTTTTAAAAAGGATCTTCCAATTGCCGAGTAGTATACACCTAACTATATGCTTCATCTAGAGTCTGTATGTCCGCCTCTATTTCTAGATATTGTAAGACTACATTTTAGCTATATAGTGAAGGTTATGGCATGGGAAGGGGAGATACTGCCGAAACTAGTACTTCAACATGATCTATCGTCAAGAGGACATCTTGTCCAATTGCGGATTGAATCTTTCGTTTGCATCCGATGAGGAGTCTACATAATGAAGAATAAAGTTCAACATGATACTCGAAGAAACAAGCCGCACGATGTTCCATAAATTTAAGTGCGAAGCAGAAGAATCCCAATATAGACTGAACCACGATCTTGGAGACCAAACATACTTTTTAAAATTGTTATTATCGACTGACAAGATTAGTACAATATTTAAACTGCGAGGAGAATTAGCCAGCCTGAATTTTATACCTCATTGACCAGACCTTCCAATTTTATGCAATCTTTGTAACGTCAGGACAGTATACACTTTATTGCGATTTGTCCAATACTAAAAGAATTTCGCAGACAATTTTTTGGTACGTACGTTTTACAAGTAAAGCAAGCAATCAGCATCATGAACGGAGATCGAGGCTGGGATGTAGTTTACAACTATGCAGCAAGCGCACTTCGTGTATCTATGTATGCCAATTTAAGATATGCTTTTAATTGTTAGACAATACTTCACCGAGTATATTGAGCTGTTATTCATCTTTCTGGTCCATTCAGAGGGTGAGATATAATAAATTGAAAACAGATTTTATTACGATAACAGTATTAGGAGGAGTAACAATAAGCAATAAATAATGAAGGAAGCCCTTAATTCGACTAAGTCTCAGTTGGAGTTGTCATGTTAAAAATAGAGATTCTACATCTTTTCTATACAAACGCGACAGATTGGCTATTTGTTTGCCTTTAGTGACGAAGTGACCCAAAACGGACGGCTATGATCCATATTCTGGAGATCACAAACTCGTAGACAAAAAAGAAGAATACAAAGAAGAAGACTAAGAAGAAGTCGCAAACGTCTTGTCTTTTGGCTATGCTTTACATAATTATTACCAATTTCGCATTTAGATGGCGTTTTGGCTGGGAAGACTCTACAATCTCTTCTCTATGTAATTTCGGGGTCATTGTAACTCATCCACAGTCAAGTCACGTACGGCCATATCATACCCATGCAGCCAATTGACGAAATACATGGGACCGAATCGTCTCATCCGTGAAAGAGCAATGCGTGAAAAAAACCGACATAATTCGGTTCGGTTCGATCCCCGATCTTCAGGACAACGCATCTCTTTACATTTCATCCAACTTGAATTTTTCTCTAGGGATTGGTTTTAAGGTTGAGATGGCTTCCAAAAGCGAACCGAGCCATCCACTTTGAAAATAATGGTAAACGACCTGAAGGTCAGTTCCTTTATGAGTATGACTGCACCATCAGTCATCAGTGGATCGTAAGCTAGCTATAGCCGACCCAGTTGGCTAGCCAGGCGCGTTTCCAGTAATCTAAATAATTGGGAGCAAGTTCGATTGTTTCTAAAATGACCCCAAAAGAAACTATCGACACACTTAAGTCACTCCATATCTATCAAGAATCCGATTCAAAAAATTGATATTTTGCAAGTGCTTGCCGATGGACCGACCCGCTATAACATTCTATCCTCGATGACCTAATTTTCTCCGGCTTCGTAGAGAAACGCTCAATATATTTTATTGCATTTCTTTTGTGCAAACATTTCCATAAATTATTTTGCAAACTCAAGGCGAAGCGTTTTCCAATTTATTTATCCACACATGACGCGAATCGCTTAATATTTTCTTTCCATAGCAATTTCTTAAAATTTTCCAAATTTTCTCTGTATGTGTGTATTTTATTTTTTAAGGACACCCACTGGAGATTTTATTTGTTCCGCGCACAATTTTAGAAAAATGTTTAAAAAAACAAGAACAATTCTTTCACTTGAATGCCAATTTGAATAATTTTCAATACGAATAAGGCGCTTCACTTTTCGAGAGGTTGTACAAGTATATCACATTAAAGGGGGGGAAGTTGCACATTTTTAGAAAACAAAGAACCCAAAAACACTTTTTTTTAAATCTCATTCCACAACCATGGCACGTTTAAGTGTGGCCAAGTTAACGACATTTGTGTAGTATTTTTTCTTTTTGTTATTTTTCTCTTGTGTATTTTTTCTCTTTACATTTCGAATCCGACAGGTAAAGTAATAAACAAAAATTTGCAATTGACCAAGAAAAAGAACACGACGACTAGGTAGGTATAGGTATCCAAATGAATCACCTTGATTCGATGACGGTCACTGATCGTACTTTGCGATTGATTTCCTATTAGATGAAGTAGTATCCAAGACCCTGTTTCATTTGGCAAACGCGGAAAATTTATGTTATTCCCGCATTCGAACGAAAAAAAAAATATATCTTTAACCCGGAACAAATGTAAATGGTCTTCTTACTGTATATAGATACAACACGGTTTGCAATATTCTCAAAGTATCTGTCTCCCTTTGGGGGGTAGAAAAATTTGTTTTTGTAGATGAAAATTGGACTAGTTTTAGTACACCACACAGGCGTACGCGACGCGGTAAAGTATTTTCTAAGAGTGAGTCCGTTCAACGTCTCATTTGCGGAACAACTGAGCGAGCGGCTACGATTTGGGGTGGCTCCGTATCCGAAAATAAATTGTTAAAAAAAAAAAAAATAAAAAAATAGAAGCAAAATCCACGGCAAAGAGAAAAGAATTCTTATTTTCGTCCACTTTTCTTCTTCGATCTTGTTTTCTTATTCAAGACAAGACGTATGCATCGCTCGTCGTTCTGTGTACTGTTTCGTTTAGAATGTGTTTGTTTGTCGGTCGGTGTTTTATGTTTAGTCGAAAGCAGTGGTAAGCAGACAATTGCTTTGACTTGTACCACTCTTGGGTATAATTTACTTTTTTTTTCTTTTTTTTTTGGGTTGTACGCAGTTTGTTCATAGAATATGCAATTGGGTGGGTTAATGTTTATTGGGAAATATGCGCGATGCATGTGTGGATGTAGTTTTTATTTTGTTCTCAAACTTCGTGCACTTGGTTTCAATTAGCAAGTGTATCTAGACTAGAGCTAATTTTGTCGGCAGATTTATAAGGTTTGACACGAAAGTAACAGCGATAGTTGTATAGAGAGTTTGGAAGAGACGCACGGCGAAGCATTACAGGCGTTGTTAGTGAATGCAACTTTATCATGTCAAGTGTTGGATTCATTCGGATTCCGGTATTATAGAAACTTATCTCGAACCATGTGAACGCACTTGTGTAAGATGTCGGCACCTGTGTATTTGTGCAATAGAAAAAGTTTCAAGTACCTAGGCCATACAAATGAAGGTGGATTGGAAAATTTGGCATTATAACCACTCAAGGCGTTGAAAACGTGCGTACTTTTTTAAACAGCCATCTTGAGAGACAAATTAAGGTGTTAGATTATTGTTTATTTATTTTTGTTACATACTGGTAGAGGGAATGTCTTCTCACTAAGGTAGGTACTTCTTCTTGTTTCAGGCCTCAGCGGATGAGTTTCCTTGATGGAATGAACGGTGGCGTATATGGTTCCAGGTAGGCTGAACTAAGTATAGTGCTGTCGTGCTGCCCTATTCGGATATCAGGTATTTAGGAATATTTAATACTGAGCAAGGGTATTGGAAAAGAATTGGTAGCGGATGAACCCTTAATGGGTCAACGGCAGCGCTCTAACCTGAAATCGGTTACTAGGCAATCCTAAGGCAAAAACAAGAGCCTGGTCTCCCAGGTTGGGGGTTGTGAGGGTGGGTAACTTTCCGACCATATCAAAAGGAACTAGTAATGACAGAGACACAACCAGCATTGGATAATGAATTTCCTCAAATGGCAACTACACCCGAAACGTCAATGGACTACGACATGGAAGATGGAAGTACGTAACTGGAATGTATAAACGCTTTACATGTGCTACTCAAAAACTTTAGTCCGTCTTCACACGGTACAAGGCCGATATTACAGCGATACAAAATGCGGTGTGTGTTGCGAAAGAAAAAAATGCGATATTCATTACAGCTGTCCACAAATTAGGATGCGGACTTGTCAAAGGAAAAAAGTTATTGGCTTCAAGCCGATAGTGATCGATTGACTGTGATTCGCATCAACCCTACCTTACAAAAAATAAGTGTAATATGTGCACACCCCTTACCGACTAGGCTGGCAAACGTATCAAGGAGAAGTTTTGACCTTGTTGATAGAGCCCTCGAAGCCTAGTACACTCAGGGACTTCAATGCGCAAGTTTAGCAAGTTAAGGTAGGTATATAAAGGGTGGGCCAAATACAAGTTTCTTTTTAAAAATGCAATAAAATTAACAAACTTATTTTTTTTCCATGTATTATGGCTTTATTAGTAAGAGCAAACATTCCCATTAATTATGGAACACAACGTCGATTCAAGTAGCTGCATCGGCTGGCTTCGCAGTCGCTCCCAAGACCTTGTTGATGGTTTCGGGCTGTAGCTCACGGATTGCTTGGATGATATTGGCCGTAAGTGCTTGAATCGTTTCCGAATTGTTGGCATAACATCGCTCCTTCACGGTTCCCCACAAAAAAAGAGTCCAAAAGGGTCAAATCGCAGCTCCGAGGCGGCCAATTGACATTGCCAAGACGGCTGATAAAACGATTTGGGAATTTGGTGCGCAAAAGATTGATTGAGGCGTGGGCTGTGTGGCATGGTGCGCCATCCTGCATGAACCAGAGGTGTCGTCCAAATCCATGTCTTCAATTTTAGAAAAAACAGTAGGTTAACATGGCTCTGTAACGCCCACCGTTGACCGAAACGTTGTTCCCAGCCTCATTTTCAAAGAAAAATGGTCCAATGATATCACCACTCCAAATCCGCTATAAACTCCCTGTGGATACATTAGCACCGTACGACGACGCGGACCATGAGGGTTGTCCACTAGCATACCAGTCTCACGAACTTTTTACACAAACTTGCGTACAGAAGGCCCGGTGGATGCTTCAGTTCGGCCAAAACTTCTTTTCAAAAAACGAACTGTTTGGGCAACACAGTACTCACTTTGGAAATAAGTCTTCAATATTTTCCAGAAGGCCTGCGCAGTCCCCCAGCTCAAGAATATCAAAGTGCCTAGCGATCAAAACAACATCCGGAAGTTAAACAAGAAAGCAAAGCAACTGGATGCTGCTTTCAAAGCCTGAGCACAGGCTTTTCGAAACTGCTAAGAGAACCTATAGTTTCAGAAGCGCAGAGGCTAGTCGATATGTTTAAGGACCATTTCCAGCAACTGTCCATCATGTAGAGAGAGTGAAAGGGCAAGAAGAGAACCCACATCCAGTCAATGTCGAACCAGTTTCACCACCTAGTATACAAGAGGTGGGCTATACAAAACAAACTAAGATCAACAACAATAACAGAGCATCAGGCTCTAATATTTTTCTGCAGAGGATGGAAGGCTAGTGTAGTTAATAATAATAAGTAAAAGGGTAATCCTGTGCTGCGTGTGGTTAATTACCCACGGTGTGCAAAAATGTCAGTTAAGAAGAGATCATGAGCCTCGGACCCTAGAATGTTGGGACCCTGAACAGACCGCATGTATAGCCGAGTAATGAGCGAAAGCCATAGATTGCTACAAAGTAGATACCTACTAATGTCATTTAGGAAGTGCGCTAGAATGGGCCGGAAAAAATAATTATAGAAAACTGTGGCATCTACTTTAATGACTGGGTGTAGATCATGAGTGACATCGATGCAAAGGACACATCTGATGCATTATTGTTTCACCGGTTTGCTCACGCCTCATGAAAACCTTATGGTTTGAGGAGGACTGTATAGGCAAGCATGTGCAGCAAGACAATAATTCGCTTATAAAGCGAATGCAGAGCAGAACGAAGATGTACGAAGGAAGAACTTTGCTGCACCCACCTGTTGACCATCATACTTTTCAAGTTGAGCGAAGCTTACATAAGCCAACACCTTTTCCACAATTTTTCAGAAGACTGTCCAATTACTTCCATATGTGGATTATATTCACATAATTGGCAGAACTTTTATTCATGAATGAGGGCAAAACCGAATACGTATGCAGTCAACAAGATGAAACACACTTGGAGAAGCTATAACCTCTGAAAGTGACATCGCATCTGAAATCAAGCAAAAACCCACTTTTACTGGACACTGATTTTTAAGAAGGTAATTCAGTAAGGCACTAAGGCAAAGCCGCAATCTCGTCATTAAATCGAAGTCGTTGATGTAAAAAATTATGTACCTATGTTTTTAAAATACATAGTTATTTATTTATTTCTCAGAATGTCGATATAATGTATGAAAAGATTAAGGGCTTAAAAGTTGAGTAAGCGCATTGAATTCATGCAGTAATTTTTTTTTGTTAAAATTATTATACATATTTTTGTTAAAATTTGTTTTTTATAAATTGTGCTTTAAACAAATAACTTCCAAGCTGGAAAAATAGCCTAACTGGATTTTGTGAATGTGGAAAATATTATAAAATTTAATTCTCGTTAATCGGTTCAGTATTTGCTGAAATTACAGCGGACAAAGTATTTTTAGTGTTTCTGCTTATATAATAGTAATGATTTAGCTAATGATCTAGGTTAGAGTTGCCAGAAATAATTTGAAGAAAGTAGTTCTCGAGCATGAAAATCCCGGACTTTCCCGGACAAAATAGGATCTAAAAAAGAGTACAAAACTAGGACCAAAATGCGCGTACTATTGCGGTAGGTAGGTACTTTATGTTCTAAGGCCATGTGTCATTTCCGCTGAATAATTATTCTCGGCTGATTTTCTGACACGCAAAAAAGAAGTTGACTAAACTCAAATCTTAAAATAGAATATTTCCTTAGTCAGATACTCCATATTTTTCAAATTTCCAATTGGTGGGAAAGGGGAACAGATAAAGAAAATCAATTTCTGGGATTTTAGAAATTTTGCTTGGGAACCGAGTTATTGGCGACAAAATACGAAACGAAAAGATTTCCGCATTAAACAACCCAATACAAAAAAAAAATTGTATATTTTCGTAGAATTTTTGAATTTTTGATTTGATATTTTCGTAAGCAAGAGTCGTTCCACTGCCGGATGAAGAGAAAGCAATCACCTTTTTGAATGGTTTAAAAGTGCCTGGTATTCTATATATTCATTGTCGAGTTTCGAGTAATTCAGCAAAATATTTTATACTTTTAAAGTGATTACATCGACTTCAATAGATCGCATACTGTAGTGGACCTACAACACTACACTCAGAGAAAAATCGCAAGCTAAAATCGAGTATGCTCAAGCTTGATTTTAGATTTTTTCATTCTTACGTGGTAGATCTTAATATGACACCAATTGTTGTTGAAATAAGCCGAATCAATCTTATTTCAAGCTTGTTCGTGATTGAAATAAGCGCAACAATACTTAAAGTGGATGCGCATGCACTTTATTTTGATTTTTATTCGTTCCTAAAACTCACACTCACTTACTGAGTGAATTCTCATAAGGCAACATTGAAAATTTAATATTATTACCTAATACCTATATACTGATATCTACTGATGTGAAATGTGAATGAATGATGTGATGATATATTATAAGATGATAGTTATCTAAGATCTAAGGTTTAGATCTTGAATACCCAAAATACATTTTTTTCAGGCACCGCATAATGTAAGAACCACATTCCTAAATCAATCCCGAAACAGGATTGAAGTACGATTTTTTGGTCTTGATTTAAGAATTTTCGAGCTTAAATGAATCCCGAAACAGGATTGAAGTAAGATTTTTTGGTCTTGAAAAAACGAGCTCAAAATAAGATTTTCGTACTTGAAATAAGATTTTCCGAGATTACCATACTTTCGTCAACGAACGAGCTTGATCTGACACTGATATTCTTGATTTTAGCTCGTTTTTCCTCTGAGTGTAGTAATTTTTTCATTCTGTGTTTTCGAACCTTTCTTTTGTCTATTACCAAAGTTGGCAGGTATTACAATACTATGTGTAAGAATTTACTTGACAGTTGACACTTTCAAGCTCTGTTAATTTGAAATTTCGTTTTCTTTTGACGATGAAAAAATTAAAAACCCAGACAATCTAGAAAAACTATCCCGCACGTGTTATGAAGCTTTTGACAGCATGCATACATGTTCGTTCTGTTATTTTCTAGAATTTGTTCGACTTTGTGCTTTTCCCAATCACAAATAATTGTGCATAGTGTCCTTTTCTAGGTTAATTAATCAAAGGAGCCGTCGATATCCAATATATCCGACATCCATCACCTTTTTGTATCTTCTGTGGCTTTTGTACTTAATTGTACTATTACAAACCCAATCAAATAAATATATTGAGAACGATTTTTAACACGATCGATATCTGCAAGTCGCTACAACATTAATCAATATTCGAAAATTTTAGAGAGCTTTTGACAAAGTGAACATCAGCAAATCAGCGAGTTAGCATCGTACGATAAAATTTCTTTAAAAATATATTTTTTAAAAAATTGCTAGCTACAAATCATGTTTGTCTATATTCTTCTTTTTTGATACAAAATTAAAAATTCGAGAGAGAGAGAGAGAGAGAGACTATTTGCAAAAAATAAAAAAAATTAAAATAGTTTTCTCTAGAGATAAAGTCAGCAACATTGTCAGGAGACAACATTATTCAAATATTTTAGCACTATTTCTATCTTTAAAGACTTCAAATCTGCTCATAGCTGCTGATATATATTTCACGTGTTTTGTTGGCTTATTTTTAACCCCAACCATTGTATATATAATTGAAAAAGTCACAAACTTCCTGAATCAGTATAAAAAGATACAACGTATCTTGAATAACAAAACAAAATGTTTTTTTCCTCTTGTGTCTTTAGTTCGAGATTTTAACAAGATCACTGTCACTGCCTTGGATATGTTGGGGCGATAAACGAAGCGGACTAAAAAAAAGAGAGCGACGCAGAAAATATCTGTTTTTGCGATATATTATTTAGAATACGATTTTTTTTTAAACAATTTGACAAAGGAGGACGAAAATGCCCGCCAATAATTTTAATAAATGTGTTTTATTTACTTCTATACTTATACGCATCATAAAGGTGGGTGCGTTTTCCCAAAAAAAAATTCAAACGTCAAACAAATTTAATCCCAAAACTTTCCTGTATCTGAGTGCGTGTTGAGAAGAAAATGCGTCTGCACGCTCCATTTTCCTATAAGTCTAACTTATTATGAGAAATCTATTACGTTCGCCTGGATATGTAATAAATTATGGGATGCATGGTATGGCTTGGCTATACCAATTCAGATTGAATATTTACAGATACATGTACCTACGGCACATATTGGTTGGCCGACTTAAATGTTTACCTATTGACTTGGCCATAAATCCCCAAGATAAATCCTTCGATGGTCCTTTGAACGAGGAGACGGGATGGTGGGGGCAGACAGGTAGGTATATAAATTCACAACCCTCGAAAAGATGGGCTACATAAGGAAGCTGTCCCTCGTGATATTTTTATTTTTTTTCCACAGTGCGGGGATGCGAAAGGATATGGAGGCATTTAATGTGGATATTAGAAGTCATAAATATATGACGAGAGTGTATTAAAAAGTAAGAGTCTATGGACTCAGATGTGTGTGCGTCTGCATTTTTCGCAGGCTACATATAAAAATACTTCAAGGATTTTTCCTCTTCCTTATAGATGTATTCGTGCTTTATTTTTTTAACTATACAAACTGGTATTTATTTGAATTCACTGGCAATGTGAGTCTTCGAGTTGATTCCAAGAATAAATGTTAAGCTATTTGTTTCTTACTGAGGTAGAAGAAGTTGGTATAGGTACACTTGCAAAAAAACGAGAGGAAGAGATTTTCGAAGGTAATAATATAAATGTTTTGTTGATTTCTTCTTTAAGGACGAATATGTTATGTAGGTACCACATGTGAACTGCTTTGGAAGCGAAACGTATGAATCTTCCCACCGCAGGGCGCTGGCACATTAACCTTAAGCACATTACGAAGGGTAAGGAAGGTTGCGAAAATTCCTCTTGAAGGACTTTGCCCATAAAGCGGTTGTTATTCATGTTAATAGGCTAAAAATTCATACTGGAAACAGATGATAGGTGTCAATTCAGATGCGAACATAACCTACTCATTTAAATTCATATTGTGAATGACAGTTTTCCATGTGGTATAGGGCAGCTCAAGTTTAAGATAGATAAAATTGATATAGAAAATTGCTTACCTGATTATTACACCTTGAAAGTTGTCACAGATTCGCAGAAGTGATTTCCGCAAACTTCTTTGAATTCCTAAAAAAAAAAGAAGAAAATATCAATTAGAGCATCACAAATTGTAAAGACTGATTTAAAAGTAAAATGCAGGAACATACAGCTGGCGAATTCTTTTTTTTAACTTGAAAGGTTGCGGATACCCAAATGTATATAGAAATATATATTGTGATATAGTAGGGACTTGGGAATAATTTAAAAAAAAATACCGCCAAGTGCGAGCATCACTCGCTCACCGAAGGTTCCGCACTTGGTGTTTTGAAAACGTTAGTGTGTCAGTTGTTCTTTGATTTGATAGACCTAGGTACAAAATTAAACAGTTTTTTGTATGAAGGAAAATATTTTTTTCACCAAATTACTAATTACATAACATGTTGTGTACTCCAAAACCAGTCAATTTATCGCTATCATTGGTATTTTTGTTTAACTAAAGATTTTACCCGATATTGTGTGCAAATTTCAGCCTCCTACGTGAATTAGTTCTTGAGATGAACCTAAGAACAAAATTGGCTTAGTAGGTTCTTACAGACGGACAGACATCGTAGCGAAAACAATAAGGTTCCGTTTTGTCCCTATGGGAACGGACCCTTAAAAAAGAAGAAAAAGTACATGTGCATATCTATGCATGCCAAGATTTTTCCCTAAATGCTCTCTTTTTGCTCATCTGTAAAATATGGTCTGAGTAAAGTATGCCTGATGAACAGCATTGTTTGCCCAATCCTCAAGAAAAAAGACTCTCTGAACTGCGCCAATTACAGAGGTATCAGTTTTCTTAACGTGAACGCCTGAGGCCTTTCGTTTTCGTCGACAACCTGATCCTTTCCTATCAGTATTGCTTCAGGCTAGGAAATTCTACCATCATCGACAACTATTACGGTACCGAGGAACTTCGATATCCGAGGAATCGATATCCATCCCCTTTTCATCAATTTCAAGGCCGCATATGAGAGCATTTATAGGGGCGAGTTATACAAAGCAATATCTAGTTATGGCATCCCCGTCAAACGATGGAGAATGCACGCTGCTCCATCAAGGTCGGCAAAGAACTCACCGAGACCTTCGATGTCAAAAAAGGATTTAGACAAGACGATGCGCTGTCATGTGACTTCTTCAACATCGTCCTTGAACGAATAATGCAAAACTCAAAGGCCAACACCAGAGGCACGATCTTTCAAAAATCCGTCCACTTACTCGCCTACGTCGGTGACATCGACATAATCGGCAGAACACAGCGTGATGTAACTGGCGCGTTTGTGAGTATGGAGGCGGCGAAGATGGATTTGGCGGTCAATTAGGGCTATACTCTATACAAAGTATATGCTTTGAACAAGAAAGAACGTCCAACACCGACTTCGCAAATAATAGAACGTCACCCATAGACAGATATAACTTTGAGGTGGTTAAGGTTTTTACTATCTACCTAGGCTCCGTTATGAAGTCAAACAATAACAAACTAAGATTACTCTTGCCAATCGTGGTTTCTTTGAGCTAAAAAAGCAACTGAGTATAGCAGAGCCCTCTCTTGAACAACTAGAGTGACCCTTTTTAAGACCTTAATCATCCCAGTTTCTGCTCTCTATGGCGCAGAGGCA
This sequence comes from Cheilosia scutellata, assembly GCA_955612985.1. Taxonomy (NCBI): domain Eukaryota; kingdom Metazoa; phylum Arthropoda; class Insecta; order Diptera; family Syrphidae; genus Cheilosia; species Cheilosia scutellata. The sequence goes on from OY015311.1 coordinate 81,188,722, forward strand.
TGGGCTCTATCAAAAACGGATGATGTTAGTTACCCTTGGTCGTTTCTACAGGAAAATTCTTCGAGTAATTTTCGGTCCCGTCCGAGAGACGACGCAGTAGCGAAAGACCGCGGCTAAGGGGGCGCACGTAAGTGGAAGGAGGTCTTAACCAATTTACTGTGTGAAACTGGAGACAGCTGGCTAAAGATCTTGCCGGCTGGAGGCACTCTTTGGTAGAGGCCCAAGTCCACCCCCGACAGTAAGTAAGTATGTAAGATCTCTTTGGGCTCTAAGAATCAGTCAGCTAAGCTGATATGTAGGAGGTGAATTCAACAGGGCATGTTAAACGGTTTCGCGAAGAAGGTTCTTGGCATTTCGCATCTTGAAAAATTCTGGGATCATTCTGAAAATTACCAAAAAACAAGTGGAACTGAACATACTCCCCACCACCCCAAACCCTCAAAGTTCTTAATAAAAAGGAAATCTGCCTCGATGTTGCTGAGAATATTAGCTGGACATAACCAGCTAATATAAACAAAAAATCCATCTTACTGCTGACGACCTGTGTGGATGCTAGGCTGATGAATAATCACAAGAGGGTAGTAACCCTACGGCCTTCACTTTCTGTGCCACATGCCTTAAGACTGTAACGACACTTTTGCTGGGTAGCTTAGGCCGGACCTTGGTTCGGATGCGGGTAGCACGCCTTGCTATGCTCAAGCTCAGCTCGTCGGGGTGGGGGAGTTCTTTGCACCGACCAATCCAGGAGAATAGGATCATTTAAAAAGGCACTATTTAAACATATTTATAAACATATTTTATTCAAAAAAAATTTGCTTAGATTCAATATTCGACTTCATTAATTATTATTATTCGAAAGCAACATAAATTGAACTATAATTCGTTTAATCGAGTTACGAGTACGTTTTTTTTTTTTTGTTCCTTTATCTTAAAATGCAATTTAATATTAAAAGCAAGTAGGGCATTTTCTTCTAGCCAATGACAACAACAATATATATAAAAAAAAAGTATGTGCACTAAAAAGAATAGAACCGCTTCAATTCACTGCGGTATATAAAAGAAAATATACGGTACATACCTTGAACATCTCCTTCGGCAGGCCTGGCGATTGTGATGCATCCGTGATGTGATAAGCCGCTATAACAATTTTCCCCTCTGAACCCCAATCACCCACACTAGTAATCTTTTGAATGCACTTTTAAACTAATATAACCGATAGATTGAGCAATAATTTTTATGATTAAGTTACGAAATTGCATATTATATAAAGTTTTTTTATACCCTCCACAGGAAGGTATATTCACTTTGTCATTACATTTGTAACGCCAAGAAGGATTCACCGGAGACCCTATAAAGTATATATATTCTGAATCAGGATCACATTCTAAATCGATTTAGCCATGTCCGTCTGTCTGTCTGTCCGTCTGTCTGTCTGTCTGTCTGTCTGTCTGTCTGTCTGTCTGTCCGTCTGTTGAAAGCACGATAGCGTCCAAACGAATTGACCTAGGGGAATGAAATTTTGTGAGAGGACTTATTTTTACCGTCGTCAGGTTGGTATTGAAAATGGGCTATGTCGGTCAAGTAGTTCTGGTACCTCCCATACAAAACCACTATTAGACCCATGTGTATCTACGTCTGTTGAAATCACGATAGCGTCCAAACGAATCGACTTAGTCAACTGAAATTTTGTGAGAGATCTTATTTTTACGGTCCTCAGGTTGGTATTGAAAATGGGATATGTCGGTCAGGTAGTTCTGGTACCTCCCATACAAAACCACTATTAGACCCATGTGTATCTACGTCTGTTGAAATCACGATAGCGTCCAAACGAATCGACTTAGTCAACTGAAATTTTGTGAGAGATCTTATTTTTACGGTCCTCAGGTTGGTATTGAAAATGGGCTATGTCGGTCAGGTAGTTCTGGTACCTCCCATACAAAACCACTATTAGACCCATGTGTCTCTACGTCTGTTGAAATCACAATAGCGTCCAAACGAATCGACTTAGGCGACTGAAATTTTGTGAAAGATCTTATTTTTACGGTCCTCAGGTTGGTATTAAAAATGGGCTATGTCGGTCAGGTAGTTCTGGTACCTCCCATACAAAACCACTATTAGACCCATGCGTGTACAGTACATAGCAACTAGCTCGCATGGCAAATATTTTGCATGACTTTAATGGAGTGGAGGGTATTAAAGCATCGGCCAGGCTGATGATAACACTTTTACTTGTTTTTCCTTGTACTTTAGATTCTAAGCAAATTTATCGTAATAGCTAGTAACTCGCACTTAAATTGACATTTGAATTTTCTTTGATTTTACGATTTACTATAATCTTTTACCATGTTAGATTATGGAAATTGATTTAAAAAAAAAAACTGTAATTTAATAACTGTACAAGTGTAGACACCCATGATATGGGGTTATCGACCACAAAAAAAATTCGAAATTTTGACCGGTTTTTGTCACCGCACGCTCGTTTCAATGACACGACGTTCACTGAGGTGGCTTTGTGCCGTCACCCACGAAGAGTGAATTGATGGATGGCCTCGTGCTAATGCTGTTAGGGTGGTGAATTTAAAGATCTCGGATTTCGGAGTTGCGGGCTGAGAGATATGATCAAATCTGTAAGCGCTGATATGGAGAGCTTGATCGCAGACGAAATTATCGGCTCTCTTCCCCTGCTAACCAGATAATACGGGTGGTGAATATTTACTTCTGGATTCCTCTAAGTGGCCAAAGCACACTCTTACAAAATTACTTCGTCCCCTACGGAAGCCCATATATGAGATTACAGGAATCAAGTTTCATCAAATCAACGTACCTTTCGGGGACAATTAACTGCTTTAAAAAAATTGAATGAATCCAATAACACTCTTTCGGATTTGGAATAATTTTATTAAAAACGGTTGCTGCTGTACGTAATGTAGCAAACAAAGCTAAATTTCCTTCGGTAAAATGCTCAATTTGCAACTGGTGTTTAATTAAATTACCGACACACTTGTCACTTGGTAATACCTACTTGGGATCTTCACTCTTTGAGAGAATAGACTAAAAAGACTTTGGTAACTTGCCTATTCCCCTAGGAAACCTCGCCAAGCCAAGCGGCGTCGGCCGATATAACCGTATACGTATAAGAAACAGATTATGTGTATTATACAACTTTGTTTCGTTTTCCCTAAGGTTCATTAAGCTGGATACCCAATAGTCGCCGAGCACTTTTATCGAGAATGTGCTCTCTTCTTTTTTTTTTTTTTTTTACGTGCAATCCAATGGACCATTACAAGACTCAGTCAATTAAGGAAAATAACCTTTTGGGAAATCATTTTTCCCATGACCCTAAGGAATTATCCAGAATCTTTTCAAATTTTCAACAAAATACAAATGGCTTGAGAGGGTCTAATGGAATATCAGCGAGACAAGGAGTTCCCCAAATACAATGCATTATCATTACCCTCCTCATCAATCAACCAACCGAGGCAATTTATCAGTGAAAATAGTTTGTCTGTTCAATAGCAGTTGGTTTGGATATGAAATAAACTGATTAGCATTTGCACAAACCACTTATTTTTTGAACATACATACAACTAGATAGTTGGCCTTTTTGGTAAAACAACGCTCGCATGAATGAAGCTTAGGTTAGTGCGCCTGTTCTATATATTAATGGTTAAAGCTATGCGCATAGTAAATTGCAATCGCTTGAAATTTAAGCGTTTTTTTTTTAGCTTTTTGTTATCAACCGACAAAAATCGTACATCACTTAAGGCTTTTTATTAGTGAGAGAAATTTTAGAATCGGTTCAGTAGTTCCAGAGATTACCCTACATACAAATTTTACATCTACGTAGTACATAATATTGTAGAAGCGTATATGTAGATGTAAATGTCACCAATAAACAGAAAATGAAGTAGAAATAATGATTTCCGCGAAAAGATGTTCAGAAAATAATTTACAACAAACATTATCCTTCTTCTTGACTTTTTTGATAAATTCAGTTGTGGTTTTTTTTACGTTCAAGTACTTCAATGTTTACAACTTGGATATCCATTTGTCCATCCGTCACAAGTGTAGCCCCTTCCTCTATTGACAAGTCAAGGTCGTTCGTTGCTACTACGAACCGATTCCAAACTGTTCCCTGGTGATGCTCATGTTTCATGTACCTGAACTGGACACTGGCCTTGGATTAAGCTTTCTTGCCGATACTCTCACGTCTACGTATACAAATACATGCTCTACTCATATGTGTTATTGTATCTCAAGGAATTTGGAAAATATTAATTGACCAAAATTGGCCAGGCCATTGTTTTGTTTTGGCTCTGAACTACTAACAGAGAGACGATGATCTGTGAGATCTCCCTTGATCCATGACGATGACGAGCATTCATTCCCCTTTGATTTTAATTAATTGTTTTATTTTCTCATTTTTTTTCTGCAGGTTTTAATTGGATGTTTATGTGTCCAATGGCAGAGAGGGGGTGATGGGCGCATGGGGGCGCTAGATGAACCGTACAAATCCATTCGATAAATCTCTTTTTGGGTGCGCGATTGTTTTCATTATTCGTGGTACGCGCGCAGATAAACAAATATGGAAGCGCGAGTTATTTTTGGGACGCTTCCATCAATGAGTCGGCGACTATGACGTCCGTGTATAGCGACGAGGGTGCGCATTCAATATTTTTCTCTAGTCTGCTTCGCATCATTTTTATAATTTTTATTTTTTTTTTCATCGACCACCGAAATGTTTGATTTTTTGGTTCGCTTATCACGTCCTCTGTCATTCTACAGATTCATTGAAGATTTCTTTTGTGTATTTACTTTTTTTTGCGCGCGCGGAATTTTACGCCCCCGCGTTTACGTTTTTGGCTCCAGAGCCAGCTAGCAGACATTTTTGACATTTCGCGGATGTTTTCCGATGCCCAATGGTGTGGATAAAATTCTCAGGCGGTGCGGTTGTTCTTTTTCGGTTTCACGTGCGTTTTTACTCGTATCTGCTGCGCCATATGAGATGGATACGGCACAGAGTGAACTGTGAGTTAGTTCGAATTTGTATGTTTTTCTTTTTACAGCTGTATGGGGTTAGTCGGGTTAGCCATACATGGTTTTTCTTCATTGGGAATGATTTGTTTTCGAAAAAGTGTACATATATTGTAGATACATTTTATGACGAATTGTGTTGAACCCATTGGTTCATGGGAATACGACATTTCTTCGGGCATTGAAATTTCAAGACAACAATTAAGTGGGGGTTGGTGCCATCTACATTAATTAATAATGGATACTCAGTTAAAAATTAAAGACGTCCTTGTTCCCCATTATTTTTTTCAGTAAACAGTCCCGGCTTTAGGGGGAGGGCGCTGAACTGTACGCGCGCTAACTTAACTTCACTGAATTTTAATAACTATCTCTAGCGATATAAAAACTAAATTCAGCGTAAGTATTAAATTTTATGAACTCATCTTGTAGGAGTGTGTAGGAGTACCTACTCAGCATTTACCACAACCTGTTATTGGGTAGTATGCTAAAAGATGAGCACGATCGCAAAGTCAGAGCTGACGAGCTTGAACTCACATGAGAGATCGATTGTGCAAACCGAAACTCGGACTCAGTTTCATATGCAAAAAAAATAGTTCTTTCTCAACAGCTCTAGCTCAATGGATTAGAGATCGATCTCAAAGCTCTCTGGGTAAATAAAAGAAGTGAGTACCTATGTCTTCTGAGAGAAAAAGTGATTTTAAAAAGAAAATTCGGTTACTTTAATCAATTTTTGGTTAAATAAGAAAATTTAAATTTTGCTCGAAAAATCACAATTACGTACCTACCAATAGACGTGTTCGTTTTGCTATCCCATATAGGCTTAAAAAATTATCTGGGCTAGTCATTTCTACATAAAACCTTATAGCACTCATCATTGATATTTGGAAAATGTAGCTAGCTCAGAACAATAAAAAAAAAAACACAAGAAAAAAGATTATGCGAATATGTACACCAACAAAAACAAACAAAAGATTCGCGAATAAAAACGTTTTCCAAATATGAAAAATGCACATAAAAATTTGTAAATTGTGGGTATATTTTTGGCAAATGCTTTGTTTGCTTTTTTAGTCGTTTATTTAATTAATTTTGTAATATTAAATGTCATTTATGACACAATCGAGATCATTTTGCGCTAACTTTTGAAGCACTTTTGCGAGCACAGTTTTTTCGGGGCTTAATTATCCTGGCTGACGTTTGTATGAAAATATTTTGCTAAGGGCCGGTCTGTTCAGAGCTGGTTAAATCTGCGGTTAGGTTATCATAGATTTAGTTTAACCCATGATTATATATCTGTGGTAATCAAAAAGTGTTTGTTCACTTATTTTCTACTCTGATCACCAAACCATAGATTTGCGACAAATCGTTCCAGTTTTCCAGTTTATTTGTCAGGTTTAATCTATGGTTAAAATTGTCACAGGCGCAGCAATGCATTCAATTTTTTCCCACACTATATTGCATCGTATTCATTTCATCTGCCAGTTGTTGAAAATGCGTCGACATAGCAGATACGAAGCAACACACTATTTTGCGTTTATTATTTATTAAATTAATTTTTATTTTTGAAAGAAAGCTGTTTTGTTTTTGACTGCTATGTCAAAGCTTGAACAAACAAAATTTTAGAATTTCCTTGGTTAAATGGCGGTAACCGACAAAAATCGGCTGGTTATCGATTTCTCTGGTTAACTAACCAAATCATGGATTCTCTGGTTAAAATTTTACTGAACAAACAGATTCTATGATTATCAGCTGGAATAACCGTTGATTAGGGTTAACCAAAGATGAACAAAAAAATCACGCCTAATGTTTAGGGCGAAGAAGATTGATTGAGTGATTAAAATTATAGGTAGGTACTTTAAAAACCAATTTTGTGAAGACATTAAAGTGGGAATATGAAGTTTTAAAAAACAAAATAGTACATAGTCAACAAAACCGGAAAAGAAATATTTCAGTTAGGAAAAAGAGTTGCTAATTTTCATATACCTATAAAAATTCACATAATTTTACGCATTACGGTAATTAGCTATATAGAAGACAAATGAAAAGGAATATAATGATTTATATTTTCAAATATCTTTTCAAATACCCAAGAAAAACCGTGTGTTTTAGAGTTTTCAGTTAGTAGTTTTACAAAACGACGAAAATCTTCACTAACTTGACTCCTTTTATTTATATAAATTTGATTTGTAACAAAATTTGGTTAAAATTTGGTCATCTTGATTGTTTTATATGAACTGAGTAAGAGAAATACCATGCTTAACTATTTGTGAGATCGAACTCATGCAATCAATCGTTTTGTCATCTTTTTGCATATCAAAACGAGCTCCGTCTCACATCGTGCTTTCAATTTTAGATCGATCTCAGCACTTTGAGATCGAGCTCACAAGATGGGATCTAACTTGGTCAGTGTATTGTTTTTTGCATACCATGCTAAGAAAGCTCTTAGAAAAGTGAGTAAACAGCTTGAACTCATCTTTTTGCATACAACCCATTATATTGCTTGTATTGTCGAATTCTTTCCTAACTTATGTAGGGCGAAAGAGAGATGAACTAAGTGACCATAAAGCCCATTTAGTCTAGTTTAAAAAGTTTTGTGATCAGAGAAGTCCCTGTAGAGTGAAAGAGTTTAGAAAAACGGGCAACACTTTCGGAGCGCTTGAGATGCTTTATTTGGAGAAAGTCCCAATAATTATTTTTCTTAAGTGAGCATTTTTTAAACCAGTAGCGCATTAGAGGCATTAAACGTAGACCGGGTGAAGAGGCTGTTGATGAACCAATAACTGATAAAAAAAAAAAAAAATTTCGAAGTCGATTTTTTTAATGCTCTTTTGGACACACTACTTTACTTATGTCTATTAAGGAAAGACTTCAACAGATGAAAGATTTTTCTGATGCGTGGAATTTCTTGTTTAACATAAAAAAATCAAAATAAAGAAGAACTCATGCGATATTGTTCAGAGCTGCAAGAAAAGTTAACAACGAACTTTAAATCTGATATTGACGGAGATTTGTTGTGGGATGAAATTTTAGGTCTCCAACACTATCTCGAAGACAATCAGGCAAGACATATGGATAAAATATAAATACATATTTAGATATTTAATTAAAATTTTTTTTGTTCATAAGACGAACAATTTTGATTCCTGTTTAATTCTATATGTTTTATGTAAATCTATATATATAAAAGAAAGTGTCCGAAATCCGATGTAATCCCATAACTCGAGATTGGCCGAACCGATTTTGATGACTTATACTTTGTTGGAAAGGTATTTTCTCAGTACGGGTTATAGAAAAAAGAAAAATTGGACAAAGGGGCGTGGCACCTCCCATACAATAAAGATCTTCTATGGCGTGAAAATCGATGACGTGGTAACTCGATAACCGCTGGGGCGATTCTCAAGATTCTTTTTTTGTTTTGTTCGTATTGCTGTATTTCAGGTTTACGCAGAAATAAAATTCCAGAAAATCGATTTATTCTCATTTTTCGCATTTTACGATAGAACATTATTATCTAAGACCTACGCAATACAACTTATGTGCACGGGCAAAGCCGGGCGGGTACAGTTATATTACATTATCTATATAAAAACGTTGGTGCGTATGTAAGTCCGATAATGGCCGCTGAACCACTGAAGCTATCCGCCTTCATTCCTATTAAAAGAAATAATTGAACAAAAATATCAAAATAAATCTTGAAATATTTAAAATAACTATTTTAGGCAGAACAACGTTTGCCGGGTCAGCTAGTTTGACATAAATAAGCAACATATCTAAATCTATACATGCGAAAGCAACAGAACTTATATTATTTTTAAAAAGATCTTTTCCGACCACAAATTTTCGTTCGAATAAATTTTGACATGTATCTCGATAAAATCGAAACTGAGAATGTGGGATAAATGAATAAAATACGAATCTGAGAAATAGAGTGACTAAATTTTATCAAAAAGAACAATCTTCAAGAGTTAAAACCTGAATTTCGCTCCGTATTCTGTTAACAATACCAATTGCAAGTGGTGAACGCATTTTGTCTAAACCAAAGTTGATAAAAACGTACTTACGGTCTACAATGTCCCAAACAAGATTAACTAGTTTGTTAACTGTCACTGTTCATTGAAAATCAAATTGCAGAAAACCGAGACAGTCTTATCAGAGAACTTGCTGACAAAAAAGCCAGGAATCTTAAGTAGTTGTTTTTAATTTTTTTTTTCATTAAATGTCTCCTGAGTAACTGACACACCTTTCTATTAATTCAATAATAAATATGGTAGATACACAATTGAAAAAAAATTTTTATACCTTCCGTAGGAAGGTATATTCTCTATGCTATTACATTTGTAACGCCAAGAAGAAGTCACCGGAGATCCCATAAATCTGAATCAGGGGGCTTATTGAAAGCAATACCTCCATTTCGACCGCCTTCGCTTTTGTTTATTTTCAAATGCGAACGAGGGCCAAAATTATATATCCAGTGCTTTCCAGTTTTTTCCATTCTGAGTTGCAATTTTCCATTTATTTTTCCAACACTTTGACAGCTTTTTCCGGCCACAAGAATTTAGTTTATATTTTATCCGCAAACAATCCGCCAGCAATCCGTCATCTATACAGCTATCGCTTTTGATTGGATCAAATCGCTTTTGGAAATACAAATCCGCCATGAAAAGCGATCCGCCGCGCATTTGGGAATAAGCCCCCAGGATCACAATCTGAATCGAGTTAGCCATGTGCGTCTGTCTGTCTGTTGAAAACACGATAGCGTTCAAACGAATCGACTAAGTAGAATGAAAATTTGTGAGAGGACTTCTTTTACCGTGAGTCGTCAGGTTGGTTTTGAAAATTGGCTATATCGGACAAATAAGTAGTTCTGGCGCCTCCCATACAAAACAAATATGAGTACATAAATACTAACTCACACGGAAAGTGGAGGGTATCAAACGATAAAACTTTTACATGTTTTAAATTTTAATGAAATATAAAAGGGCGCCAAGATCGTTAAGGCCGGCCTTGGATGCATGGACTTCATTAAAAGCGGATGAGGTTACTCTTGGTTGCTTCGAGAGGATAGAATGGTCGTGTTGTTGGTGAGGCCCAGGTCCACCCCGGACTGTAGCGCCACCTTAAGTAAGTAAGTAGGTGGATATTCTTAAGACAAAAATTATAGGCTAATAACATTACAATGCCAAGTACATTGCATTGTAATATTTAAGCAATTTGAAAAGAATTCTGTGAGATCATGGATCCTTCTAATAGAAAACACTTAGAACCGCACTGAGAGTGACCCCATGATCTGCAATTCACAAATCCAAAATGTCATTGTTCAAACTAGATGCAATATAATACATAATAGTATGTACGTCTTACTTTGTTCTGGATTCAGTATCTTGTCCAAGTGAGTAGTGTAAATGTTGAGTCATTTATAGGTTAGGTAGATCTGCGCTGAATGCAATTAACTTCCAGAGCTCTGCAGAGGGATGCACATAAATTCGCTATGACTTGTTTTAGTCATTTTGTATGTCTTGTATAATTTGCTTGTATTCTCTTTTTATGTTTGGGTACAATTCCTTATTAAGTCTTTCCTTCCGCATTCAACTGAATTTATTCCCCACTTACGTACAATACGTATTTATTTGTAAACAAAGTAAATAACCGCAAACAACTTGTGTCTGTTCAACATCGGTTACTAATCGTGTTAAAATTTCGAAAACAAATGTACCTGACCTACATACCTATGACTGACTGTGTGGGTAGAAAATAAGACAATTCAGCACATTTCCAAACCAACAAAAATCAATACTACTTAAGACGCCTCTCTGTCACCAATGTCCAGCCAGTGTGGTTTCACAAATCCCAGATTATCACACACAAAACTAGCTACATTGACAGTTTTTTCGCAAATTACCCACCATCCACCACAATCCCACACTGTGACATCGTGATAGCTGTCATCCCCAATGCAGAACTTCCTAGTTTACACACTGATTTATACTATTTAATATATCGAAGCCCGTTAAACGTACCACCCTCTCATTATTCACGGCTATTATCACACTTTCGAAGAGCGATGAAAATACACTTCTGGTTATAAGCTTTCAAATGCAGAAATCCTTGCGTTCACATTATGTTTCACTACATACGAGATACGCATACGACACAAGAGTGTAGTACTACAGCTGTCAGTTGTTGGGCCGGAAAAAATGTTCAACATTCGTCATTAGTTCGAGACAAATGTCGGCGATTTAGAAGTTTGCATATAGTTTTGATTGATTGTTGGGGGTTGCTTGCATTTGCAATGCATGACTGGGGGTGCATCGATTTCGTTAGCACACTGCAACTGCATCAGCATGAAGGGAGCATATATCTGCTTTTGATAAATGCTCGTCATATTTCTAAAAAGGAAAAAGACTTGAATGAAAAACGGAATATCCATCGTGTAGTCATATCTCGCCAGATACAGCTGGGAAGGTTGTTTTTCTTTCATCAGGGGTACCTCTACCAATGGTAAGAAGCAATCTAGGATCTCATTTGTTCTGCTAAGAGTTCTAGACAGTTGCTCTGTGTGCTTTCAAATGGACTCGTCGTGCCATCATTCTCGTTCAATCTCTTTGAGTCTCAAAGGTGAGTGCTGGCGATAGGATGAAAGCAATTTAAAATCTTTCATTTTGCAGAGGTTTTTTTTGTACTTGTATCATCAGAATTCGATGCAAAAAAGGACACGCTTCTTATGCGGTTTGTTATGGGTCCCGAAGGTGAATCATATCGTTAATTAAATCACGTACATTGAATAGATTCGTTTCGGGAGATGTTAAGGTGTGTTTTTTTTTTTAAAGGGGTATGGCAAAATTGCATTTTATTTTGAGCCCCTAGCGCAATGTGGTGTTTCGGGTGGTCACTCAATTTAAGGGAGAAATTTGAAGTGAGAGTAGAAAGTCGCCGCATTTGAGACAGTCTACAAGCTGGCGATCGCCTTTCTCCTTTTTCATGTTAAAGCAATCTTCTTATATCTGATACCATGCGCAGCCATCTAGATCAGTAGGTAAGATTTATTGGGCGGGCCGAGGAAGGACACTTGCTATTCTAACTCAACGAGACAGAGTGGAAAAATCAAGAGCAGTTCAAGGATATAATCCGTGAATCTGTTGGCGATAAATCGGAACTCCGAATAATGACTCATCTTCTATCTTCTTCTATACATATAATAAAACTGTAGGACTTTTCTTTGTCAGCTAAAAACTCGAAAACTACTGGACATATTACGATGAAACTTTTTTTAAAATGTTCCTTAAGACTGTGAGACTGCTATAGGCTATGTCGTTTATAGCCACGTCCTTAGGAATAGTTTTTAGCCAAAATGTATTTTTTGAAGTGAAAATATATACATACACATATACCTTGCCACTAATGGATGTTTAAACTTTTGCGATCGTGCGACACGAGAAACAAAAACAAAACCACGCTAGCATACGTATACCTCGCATTCGAAAAGGGTTGATATGTTTTCGCAGTGAGTGCTATGGTCAGTTGTACATGTATGTATATACTTACTATGATCGTATGCCCGATGCCGGATGGGGATGGGGTTCGTGTTGCAGTATGGCATGGGGTATATTAATAATTTTCATAAGAGAAGAGACGTATAATACGAAACAGGTTTCATTTCAGAATTTTTTTCTGATATGTGGTATCGTAACAGCGTAGGGTTGAGGTAGCTAGTTGTTTGGATTCCATAGGAAGAGGGAAACAAAGGGAAATGCAGTATTATAAACAAGTGGCAAGATCATTGAGAGGGAGGGCGATGCAGAGGGTGCACAAAATTAAGGAAGACCACCGGTGGCACGCAGGTCGCGACGATTCGGTTGCGGCCAAAAAGCTCAAAAATAATTCTCGGAATAAATATTAATAAGATGCCGCATATCGCACTAAAATTCGGGCACACAGCCAGCAGCTGCAACGGCGAGTATGACCGATTCAAGCGGTGTCGATGATTTCGCATCGGACCTATTTTGGCACAAATGATAAGGGAACATATTGAGCCATACACATTGCTGGATGGTTGCAGCTGAATCGATATGGAAAACAAAGTCCTGCAAAAATTCGTTTGTCCGGTGGGCTGTAACCACTAGGATAAATGCACGAACCTGCAGCTGCTGGACGAAATCACGTCTGGTAATGAACAGTTTTCAAAATAAAACTAGGTATGGTAGAATCTGCCGCAAGCAGATACAGCTATACTCTCATTGACACTTCTAAGATTCACCAGGTATTTAAAAGTGAGTTCGTGCCAACTTCATTATATCAGAGTTTCTCCCCTACCACTATACGAAGAAGTATGGACTTCTGCATTCGATTCACAAAAAGTCGAGACATTATAGCATAATAATACCTTTCACCAAAAAGGTTCAGGTCGTTCGTAGACCAAAAGGCAATAGATATGAAAGTTCACATAAAATTTATTGAATCGCACTCAGAAGCTACATTTAAACCAATCAAAGGTAGAACTTAATGTTACCAATTAAAAAAAAAAAAAAAAATCCAATAACGTTGTTTGTAGCTTCATAAATTCTTAATGACTTTCATTTCTGAGTGAGTCATTATTTGTCTTCGTTCCACCTTAACGAATAACAAAACAAACCTACAAAAGGAATCATACAAATAGCCAAAAATGATATATTACCAGCTCCTTCACCACACATAGGTATACCTACTTTCTTTCTGTTTTTTTAAGACAATCGATTAGTAATTTATTGCGTATTTCAAACCTATCCGAAGAGACTTCGTTTGATTGAAATCGGTTCTATTGACACGTCTTATAGTTAGGTATATAATCAGAAGTTTTCGGGAAAAGTTAAATCGACTACTGTAAGAGTAAATATTTAAGTTACCCAATATCAGTAAAAAAAAAAAAAAAAAAACACGCAATGAATTAAGATTTCGATAAAATGTTGGACTTTTACACAAAATGTGAAATACAACATCCTTTAAACGTTCACCACGCAAACGCATGTACGACTTCATCCTTTTGACAAAGCTTTCGATTACTTTTCCGCAAATTTCGGCTGGTATCTCGACAATAACTTGACGAATGTTGCTTTTTAGCTGCAAGTTCGAAGATTGTCCGAGTAAATACAACTTTTCGTAACCCCACAAAGAAACAAGTCCAAAGGCGTTAAATCTAATGATCTCGGCGGACAAATGTCATCAAAAAATCTGGAAATTACGCGGCGTAGCGCCTAGGAACTTAAAACGCAATAAAGCCAAAATTGGTCGTGGTGTTTGGCTTGTCCTTGTGGCGCAGCGCAGTATTGTTCGAAGCACATACATATCTCATAGATTGACATCTTCAATTTCTATAGACTGAGTCTGAGAACGCCGAGGAATCGATAAATTTAGATCTGGACTCACAGCAGATAAAACTAGTCTCTTAGAATTTCTTGACGTGTTGGAAATTGTGCTCTCAGAAAGGCCATAATCTGCTACCGCATCACTATTTTGTGTGTATTCGAATTTTGAACATTTGATGTAAACAGGCAACATTACGTATTGGGGTTTGTAAATTTCACACAAAGTCATAGAGAAGCCAATGCATCCTGACCGTGTTACTGTTTTGTGTGGTTTTTGGCAACATTATTGGTGGATTTTTCTTTCAAGATGACAGTGGAGGAAACGTTATATGGCCAGAAATTGGGGATTTCGTTTGGACTTGGGAGAGCTTTGGTTCCAGCAAGATGGGACTACGTGCAAAACAAGCCGTTCAACAATCGCTTTATTGCACACTCAGTTTCATATTTTTCGTGATGTTGCTTGGCCGCCACAGAGATTTTATTTTACCATGCTATGCTATGATATCTATGTAGAGCCGATTCGGGTACTCAAGAATAATATTCGTCAAGCTATTCGTAGAATGTGGGCCAAAACCATCGAAAATGTATTGAAGTTTTGGGTGGACAGGATGGCCTACTGTCAAGCCAGCCAACACGACGCGTCGCAGCCAATTCAATCAAATAATATTCCCTAATTATTCGAAAGGCTTACTCTTTTTTAATAAGACAAAAATCGTTCAGAAATATTGAACAATATTTTTTTTTATAGACTTTTTAAGAGGAAACCAAGAGACATTTTTTAACATTTAACCTTCTTAAACTAAGAACATGGCGTACATTTAGATCTCATTACTTTTCGTGGCTTAACTTAATTGTTTTTTGTTCTATATAAGAGAACTTGGCTCTTTTTTACATTTATGTTTTTGGTGTGATTTCACTACTTTTTGCGAAGTTTTTTTTTTTTGTTTTAGACTTCACAAACAACGTTGAAACGTCTTCGCTTTTTAATATGTCAATAAACACACTAACTACCATCACTTGGGTTTTCTTTTTTATAAATTATTCATTAAAATTATATTCAACAGGTAGATTAACTTCTATTCATATTTTAAGTGGGCAGATTCCACACCCCTTAAATGGACAATTTTTAATTTTTGATATTTCTCCTTTCGTACACTGCAAGTCCTATCGCTCTACCAAATTTCAGCATACTACGTCAGTGGAAGTGGCCGAAATGACTTTCAAAAGTGGGCGGATACCACGCCTCCTGAAGGGAGAATATAAAATGTTTAACTTTTTTTTTTGTGCACTGCAAGTTCTACCGCTGAACTGAATTTCATCATTCTACGGCAACTGGAAGTGGCCCAAATAAATAGTAGCCGATTTTCAAAAGTGGGAGGATACCACGCCTCCTGAATGGAGAATATACAATTTTTGATATTTTTCTTTCTGTACACTGCAAGTCCCACCGCTCTACCAAATTTAAATATTCTACGGCAATGAGAAGGGGCCCAAAGAAAAAATAACCAATTTTCAAAAGTGGGCGTATACCACACCTCCTGAATGGAAAATCTCAAGTTTTGGACTTTTCCCAGCGTATGCACCACAGGATCTAGCATTCTGCCAAATTTCACGATTCTAGGATGGCCGGAAGTGCTTCATAATTTTGATGATCATCTAAGTGAGTGAGTGAGTGAGTCAGTTACGGTTTTTGAAGTCCTGTATATTGAGAACCACTAATGCTATAGAGATGAAATTTAGTGAGGTGGACCTTTCTAATGATAAATGTTTCAAGTTTTAAGATTTTGGCCCAATCGGTTCCGAAGTTAGAGGGGGGGGTCGAAAACAGCCAGAGTTTGTTCCTGTAAAAAGGATAAGTGCCTTTACTAGAGAACTTGGCTGGGGTACTACCGTGCCCTTTGATTAAAAGAATATTCGAATTAGATAAGCGTTAGCACACACGGCGGCGGCACCTTCCCGATTCAAAGAAGGCACCACTCAAGATTCAACTGATCCAAAGAGCAAGATAGTGAAAGGGATGTGATCGTCAATACTGACAACGGTAATTAGGTTGCCTTACGCACCAGTTGCGCCAACAAATTTTTTTTTGTACTCGAAAATTGTATAGCACTACGTGCAGTGCCTTAGTTTTCCATTCCGCTGGCGAAAATCTGGCAAACATCTAAAATTATAACACAGCCTTTAGAAAACAACATACAATTGTTGACTATTCGCAAAATAAACAAATAAGAAAAATAAAAAACGTATGGTTTTAAGAAGTAGCCAGAACTTTTTATTTATTCATATATAGACCGACCAAATTCGTTTCTGTGAAATCTCATAATTATTTCATTGCAGACAGTCTCCGTCCAATGCCGTCATTGAGTCAAAGGTTTGGTCTACGAACCCCAATTTGTTTTAAATTCAATAAGCACCTCACACATTTGTTTGTCTTTAGTCATCCATACCTCCCATATACAACTACATGTGTTCACTTCACCAAGATATCAAATTGCCAGTAAATTTACATTTTACATATTAGTAGTCTCTATAAGCATCACGTTTGGGACACCACCCACACCCACACCTGTCGCGACACAACGCTGGAATGTTGTACACTTCCCAAGAAAACAAAATATAAATAAAAGGCAAATAGAAAAACATCCCCTAATCCCATTGTAACACGACTAAGATGTTCCTACAACACTTGTCCTCTCCACTTGTCCATGTTGCCATACAACAGGAAAAAAAAAATGTATCCAACCAAACTGAACCGATACACATTAGTTGCTGCTAATTAAATTATTCCCGACACACGAAATGGGCTTACGTCAGGTATAAAACACTGTGACAGCCCTCCAGAGACTCTGCAAACAGCATATTTTTGCAAGGCGTGAGGCGCAAGTATCTTACGGATACGAATACATTTTCTATACCACTGGCCACTGGTGATTAGAGAAACCATCGCACCAACCAGTTGACAACGATTATCCTTACCGCGAATTTGAGCCTTTGCATGAGTGATGAGTGGTGGTGTGGTGTATGTGGTGTATTTTGCAGGACAAAAAGGACTTTCCGCGGTTAGAATAGAATAATATTATACTCGTTACGCATCTATTGTTCGAGGAAGCCGGGTTTTTCGTTCTTCTCGCCGCAAATCTCTTCCTCTCTAACAAGTGAGTAAAGTGTTCGAAAACAAAAAAAAAATCAAATCTCCACACAACACATATTTTGTAAACAACGTTTGTTTTTTTTGTTGTCCCAATGAAATATGAAATCGGCACAATAGTCCTTGATCCTTGTTTATTCAGTGAGTGCAGTGGAGGAACTCTTAAAAAAAATATTCAGTGAATATTAAAATGTGTAAAGTGCAACAATGAAATTGTAAAAAAAATTGCGTTGTGAATGGAGAGTGTGTGAGTGAAAGCAGGATTTGTCCCTGTGTCCATCCGGTGGGATATCTGCATATACGTGTTCCGCCCACACCCACCTGAATACGAATGAAAAAAAAAAATAAAAAAAAATCCCCAACTATGTGCTGATGATGGGGAAAAGTTTATGCAAATCCCCGGATGGAATATGCTGTTATCCTTGTGAACTCTGTTTGAACGGAGTTACGAGTTACACATGTGCTGGTCTGGCCTCGTCCTTGTCGACGTCGTCGTCGCATGTAACGCATATACTCTCGATGGAAATTAAATTGAAGCGAATGGATTAATAATAAACAGGGGCGCCGCGACACGAGGACATATTTTTATAATCCCACTGTGTACGACCGAGGTCTATACGGATATCAATACATAAAAAAAAATGACACAAATGATGGTTCTATTCAGAAAAAAATATATATTATTGTGTCAACAATTTGTGCGACAAAGTGGGCAGTAATTTGCTGCGCACATTGGTAACTCCTTGTTATATGTCACAGAATTTTGATTGAACTGCAAATTGGTACACATATTTGTGTGTGTGTTTTTGTTTAATGGGAAGCGGTTTTGTAGCAATTAGTTGTCGGCATGGCAATGACAGATATTTTGAGTGGCATCATTTTAACTGAGAGGGTTAACTATGTAGATACTGAGTGGATACGATTTTAAAATAAACTTTAGTTGACTGAAAGCCGGTCAAAGGGAAGCATAAATGTTTCGAGGAAAAGGACTTAAGGCGCCTGGGTACTATCCGTAAATAAGGTCGATTATAGCAACATGGCCTATTAACAAATATTCCCCGAAGGCCCGAAGAATATAATGGCAGAGAGCAACAGTGCTGTCAAGTAGTATTTTGTTCAAGTATTCCTGAATTTTGTTGAAGCCCTTAATTTTCAACATTGCTGACTTCATGGCTAGTCTGTTGTAGGGGGATATTTTTATCAACAGGCTTTCCCTTTATCTCTTGAACTGCTTGTATTATAGAATCTATTTCTGCTTAAAAAACCAATACATTCGTATTCATCGAGAGTTTCACAGAAGATGCCTTTGGCTATACCAGTGTCCATCTTTCAACGGTCTAGTTAAAGTCGGTCGGTATAGAGAGGCGAAAAGCTATTTAAAGTTCGTTTAAAAGCTTGAAATGAGCGGCAAATTTTGGGTCAAGAATTAAAATTTTTAAAAAATCGTACATTACCTTAAGCCAGATTAAGCCATATTGGCCTATATTGAAACTTGTTTGTAAAATGAATTCACGTTCCTTTTGTTCAATTTCAAGCAATCTTAAACACTTTCGAGCGAATACCTGAAAATCGTTTTGGTAGTATTCGAGATACACGTTTTTTAATTATTTTTTTTATGGGACGTACATTAGGGTGTCCCGTACAATTTTTTTTTCTCGTATCTTAACAAAAGTCCCCCACCCAAAAGTTGCGTATTGCGGAGCTTATTACGGGAAAAATAACAAAAAAAAAATATTCAAGGGTACTTTTGGGACTCAATTTGAAATTTCGAAAAAAAAACATTGTTCTTTATATTTTTTTCTTTTCAATATTTTTTGAATAAAACTAAAACTTGTAAAGTTAACGTATTTTACCAAATTAAAATTTTATTGTTTGCATTTGAGGGCTTTCCACCTGTAAATGTGATTTCCGTTAATGAAACGCTTTTTTTACGGGATCAAAGAAACGACAGGAAAATGGTTTTCGGTTCTGTTGAAAAGCCCGAAAGTCTATAAATTTAAACGCGACTAGATCGTAGTGCATTGAATAATCTTGCCCCCGAAGTTAAGTCGAGAGAGTAGGGCCAGTCGACAGAGTATAGTCAATGAAAACGTTTGTAACAGTGGAGCCAGTCGAAACAGTAGCGTCACTACTTTGTTCATCAGAACCTTCAAAACGTCATCTTCCGATCCTTTCACGTCTTCAGAAGTTATCTGATGTTCTTTCTACTTTCTACCATCTGTAGCAAGAATTTGTGATCGATATAGGCTATCAGTACCATCTGCCGCAGCAGTCGTCCTGCGGTTCTTCTGTTGGAATCGTAAACAGCATTGACACAAAACTTGTAATCGACAAAAATAAAATACACCGAACTTCGTCAAAGTCGAGAAAACGTCTAAGAAGCCAATATAATGATGTCATTCTCAAGAGTATTTACTTCGACGGACGGAAAGACAAAACCCTTGTTTCAGGACAAAAAATCGGGCATCATTCTCGTATGGAGGTTCTAGAAGTAGATAGTAACAATTCTTGCAGAACCAGAGTCTATCTACTTGGGTCATATTACTCCGAAATGTGGTGCAGGGAAGGAAATATGCAATTCAATTGTCAATTTTTTTAAAAGTAAAGACTTTGATTTGCAAAACATTTTTTGTGTTGAATGTGACGGCACTTCTGGAAAGGAGGTGTAATTCGATAGATGGAAATGGAATTAGGTCGTCCATTACAGTGGGAAATATGTCTGCTGCATGTAAATTGCCCCTAAGAGTAAGACACCTTTTCACGACCTTATACGAATCAACCTCGGGCCCTCGTGAATATTGTATTGTGAAAGTATCAATATTGCTATGGTTTCTAATGTGATTGGAAATGTACCTGAAATTGAGGAAAGCATCGAAAATCTAATGAGTACAGAACAAAACTATCTCTATGAAATGTGTAAAGCAATCAAATCAGGTTACTGTTCTCCAGAACTAAAATAGCACATTCAAGATGGTTCGCAACTATAAGCAGAATACTTAGACTTTATGTAGGTTCTAGTAATCCTTCTAAAAATCTTAAAATGCTTGTGGAGTACTTAATGAAGTTTATGCACCTGTTTTGGGTTTCCATAAGAAACAAACCGTCTTTGATATATGGAGCGCAACATTTTTTCAAATTGAATTCTGCCACAAAATTTTAAATCTATAGTCGATAAAATAATTGAAAGAAACGCCTTTTTCGAACATCCCGAATACTTTTTAGTTGCAATGCCCTTCGATAAGGTCTTACAATAGGGAGCTTGCTTTAAAACGAAATTAAATCAAGAAAAAAAAGTATGTTTCCAACGGAATATTCAAGACCCCGAAAACTTGATTTAATGCTTCTGACTGCATTGACATTATTTTTTGGAATGAATGTCAAATAACTCCTCCACCTATCTTAAAAGATTTGTCTGATGAAGAACTTTCATGGCTTGTAAATGCAACACAGCACAGAATACCAGATTTCCCTTGTCATACCCAAAGTGTCGAAAGGTGCATAAAAACTGTGACTGAAGCTAGTCATTGGAGTCATTGGAGAAAACTCAAGAGATGGAGTTATTTGAAACAAAATTGAATCCAGAAATTGGATGCCATCTTTTAATTACAAAAGCCAATTTTCAATGTAAATTTTTTTTTGTGCTGAAGCCTTAATAACTTCTTTTAAATTAACTATTTAGTTATACGTTTATTTCAATTTTTACTATTTTTAGGAAATACCAAATCATTTTTATCTTTATATATATAATTCTTCTGTCCGTGTTTGTTACCGTACTCCTCCTAAACGGCTGGACCGATTTTAATGAAACTTTGTGTGTGTGTTTGAATGGGTCTTGGGATGGTTTATATTCACAAATGCACACGGTAGGTGGCGCTGCGATGCGATTCCACAAAAGTTCAAATAATAACCACTCAACAATAAATAAAAAAATTAAAAAGCAAAAAGTTCATGAATAAAATTTCAAATAATAAACACTCAACAAAAAAAAAATCATGAATAAAATTTCAAATAATAAACAATCAACAAACAAAAAAAAATTAAAAAGCAAGAAGCTCATAAATTTCTCGATACCCGTGGGAGCTAAAGTTGTAAAATTGTAGACATTTATGTGCATTGCCAAACATCCGCGCGAAGTGTGGGCGGGATTCCTGGGCACACGTTTAAGGAAATAACGGTCGAAGCACACGGAGTACAGAATCAGTCCGGACACATCGGTTAAATAAAACGGCCGCAGAACAATTGACAGACAATGAAAATGTACCTACGAGCAGGCAAAACAACGTTTGTCGGGTCCGCTAGTGTTTGTATAAAATAAGAATTTGAATAAATAATAAAATTAGCAAATGTAAGTACCTTACTGACTTTTCCCTGTTTTTCAATCGTCGATAGAGGCCCAAAAGTTATGCCCAAATCAAAAAAAAAATCATACAATGATGGGACACCCTAACGTACAATACCTTAAGCTGCAGTCTTTTTCAGTCTTTCTCTTGAATTCCCATGCACATTAAAAGTATAGGATACAAAAACAAAATAAAATTTCAAAAACACCGAAGTGCACTAACTTTTAAAGTGCTTATAACGACTGATGATGACGCATCCAAATCTAATCTTGAACGCTTTCTATGAATTTTAATCCCCGTTGAGTTCACAATAAGGATAATAATTCCACTTCCTATATACATAGAAGGGACTACTATAGTAACTTTGCTTACTAGGCTAATTAGTTTAATTTACTACCCGCGGTCGTAAATCGTGACAAGGAAATGTAGAATAAATCTTAACTAAATGGAATCTATGGCTTCGCCAAGCGTTGCTAAGTCCATGTAATTCTAGACGACTGATGATGGTGCTGGTATGAATTTTTCGTATACTATAGTTCCTTTTGGTGAATCAATGTTTCGCTGAGGCAATGACAGAAAATTGTGTAAATTTGTCTATGAAATTATTTCCTACTTTTAATCCTCTACTACTTCTCTACAAGCAACAAGGCTAGAGGCTACAATCCTACCAATTTTCGGGCAAGTGTTTCATTGATCACTAACCAGATGAATATCGCCAAACACCTCCATACTGAAATGTACAGTAAGCGTCAAAAGTAAGTGAACACCAATTCTCTTTACATTCGTCGCTGCAGTTTCGAAAACGAAATGTTGTTGCTTCATCTGGATACTAGGTTAGGATTTGTACCATACGATTTTTTATTTATTCTCTTTTGTGTTTGTTTCCAACATACGTTATTTTACCTAAGAAAAAGAGAATCAATCAAAAAATTAACGAGCAATTTTCAAAAATTAGGTCTGAACAAAATGTTAAAATCAAAGAAATGAGTTTGAATTTTCATTAGGCTGTTCAAGAATCGGCAAATCAACGAGCAATTTTCAAAAATTAGGTCTTAGGTTTGGATTTTCATTAGGTATAGGTTTTAATCTTGTAAATGTATACGATACCTAATAGTCGGCATTTTCAAAGGTTTTAGGTTTTAGGTATTGGCCCAGGGGTGTTCCTGTATGGCGCCTCCCATACAAACAAAAACAATCAAAATCGTATATCACGAAGATATGGATATATCCTGTGAAAATTGGTCAAAATTGGACAAAGGGGCGTGGGACCTCCCATACAAAAAACATCTTCTATGGGTGTGAAATTCTATGACGTTGGATATAACTCGATAACCGCTGGCTGGGCCGATTTTCATAATTTCTATACAGTCGGCAAGTTCCTGAAATAAGTCGGCATTTCTATGAAAGTCACCCCCCCCAAGGCTCGAACCCTCGCTACACCCCTGGACATAGGATAATAAATAGGAGATAGGAAATCACACTGCTATCAAAATCACTGCTAAATCACACTTTTAGAGTAAAGGAACCTAGGACCAACGAATTTAGTGAGAAGTAGAGTTCCTAAATATATAAACAGTGTTTTGTAAAATATGCGTTATCCTATATATAGGCTTAGCGAAATAATTTCATAGAAACGTTAGCCCAGATAAATTTATCGGGGCTTATAAGCCTTAACCCCGATAAAACTGTGCTACCAAGCGGGTCGGATACTCCATTTTGACAACACCGTTGATTCAATCTTGTGGATTCATCCGCTGTATGTCCTTTTTCTGAGGGGCTCATATAAGACCTCTTAGACTTGTTCGGTCAGTCATTCTGACAGAGCATTATAGTGTTGCTATTTTCTTCGTTTTCAACTCTCGCGCTTATAAGTTCAGCATGTCAAGCTCGGCTGTGCGAGACCAGTACCTGATGGTGGTTACAAAGTGGAGGTAAAATAAGCACAATTGATGTGTATGAAATGTTGCAACAGCTGGGGACCAGTTTATGCCAATCAGCGCCCACCCTATTCATACACACCCGACCACCCTCAGATGCAGGTAAGGGCAATTAAAGAAAAGGCTGAAAACCTGGCTTATGGTTCATCCAGTATCCTTTATATGCACGAATATTATTCTTTTTATTAAATCTAAAAAATACACATCAACGGTTGTTTCAGAGCAGTTTTAAATGCACACATGATGATTATGGACATTCCAACCAATTGTAAGGCAAACCGTAGATGAGGACTGATTCATGGTGAACTAAAACCAAATTCAGTCAATATTTCGACAAAAAATTAAAGGCGACTATATTTATGGAAGCCCAATTTTTATTGACACTCACTGCCGTCCCTCATTCCTTGGTGTCTAAGTGTTTCTTTCAATGCGTTTTCTTATGCCAGACAAAAATCAATTTTTCGTTCCTATCCATAATCTGCTGATGGTATATGGCCCCCCAAGGATAATCCAATTATTATTAGTCACAATACCATATAGCCCGAGGGCGGCGCCTCTATTCCTCGAAAATAATTTCTAGTACGAGAAA
The DNA here is from genome assembly GCA_955612985.1 of Cheilosia scutellata. Lineage (NCBI taxonomy): Eukaryota > Metazoa > Arthropoda > Insecta > Diptera > Syrphidae > Cheilosia > Cheilosia scutellata. Next base: position 81,213,105 of record OY015311.1, read on the forward strand.
CGGCTTTGAACAATTGTTTTCCTTTCCACTTTTGTTTTCCTTCACGTAACAAGCATCTCTCGGACAGTTGGAGAATTCTTGTACAAACAAATATTAAGCACCCACTAAATCACCACGTACTTAACCATAGACATACATAGTTTGCAGCCCCCTCTAGTATTCGCGGAATCGATGTTTTAATTATTTTCACACGTTCGTCTCCCGTCAATTTATAAAGTTTTTTTTAAATTTTTTTTTTTTTTTAATTTTTTTTTGTTTTCATAAATCAACAAATCACAACCTAGGTTAGATACATCAAATTAACTTCAAGTACGCGCCAGTATTTGTAAGATCTGAAAAACCAAAGAGTCGATTGGATAATAATTGCATAGATACTTGGTGAAGTGATTTTTTGTGAAAAAAGGATTGAGTTTGATCAGATTGCGATTAGTTCTTGCTACCGGCGGGCGGATTGCACCTAATTTAATTGTGCCGTGTGGGTGGTGAATAGATTATTAATTAATTGAAAGCGACTATTTGTTCTAAGAGTCTTAAAATGCGGATAAAACTGGTGCACAAGTATAAAGTGTTTATTTAATTAAATTGAATTGAAACAGGGAGCTGATCATATACGTTACTGGCATCTTGTGAATTGTTACCTTGTTAGTGTTAATGAAAAAAATATTGCCGTGAGGCAAATAAAAGTTTACAAGTGTATACAACTTGAAAGTGAAATTTTGAGTTAGCGATTCTGATAAGCAATTGTGGGTGAGTTTTAAGACCTTTAATATGGCAATAAGGAAAATGATTGGCTAATATAAAATAACTTAAAAATGGGCTCCTCAATTTTCTTCGTGTGAGGTGGATTTACTTTACGAGTGCCTTTAAAAGTGCTTAAAAGCTAACATTCGAAGACTTTAAATTTAATTAATTGATTCTAAATTTAAGCGGCTCCTTAAATTCGACTGTTGGTTCTAAATCTCACAGATTTCTACCTAATATCCGCGCAACAGTGCTACATGCACATCGCCCTAAAATATTAACCAGTTTGTCCTCTGTCTGTAAGCAATTTTCTGTCAGATGAACAATAACGTTACAAATTGGGAGATCTGAGGATAAGTCATCTGCTCTTCGCTGATGACTTGGTCATCCTTGGGTCCTTTCAGACTGAACTCCAGCGCGCACTCGATCGGTTTGTAGCCGTTTGTGTTGAAGCTGAGATGAAGGTTAACGTGAACAAATCTGAAGTGATGGTAGTCTCCAGAACGCCTGTTCAATGCACTCTGCATGTTAGTATCTCGGGGTCTTATTCACGAGTGATGGAAGGAGCAATGCTGAGTTTTCTTGTAGGATTGGTCAGGCTGGATCAATTTTGAGACAGCTTGGTCATTCTGTTATTTAGAGGACTGAACTTGGTTACAAAGCTAAGTTGTCAGTCTTTAATTCGGTGTTTGTTCCAACTCTTACCGATGATCATGAGGTTTGGGTAATGACCGAAAGAATAAGAATACAAGCGAATACAAGCTGCCGAAATGAGATTCCTCCGTTGTATTGCTGGTGTGACCCGTAGAGATCACATTAGAAATACCAGAATACGTGAGGAACTCAATGGGTGGTATGCAAAATGCTTTCGCTCAGTCTCAAATCTCACTTTCTATAGCTTTAGCTCGGGTTCGTATGCAAAAAGAAAATGAGACAGATCTCAGTGACTGAGCGTTTGCTAAACGAATGAGACAGATCTCATGTTTTGATTTCTCGTATGCAAAAAACATGGCAGTGTCTCACAACATTGAGGTAAAGCTCATGAAAAGTCGAGACTAGTAATTTGTTGTCTCATTAGGTCAAATGTTTGCGTATTTGGACGTTCTCGGTGCCACTGTACAAAATCGGGACTTGAAAAGTCTTTATAGATTTAATCCGGTACAAATGAATTGAATAACTGATCACTTTTTGTCCAACAGAGAGCAATTCCGTGGAGGGAAAATAAGTAGCTAATTCTGTATTCTATAATTCTGTATTACCAAAAATTCTGTCGATATGATTAAAATTAGTTTTCTTTTTTATTCTGTTTTTCAAAATTCTGGAAATGCAAAATTCTGTATTTCATTCATTGCAACTTCTGTAATTAGGAAATTATAGAACAGTTTCCAAAAAAAAAAAAACTTTTTTTTTATTTTAACTGAATTAGGAATTTATTTAATTGTATTCTATGTTGGTACATATATTCATCAAAAATAGCAGAAACATAACCGAAACCCAAACAAGTAAACAAAAACATATTTATTAATTAATACAAAAGTAAGTTCTTTGACATTCTTCTCAGAAAACCAGTGTGACTTAAATACATTCCTTTTCTTATAATTCGCTTAGTTTGTTTGTTTCTGACGATTGTTTTTTGCTTCTTCCCTAATCTTCCCCATTTTGAACCCTTTCCACTTCTGATTTCAAAAATAGAAGCACTTTCCATAAATCATTATCAATTTTTATAGATCAAAATTCGGGTGAATATTTTGACAGCGTTTTCTGACAATGAATATACGTTTGTAATATTTTCAAACCAAGTTCCAATTTTTTTAATGTCGGTATCATTACCAAAATCACTACGCAGACATTTGCAACAATAGCCTTGCACATTAAAAAAGAAAAACAAGTAAAAGTGTTATCATCGGCCTGGCCGATGCTTTAATACCCTCCACTCCATAAAAGTCATGCAAAATATTTGCCATGCGGGCTAGTTGCTATGTACTGTACACGCTTGGGTCTAATATTGGTTTTGTATGAGAAGTACCAGAACTACTTTACCGACATAGCCTATTTTCAATAATAACTTGACGACGATAAAAATAAGTTCTCTCACAAAATTTCATTCACCTATGTCTATTCGTTTGGACGCTATCGTGTTTTCAACAGACAGAGAGACACATGGGCCAAGTATTGTCTTTGTATGGGAGGTAACAGAAATACATAAATGACATGGACCATTTTTAATACCAACCTGACGACCGTTAAAAGAATACCTCTCACAAAATTTCATTCGCCTAAGTCGATTCCTTTGGACACTATCGTGATTTCAACAGACAGAGAGACAGACGGACATGGCTGGATCGATTCAGAATGTGATCCTGATTCAGAATTACTTTATAGGGTCTCCGGTGAATCCTTCTTGGCGTTACAAATGTAATGACAAAGTGAATATACCTTCCTGTGGAGGGTATTAAAAGAGAGTAATGATTTTGAATTTGTTTATTATGTAAAATAGAGAAGTACCGGTTTCTATTTTCCTTTGAAACTCCAGGTACAAAATGGTCCCAACCCCGCTTTTTTAGTTCCGACATTTCAAAGTGGCATATCAAAGATTTTAAAATAAGTTAATCCAGAAGTTAATGCAGAATAGTTAGTGAAGTTGCGTAAAAAAATGTTGGCGAAGTAAAGACTGGATAGAATATCCTGTGAATCTTTATATTTCCCGTTTTATTTACAACACATTTGTCTTTAAACATAGATCTGCTTTCATATATGTTTTTAAAGCGAGATTTTTTTTTTAATTTTCGGTACTTGCACAAGAAAACTGTTATTTCCATCAATTGTTGCCCTTTTAATTGTTGTGTTCTCTTTGCTACACTCACTCTGTAAAGTTATCTTCGCAGAGACAGAGACAACGAACTGAGACAAAGGTGTTCTCTTTGCTACACTCACTCTGTAAAGTTATCTTCGCAGAGACTGAGACAACGAACTGAGACAAAGGTTTCGCATACCAGATCGAGCTTTTGCTCATTGCAAACGCTCAGTCTCAATACCTTTCGCTCTGTCTCATAGCTCAATCTCATGGGAATGAGCTATTGCTTTTTGCATACGACCCAATGTCGGTCCATGCTCCGGTGGTTTGGTCTTCTTAAACCCATGTCCCCGACCAGGACTCCACGACGTGCAATGGAATCCGTACCATCGGGCAGGCGTCCTCTAGGTAGACCCAGGATGAGATGGTTAGATCAAGTCCATTATCTCTCCTCTATCAATATGGGGATTGCCCTTGATGATTTGGAGTCGATGGCGGAGGATCGAGAGCTATGGAGGGTCCACTTGAGCAACCTACACCCGCGACCCACTTAATGGACATGCGGACCATTGAAAATGAATGAATGAATGATTGTACTTGTATAACACGCATAGTTCCATATTGATTTTAAACTTGATGACTTGCCCTGGAGAATATTAGAAACACTCAGCCCAAAAATTGCCCTAGCTCTAAAAATAATTGCTATTAATACTCACTATTTTTCTAAAAGCGACCAGTCAATGTTAATTAATAGGTGTGTATATCTTTAACAAAACAATTATTGTTTTTAAAGGGAATCAAAAATGTTCATGGTGAGTGTAAACGTAACACTCGCTTAGTTCTAAAGAAGGGGGGTTTCTAGCATTAGATTACAATTAACTCCTTAAAAAAAATCCATTTGTTTGTTGTAGGTGGAGAATAATGCCCCTTTGGCTTGTGTCTAGACCAAAAATTCCCTCTTAAAAAGGAAAATATCTCATGATCTAAGATCACTTGGCTTGTGGAGGAATTATGATCGTCTGAATACTGCCTCAAAATTTAATTTCTACACTCAGAGGAAAAACGAGCTAAAATCAAGAATATCAGTGTCAGATCAAGCTCGTTCGTTGACGAAAGTATGGTAATCTCGGAAAATCTTATTTCAAGTACGAAAATCTTATTTTGAGCTCGTTTTTTTAAGACCAAAAAATCTTACTTCAATCCTGTTTCGGGATTGATTTAAGAATGTGGTTCTTACATTATGCGATGCCTGAAAAAAATGTATTTTGGGTATTCAAGATCTAAACCTTAGATCTTAGTTACCTACCATCTTATAATATATCATCACATCATTCATTCACATTTCACATCAGTAGATAACATAGGTAATAATATTAAATTTTCAATGTTGCCTTATGAGAATTCACTCAGTAAGTGAGTGTGAATTTTAGGAACGAATAGAAATCAAAATAAAGTACATGCGCATGCAGTTTATGTATTGTTGCGCTTATTTCAATCATGAACAAGCTTGAAATAAGATTGTTTCGGCTTATTTCAAGAACGAAAAAAGTAACTCAAGATTTTGCGAGCTCATTTGTGTTTCAAATGTCCTCTTTTAAGATTGTTTCGGCTTATTTCAAGAACAATTGGTGTCATATTAAGATTTAGCACGTAAGAATGAAAAAATCTAAAATCAAGCTCGAACATACTTGATTTGAGCTTGCGATTTTTCTCTGAGTGTATATACACATATATAATCAAAATATCGTAACCAAAATATAATAGATACAACTTAATACGGAAGCAATATCAAAAGCTAAACACAACCACATTGAAGCCTTTTAAGACGAAATAGAGGAAAACCCCTCAAAGGCAACAAAAAAATGATTATACCCCATTTTATTGGAGAAGATTCTCACAAAACCTATTTACCTTTATCTTTTGAAGGTGTTTACAAGGAAATCTCGCCTTTGGTGGCGCGAACAGCAACGACTCACTTTATTGTTGTCACCATTGTTAGGCAGAGCAGAGACACAAGCGATTGTGCTTCATTGTTTGAAATCCAAGCACACGAGTGGGACATTTAAATCAAATACTTGTGTCCAGACTTCGAGGAGTGAGAGCTGATTCTATGTCGTCCCAAATTCCTTAAAGCACTAAAAAAAAAAAAAAAACTATATAGCCAAAGAAGGAGAGGAGCCAGTACAAGATATACCACACCAACAACAGAAGGAAGTTCTCGACGGCATACAATAGAAGCAAACAACAATGACTAACGAGAAAAAGGCTCCTGCAGGTGTAAGTGTCAAATATTGTTGGGTAGTTTGTCGCCTGCTATACTGAGCCAGGATGCTGTGTTTCCTTCCTCATTATAATGCATATTTGTATCCTTTTTTTTTGCTTCACAGAATATTGCTTTTTCTTGTGCTTTCGTTGTTATCGCTAAACAAATGCAAACACTCTTGAGAGAGAAAGTGTGCCCCTACTGTATGTACAGTGGAGCTTGTTAAAATGCCTCCACGCAGTGTCAGCATTTGTTTTTTTTTTGTTCCTTTATACTTGAACTCGAGTCATAAAATATGCTTCATTCCTCTCTCATCTTTCGTGATCCTAGAGGAGTGTCGTTGAGTAAATAAAATTTTCATTCTCATGTAAGGTGTAAAGAGTTTTTTTTTGCATTTGCTTTAAGATGAATAAAAGGATGCTATCATCTTTTATGCTTTTGTGATCGAAGATGGGATGATGCTAATCGGTTTTTCTTTCTCTTGTTTGACAGGTGAATACCATTGGCGGAGCGACAACAACCACAGATGAGATGAGTAACAGGAAACCCAGCTGCTATGGGGGGTTATTGCCGATGGGATTACCACAACCACTTTTGATGGAGGAGAAGAAATATCTTTTAGCTGTTGAAAGGGGTGATATCGCTAATGTCAGGAGGTGAGTTTGCAAAAAAACAAGAAGAATATATATAAAAGAGGATTCCATTTACTTTTGCTTTTACTTTTACAACCCTTCGAAAGAAGGCCTTGAAAGAAGATGGATTACCGTTGTTGTTCTTTCTTAAAACACTTTTTTTTGGATCTACCTGCCCGTGAAAAGCTACCAATAACGAAGCTTTGGTTGGTAATACCTCAATTAATGTTTGATGAATTGTGTTACAATAGTGTCTGTGATCAACAGACGGTGTAATACCAAACTTTATGGAGATTTAAATGTTTTTTAGGGTTCGGTATGTACATACATGGATTTTGGTTTTCTTGCTTTTAGGTCTAAATTTCCATGTTCTGCTTGCAAGATAGGCATTTGCCGACTTGAGACTACATATTTCAAAATAAATTTCATACTAAAATTGATTTGGGGAAATCGGAGGTTAGTAAAGTTTTTCGCTTAAATTAAGGAGCGTGACAAAAATGTATTTCACAGGTTGTCATGTAAGTGTCATTTGTGAGTATGTCAAATTACACCGTGTCAACCACGCAGTCATGCGAGTCTCACTGTGTTTCAAAATCCATACCATGCTCGCTTTGACTCATTGTGTTTCAAAAGTGATACCACTCTTGCTTTGTAATTCTGTGGCAGAGCTGGACAGAAGCGTGTGACCAGCGCTTGACAGGCAATTACACAGTGGGATACTGTGACATGATTGATATGATTGTAGGTACCTTATAGGCTTTACAGGTACTACTCGTGACATGCAGCACATTTGTAGGGAAGTTGGTCGCAAGTACCATTATGCGATAATGGGAATGGTATGATTTACTGACCCTTTCATCGTCTGGTCATAATTAAATTGAATGCAGATATTTGTATTGCTGGTGTTTCCGCGATGAATTTCAACTCAGTCGTACCTAAATAAAAAGGTAGGTGCCTTCAAGATCTCCACCGACCCTTGACAAACAAGAAAAGAAAAAAGTGCGTATTTTCACAATATAGCTTTGCGGTCATTCGCACTGAGAACAACTACAACAAGGAAAAAACGTATCAATCGCGACATGCGCAATGCGCATGACACTCTAGTAATTCGTGCAATGGTAGACGTGGGACTTTGTCAATCTGTGTCAGACTATCAAAAAAAAGCAAATCATTCAGTACAAAGAGTCATTTGGTAGTGACATTCAAGTCGTGTCACGCGGAGTATCAGCATAGTATCGTAGGGCTTATAGCGCCCTGCCAAAGATCACCTGCCCCAGCGACTGAAGCCTTGATAAAAGTAAAAGGTAACATTTTTTTGAGGTAGTGGGAGCATAATCTTGAGACCGCTGCCTCTTGGATGCAAGTTCCCTCTTTGTTTCAACTTGTAGAGGGTCTCTTAATAGGTTGACTCTTGCTTTCCTCCACTATTTTAGTTGCCCATGCCCATTCATAGGTAGCTATATCTTTGTCATCCCATTTGTCCTTGGCATTTTCTTCAAGTCGACTAAGACACAGGAGTAGGTGTACATTCCTTCTTTTTCTATAAGCTATTGTGCTCGCTATAACGTGTTTCCTAGGAGGAAGCATTTGATGCGCACCGTCGGTATCGTCAGAAAGAGAAAGAGAGAAGAATCAGAAGAATTCGCTTTATCCTTAGCTTCCCCTCAACTTTGTCCGTTTTTGTTACCGGTCCAGTACTGTCAGTTTGTTTGGTCGGTCCTGTTTGCAAAGTACTTCCCAAAGATGTTGTTTGCTTGTTTTTATTGTTATTTTTTATTGGTGTCATTTTGTTTCTAATTGTTGTCCCACGAGTAGCTAGGGAAAGAACTGTCCACCATGCCAGAGCCCCACATAACTTGGTAAGGCCACTACTTCCACCCTGATGCAGCCTGGTTTTAGGGAGGCGACGCGACGTTAGAATACAGCCGATATACCCCCTGACTGCAAATCGTCCAATGGGCACGGTGACGCATAACACCCTGGATTACATAATTACAAATCGAAAAAAAATGCAATGTTAAGGATTATGTTTTTTGAATAGCATTGTAAAAATGCATGAAAATTTGGGAGGGAAATGTTACATAGGAGGAAGTAAAGGCTCAAAAAAAGAAACGAAAATTAACTCGTGGGGGCGGCAGGACTGGCTTTAGTGGCTGGGGCAGATAATGAGGAATCAAGCAAAAAAATTAGTCCACAATTAAAGCTGGTGTAGGTACCACAAACTGACCAACAAGCCCTTGTTGTTCACCAGGAATTTGCCAGATCTTCTTTGTCGGGGTCGGGGGATCTTTTTTAGATTTTATTTTTTAGGATCTGACCTTTAGTAATAGCTCCCTGATTTGTCTTCGAGTTACAACTTAACCGTCTCATTTTATGGTGTGATATTTATATCATTATTTAACTTTAGCCGGCCCTCACACTAAGGCAATAATCAAAAAATGTTGCTGATGACGAACCAATTTTCAATATAAAATTCGTAGAAATTGTGGAAAGATATAATATGGATAGCTAGAAATTTCCGGCAATACTGTTGCTTCAATTTGAGAATAGGTTAAAATAAATTTGCGTATTGCTTATTGACAATTGCTAGACTCAATGTGAGACCCGACTTAAAGTTTTAAATGCTACAGGTATTAGCCAGTCCTCTTCACATTAAAAATGCATGGACATGTTAAATTTTCGTTTCTCGGTGATGACCACAATTTCCAGCTGCAACGCACCAACAACTTGCCAAAAGCCGATTTATTTGCAAGTTAATGTAAAAGAAGATTAACGACAAAGTTCTCAAGCAACACGCAACCATCAGTAACTGTTATAAGGCTGTATATTTTCCGGTCATGAAATCATCTATTCTCATCAGCACACTAGCAATTGTCAGTCAACCATGATATTGCATGTCCCCATTTGGCATCATTTAAGGAAATCAAAACAATTGTTGTAAACCTGTGTGCGTATCCTCAAAGTCCAAAGACAACCACCCATTTAGGACAGAGTTATTATTCTGCCAACCGCAACCCCCCATGGCGCATCATTTCATGTTCATATTGTTACCCACCCCCACCCAATCCAACTTAATGTTAGAAAAATATAAAATGACTCGAGGACCATGAACTCAGCCAAGACCTTGGGGCTAAACGAAGACCAAATATCTATTAGGTACCAAAACGGCCAACTATACCTATACACACGAGCGTACACCACTGGTATACGTATATAGTGATGGTGTAGTATAGCATTTAAAGAAATTGACCCTAAGCCATGACATTAGGTTCGTTTTAAACGACACAGAAGACCATATTTACAAATGCAGCCACATACTCGTGCAATATTATATCCTCATATAATCGGCAGTGTCATATCCCTTTATGACATATACACGCAGGGTTGGACCGTTCTGCGTCATTCAGTTGGATCTTAGGTCAGCTGTGTATAGAGTGGGTGGTTGGTGCTTTGCAAGAACATTGCCTTTAAGCACTTGAACAATCATAATATACATGTTTATATCATTTTTGTCCTGGCATATCCTATTTGAACGACCGTTACGGTCATTGTCGTTATTCACATGAGGTTGACTCTCGGGCAGACAGACATACCTCCTACTTGCTTGAGTGGGTGCACATAACATGACGTGTGTGTTTGTGTGCCAGTTATGACCGATGCGTGACGAGAATGGTGACAATGGTTATCCAAGGATACTTTTGCTACTACTTTTGCTGTGGGTTTATGTGTCTTTTTTTTTTTAATATTTGTATCTTTTGTTTTACTTAAAGGATTATTTTGGGGGTACATATTGAGGTGGCAATGGGTCTTAAGAAGGATTTTATTTTCATCACAAGAGATTGTGGTTTTACTTTACCTATATTTTCTAACAACTAAGCACTTTGAGTTGGAATACAATGTTGTGGATATAAGGAAACAGAATTTGGTACAAACCCAACTATGTACGAGTATGTGTGTTTTTCTGAAACCTCACCAGCCAGTAGTTGCCATTTCACACGTTAAATAAAACAACAATATGCTGGCTTCAACTCTTGTTTTTCTCTCTAGCAGGAGATCTCCTGGCTGGTAGCTGGCTAGGAATTCACAAACAGGTGGCGCAGAAAGCAACAAGTCAACAAGTGGCTTAGAAAGCAGTTGGTGGCACAGCGAAATTTCACTGACACCTGCACAATGGAGAACAACGTATAAAGTGCATGGATACACTGTCATGGGCACGACACTCATTCCCATTAACGACTTGGAAAACAAACGAAATTTTATATGGCGGGGGATAGGTTTTAACTAGTTTATTAGGGGAAAAGTTTATAATAAAGTCAGAAATACAAATTGAAAACATTGCAGAATTGAAATGACATAATATTTCATTTGATTTCCTACAAGTTTTTTAGCTGTAATTTAGTTTTTTTTTTTTCTTATTTGAGAGTTGAAACTGACATTGTCGCGAACTACTCTATTGCAATGAAATAAAATTTGTCAGGTAAAAGAATATTGAAATTGAAAAGTGAAAACACAAACAAATTCTATGGTATAAAGCCGAAGGGAACGCGCCTTTTTATCGAAAGCGCAATGGCGTGGAAAATAACTTTCATGCCCCTGTGAGAACTACCTATTTCTGAAAGTGGATTTTCTATGCTATTCACTCAAAATCTACCTGTCTCGTTGGACACGACATTAATGGAAGGCACAAATTTTATTTCATTGGAATAATGCTTTGTTTTTGTTTGTAGCCAAATCTTTCATGGGAATGATGAAAGTCGTGCCCATGATCGTGTGTCCATGCCCACAGGAAGTCATGTGCACAAACTTGGCGATATAAAAGTTCGGCTGGGTTCAGCTTTGCCGGCATCCCCCGTTGGGAGGGATAATCTTCGAAAGACGAAACCCAGCACGGCAATGAGTAACAGTGTGGGATTTTTATCCACTAAACTCTCCTCCCACAGCCTAGCCGCCCCATTCCCCGCGGTATTGCCGTCAAGCATTTCATCGCGGGGGGTCTACCCTGATGTATTCAGCTAGATCATGTTGGCATTTTCGTGCTCCGCATTTGTTGTTCGCCTGTGTAACTCCTTTCTTTCTCTCCCCTCTCTCAAGTCCCTTAGGTTCTTCATGATGTCCATTACAGTCTCAGCGACTGCATTCTACGCCTCCTAGATTTTTTAGCATTTGACCAACAATCTCTGGCGTTTGTCGCGATCGCCAAGTTTTCTGTAAAGTATATTTCTACAGTTTAGGAACCTTGGATATTGGAGAAACACATGTTCAGCTTTTCCAATTGGTCAATACAACAACACGGGCAGTAGGGGCTGTCGTCGTGGTTATACTTTTATAAATACGAACCGGCATCCATGGTCGGTTAGGAACTGTGTTAGGTAAAAGTCTAGTTCCCCGTGATGGCATCTGTCAATCAATGGCTGGATTTGCTTTATGATTCGGCGTGTCCACCTGCCTTTCTGGGAAGTATTCCAGCGTTCCTGCCACTCTCTAAAGCTTCCTGTTCTATGCAGACGGTTTTCCGCAGTCTCAATTCTCCTCTCTCTTCTTGCGTTATACTGGCGTTGTTGTTCGACTGCCAGAATATCTATTCGCAGCATTCTTGCTACCACGCAGGCTGCATCACTGGAGGTTGAGCGAAATTCGCATTAGTGTTCATTTGCCCGCTTTAGTCATCATTGTCTCGGCCTAAATCAGAGTAGCGTATAAAAAAATCGATTTTGCCCCTCTTGCCAGCATAAGTCTGCGGCTATGTCTTAGTCCTCCCACATTGAGCATGATTCGAGCTAATTCTGCACCTGCCCTTGCACTTTTCTGACCGACAAATTTAAGATCGTCCTTAAATGAGAGCTGGTGTCTATCATACTGCCTAGATACTTCATGTATGGCTTATATGTTATTTCATGTCCACCGACCGTAATGGTAATAATTCCTACATTTTTTTTCTGCTGTTTATTAGGACCGCTTCCGTTTTGTGTTCCGCCGGTGATAGACCAATTTCGCACAGCCTTTATTGTCGCATTGCTTATCCGTTCCAGTTCCTCCAGCAATTTGGCAGTGACTGTAATGGCGATTTCATCAGCAAATCCCACAATTTTTGCTTCTTCGGTTATTGATAGTCGCAGTATTTCGTCGTACATGACGTTCCAGAGTAATGGACCAAGCATGGAGCCCTGAGGCAGGCACCCCGTGATCTTGTGTTCCTTAGGTCCATCGTCGGTATTGTACACCAGGGCTCGTAGGATTTGACCCCAGTTTGCCGAATTAAAAGCATTTTTAATATCTATAGGTTTCAGTGCTATAGTCGGAATACCAACTGGTCCAAATGCTTTCTGACCTCCAATTTTACCGCAGATCTCGATTATTTCCTGTGATGTGAACTACATATATCTTACCCGCCATAAGCTGACTTCTCTAAAGACAAGGATGAACTAGAAAGATAGTCCATTTTGAGTATCAGTGGCTTGCCTATAGAAAGTTAACACCCACTTTCGACAATGTTTCAGGAAGAAGAGACTACCATTTCAAGAGCCTACTAATTTGCGAATGATCTCAACTTTTATTGGAAATCACTACAACTTTCTCAACGTCCTTAATCCACATTCGATTTCAAAATAATAACAAATTCATCTCACATAATCACACACCCACAACAATTTACTTCCAGGAGTTTTTAATAAAAAATAAAAAAACTGCCCGTTCGCATTTAGCAAACAATTTCGTTCGAACTCTATTGCTACTTATACACTTAAGTGATTATTTTCAATGATCCATGGTATCCAATATATAAAAGGACCGAAGGCACACCAACACAGACGCCCACTGTATATTTGTATAACCCAATTTTCTCGAGAGTCATACAATCTTCCTTTGCTACAGTGGATTCGCGCGTACCTACTGTCAACTCGTATTATCCTCTTTCCACCCTTTCCCCATGACACAATCACTTATTCTGTGCATTGTGCTTCCTTAGCAAATTATCCATTAAATAGCACTGATGGTGACTGTGACGGGTTGACTGGTGCGGTTGCCATGGTTCATGATGATGGTGGTATCCCATCGTATCCTTTCATTGATTTCTGATTCAGACTCAATGTTCTGGAAGGGAACAAAAAAGGTTAAAAAAAAAGAAAAAAAAAAAAATGAAAAAGAAGCAGCTTTCTTCTCCTGGGTGAATATTATATGTGTATTAGTATGTTATCCTATCGATTGTACACATGTTCCCAAAAGCCATTCACCCGTTCAATATATTAATAGGGAGGGAATCCCGCTTGCCTCCAACTACACACATAATTTTATCCTTCTTCTTGTCTGGATTCTCTTCATTGCAGGGTGCTCCAACGGGCACATCGCAAGAAGCACATCAATATCAATTGTATGGATCCTTTGGGTCGGCGAGCACTAACTCTTGCCATCGACAGTGAGAATCTGGAGATGGTAGAACTGCTGGTTGTTATGGGAGTGGAGACAAAGGATTCTCTCTTGCATGCCATAGATGCGGAGTTTGTTGAGGCCGTGGAACTACTGTTGGAGCATGAGGAACTTATTTATACTGAAGGAGAGTTGTATGTAAGTTTCGGAATATCCAATTTTTTTCTTTTTATCTCTAATTTTTTTTTTTTTTTTTCGACCAAAGAGAATTGTAAAGAATGAAACATTTCTGGGAAAGTATATTGATTGATCATTGGGGAAGAGTTATTGCCCGTTGCAATTAGCTAGGAAGAATGGTCTATTCTCTATTGTTTACATTTACGTTCTTATATTTGCAATTAATTTGATTGGTAGTTATAATTGAAATATCCTAAACGTCCTTACAGAGTTGGCAAAAAGTGGACATCAACATAGCAATGTTTGCTCCGGACATTACACCACTCATCCTAGCCGCTCACAAGAATAATTTTGAGATTTTGAAGCTGCTCCTGGACAGAGGAGCGGCTGTACCAGCTCCCCATGATATCAAGTAAGTTAAATTTTTATTTTTAGCATTGATGGAGGGTTGTTTATGGCATTAGAAGTGGACTTAGTGTTTATGCAACTTCAATGGCAGATACAATTACATTTTGATAAGTGAACACTTTAGCGATAGCAGATAAAAGGTTAACATCTTTCTAAAGTCCAAAAGGCTAGATGTTAATTCAACAGTCTATTTTTTAAAAAGTAAATACGTTTTTATAAATGTCTGACATTCATAAAGTGTTAAGTATCGTAAAAATGTACATAATGAGCCATGCGATTGAGATCAATGAATGAACGCACGAAATTAATGAAAGCATCTTTTTTCATCACATTTTCGAATATTTGCTAAGTCAGAAAAAAAGGAGAGAATGAAATGTCAATAATGAAATATCAACATTAAAAATTGCAAATATGTACCGTCAATATTTATCCATAATCCCCCAAAAGCTTAGGATTAATGAAAGAACACATGAAATCAATGAATGCAAAATATTTTTAAATATAAATTCCAAAGAGTTAAACGTTACGACTGATAAATTTGAAAATTGTCCAATACTGTCAACAATATTGCATAGGTACCTAATTTCTCAAATGTTTGAAATCAATGACCGAACGAATGAAATTAATGAATGCATCTTTTCCCTTCATATTTTCAAATAGTTGCGAATTCAGAAAAAACTCAGAGAATGAAATGTATATCAACTAGAAAAATGGAAAATATGTACCGCGACAATCCATAAATCTTCAAAATCCTGAAATCAATGAACGAACGTATGAGATCAATGAATGCAACTCTGCAAAAACGCATTGCCTGGCATTTATGTACTATATTAATAGAAAAATGGCACATACCGTCAACAGATGCATTATCTCTTAAATGCTCGAAGTCAATAAATGAACGCATGACATCAATGAATACAAATTTTCTAATTTAATTCTTAGTAAAAATGTAATGCCCGAAATTGATGTATATCAGCAAGAAAATACATCATACTATACAATACTATAAAAAAATTCGTAGTCATCTAAATGACTGAGATCAATGAACGTACTCATGAGATCAATGAATGCAACTCAGTATGAACGTAATGCTGAGATATAAATCAACAGAAAAAGTGTTTAGTCTCGCAAACGCTCGAATTCAATGAATGAACTCACGACATCAATGAATACAAGTTTTCCGATTACCAAAATGTATGTAATGCCTGATAGTGATATTGATGTTCATAATATCAACAGGAAAACACATCAAATACCATCAAAATATTCGTAGTCCCCTTAATGCCTGAGATCAATGAACAAACGAATGAAATTAATGAATTGTTACCAAAAAAAAATGAACAAACGAATGAAATTAATGAATTGTTACCAAAAAAAAAAATCGTAAAGGGTCACAGACTGACTGAAAATAAAATGCTTCATTGATCATTCATCATCATAAACATCCTGCAAGTCGAATGCTTTACAACAAATAAACTGTCAATGAACAATTGCACCAAATTAATGAATACAACTTTTTCAACTAATTATGTCCCCCCTCTTTTAGGTGCGGCTGTGAAGAATGCGTTCGTTACTCAACCGAAGATGCCTTGAGATTCTCCCTAGCTCGTGTCAATATTTACAAAGCTTTAGCTAGCCCATCGCTTATAAGTCTAACTTCACATGATCCATTGATGACTGCTTTTGAACTGTCATGGGAATTGAGAAATTTAGCATTCACAGAACAGGAATGCAAAAATGAGTACCTCGAACTAAGAAGCCAGTGTCAACAATTCGCAGTAGATCTTCTAGACCAGACACGAACCTCTGAGGAGCTGGCGATCATTATCAACTATGACCCGGAGAATACCTATGAGCCGGGCGATAGGATGACTTTGAATCTCCTCGAACAAGCCATCACTTACAAACAGAAGAAGGTAAGAAATGTTTTGTTTGGTTTATTGTTTCGAATAAAGACTAATCATTGTTAAAAAGTTCGTAGCTCATCCGAACGTGCAACAGCTTCTGGCAGCCATTTGGTATCAAGGGCTTCCGGGCTTCCGTCGAAAGACTCTCTTCCAAAAGGTCATAAACATCATGCAGGTGGCGGTAATGTTTCCCCTCTACTGTCTGGTGTACATGATTTTGCCAAACTCCAGTATCGGCCGTCTGATGCGAAAGCCGTTTATGAAGTTCCTCATTCACGCGTCTTCCTATTTGTTTTTCCTCTGTAAGGTTGATTGCTTTAGTTGGACCTTTTTGGTGATTAATGATTTTTTTGTACCTCTGTCTATAGTTGTGTTGATCCTTGTTTCTCAACGTGCCGAAGACGATGTCATACGAATGTTTGGCACCGACGAAATGAAACGAAACTTAAAAGAAACTCAACGCCACCAAAGGGGTAACGCTCCAACAAAGCTGGAGATAATAGTGGTGCTGTATTTGACTGGCTTCTTGTGGGAGGAATTGCAAGAGATCTTCAATGTTGGCATGAGGAACTACCTTCGGAATATGTGGAATTTTATTGACTTTCTACGAAACGGATTGTACATCAGTGTACTTTGTTTGAGGTAAGCCTTTTAGTGCCTTCCAGAAGGGATACATAATTTTAACCAATATCTTTGCAGAGCCTTCGCTTATATCCAGCAGGCTAGTGAAATTCGCAAGGACCCAAAAATGGCATATGTCCCGCGAGAGAAGTGGGACGACTTTGATCCACAGCTGATAGCTGAGGGACTCTTTGCTGGAGCCAATATATTCTCGGCCTTGAAGTTGGTTCACCTGTTTTCCATCAATCCGCATTTGGGACCGTTGCAAATCTCACTGGGACGCATGGTCATTGATATTGTCAAGTTCTTCTTCATCTATACGCTTGTGTTATTTGCCTTCGCATGTGGATTGAATCAGCTGCTCTGGTACTTTGCCGACTTGGAAAAGCAGCAATGCTATTCGCATCCAGGAGCACAAGCCGATTGGAAGGAGAATGGTGACTCGTGTATGAAATGGAGGCGATTTGGAAAGTAAGTTTAGTATGGGAATTATTGTTAATGTGTTGTGTGGCTGTGGCTCATTTAATCGACATTGAGAATATAAATTTTTGTCTTACACTTTCGCAGTCTTTTCGAATCCTCGCAGTCTCTATTTTGGGCGAGCTTCGGTATGGTCGGACTGGATAACTTTGAACTGGTTGGCATCAAGTCATACACACGCTTTTGGGGCCTTCTAATGTACGGATCATACTGCGTGATTAACGTAATAGTTCTACTGAATCTTCTCATTGCCATGATGTCAAATTCGTATGCCATGATTGAGGTTAGTACAACGAAGTTGTTCTACTCAATTTGCCTATACGGGAAGTTACTTCGTTTAGGAACACTCCGACACTGAATGGAAGTTCGCTCGCACCAAGCTATGGATGAGCTACTTTGAGGATAGCTCCACCCTACCACCGCCTTTCAATATTTTACCATCAATTAAATGGGTGATCAGACTGTTCCGGAAATCGAGCAAAGAGTTGGCAAGAAAACTCTCCAAGAAACGGCAAGAAAAGCAACGAGAAAATCGTTATTCCAGTATCATGTGGTCTTTAGTGTGGCGATATGTTTCGGCTAATCATAGAAAGCTTGAACAGGCACCTGTCACTGAAGACGACATCAATGAAGTGAAAGCTGATATATCAACGATGAGATACGAACTTTTGGAGATATTTGATCACAACGGTATGGATGTGTCAACGGCGGCCAAGAAGGAGAAACGTAAGTACAAGTACACTGATCATTGATCTTTCACAAAATGTCCCAACTGTCGACATGTAGACATCAACAGTGAAGCCCACAACTCAGAAGCTAAACTGGTTCATATTGCGTGATCAGCTTGATCACTTTTGCCACGACCACTTTCATTCTGAGTGTCCACAGATTTTTACAAATAAAAGTCGTACTAAATTTCCAAGTTCCTTGAAATTATCACTGAAGTCTCCACTGGGTTTATGTTATTGTGATCACATGCCATGTCATGATCAGTTGATCACTTCCGCCGATCTGCGGGATCGCTTTCCTCCTCAGTGTTTATACTTTTCTACAGACAACTTAAACAAGCGCCTCTCAGAGAAACCCAGTTATCAAAACAAACCTCTACATCTTAAAGGCTGAGATCGTTAACATCAAGCCACAGCTCGATCACGGGTCCTTCGCACCATCAACAAATTTTTCAGTGACGACTTCTTATTGAATCTTCACTATTGCATTTAAGTCATAGGTTAGGTTAGGTTTGTGCGCAAGCGAGGAGTCCACTCCGTGCTACACTCAGGTCAATACTGACCCATTGTGATGCCCTTCGGGGAAAGAGCTTGTCCCTTACCCATTATAACCCTGTATTCAAATTACTTCCTGTACTGTATCGTCTAGCTCGTCTGGCTCGTTGAAGAAGTGACTCCCTAGGATTTTATATCTGGTGTGTCGGATACCTCGCCAGTGACATAGGAAGTGGGTTGTGTCCTCAAGAGCTGCCTCATCATCGCAGCCTCTACAAAGTTCTTCTTCAGTTAAACCCATTTTCTTCATGTGGTACCGCAGATTAATGTGCCCTGTTATGATTCCTAAGAGGGTGGACAGGGGTTTCATATCCTTCCGTATGATATTCTCGGTTCTGGTTTCATTGAAGGACGGCCATAGCATTCCTGTGGTATTACAATTATTTAAGGCTACCCATCTAGCGTTCGCCTCTCTTGCGGCTTTTTTCCCTTCTGCAAGCTTAAGTATGCAAGGCGGGATGTTCACAGAGGGACTAGCTTGTTCTGAAACAGCTGTCGAACCTTGTCTTGCTAATTCGTCTGCTTTCTCATTGCGTGGAATGCCTTCATGTCCCGAAATCCAGCAGAGCGATACCTTGACAAGCTTCGGTTTTATTTCTGGTGCAGTTATGGCTTTTATTGCTGCCTGGCTATCGATAAAGAAGGTAATATCTCCAGGTGGTATTGCCCTTACCACAGACTCACGGCCTCCTGTTGTCACTGCTTTTTTTGATTCCTTCATTGGTGTTCAATATCCAGTTCAGTTTTTTGTCTAGTATAAGGCCTAAGTATTTTGCGCTATTAGAGATTCTGAGGGGTGTGTCGCCAACAGAAGGTGTAGCGGTATGAAAAGTACCAGTTCAGTTTTCTGGGTATTGACTGTGAGGCCATACGAAATGACCACTTCCTTAAAAAACAGAGAACGGCCAAGTTGTCACTGGCTTATGAGTGTCTTGTGTCTATTTATTAGATTGCCTACTCTCACTTTGATAACTCTCCGCACGGAACTAGAATAACTACGAACTCTCCTATATAATTCTCTTCAACAGCCTGCCGGGCGAAGCATGCCAAAATCTGGGAACGTCGCCTCATGAAGGGCTTCCAAGTCGCACCCGTACCAACAGGGGTGAGTAAAAATGCTTCAGCTTCTAATAACGTTAACGGCGAAGGCGATATTAACGAAATTAAAGTGGAAACTGAGCCTAATCAGCCTCCTCCACACGAGGATCCCAAGGCACGATTCCGTCGCATTGCCCGCACAGTAGCCAATCAATCAATTGCTCACAAATGGAATCTAGTACTACAGGGTGTAGCGAAAAATTCCCAAATCGGCAGATGCTGCAGCAAGGAGAGTTACAAAAACCTCCAACATCTACAGAAGGCTATCGGAGAGGCCAAACGGTTTGTTTTCCCCCATAGATCCTTTGGTATTCTGAAAAGTAAATATTTCATATATTCTAGGTTACTTTTGCTTTCGCCACCACCCGATCGTGGCCACGAAACGCCCACCATTGAATTCGAAGATGAAAAAACCAGCACACTTTTGGAACTTTTGAATAAAATCAGCGAGGAACTCATTGTATCCGAGGCGAATGGGAACGCCATCGCAAATGCAAAAACAGCTAGAAAACTACTACTGGCAGATAAGTCACATACCTCCTTAACAACAAACACTATGCCTCGGGATATTCACCCAGTTATCACAGAGTATGGATTCATATCGCCACCGCATTCGAATAAATCTCAGCAGCAAAACGATGCACAACGTAAGTTGCCTCAGGACAGCAGCAAGTCAACAACGACAAAGGACCAAAATGAAGTGATTCTATCTGCAGCCAGCCTTGTGGGGTGTGGACCAGCAGATGGATTGATGCAGAAGAATAAAGATGCCAAATTGCCACCGGGCAAAGCAATTAAAAAAATCCCACCACCCCCAGTGCCGGGAGTGGGAGGAGCAGGAGCAAGTGGTAGCAGTGGCATTCTGGATAGACCCAAGCCACCGATGCTAAGTAAATTTTCGTCAGCGGTGCATCCTTCGAATTTGCCCATGCCCGAGTCGTTTGAGGTGACATTCTTCGAGTTGGATGACAACACTGAGCAAATGTTTACAGCTGGACTCGGTGACACTCAGTCGGAGGCAAGTGTGAATGAGCCTACACCGAAGAGTCCAGTCCCAAGAGGTACTGGTCGGCAGGGGTGGCTTTAAGTGAGGGACCGTATTGATTTTGTTGGAAGACAAAATCTCTGTTTTTATTTAGAATGTAAGAGCGTTTTATACCTCGAGCTGTTGATAAACCAAACAAACATAGTTCTACGAATAAAAGTGCAATTATTTATAACACACTGTGAATGTGAGTCTTTGTCTATAGACAGTAAGTTGTTAGTCGGAACTAATTTATTACAGTAATTATTGACAGTATTAAGATGTGCATAAAGTAATGACAAATGCATCAGCTCCAACAATTACAAAGTTGGATCGATCGATAAAATCCTTGACAAATAGATTCAGAGAAACTTCTAGGACGTTGAGTGAAATTATGCAGGACAAATAGGAAATGCGCTGAGAGCAAATTAGCAGGAAAACAGAGAACAGCCGTTACGCGGTGACTTCGATCTTTAGACCCATCCATTTCGAAAGAAATGCGGTGTACAGTTCGTCAGTTAGGTCACTGCAAACAAAAAGCCCTATTAGCGGGAGGCGTGGATCCGATCAACTGCAATACCAGTATACACTCCAGAATGTCACTGGTAAACGAACTGTATACATTACACCTATATGTATGGCCGAGTCAGAAATCGAAGCTGAAGCTTAATCTTCTCAATTTTCAAAAAGACTGGATAGCGCCTTAGCTGAAAATTATAGGGTATATCTTTACTTTGTTGCTAGATACAATTTTTTCTTCAGATCCTATATCACTTATCACCGCCTAATAAGCTGCGTGGAAAGAAACAAGACCTCTAGTCACAATAGCCAATATATTCATTAGGAAGGAAAAAATGTGTACCTATACTTTTTTGCTGATTTTAACGTTTTTATATAATATACAGCTGTAGCCGCCCGGCTTTGCCCGTGCACAGAAATTGTATTGCTTAGATCTTAGATAATAGTGTTCTTTCTTAAGATTGTCTGTAAATTTTAGCTCAATCAGTTCGACGGTTTTTGTGATATAGGATTATGAATGTTTTTTTTTTGTATGGGAGGTGTCAAGCCCCTTTGTCCAATTTTGACCAATCTTTACAGCAACACCCCTAGGCCAATACTTAAGACTATTTCCACCAAACTTCATAGAATATAGCCTTCGTGCTGAAAACACTGATTTTCTCAAAATTTGAGTTCAATCGGTTTTGTGGTTTTCGAGATATATCATGTTTTTTGTATGGGAGGTGCCACGCCCATTTGTCAACATTTTCTTGTGTATTATTCTTGTTTGGCCGGAGACCAGTCCGAATTGGTGCGAATCATCGAAATCGGTCCAGGCGTTCTTGAGTTATAAGCGTAGTAAATAACGGCTTTCTCTTTTATATATTTAGATAACTATTTTAGGCAGAACAACGTTTGCCGGGTCAGCTAGTGCAATATATAATTCAATCTCACTCAAAGCTATCTATATGGTATGAGTTATACACTCTAAATATTAAATTCGAAGTAAGTGTTGCCACTCAGCTTTAGAGTGTGGCAAAGAAGTCGACATTATTGCAGGTGATTTCAATAAAGTTTTTGATAAGATTTCCCATAAAATAATCCTTTTTTAAACTTACGGAGCAGAACTTAAAAAAAAAATAAACAATTTACGGCATAACACTACCATTATCCGTGACATACAATTATTCTCGAGAAAACTAAAAATAGGGGAGACCTAAGATGGTCACATATAGAAGGCCAAAGGTCTTGTAGCCTGAGCTAGATCGGAACAAAATCTGTAGAATTGTAGAAACTCAGCAGATCAAAGAAGGAACAGAAGGAAACCCTTTGGAAGGTACTTTTTCGACAATTTTGAGGACGTTGGTCTCTCAAACTAATTTGAAATCAGTTTTAGATTATGTACGGAAATTAATTGTTTGGCCGAATTGGTTTAGGTTTTGACCGTTGTAACGAAACGTCCCCGTTCGTCACACTTTTATGGCCCCCACTGTTAGACACTTTGTATGGCCACTACTGTACACAGCCAACCGCAGACATACCACCAGCTGCCATGGCACAAAGTACCTAGACTGACCAACCAAACAACATTTGTGACAAGGAATTTTCATTCGTCGTTGGGCCGCAAATCGGAGCCACGCTTGTCGGTGGGCCGCATACGGAGCCACGCTTGTCGTTGGGCCGCAGATCGGAGCCACGCTCGTCGTTGGGCCGCAAATCGGAGCCACGCTTGTCGGTGGGCCGCATACGGAGCCACGCTTGTCGTTGGGCAGCAGATCGGAGCCACGCTTGTCGCTGGGCCGCAGATCGGAGCCACGCTTGTCGCTGGGCCGCAACGGAGCCACGTTTATCGCTGGGCCGCAACGGAGCCACGCTTGTCGCTGGGCCGCAACGGAGCCACGCTAGTCGCTGGGCCGCAGATCGGAGCCACGCTTGTCGTTGGGCCGCATACGGAGCCACGCTTGTCGTTGGGCCGCAGATCGGAGCCACGCTTGTCGCTGGGCCGCAACGGAGCCACGTTTATCGCTGGGCCGCAACGGAGCCACGCTTGTCGCTGGGCCGCAACTTGTAAACACGGAGCCACGCTTGTCGCTGGGCCGAATTTTGTAAACACGGAGCCACGCTTATCGTTGGGCCGCATATTGTATTTGTATAGTGTATACTGAACCTAGGAAGTTAATCAATGATAAGGTAATCATAAGATAGTAGTTTATACGTTGGTTAATAAAATAAAGAATATCTCTTAACCAAAGTTTGGTGTTTCTTTGGCGAATCCTGGATCCGGCGAGCAAAACCTCGGCCTTAGAAAAAGCACATCACACCATGAAGGCTGCCCAGCGATTGCGATGGACCCAATACGGTGCCTAGTCTACTGTGATGAACTCACACCCCAAATGACCTAACATATAAACCGTCTGCCCTTGCCTTTAAACCGGAACGAGTACGATAACTACGGCGCCAAAAATTGATAACGGTATTTTGTAGAGGGGTTAAATACAAGCATTTTTTACTATGGGAGGGGGGTCTATCTGGCTACATTTAGGCGGGAGGTGCAATTTAAAAAAAAAAATAATACTTAAAATTAAAAAAAATAATTTGATAAACAATGGCAACACTTACAATAAAGGATTTTAGGATTTTTGGAAGCCAGGAATCTGTTCTTTGATATTATTTTTAAATCAAGTTTATAACTGTTAATAGTTTTTGAAAAAAATATGTACTTTCAAACTTGAAATTTAAGGAAAAAAATTAAAAAAAAAAGTTGTGTGTTGATTTTTTCAATATTGAGAAAGTAGATACCTTAAATTTGTTTGTAGTTTTTACTGCATAAATCAATTGATTTATGTCCTCTAATATTTGAGAAACTTGAAAATTACTTTTATATGTACAAATTGCTACCCTTGCGCCTTGAAATGTGTATGGGGGGGCATGCTGCCCCACTGCAACCTTCCTGCTTGGGGTCACTGTTGAATTTTGGGATGGGTGCAAGTCTGAGTATATGCAAACTTTCTTTAAATCATATTAGTTTACCCAATGACAACAACATTCTTCAGATACAGTCTCTGGCCTGAAATTTCACATTGGTAGAAAAAATGTTGCTGATTTGCATTTTAGACAACTTAGAACGGATTCCTGGCTTTGAAAAATACTATAGTTCGTTGTTGTAAGTGTTGCCATTGCTTTTTAATATTTTATTTTAATTTTATTTATATATTTTTTTTTTAATTACCCCTCCCGCCTAACCGGAGCGAGATAGACCCCCCTCCCATAGTAAAAAATGCTTGTATTTAACTCCTCGACACAAATCCGTCATTAGTTTTCATCGCCAAAATTATTTTACTCACCCCAATGTCCTTAAATTTCAAATTAGAAATTGTTTTTTTTTTTAAAAACTATTTAAAGAAATAACTTGATTTAAAAATAATTTGAAAGAACAGATTTCGGGCTTTCCAAAATGATATAGTATTTTATTATAACTGTTGCCATTGTTTTTTAATGTATTTTTTCCATTTAAAGTATCATTTTCATTAAATTACCCCTCCCGCCTAAACGGAGTAAGATAGACCTCCCTCCTAAACAAACATCTAACAATAAATTAGCTTTATCAAAATGACTAATACATGTCGCTTGCTTCCGGACTATAATGGCGCTAAATTGTATAACATATCGCGCCACCTCATTTTCACCTACGTCACAGTTTCACCATACTTTCGAGGTATACAATTAAAACGATCACCAGTTGCTTTCACGAAAAACAGATACAAAAAATACAAAATAAATCAAAACCTATAATTAGAATTTCAAAATAAAAATCCTGCAAAGGACATGTCCAAATTACAGATCTAACTTCTTAATCCACCCTTCGTTTGCATAATGAAATTCAACTCGAAAATAACTTAAGCAAACATATCCACCACATATTGTTATTCCCTAATACCATTGAAAATCAATATATCTTTGACATATTCATGATGTCCAATGTTGCTTTTTTTTTGTCATCAGAATCCGCCACAACCATTCATATCAATACAACCCCAAATATCCTTTTTTTTTTTTGTATATTTGGCCCCCCGCACTCAGAATGTCATTTAAATATTTTTCCTTCCTATTCGATTCGGTTTAACTTGTCCATTGATCCCTATCCCCATGATTCTATAATATAGATGCTGACTCTCAGACTTGTAGGGAGCAGGAGGAAAATCCTTTTTACTCTCGTACGTCGTATACACAAATAAAAATAAATATTTATCGTATACAAATTCACTAGGGTGTCATTATTCATTACAATGAATTGATAAACACAACTTCCTGTATGTTATGTGATGTCCCATGTAGCACCAGAAGGAACCAAAAAAAAAAAAAAAAATAACACACTGAAGAGGGATTTTTTTTTTGTTGACAAAACGCATCCGAAAATACTGGAAATCGATTAAATGGAGGCATGTAGATGTAGGGATGTATATTGTATAAGTATATCCTTGGGTGCATGATGGGAAACGGGAAAGTGATGCGACTGCAAAATGCCTATTACATCGAATGCAAGCTTTCGTGGATGTAGTAAATCAATCAATTTTATATTAACCTGCGTGATACACATGCATCCCCTTTTTTGGGATAGTAACATACAACACACATGAATTTATTTATACTCGACAAACGGGTAAAAGGCTTAAGCCGTTTGTGTGCGCGGTGAGTGGGGATCGATAGTGAAGAACACTCGGTATAAGTGGCTTTTAGGACAAACAGTTGATGTGATTAAATGTCATGTATAAATGAAATGATTACAATTAATCGAATCATGTTATCCGGATGACGGATAATTGATAAGCTTGGATATGTCAATTGAATGAGGTTTTAGTTGTGGCCAATATTAATGAGTGAGTGAGATTTTCAATCAATTTTCAGGGAGGGTGGAAAGGATGCAATTGTTTCAGGCATTGGATAAATTGGTGTCGCAGGTGTTAGGCAGAATTTTAATAGAATAATGCGGGAGTAAGCTGGCTTAAGTCAGTATGTGACTATATCGAAAGTGTAATAATAGCGTTAATGATCTATTTCAAGACCATAACTAAACTAAACTAAGAATTATTTTGACCATTTTTGACACCAGCTTAAGCTTACTTAATCCTAATTCGATTAGTGCACTATTTCAAGCCCACGACACCATTTTTGACACTAGTTTAAGTTTTTTTTATTTTATTTTTTTTTTTTTTTTGTGAAGGGGAAGGGATTCCAAATCCTGGAGAACTCAGTCCAATATCGGTCCATTGTACTCCCCAGCGGAAATAACTTTCTAACCTCAAGTCCATTTCAAGTAGGTGGTAGGTGGTAGGGACTCGACGGAATTCTAGCCATTGCGTACCTACTTAAAGACTATGCACGGAACTTGCACCTATACGAGTACTATTCAAGCTGTTTAAGATGTCATACTTTCAGAAGAATTTTCCTTTTTGCTAAAAGACTCGCATTCAACCGACTCCCAAAAAAGGCAAGGAAATGCTTGCTGCAAAACTACCGTCCAATCGAATATCAAGAAGGTCGTCGACTAATAAACGACAGGCAATATGGATTTCGAAGCGGTCATTCTACTGAAGAGCTGTTGAGTTATGTGACCCATTTAAGGCAAAAAATCCTATTATGGATTATATAACTCTGCCGATGGATGCAAAGCTTTCTTCTGGACAGACCAATACAAGTTGTAGTAGATTAGATGGTGTGTCTTGGTGTGTAAATGGAGTGCCTCCATTTCTCCTCCACATCAATGACCTTTTTGGGTAGACAAATAATACCTAATTTGTATAGCTGGCTTTCTTGATGACATGAGCAGCGTTGCCAACCACCTTTGACGAAAAAATGCCTAACTTGAAAGAAAAATATGCCTTTTTCAATAAAATAATGCCTAAAATATTTTTTTTAGGTAAAGTCGAACAATAAATTAAAAAGTAAACAAAATATAAAAAAATAAACAAAAAAAAAATTTTTTTTTTTTTTAACTTAAAAATTCTAGGAACAAAATTCATGACATTTTAGTTTCATAAGTAGGTACAAAGTCTTGAACACAAAACAAACATAGTTTTAGTCCTCAGATCGCCTTGGTCCTTGATATTATAGCTACATAGATATTTAAAACAAGTATGTACATATATGTGTGTTTATTTGAATTGCAGATCATAGCAGTTTTTGTCTTTAAAAAGGGACTTTGTGTACAGAATTATACTTAAAGTTCTTTAAGAATGTTTAAAAAAAATAAAAAAAATTATGTTGAATAAAAAAAAAAAATAAAAAAATATTTGAAATAAAAAAAGATGCCTTTTTGAAGAAAAACAAGCCTTAAAGCCTTAGCTAATGAAATAATGCCTAAAAGGCATGAAAAAGCCTTAGTTGGCATCGCTGGACATGAGTCTTAAATCAAGAGTCAAATATGCGAACAAATCAGTTTTTTCAATGGAGATCTGGACAACATCTTAAAGTGGGATAAAGAAACCAACTTGAAGTAACAACAAAATGCAATACATTGTCAACCTCTCTGCTGTATACAATAAATTGGTAGCAAAGTTCTTAACACTCAGTTGGCTCAAGTGATAGTCGCTTGGACATCCGACGTTGAATCGAAGTGCAGGCTCGCTGCCTGACAGGGGAAAACAATAAATCAGTTTCCCAAATAGGAATATACAGTGAGAGTCAAAAGTGAGTGAACATCAATTCTGTTTTCATTTTTTGTTTTTGGAGTTTGAAAACAATTTTGTTTAAATACCCATAAAAAAACGTATTCTGTAACAATTAAATACGTTTTGTTATTTCGTTATCAAACTTTTTACAGATTTTATTGTTTTTTTTTATAGACCTGTTTCCAGAACCCAAAGAAAACTCAAAGGGGCATCGGTGTTCACTCACTTTTGGCGCTCACTATATACAGAGAATTCATTATCTGAATTGAACAGTTCAAACAAATCTGTTGAAATTAACAACATTTAATTCATATAAAGTTATATGTTTAAAGCTTAATTATATATTTGCCTGAACTTTAATCTATAATCTACTACTTAGACAGTATAACATTTTGTAATTAAGCTTTTATAAATTGATTGTCAATATGACACTTGCTTACTTTATACTATTTCTTATTAAAACTGAAGTCAAATCAATTGCATTAGAAAGAAAAATTCTTCGACTGTACTAGAGGACCACCAACCCATACATCCCAAGGAATCTACGCACCTTATTGGAGTTACTGTCAATTCGAAAATAAAATGGCAGGTCCACTTATTTAATATCGCAAGATTAGCGCTTTCAAAGTTAAGTTACCTATTTAGACAGAATTGAGGCAACTGGCATTCACACAGTGGGATAATGGTGATGACATAGCAATAATGATAAGAAGCAAATTCATAGACGTCAATGCGGATATCATGAACAAGGGCTCTCCAGTAATGCAGAGAAAACGGATCTAAATAATAATCTTCACGAGGAAGAGGAAAAATCTAGAATTTGGGAACTTTACACTTTTTTCATGATTACCAGACTCATTATTACCTACGTCTCGGTTGTATGGTGGGCGAAAGCCTCTTAGAAAACTGTTATAAAGCACATGGATATAGTCCAACGTTTAGCATGTATAGGAGTTACAGGTGGTGATCAGATGCATGGAACAGTACTAAAGCTCAATAAGTGTTCATTTAAAAATTAAGTAGAACTGACTTGGGTACGAGGACACATAGGGATCGTCGGCAACGAAAAGGCTGACTACCTTGCAAAACTAAAAAGTTTCTGGGACCAGAACCAGGTAGAGGGATGGTAAAACAGCTGATTCCCAAATCACATGAGAAGGTATGGTCAACCGTGGAACAATGTAGACAAGCTAAAATGGCAATAAAATGGCCGACCTGCTATACTCAAAGAAAGGTTTTAAGCATGAGTCGAGGAACATTGAAAGGAACAAATCTGGAGAAGTCCAGCGAGTCTCTCTGTGTAAGAGTTATAGTGGTAGAGATACTTAAAGATACCCGACAATGGTGGTCTGATTCGAATGTCTCTCGAAATCTATAAACATATTTATTTACAGCAAAGAAGTACTTCTGTCTGAAACAACTCCTCTTTCTATCTACAGCATAGGTTCAACCGCCTCGAATGCAGGTATGTACTATATATGAAGCCCGGCCCTTCTATATACACTTTACCTAGAGACGACCAGTTTGACTAATAGATCCTACACTAACATAAAGTTTCAAACCGCTTGAGCACAGAAGACTAATCGCTGACCTATTCCATAGGTACCTACTACCATATGGCAGATGTTCAGAAGAACTTACAAAAATTATTCTTCGAAATTCGACATATGAGTGCCCTACAGCTCTACAGCCCTACATAGCCCTACAAGACCGAAAATTAATTCACGCACATCACCTACATCAGTATACACTTAAAAAACGGCGAGGACGTCACTTTTTCAAAACTCTTTCGGCTACAGGACAAGTAAACTTTCGACCACGCTTCCTAATTACATACATATTTCCAGAAGACTACAGCCTACAAAAATTTTAAGTGCAGAACTTACACTTATCTACGAGTATTTCGGGACTTTGTTGGTGGCCTATAGGTCCGCCATTCCCAAGAGAAATATTACAAAAAAATAATAAATAAAAAAAGAACTAAACTTATGTAAGAAATTTTTTTATTGCTATTTTTGATTACTAGCTTGACTGAACTTAAGCGAATTTTCCACCATTTTTGACACCATCTTAAGCATACCTAGTAAGAGTCCAAAAGGCTCATAATGTAGGTAATAGTGATCTTCGGCTAATTAACACAGGGTTCTTCAAAACCGGACAGGTAGGACACAGCTCCATAAAAAATAAATAAAATAAATAGGCGGCGCAACAGGCGGTAGACACCCAAGGCCTAGCTTCTCGCAACCATTCGTTTTGTGTGAGTTTCTATTTTTGGAACGAATGGAAGGGACCTACAATTTTATACCGAGTCCGAATGGCTGAATTGAGAAGCTTTTTCAGGACAGTCATACTCTCGGATGTTTGTCAGACGTTCGCGAGAGGTGGTGCAGTAGAAAAAACCTTAAGATGTAATTTGTGTTTTTCCGGGGATCGAACCTGGGATCCCTCGCACAGTAGTCCAGCACACTAACCACTGCGCTACTGCGCCCACACAGCTCCATACTCAAGGAATTTTGTTCCATTATCCCTGATAAAGCGGATAAAAGTTTGGGTGCTCTTGACTTTGACACTCAGTACGAAGTGCTATACTAAGATAGGAAAGACTGGCAAAAGAATGAGGTTTCAAAAGAAAATTGAAATTTCGATCTATACGGTACGGATGGTTCCAAAACTAAGGAGGTTACAGGGTCAGGTATAAACTCTAGTGATATACAGACCCACATGTATCATTAAGACATCCGGACACATGCAGTGTGTTCCAGGCAGAAGTTCTGGCCGTTCTTAAAGCGGCGGATCTACTAGAAATAGGATCAATATCCAACAAGAATATCGCTATCTACATTGATAGTCAGGCTAAAGGCGCTAGAGTCCTTCATCATCAAATCTGAACTAGTCAGGAGCTGCCAAGTATACTCGAGTAGCGAGAGGAACCTCTCTTCAATCAGATTATTCGTCAGATTATGTTGGGACACTGTAATATTGAGGATAACGAAAGGGATGATGTTCTGGCCAAAAACGGAGCAGACCTTCTACAAATTGAAACTATTGAAGGCATAGGTCCATTCCATTCGCCCCAAAATATAAAAACTCACAAAAACGAATCGTTGTGAGAGTGCTAGAGCTAGGGTTAGGGTGCCTATACGGACCAGTTTCGACATCTATTTGAATGAATTTTTAACATAAGATTTTAATCAATTCGTCGACCATCAAGCCTATTTTAAGTTCTAAATGAAGCCTCGAAGTGGGTGCTAGTGATTTTATTGCTTGTCGTGTTCCTCAAAAAATGTATCAAAAACCTGAATAGATTTCATGTACTTGTTTGGCCGATGGTTGGTATCCAATTACTATGAGGAAACACTATTAAAATAAAATAGCTTTTCTCGGTATCATTTTCGATGGTATACCTTGTTGCCAGAAAAATTATTTTACGGTAACTTAACCTTTGGCAAGGGGGAACCCACACTCATGCTTGAAAAGTTATTGTTTTCAGAACGTCACAAATTTACACATGATACATAAAATTCATCCTCATTTCAATGGCCTCACCTTATAACTCCCATCCCACACTTGCTTACGTCTGCTCTATTTTGATATAGCCATAAACACCTAAAGGAACTTTGTCACAAATACTCTTATTAAATTTCGTTTAGCAAGAAAAAAAAAAATAACGCATAGAAAGCAAATCGTTGATGCTCTCTTAAAATTTAATCAAAATTAAATGAAAATTGCAAATTATTACAAGCCAACTTGGAGGAGGACATAAAATTTGATTAAACATCCTGTGCGAGTATGAGGCGAAGGCTGATGGCATAACAGAGCACGAGCAGCAACCAAGCCAAACCGAGTGTAAAAGGACCAAGTGGGGATGAAGTGTTAAATGTGCCATCACAGGTTGAGAGTTCATTTAACCGTTTAATACGAAATAAAAAATAAAGTATATTTATATACAACGTCGGAAGTGAAAAGAAAACGCTATACACGCAGCAGAACAAGGATCCATGAGTGTCCTTTCACCATTGCCCTGTGCACTGCTTTACCTTGACAGTGGTGACGACGCGACGGGAAGATTTAATTAGCAACGAACAGGCTGTAATCAACTTTAATGTTTTCCCGGTTTCACAAAATTTCCCTTCCTGCCTTCTTGCGTGCTTTAAACAGAAGGATATGAATGAGAATACATCCCGACGAATGTTGCTTTCATCGTCGAAGTTAATTAAGGAACCTGTATCTGCAGTCGCAGTGTGGTTATTTGCTTTTGCAAGTCCTAGAATTCATGTGGTGCTAGTTTCAGGCCATCGTATCAATTTGTTGATATGACAATTAAAGTTCGACCCGACTTCGGTAATTGGCAATGGAATGAAAGACTGTAACGGTATCCAGAGGGTTGCAGATAACTCGGTTATGCTCGTTTGCTAAGTCATCCAGAAATTGAATTGTGTTTTGATATATGAAATTTACTGTCCTTCGTGCTATCACCATTACCATCAATGCAATACAGTTCGTAGTGTTCTTGTATCGCTGTCGTCGTCGTTGTCGTCGGTCGTTGCCATAAATATAGACGAAGGATTCTATTTGGAATTTTCCTGGGGACTGGGACTGCGACTGTGACTTGGATATTATTATGTATTTTGGAATTGGGAAAATCTAATCGCCACCGACCGCCCCGGTTTGGTTGGGTTACTGTGGGCTGAGCGTGACATGCTTTTGTGATGGAGTTATAACAAAGATGTAGTTAATATTGGCAAACCGTCTTGCTGGTAAATCGAATTACCGAGAGGAGATATACTAATTTCGAGAATTTCCACTGGGGATGAGAGTTTTGACAATTTTGAAAACGATGTATATTTTATTTTATGGGCATTTTGTGCGTTTCT
This sequence comes from Cheilosia scutellata, assembly GCA_955612985.1. Taxonomy (NCBI): domain Eukaryota; kingdom Metazoa; phylum Arthropoda; class Insecta; order Diptera; family Syrphidae; genus Cheilosia; species Cheilosia scutellata. The sequence continues at coordinate 81,245,935 of OY015311.1, forward strand.
ATTTATTTATTTATTTATTTATTTATTTATTTATTTGTTGTCACCAAAGAACAAAATCTTTCATAGACATAAGGACATAACATTACAAAATTTTAAATAGGACAAATAGGAAATTACAAAGTAAACGTAGAGCAAACAAATTATGACTGAACATTATCAAGTAATTTTCTTTTTAAGGAGGAAATCGACAAGTTAAAATCTATTAAACTGAAATTAGCATTATACGATATCATTAAGCCGTTAATTGAGGAAGAGCGACCGTAGTTTGTACGAGAGTGGTTTACTCTAAAAAATCTAGTGCATCGCAGGTTGAAAGATGGAACATTTATGTTGAGAAGGCTTAGAACGTCTATTGAGTCAATTTCACCTATTAGGGTCCTATGAACAAACACAACTCTAGCCACAGTTCTCCTAACTTCTAGTGACTCTAAGCTTATCAATTTTAACCTAGATATATAAGGGGGTAAGTTGCTTAAGTCAAGCCACGGAAGTCCTCTAAGAGCAAATCTTAGAAATCGTTTTTGAATTGATTCAATTCTATTTATATGAATTCCATAGTACGGATACCAAACTATAGAGGCGTATTCTAACACAGATCTAACAAAAGCTACATACAAAGTTTTAATAGCATAGACGTTTGAAAACTCACAAGCATAGCGCCTTAACATTCCCCATGTTCTATTTGCCTTGTTTGTGATAGACTCCACATGGTAATTAAACGTTAGCTTAGTGTCTAAAAGCACACCCAAATCTTTAATTACTGAAGCACGGGGGATGACTACACCGTCAAAAGAATACGTATAGATGACAGGTGATTTACAGCGGGAAAATGTTATGACTGAACATTTAGAAACATTTAAAGAGAGGTAGTTTTTAGAACACCACAGATAAAATTTTTGAAGATATGAATTTAAAACATGAAAAGAATTGTAATTATTTCCCGGAAAATAAATCTTAAAGTCATCCGCAAACATTAACAAAGAACATTGAGGTAAAAATTTGACAATATCATTTACAAACAGAATAAAAAGTAAAGGTCCAATATGAGGGCATTACAGTAGAAATTTAATCTTTCCGTAACAAGGGAATCAAGCAATTTTGGAAGAGAAGATTGCTTACATATACCTCTATAGTTTTCAATTTTATTTCTCCTACCAGACTTAAAAATCGGAACTATAAAAGAAGTTTTCCAAACAGATGGAAATGTGCTAGTTTTTAAGGATAAATTAAAGATGTGGCATATGATTTTATGTAAAGGAAACGCACAGTTTCTAAGCAAAACAGAAGGAAGACCATCAGGACCAGGACTAAGGCTGACCTCCGAAGCTGCTAAATTCTTCAAAACCTCATTTTCAGAGAATTCCATATTATTGAAAAGAGGATTGGGAGAATCTTCAATATAATCGAAAAATTTCTTATCAATCATCGATTCATCTTTCGAATATACTGATTGAAAAAAGTCAGCAAAATTATTGCAGATAATATCGGGAGAATCCGCGATATGTCCATTAAAAGAGAGTGAGGCTGGAAAACCATCACTTTTGTTTTTAGAATTAATAAATTTCCAAAATTTATCCGGCCTCGAAACAAGATTATTCTGTATTTCATTTAAATACACAAGGTATGCTTGATAGAGAGATGTTTTTAACTCAGACTTCAGCCTTCTGAACAAAAAGTAGTCCTCATCCGCCAAATTGCAACGCCATTTCCTATAAGCTCGGTTTTTTTGCGTTTTTAGGTTACGCGTAATTTCGTTGTCCCAAGGACAAGACTCAACCTTATTTTTAACGCGAACTACAGGAACATATTTAAAAATAAGATAATTAATAACCTCATAGAATTTAGTGCAAATGTCATTAATTTCTAATGAAAGATGAGGGCTCCAGTCATAATTTGTAAGCTCTTCACATATATCGCTATAATTAGCTTTTGAGAAATCAAATCTGAAGGATTCAAAAATAAATGTTTCATTAAAATTGAAATTGAAAAAAAGGTTTAAAGAAGGGTGATAAGAGTCTTCCGGGACGAGAGGAGTGAGACTCCTCAATAAAAGAGTTTCGTCGCTGTTATTCGTAAAGATGAGGTCCAAAGTACGATCCTTAATATTTTTAACATGATTCACCTGGAGTAGACCAAGTGAGTGGAGCGTATCAACAATCAAAGCACCGATTGCAGATAGGGAGATGCCAGGACTTAGATATGTGCAATCAGAGTCCCCCGATACCCAGTGTATATTTGGTTGATTAAAATCACCAAAAATGTAAATTAAATCCGAGGCAGTTAGAAGGCTCACAATGAAGCGAATAGCATCTATGTATCTCGATACAACATCTATTCGGGAACAAGGTGGGATGTAGATACGATGTATAATTTAGCGGTAGATGTTAGATCAAAATGGCTGCAGCATATTTCAATGTCTTTATAGCTACTTAGGTCCACATCTAACGCTTTAAAATCTTTTCGAATGGCTATAAGTGCGCCACCAAGACGCTTGTAAACGCTATTTTCTATTGATCGATCACATCGATTAACATCAAAGTAGGAGGGGAAAATGACAGAATCGCTGAAGTTATCATCTAAACCAGTCTCCGTAAGTACAATTATGACATATGAACAGCTGTAAACACTTATCAGGAATTTCGTGCACTTTGTCCGTAGTCCTCTTACGTTCTGGTAGAAGAGGGCAACTTCCTTAAGTTTTTTGAAGAAGACGTTTTAGCATTATTCTTATTAGAGACGTAACTAGAGACGTAACTACTTTAATGCTTTAGAAATTTGTTTAGGTACGCGTATTCCGATTTGCTCGGTGACCTTTGAGTTGTTCTTAGAATTTTTGTGGGTTATTTTTAGGTCTTTTCAAGAAGTTCTTACTGTTCCTTCTGGATCGCATTTCTGCCGATTTAGGAACGTCATATATGGAACGCGCATACGGTGGGAGGGGCTACAGAACGATAAGATACGGGAGGAATTTGCACGCCAGGTATCTGAAAGGTTTGAACAAATTCCAAATGTTCCATTGAATGTAGAGGAAGAAGGGCTGTTGTTTTCAACAGCAGTCATTGCCTCTGCAGGATATGTTTGCAGAGTGAAGCGGCTCGATGTGGCGACTGATGGTGAAAAAAGAACTGCGTGGTTTAAAACGCCTGGAGTTCAAGACGCCATCAGAGAGAAGAAGAACGCTTTCAAGGCGTGGATTCACTTGGGGGACTCACCTTCTCTCAACCGGTGCGAAGAATTTGTAAATTGGCTGTTGAAGCAGCTAAAGAACAATCTTGGAAGGAGCTTGGCGAGAAATTAGACCTTGAAAACATCAGATCTGTAAGCAAAGTGTTCTGGTAGACTATCCTCCGTCTTAGAGGAAGGAAGTGGAATATTATTGAAGGAGTCAAATCCAAATGTGGTACTTCTTTCCAATGAAAAACCTTCTGAATTTCTTAATCCAATCCGGGGCATTGAGGATGAGAGATCCTTCGCCTTGAGCAGGGCGGAAAATAGACCCACGGTAGAGGGATAACTTTTGCGATAAAATCGCTAAAAGCTGGAAAATCTGCTAGAGTGGATGAAATTCGTCCAGAAAGACCTCAAGACCTTAGATGAAGAGGGAGTTAAATGGCTCTCTCATTAAAGTTGCCTGAAATGCGGCGAAACTCCCAGCGAATTGGAGTGATTGTGTCCATTTTCAAGAAAGGGGATAAAAGGGATTGCTCTAATTACAGGGATATGTGAATTACCTTTAAGTCTCCCCGGGAAAGTCTTTGCCAAGGTGCTGGAAACGCGTTGCAGAGCTGTGGTCGAGGCAAGATTAGGAGACGAGCAGTGCGGAAAGTCGAAGAAAGTTTCGAATTAGGAGATCTGAGGTTAAGTCATTTGCTCTTCGCTGATGACTTGGTCATCCTTGAGTCCTCTTAGACTGAACTTCAGCGCGTACTGGATAGGTTTGTAGCCGTTTATGTTGAAGCCGAGATGAAAGTAAACCTAGAACAGGTGGAAAAGTTTAAGTTTCATATTCACGAGTGATGGAAGGAGCAATCCGCGTTGTCTTGTAGCATTGGTCTGGCTGGATCAATTTTGAGACAGTTTAGTCATTCTGTTATTAGGAGGATTGAACTTGGTGTCAAAGCGAAGCTGTCAGTCTTTAATTCGGTGTTTGTTCCAACTCTTACCTATGGTCATGACCACGAGGCTAGGGTAATGACCGAAAGAATAAGATCGCGGATACATGCTGCCGAAATAAGATTCCTCCTTTGTATGGGAGTCACACCAGCAATACAACGGAGGAGTAGAGACACGCATTAGAAACACCAGAATACGTGAGGAACACAATGTCGATAGCAGCTACTTCTCCGGACGGAGCGGTCAATGCATCCGAGAGTTTTCAGGACCGTTTTTTGGATTTTTAATGGGACTTCTTCAAAACCGTTCTGAAAGAATGTGCAAAACTCAAACGCTAACACCAGAGGCACTATCTTTCAAAAGTATGTCCATCTATTTGCCTACGCCGAGGACATGGACATAATCGACAGAATACAGCTTGATGTCACTGGCGCGTTCGTGAGTATTGAGACAGATGCGGCGAAGGTGGGTTTGGCGGTCAATGAAGACGGTGAATGGAGGAGAAGACACAACGATGAACTGTACGTGCTATATAGCAACATCGACCTAGTCAGAAGAGTTAAGGTCCAACGACTGAGGTGGCTGGGTCATGTAGAGCGAATAGACGCCAATGCTGCGGCCCGAAAGATCTTCGAATCCACACCCGAGTGACGGCGCAGTAGAGGAAGACCGCAAGTGGAAGGGAACCTTAACCAACTTAGCGTGCGAAACTGGAAGCAGCTGGCCAAAGACCGTGCTGTCTGTAACGGATATCGCGAAATAATACCGGAGGATAGTCCCGCGGATACTGAGCTAACGGGGATTCGGCTTAGTTAATAAGAATCTTATACGATATCGGGATGTCTGGGACAGCGTCGGGTAACCACAAAAAGGCGGTACATGAAACCTTATCAAGGTTAAAATTGACGGCTAACCATTCTTACAATCATTCGTTTTTATTTTTGGGACGAATGTAAAGGACCTACAATTTCATGCCGAGTCCGAAAGTCTGAATTGAGAAAATTTCTCAGCACTACTATTCTCTCAGATCTTTGTCAGACGTTCGCGAGAGGTGGTGTAGTAAATAAAACCTTAAGCTGTGAGTTGTATTTTTCTGGAGATGAAACCTGATAACCCTCGCTCCAGCGTACTACCCACTTAGACATACCGCGCCTTGGGTATGGGGATTGACACGGATAATAATTTAAAGCTTGTTGACGGGAAACCGAAAGTAAGAAATCGGGACCCTTTAAATCAATAGGAAAGGTTTTTCCTCTGGGACTGTAGCTGGTAAGTTTCATTGCTGCACAACTCCCCTCCTTGTCTTATCTAAATGCTATAATGTCTATTTTTGCCAACATTTCTACACATCAGTTCCTTAAAAAATAAAAAACCAATTGCAACTTTTTAAATGTCATTGTCCATTCTGCCCAGTCGGTTATTGGCACAATAGGTGTACAAAAGATCCTGCGGCTGATTGCCAATAAAGTCTGATAAGTCCTATACAAATTTCAGGACTACGAGTATATTGGGGAAATTCCCCGACAATATTGATTTTCAATATGCAAATATAAAAACATTTTCCATCGCCGATAGCGATTCCATGAAGTTGACAAATCTATTCGAAAATCCATTCAACAAAAAGTAATCCATAGTAATGATGACTGTTGATTTCCTATTCACTCAGAATATCTATACACCAAACGAACCATTCAAAGTCGCCGCATGTAAAAGAAATCTCCTCCGATCTATATATACAAGAGTTTATTCGGCGTAACCACCATCCACCAGCTCCAGCCGCTCTATCTGATGGATTACCCACTTCATTTCCATTTCTCCTGTAGCTCCTGTATTATTTATTATTCATTGGATAAATTCATCTTTTCATTTGGCCCAGCATCCAATTGAATGCTCGTTCACCGACAAAAAAAAAACAAAGATTTAAAATTTGATAAATACAGGGAACGTGAGAGTATACTCATGTTCGTCCTGTGACCGAAATATACATCATTCTCGGTCTACTAGGGGCAACACGTCGATGAGGGGCTTCGCAAACGTCACGCATGCCAAGCAAATTGATGTAAGAATCGAATTTGGAATTTTATTTTTTCGATGGTTGGCATCAGTATCCCTCCTACATTAGGATGTTGTTTGTATATCGTTTGCAAAGATGATTTAATTTGACCCAAGAGGATTGTAAAACGATGAAGAAACAAAAAAAAAAAAGCTCAAATGGGGCCTAATTTCCTGGAATTATTTACCTCGGTTATTTGCAAATAATGTCATTTCGAAGGTGGGGTCCTGGAACATTAGTCCTGATTTGGATTACAATGTTTATCGATTGTTTAAATCAATTTATTTACAGCCAACGGCTTGGTTCATATCTCATATGGTATTACAGGACACGATTTATTTTTATCTTGAGAAAAACCGAGTTTAAGTCCTGACGTGTGGATATTGAAGAGAAACGCAAATATGAGGAAGACAGTACTCAATGAATCGTTGATGGAGATATCTGTTGTAAGGTACAGTCAGGCAGATAATTGCATTTCGTATTTCAAATTCAGATTTTCTACATATTTACCAAAGGAAAATAATATGTAGGTACAACCGACGCACGTGAGTAAAGAGACAATTCCATATGTAAACACAAATATTAGTCATCTCAGTATAGGATCGGAAGAGGAAATTGTTTTTCAACCTGCAGTTGGTACTATCAGATTTGTAGAGGAACATGGCAGCCGTTTGTGAAGTTTAAAGGGTGTCCTGTCCATGTCCACAAATACTTAAAGTAGTCATACAATGGAATAAAATTCGACAATTTGACGATTACATAGACAAATAGATTATATAGATAGATTATAAGTCGGGAGATCCTTCATGGGGCTCTGGCACTGCAGCCTCTTCCTTCCCTGGTGAGGTCCCAGTCCCAGAGGCATCTTTTCACTCCGGAGATAGTTAGAAAGACTAGACGAGAAGATCTGGGGGTAAGTCAGCAAGGTTTGCTGAAGTGACGAATTCCTCGGCAAGTATAGTCTTTCTGAGCCCATTAACAAAGCCATCAAGATGAAAGGAAGACTCATCGCTTCTCAAAATTAGTCTTCAAATATCACTTAAAAAAAAAATAGTTGTCGCAACAGACGTGTAGACACCCTAGGCCTAGCGCCTAGCTTCTCGTAACCATTCGTTTGTGTGAGTTTCTATTTTTGGGACGAATGAAAGGAACAATTGTATGCCGAGTTCGAACGGCTGAATTGAGAAGCTTTTTCAGGACAGTTATACTCTCGGATGTTTGTCAGACGTTCGCGAGTTCAAATATTACTCCACGATGGAAAAGCTGTGTTTCTTCGACTTACCACACCTACCTACCTACCACCTTTGATCAATGTATAAATCCGTTTTGATGTCCCGATGTGAACGAAAATCAGGATAGGTTTGTTTGAGCAAGTTATTTGGTCAATACTTTACGGAGATCAAACGAAGAATCACTCTTGCCAATAGCTGTTTCTTCGGGCTAAGAAAGCATATTAGAAGTAAAGCCCTCTATCATAGAACCAAGGAGATATTATAGAAGACTCTAATCATCCCGGTCGTGCTGTATGGTGAAGAAGCATGAACTCTGTCAAAATCGGATGAATACCTCCTGGGATATTTTGAGAAAGGTTCTTCGGACGATATTCGGTCCAGTTTGTATCGAAGGAGTGTGGAGGAGAGGATTTATGGACGAGCTTTATGGGCTATACAGCGACGTTGACCTGATCAAAGAGCTGAAGATACAACGACTGAGATGGCTGGGTCACGTGGAGCGTAGGGACAGCAACGCAACAGCCCGACGAGTCTTTGAGTCCACCCCTGAGGGATAACGTAGCAGATGAAGGCCCAACCTTAGGTAGCGCGCACAATTGGAGGGCGACCTCAACCAACTTGGTTTTTATAACTGGAGGCAGCTAGCTATGGACCGAGCTGGCTGGAGGGGCATGTTGGTTGAGGCCGTGATCCACCTCTGACTGTAAGCACCCCCAAAAGTAAAGTAAATACTCTCGCGAAAGGCGTATCTCGATAACGCTTCAACGGTTTGGTCTCAAAAGTAAAACTGACAAAAGCAAATTGTTTTGATTTTGAGCAGAGCTTCCTAGATACTTCTAAATTTTTATAGATCCGTAATTTTTGGCCAATTTAAATCCGGAACATAATCAGCTGTTTGGTTTCGTGACAAAGAGAGAGGAAGGGAGATAGCAGTCACATTTTCCAATATGAATTTTCTTCCGTCATGTACATGTTGCGCGTTCAGTTCCTAGCTACTTCAAATTCAGTTTCATCTCAGTGGACACTGAGAAGTGTCAATGCATTCTCGTGGCTAACGAAACCCCAAGGAAATCCCTGAAATTTGGTTTTATGTCGAACACAAAAATGTAATCCTGAGACCTGTCACTTAAAAATTTAGTTCGTGATTTTAAATATTGAAAAGTCTAGTATACTGAACTGTTGTCATGATTTGATTACATATATAATATGGAGTCAAGATAAGTTTTACTAGGGTGTCCCACTGTCCTAGTGCTCACCTCGGGCACGGTACATATTGAGCTTGAGCTAACGCTAACCCATTGTCCTAGCGTCCATGTCAAATAAACTTATCTAACACTAGACCACCAAATATTTTCAAGAGAGCAATCTTTGGTAGCATAGCGTAGGCGTAGGTAAAGAACTTCCAGTCCCTTCGAAGTGTAGTTCTAAGTCTAATTTGCCTGTTATTGTGAGCCGTAGGGATCTTAACTGACGAACTAAAATCTAGGTAATAAACGGAAGAGTAACGACTTACCCACAAATTGTATTTGAAATTGTTTAACATTTTAATAGAAACACCAACGGCACAACGACTCCATCCACCAAAATACGTTTGCAATGAAAACCAATAATGAGACAAATATCCACCACAAAGTTTCTAATAATTTGCCAGCAAAAACACTCAACTCCCGCACAGATTACCACATAAATGCATTTTTAAACAAACTAACAACAATATAGCTCAATAATAAAACCAATTTTAGATTGAAAATACCGAACATTAATTTTAAATTTGTTTATTTCGATGGAGACGATCGCGAAACCGAGTAAAACAAATCACTTCCTGCACCGACCACTGACATTTGATTAACGACTTGTGGATTGTGTGGAACTTGGTAAAGGGGTAATCACAATGCATGCAATAAATGCAATGCATACAGTTTGATTATAATGGTCGGCCGTTTACAAATTAACTTTGAATGGGTAATTTTCTATTGACAGTTGTAGTAGTGGCAGTTGCTTATTGCTTATTGCAATAAAGGTAAAACCTTTTGAAGGAAATGGAAGAGCACAATATTATTTGTTAAGTACCTACCTATGTATATAATTTTTGTCGGTTGTCGTTGTTCATGAGTCGTTGTTGCTCTATGAATATAGAAAGTATTTAAAATTTTCTTAAATTTTCAATACATATTAACAATAATTTTATGCTGCTTATTAACTTACGAGACTGAGCGAAGTGTCGGTAGTTTGTTATTTTACACATTCAGCAAACTACTCTGATCCGGGAATTAGATAGAAATAATGTATTATACAATTGGCTGATTTGTTGACGTTTTGATATATTATTTATTCCTAAAGTTAGAAATGAATTAATTACAGACAATTTTGCTTCAGAATTATTTTTTTTTTCTTTTCAAAATGCACCAATACGCGTGAAAACTATTCGCTGATAATTTATTTAACGCGTGCGATGCCTAATATGCTCGTTTGGATCGTGTGCAAACTTTAGAGTTTAGACAATTCACTCTTACGAGTTTACGACCTGTGTAGGGGAGACTGGGGCACATTTGAACGTGGGGCACATTTGAACATTGCTAATAAAACAACATTTAAAAAATATTTTTAAGTATAAACCAAATTTTAAACTTGGTAATACCGTGCTCTTTTGTGGTCAACGATTTTCGGATATCTTTTCACTCGTCGCCTGGAAGTAGCCGCATGAGGAGTTTTTATGCTCAAATTGCATATTTAAATTTTTCTATTTGTGAGAGTTTACAAATTTTATGGTGAGCATTTCTTTTTGTGTAAAATATATTTTTAAGACATAACTTCGTTTGAAACCGTATAAATGTACGTTTTTTGATAAATATGAAAATTATAAATATTTACGCACATTTTTCTGTCGCTTGACCTATTTGGGCAGTTCAAATGTGCCCCAGTCTCCCCTACGCTATTTCAAATCTTCGTTATTGCGATCTCAAAGAAAGGCTCTGTGAGATTGTATGTGTTGAAAGCATGTGTTTCCCCAGCCTAGATAGCTGAATCTAATTTCAATTAGAATCATAAGTTTTCATTGTATTGCTCTGTATTCACTCATACATTGCTATTTTCTTCTAACAGTCTTGTCTTGAGCTTAGCATGCTCGAAAATTATAGAGTTATCTATTCATCGAAATGTCGTCCGTCTAAAAACTGAACATCGTGTCAATATGATAGGCTGACAAATGTTTCTTTTGTTGACGTTTTCACAAAAAAGAAGTCACACTTGCGGAATCGGAACCCCCTTTTTAATTTTTGTTGGTCACATTAAGTGGTTATATGTCATCCCTTGTCAAAAAAATTAGCCCGTCAAAAATGCCTGTTTAGAAATATCTGCAAACTACAATGGATGTAACTGTGTCTATACAAGAAGTTCCCACTTTTGTCGTTGCTTCTATACGTCATTTAAAATTCATCAGAATTAGTCGTTTTGTTTTATAAAATTATTAGATGCAAATGCATTGGTCAGATACCAATTTCATGATAGTTATCGATACAAATTTTCATGAAGCAATCCTAACGCACCATTTACGGAAAGAAAATTTTTGCGAAGAACTGTCATTCCCATCGAAGTTGCTCTACTTTGCCTTTAATTTTCAAGTCAAATTCGCATCAATGAAACCGCTTTCCTTAAGGGCGCGTTCGGAAAACTTACCTCTTTCGCTGGAGTTTCTCATGTTTGTAAATAAAAAAAATAAACACAAATTTCTTTACTTTCAATGGAAAATCGTTTTGATTTATTATCGCATTTACCTTAGCAGTTATTAATTATTATTTTGGTATTTTTACAAAAAACCCACTTAGCCTATTATAGATTACAATAAATGCCATCTCAGTACAGTTGAAATGGACCACATTCGAATGTAACTCCATTTATCCGCTGCAATTGTTTTTTTTTTTTTTTTTATTTTACAAATATAAAGCAAAAGAAAAATCGCTTAACCTTATATCCTTAGATTCTAGTCCATGTGTATATTTACAGTTTTCTTTATTTTATTTTTATAAGTACTGAGTCACTTGCAACCATCAATCGCGGGCTAACTTCAATCTTACTGCAATGCGTTTGCATTTCCACATCAATTGTGTTTCCAATATGCTAAAGGACATTGCTACCAGAACCAATCCCAGTAGCAAATATGCACAGCAAGCAAATAGTTGCACATCTGGCCCCCGGAATGTATGCTGTGGCATAAAATCTCCATAGCCTATTGTTGATAGGGTGACAAAGCAAAAATACGCGCCATCGATGAGACTCCAATTCTCCCAGAACGCAAAGATCACCGTGCCCAGGCAGATGTAGGCCACGAGAATCAACAGCACAATAGTGATTGGCACTTGGGATGCTCCATTGTCGTCATCCTCGTCGTAATTGTCGTCGTCCTCATCGTCATCGTCTTCATCCTCTGTATGATCTGTATGCAGATTACAACTGCTATCCAAACAGCAATTGTTTTTGTGGTTACTCTTGGAGTTGTTTGTGGTCATTAGTCGGACTCTCTTGCGTTGGACAATGCCACTGCCAACTGAAGAAGGCTTTCGTGTGTCGAGGGTTTTGTTGTCTTGGCTGGGGATTTTTCGACCTCCTGGGGATGAGGATATAAGTGGCACACGTGATGGGGTGCCATGCGGACAACTGTAAAGAAAAAAAGACAAAATGAATGAGTTTGCAGAAAAATTGAAATGGGATAAAGGGTGTCCTTCGTTCAATATTTGTTTTCTGGGATAGTACCCCACAAATTAGGGGAGAATGAGGATGCGCATCCAACCGGCTGAATGACCTTTTCAACTCATATATGTACTAGTATGTTTGTGTACAAACTCTGACCTACAATTTAAATTATGGATTCGTTCTGGCTCCCAAGCCGAAACCACAAGCACATATAGGCAGGTAGGGTTTGTTTTTTAAAGGTAATTGGAACTGTTGGCCTAGAAATTGGATGATTTCATTTCTGTTGACCAAAGCATGACAGGATTAATATTGAATTTCATGTCACATATGAGCTCAAATTTGAGTTGTCCAGTTACACCACATTAACCCTGTTTTCACATTCCATTGGAAAATAACACAAAACGTGGAGAAAAGTCCGAAACCGGACAATTACAATTATTATCCTTACTGCATAAATGACCCGAAGGTTATAGACATTCACCATTGACAATAGAGAATAATGATGATGGCTTTGAAATGGAGGTCAGTAGTTGTCAGACAACAACTGTTATTGTTAGTGAGCATGGAATTTTGTGGATTCTTCTCTTCCGGTAAAGGAGATTTTTAGAGCATAAAAGATGACATAGCCATAGGCAGCGCACGTCAAATGATCTGAGCCTAATGACAGACAATCTCATGCGAAAAAGATTTGACAGTCCTCTTTGGTAACCGGAAAGTTTTGCGGTTGTTAAATGGAATGTCTTTTGACAATAATCAAAATACTTGGGATGGCTTTTAGGAAGCTATTGTCCGAGTCAGTGAGAAGTGAGTTTTTGTTAGATATATATTAAGTATTCTAAGGGAAAGTGGAAGCTTCTACAAACTGAACTTATTCGAATAATGTTCATGGTTGGAGGTTAATGAGGAAGTGTAATTACAATCAAAGTACAAAGTACAATTGAAATATAAAACGCGAACCATTTTGAATGTATCCACAAGCCTACTCAGATTAACTACATAATAAGTAAAAATATAAAATCCTCAATTGTTTTCTGTAAACTACATTGTTCTCACGGACTGTCAGAATATTCTCAATTCATCCAATTACATACAATGCATTCCACAAACCTGAGAATGCAATAGGCGTGTTTTATTGAACATAATATTACATCTCTGCAAAATAAATAAAGTAAAGTAGAATCTTCAACACGCAATTACAACAACTATACCCTGCGTGACACTTTCGAGACTCTATGTAGTTGTTTTAACTTCGTGCTGATAATTCGCCTTTACTTTACTTTGCTTTGCTGGAGATAAAATACATACGTCTAATACCTATTCGCTCCAACTTAACCTTACTTACAAATTTCACCTGAAAACTGATAACTGATCTGAAATTCGGACATCAGAAATTGACTGACTTGAAATGTCAATAATAGCGAATATATATGAATTTGCCCAAAGTTCGCAATTGGCTCTCATCTGATAAGTCTAAGGACTTTTATAATAATAGGTCTGTTCCATTACTTTTAAATCTTACGAAATTTTACTAATTCTTACGAATTTTTACGCAATGTCCTTCCTTAAATTGAAAAATTTGTAAAAGAGAGCGGCTTCGAGAGAGCAAGATAGTACCCCTCTACTGAAAATCTTACTAGTTTTTAATAAACAAATTTCTTTGAGTGAGAATTGAAACAATCTGTCAGTCGACTGAAAATTGACAGTTGATTTGATATCTATTTTGACAGTAGTTTCCATTTTTTCTACAAAAGTAAAGGAACAGTCCTAATATTTGAATTAAGTTAAATTTAGTTTCTTTTTTCTATTTTTAGAACTTTGTTATCGGACTGGATGCAGAACAGAAAGCAAAAATTCTAATAAGTAAATAATAAGTAAAAATATAAAATCCGCAATTGTTTTCTGTGAACTACATTGTTCTCACGGACTGTCAGAATATTCACAATTTATCCAATTACATACAATGCATTCCACAAACCTGAGAATGCAATAGGCGTGTTTTATTGAACATAATATTACATCTCTGCAAAATAAATAAAGTAAAGTAGAATCTTCAACACGCAATTACAACAACTATACCCTGCGTGACACTTTCGAGTCTCTATGTAGTTGTTTTAACTTCGTGCTGATAATTCGCCTTTACTTTACTTTGCTTTGCTGGAGATAAAATACATACGTCTAATACCTATTCGCTCCAACTTAACCTTACTTACAAATTTCACCTGAAAACTGATAACTGATCTGAAATTCGGACATCAGAAATTGACTGACTTGAAATGTCAATAATAGCGAATATATATGAATTTGCCCAAAGTTCGCAATTGGCTCTCATCTGATAAGTCTAAGGACTTTTATAATAATAGGTCTGTTCCATTACTTTTAAATCTTACGAAATTTTACTAATTCTTACGAATTTTTACGCAATGTCCTTCCTTAAATTGAAAAATTTGTAAAAGAGAGCGGCTTCGAGAGAGCAAGATAGTACCCCTCTACTGAAAATCTTACTAGTTTTTAATAAACAAATTTCTTTGAGTGAGAATTGAAACAATCTGTCAGTCGACTGAAAATTGACAGTTGATTTGATATCTATTTTGACAGTAGTTTCCATTTTTTCTACAAAAGTAAAGGAACAGTCCTAATATTTGAATTAAGTTAAATTTAGTTTCTTTTTTCTATTTTTAGAACTTTGTTATCGGACTGTATGCAGAACAGAAAGCAAAAATTCATTTAGAAAATAATGCTTAAAACGATTCCGAGGGAAGAAAATGCCATTTGAATAGGCACTACTTTTTTTAATCTTTTGAGTGATAACCGCCAATGTAGCCTATCAAAATACAATGAAATTCAGGGGTGTTGCTATTCGCCCGTTGTTTGGGACACCACTACGTAACGAAATGTCAAAATTTATATTGCGTCAAGTTTGGGTATGTGGCTCGCTACCCTCGCGGCAAAGACTCTAAACTCCAGTATAATCACTCCAAATATATCTTTATAAAGAGTTTTTAATGAAAATAGGATTACGTTACGTTCATTACGTTGTCGTATTCCAAACATCGGTAAACGTCAGTTAGTACAAAATCTTCCAAAATCAACGGGCGAATAGACACTCCGCTAAATAATTAAACAGGTCCGGTCCGTGTATTGTATGATGTACTTGTACATGAATGAACCTCTTTGGTGCAATAGTGTAAGGACTCTTATAACTTCTGCGTGTGCTCTGTGCTACTGTTTGACAGCTGGAAGATACGTATAGGAGCTTTATATGATACAAAGAAGAAAACTGGAAGTTGTTCAGCGTAGGATAGAAAACTATTGCGGAGAAGCAAAAAATTTATGTTGACAGATACATATTTTGAACCCTCACCCAGTTCCATTGTCAAATAATAAGACAATGGGGGACAATCAAAACTCTAGTTTACTAAGTATGACAGTTGTCTGACTTTATATGTTTGAGTTTTTATGAGGCTATACTGGTGAAAGGTTTTTTTCAGTTGACGTTTATGGAGGGTCAAATATTTCTCGACTGACTAAAATGTAGCAATATTGCGTTCCCTACCGCTACCAATCTAGATTTAGATTTAGATTTCAAATGTTGGTCAAATTTTAAAAAGAAGAAGTTACTTCGAATAAGAGTCTCGGAAGTTATTGCATTGCAAAAGATCTTCAGACTTCTTGGATGAATAATGAAATAAATGGCGGAAATTTGTGCCATAATGAAGATAGGGAGATAGTTTGGCAGGAATTTAAGGAAATATTAGGTAGGAGGTTAAGTATGGTAATTAAGCTGCAGAATGCGTTAGGGTTCTAGCGAATTCTACAAATTCATTATTGACTGTTTAACAACAAAGTTTTACGGAGGACCTAGCGAACTATAGTACCGTGAAATCCCGTTTCCTATTATGTATCGTACAACATTTTCACTGCAATCTCTCAATCAGCTTGCTTCATGGACATGCAGTAATAATCTCCTAAAAGTATTTAGCGTGTTTCCGGAAAAGACATTCCACTGTGGACCACATATTTGTTCTCAAATGTTTAGTGGAGTGTTTTCTATATTCGAATAAAAAAAAATATGCATTCAAGGAAGTTTTCAAGGAGTGTAAATAGTAAAAAATGTTGGGTCTATATTTTAAGAAAATTTGCCCAAGTCGAAAATTGCTATTACATTAATGTCGCTTGGGGCAAATGCTTCAGCAACCAATTTGTCACAAGTTTTAGGTTTTCGAAGCTGCAACGGAGTCTAAACTCCTGTACGCAGCACAAATTTGGGGTGTCAAGAGGTGTGATATAAAGAGACCTACCATCGCCATCGAATACGCCGATCTAATGTTGAAAATGCGCTAATCATAATTCATTATAAAAAGTCTTAAACGACAGGTGGATTACATCTTCCAAGTGCGTTTCACCGCCGCGTTGTAATATACTTCAATACCTACCTACATATCCCCTGTCACACAGAGCCCGTTTTCAACTCCTCGTTGAACTCACCCCGGGGCGCGTTCAAACGCGCTCTTGTGAAAATTTACACATTGTTTCTCTGACGCGAAGTGGTGAGGGTCATTTTTGTAGTGTCAAATGGAAAAATTATCGAATTTGTAAAAAATTACTCATGTCTTTACGAATATCTATATTTTACGGAATTAAATGAGAACTGTATTCTCCGACTTATTCTTTTTTTTTATTTGTGTCGTGTACCCAAATTAATAAATCAATAATAATAATAATAATTCGTCATCCGAGCTGCTTGACATTTTGAATGAATCTGTTTGACGTCGTCTAACGCGGCGGTGAGACCGTGCGTCGCGTCAAAATAATCTTAACGCCGCATAAAATAATCTCACCGCGTTGTTTGACGAAACCTTAAGCAGCTGCAAAATGGAAATTTCAGTTCCCTGTCATATGAATAGCCTCAAACGAATTCCATTCAAATTCGCTGTAAATTGCGGCGAATCGCCGGCGACTCTTCCGCCAACAATCATGTAAAAGTCAGTGCGTCCTGCGCAGTACTAATAATAATTTTAGTGATCAAATTTCCCGTATAAAATTATTTCGATCGTTAAAAAAGGCGTTAAGTAAGGTCCAATCATTTTAAACTAAACAGGGATAGCTTGGAATTCTCTAATGAACTTGTCGGCAAACGAGAACTTTCTTCCGGGAACTCAATACGAACTGTATGCGATTCGCTTGTGCAAAGGAATTCTGAACAAAAAAGTTGAAATGCGATCTTGAAGGTAAAAACTTGTATCTAATATTGACAGCTGCTGCTAAAAACATTTGAATAGCTTGACATTGCAGCAAATAAACCAATTGCGAGGTGAGGCTGTCGTGAATATGTGACTTAAGTAATTCTACTTAAACTGATTTATATTTCATACGCCAATATAGCCGTTCATATAGAATAAGCTTCCATTAAAGTTAGTGTTGCCTTCAAATCAGAGTTTCTGCTAATTTCATTCCGCAGGTATACTTCCCTCACCATTTTGAATAATACGATCACATTCCAATGGAAGACACTAGACACCCATTTGTCCGGTTCATTCGATTTCAATTCATTCTTCGTCCTTATTTGCCACAATTAACTCCATCAAAGTATAAATCTTGCGCTGTCAGGCCACACATTGTTGGCCAAGAGCCTCTCCATTGGTCAGTAACATTCCTGTAAAATGTCATGTCACACATTTGTCCAACAGATATTCTGACCAGCAATACTAACATTACCGTCACCACCAGGAAGGGAAAAAAACTGTCCACAATGAATCAACTCAACACACATATACAAAGTGAGAATTTATCGAGGTGGCAAATTCTTTCATGTTTCCCGGAAACCTGATCCTGATACAGATGACCCCATAGTAAAAAATGGCCACAAGGAAACAGCTTATTGTCGCCTTAGCTAGCTAAAGCTATGTCTACTTCTAGCAATAGCTGCCCGCACTGTCACCGCCAAACACACACATATATTCTTAGCTATACACGGTCGTGATTTGTAGGGATACACCACAAAAAGAACGAAAAGACACATTTGCAAATAGCCCTCCATAAATCAATGCATCCGGCTGAAGAGGATATACTCCACCTAAGTATATGTAAAAGCAGAAGACTACTTACCCCATTCGATTTTGTTCGTTCTCCTCTTCGTCTTCCATGATGTCGACACTTCCGGGTGTAGAAGACGAGTTGCCACTTTCACTGCCAGCCCTCGGCTGGTTGACGGAGGCGGCATTCCCCGATACATCATGCCGGCAAGAGATATCACTTTCTGCCAGCAACGTATTGATCTCCTGTGGCATCGGTTTCGCTAGGAATTTCGCACGTCGGATGCCTGCAAGAGAGAGAGAGAGAGAAAAAAAAAATAAAATTAAGGAATTTCTTCTCATTTTAGATGCACACAAAAAGGACGAATAAGAAACATGACTTCACGTACTCGGTGTGATTGAGTGTAAGCGTGTATGGCGGCGGCACTTTCGAGGCGCACATGTTGAACTGTCAACTCGCGGAAGCCATTCTATTCCCTCAGCAAATATGTGTATAACTTCGCGTACACGTAGTCAATCAAAGTAGGATGGAGACAAGAATACAGGGACTTTCCTCTATGCACATTAGAAAAATGTAAGAGATATTGGGAAAGGGGGAGCAAAAAATAAACCATAAAAATTGACGTTTCAAGATGACATATGAGGCTAATCAATCATTTGGCGGCATGCTCCAGCGATTAGATGTGGCATTGGGACTCATTTACGTTTTCTTGTCAAAAATTCGTGTGGCACGTTTTTATTGTTCGGAAAAGATTGAAACTTTGGGAGAAGAAGACAAATTGAAGCAACAGTGCTCATCAAGGATGCAAACAAATGGCTGAGACCTGACTGGGATTGATAAGCGTTACGTTCTGGGGAATTGGAGCATTGCAGTAGTTTGCTTTTGTTCTAATTCTAATGGCGTCGCTTGGTGGTTTAATCGCGTACAAGTAGATGACGGATTTGAACTTTTACATTAGGATTGCACTTCAGACTTTAGAGTTTTGACCCAGTTCGTTAAACTTTGCAGTAAGTGGACGTTCGAGAAGGACGAATTACGACGCACGGTCGAAAACTCTGTCTTTCCGTTTTATTATCTGTTTGTGGTTGATAAGTTGATGTCAGATATCAATCGATTGAAGTAATAACCAATAATAATTTTATTATTCAACTTCAAAAAAGTATATTTTATAGCTACACTCAGAGAAAAATCGCAAGCTCAAATCAAGTATGCTCAAGCTTGATTTTAGATTTTTTCATTCTTACATGCTAAATCTTAATATGACACCAATTGTTCTTGAAATAAGCCGAAACAATCTTAAAAGAGGACATTTGAAACACAAATGAGCTCGCAAAATCTTGAGTTATTTTTTTGTTCTTGAAATAAGCCGAAACAATCTTATTTCAAGCTTGTTCATGATTGAAACAAGCGCAACAATACTTAAAGTACATGCGCATGTACTTTATTTTGATTTCTATTCGTTCCTAAAATTCACACTCACTTACTGAGTGAATTCTCATAAGGCAACATTGAAAATTTAATATTATTACCTATGTTATCACTGATGCCAACCCTACAGAATTGTCTGTATATCTACAGAATTTTTGCCTTGCCTACAGAAATACAGAAATCAAACGAAAATATACAGAAATTTCAGATTCCAATAGAAAAGTGTAGGTACATAAAACAATACTGAACAAGACAGCTTAACAGAACTATTATTTTCGCTCTAGAACCAATAATAATGCCGTTCAAATACAAATCCCAAGTTCGAAATTTTATTTTCACCATCTTCCTTGTGACATTTGGCGTGAGTGCGAGAGCACCAATCAGATAAATGTTTCCTTACAAACTATGCATGCAACCGTCCGTTTCATTGTACAATAATTTCAAAAGAATGATATGTATTACATTAAATGCTTTAAAATTTAAAAAAGAAAATTGGCGAGAAAAGTGTAAATAGAGTAGGTAATGCCTCGCTAATCCGAATCAATTATTGCAAGGGGATATTCGGATCATTAAGTTGATACAGGACGAGAAAGGGAAATAGTATGTTTATGACTTATGCGTCATTCATTCAAAAAATGATAGTAAAAGCCAATATGATTGTGAAAATCAATGCAATGTTGTATATTCTTTATTTATAATTCGGATTACAAAAATCGGAGAATGTTTATTGAATGTTAGGATAAGCGCTATATTCGGATTAATGGTGATTCGGATTATCGAAATATTACTGTAAATTATAACTAAAAATAAGATGAGTTTAGTGAAGATTGTACCGAACGAACCACTCACAAAAACAAGAAAAATTGGGAGACAGACAAAAATACTCCCTATCTTCCAATTTTGGGAAACTGAAGCCAAATATAAGGCACTACGATCGTAGCAAAGCGATACTAAGCGATTTTCAACAAGTCAAATCTACCTACATATTCAATTAAGAAAAAGCTGATCCAACTAGCTTGTTACCATTACGTAGTCTCGAAATTTGGCCACATAGCAGTGCAAATGTAGAGCGCCTGTTTTAGTGTTAACTTTGTAGGCCACTACTTTTTAAATACTCACTCAAAGTTGATACCAAGAAACACATATTCTGTTAGTCAGTTGTAAATTGTCGCTTTTCTAATCAATGCTATTAAACAATACGTTCATTGTTAGTCAAACAAAATAGCGCCTGTTTCCGACAATTTAAACTTAACGACATTGTTTTTTTTTTTGCTCGAGTATTATCGATTTTAGCGATTAATAAACGATGATCATCGTGCATTGTAAATACAAGTTTAATACAATTAAAAGTCGATGTTTAATGTTACCCAAAATTCACATTCTAAATACTTTTAATATGTTAAAAAAAGTCTGGATTTCTACGGAATTTCGTCAAGCATAAATACAGAATTCTACAGAATTTCTATCTTTCATCTACAGACTTTTGAAAATTATGGTTGGCATCACTGTATGTTATCTAATGATGTGAAATGTGAATGATGATGATGGTAGGTAACTAAGATCTTATGTTTAGATCTTGAATAACCAAAATAAATTTTTTTCAGGCATCGCATAATCGCATCGAAGAACCACATTCTTAAATCAATCCCGAAACAGGATCAGTGCTGCCACTAAAAAAATTAAAAAAACATAGTTTTGAAGCATGATTTAGGTTCAAAAAGCATGATTTCCATTTCGTAGTTGGATAATGGTAAAAAGAGAAAAAGGTAAATAGAAATGGTGAAACCGCATCATGACAAGTAGATACCTACTTTCAAATACACATTACAAAAAGAAGGAACAAAACTTAAATAAATTATTCATAAAATTCCAATATTATACATTTTTATGTATGCTCAAAGTATATTATTTACATATTCTGTAATTTAATAAATAGCACTTACAAATACAAAAAAATAAATACATAGTTACTTTTTTCGTAACTTTTTAGTTCATGAAAAAACTAATTTGGAAATAAATATCTACTTAATTTATGTAAACTCTTTGTTGTATATATTTTTGTAATATCTGTTTAAAAGTTTGTCATTAACTTTAAATTCAAAGCATGTTTTGTTTTTACCCATATGTTTACTATGCAATAACCCGTTTAGTGAATCAGTCCCAAGACTGTTACTTAATTTGGTTTTTACTATATATACTTCCGAGAAGATGCGTTCCGTATTGGCCGAAGAATGTGGCAAAGAAAATATTTCGAAAACAAATTGTGATAATTTTGGAAAGGCTGGAGTGACATCTGCTTTCTTTATCTTACTTACGCCTTTCCACAATTCGTCAGCATCAGCATCTTCATTTAAATTCAAATCTATGTGTTTCAATGCTCTCCTCTCGTTATCTATTTGCTGAAGCTGATCTTTCACTAAATGTGGAAAATGCTTTATAAGTGAAAGAATGGAGTTACTCTTCAATATATTTTGTGGAGCAAGAATTTCGATGTCTTTAAGAATAGTTTCTTTGAAATTAAATCTAAGAAAAATTTGCTTAGTAGCTTCAATAAAAAAAACTTAAGCGATCACACTGAAAGCTATGTAAACCGCTTTTTTCGACTACAACATTTTCCAAGAAAGAGACCCACTTTAATACCATAATACATTTCGTTGTATGGTAGCTGATTGCGAGTATTAAATCAAATATATTAATAATTGCAGTCCTGCCTAAACATCCCTTTTTTAAATAACAACTTAAAATTGATTTTATTGATAAAGAAATTTCTGAATGAACTTGATGTATTTTTGGCCTTTTGGGTTTTCAGCATGTAAAAAAAAGGTAACACAAAACTAAGAAAGCTCAAATACATATAATGCCTCGGATCGTTCAACATATTGAAAATAGTGTGACAGGATAAAAGTTTATCTGGTTTTGCTGTTTCTTCTACAAAAAATGTTTTAAGGGCATCAAATTGCATGACAACAGAATTCACAAACTCTAGCCTTGAAAGCCAACGCGTTTGACACAGACGAAGAAGCTTCCTTGGCTTTATGTTTAAAATATTCTGAAAAGATTTGTATATACAAATTCGCTTTGGACTGTATTGTATATAATTGTCCACATCACGACATAGATCTTCCACACTACTTGGTAATTTTGTGCCCGCATATGAAGCCACAAGATGAAAAGAGTGACAAATGCAGTTCATGACAAATAAATTTGGAATATCTTTTTTCAAATACGTCCGAACTGATGAATTGACACCCATCATCACTGCAGCACCATCAGCACCAAAACCGATTAAATTAGTCTTATTATAACACTAGTCAACAAATTTGTACTTTGAAATGGTATTGTTTATGATAAGTAACTTTTCTTATAGATTTTGAAGCGCTGAATACGAAAATGTGTACGAAAAAAAAAAAAATAGTTTCAGTTTTTTTGAAAATAATTTTTTGTATTTCTCACAAAAAATATGGTATATTGTATAATAAAAGTCTAGATCTTACTTTACTGCCCATTCGAAAAAAATATTTTTTTTTGTTTATTCCGATTGACTATAATGCGCTGAGCTCAAATCTGCAAAAAATATTTGGCGCTCTCTTACCGTTTGGTAAGATTAAAATTAAAAAAAAATACCATATAAAATAGTACAAAAATTACCTCATATCTTCGATTTTTATGATCCGATTTTGATGAAACTTTTTTTATAAGTTAACCGCACATTTAGAAAATTTGGACACTCCTTTTTATAATTTTGGTATCTACTATTTCATATGGTATTTTTTTTTTAACTTTGGGGGCGTGCCACGCCCAAACGGTAAGAGAGCCCCAATTTTTTTTTTCATATTTGTGTTTAGGGCACTGCAATCAATGCACTATGCAAAAAAAAACGTTATTTTTACCCTAATAGCGTTTTTCCATGTTAGCGATACTTTGATGGAAGCGTTCTCCATGCTTGTCACTTATTATAACGTATCGCGAAAACCCGAACTAAGAAATAACTTTTATAAATGAATCTGCATTCTGCATGGTCAGTCAAGTAAAAATTGGCTGAAAATATTTCAAATACCATTTTCACTGTTGTCTAGTGTAATCAATATCACTTTCTTGAAAACTCACATCATAGATAGTGAGTCTGGTTTTTCTAATACAAATAGGTTGCCCGTGATGCTTCTTTTCCGTGAACAGGACGGAATTATTTTTTTAGTAAAAATAAAACATGATTTTGGACTCGAAAACATTAAAACATATTTTGAGTCCAAAAAGCATGAAAATCATGATAAATCATGATTTCTGGCAGCCCTGAACAGGATTGAAGTAAGATT
Source organism: Cheilosia scutellata (assembly GCA_955612985.1). Classification (NCBI taxonomy): domain Eukaryota; kingdom Metazoa; phylum Arthropoda; class Insecta; order Diptera; family Syrphidae; genus Cheilosia; species Cheilosia scutellata. The sequence continues at coordinate 81,269,796 of OY015311.1, forward strand.
TTTTGGTCTTGTTTTAAGAATTTTCGAGCTTAAATCAATCCCGAAACAGGATTGAAGTAAGATTTTTTGGTCTTGATTTAAGAATTTTTGAGCTTAAATCAATCCCGAAATTCTTGAAGTAAGATTTTTTGGTCTTGAAAAAACGAGCTCAAAATAAGATTTTCGTACTTGAAATAAGATTTTCCGAGATTACCATACTTTCGTCAACGAACGAGCTTGATCTGACACTGATATTCTTGATTTTAGCTTGTTTTTCCTCTGAGTACTGATCGAGTCCATTTATTTTATTCGGGTTGGTGATGAAATCTCCTTTTCCAAAATCCCCTGTACTGAAATCCCTTACTCCAAAAGACCCTAAGAAAAAATCCCTACGGGACAAAATCCCCCATTTTTAGATTTGGTGTTATTAATTTTGTCCCCGCGACACCTAAAATGCAAGCCCCCTGCTTGTGGTCACTGTAGAATTTGGAGTAGGTGCAAGGTTTGGTATATGCAAAGTTTAGTTTGCTTGTGGGACATTTTGGCATAGGGGATTTCGTCCCGGGAGATTTTGGAAAAAGAGAAGAAAAAAATGGGAGATTATGCCCAATAAGGGATTTTAGAAAAGGGGATAATGAAGGGATTCCATTTTATTCATCTGAATGAGTCCATAAACAAGCGCACAAGAAAGGAGACCTGTTTTTTCACAATAACTAATGAAGACTGACTGACCTAGGCGATAAAATCGTGCGTCGGCCGTGGACCTGATTAAGATCTATTGTACCACAAAACAGAGAGAATAGACCACCAGCCTCGGCCAAAAATGAAAAATCCATACAGCCAGTTTGAAAAAGTTATTAGGTGGCTAAGTATGTGTGCCATGTTAAAGTAAATGGAGGGCGAATTGGTCACGCATACACTGGCACCTAATAACATTTACAGTTATTTCTGTGGTACAACACGGTATTCACAGATAGTGTTCAGTCATAATTATTTATTAATTGTTATTAATGTAAATTCACTCAATTGCAATTATGAGTACCTATGTTTGTTTAACGTAATATGTAAACGCCGTAAATTCTAAAATGCACATTCCTATCAATTATGTCAAATGTCACTTATCGAAATGTCATATTTTGTTTTTGTATATAAGAGAGTTGTTAACTAAAATGAAATTTCAATTCGCTATTGTACTCCCATCGCCTCTAACCTCGAAAATTAAAACTTAAAATTTATAACGTTGTGGAAAAAATCGAGTTTTATTTGAAAAAGTTTTTAAGTCCGTTTCCTTTTCATACAACACGTAACAGATAGAAAAAGAGGCGTCGCTACTCATTTCAAAACTGGCTCTATGGAATTCTCTTTTTAGCCCGAAGCTGGTGGTCTATTCTCTCTGGTTTGTGTATTGTACCACAGGGATGGAAAAGTGGATACAATTGTATCTTTTGGATACAATCAGAAATTAAAGTTACACAGTTACAATTCACTCGAAAAATATACAATTAACAAAACATATTTTTTTCTTCGAAAGTTACGCAGTTACAATCCTTCTTTAAAAGATACAATTTCATACCCACGCTACGAATACATCCAGAATTTGTAATAAAGAATTTAAAATGCATTCAGCTTGAAGCTTAAAATTCTAACATTCTTCTAACCAACTAAGAAACAAATTTCATAGGTCATGCGCGGGGGCACTGCGAAGGACAGTGCACGCATGCTCTTGAGTGTTGAGATTTCATTTTCACTCACAGAAGAAAATTTCACAACAACAACAACAAAAACCTAGCTTTTCATTCGCTGCGGCGTTTATGAGCGCGCCCGTTAACAGATTATATAATATGTATAGAAACAACGCGTTCATATGGTACAAGCTAAAATGTGTCTTCAGGCGTACCTAAATTTATAATTTGTCCGTTTTTTTTGTGTAGATTAAGAAGTCGATTTGGTATCGTAAAAAAAAATTGTGGAGGATCATTTCGCACCTCCAGTAAAACAACGACATAAGTGCAAAAGTTTGATTTTCTGAGTTAAGTAGATAATGTAAAAAGCATACAAAATTATAGTTATTTCCAATAAAACAAAGACCCAATTGTGACTCGGTAAATTGATTTCCACGCCACCTACCAAGATTTTTACGTACCCGAATCACAGGATAAGTTTTGTGACAGTTGATTTCATCACTGAAGTTGATACTGAAATTATAAATTGGAAGTGTGCGCAAAGCATTCTATTTCAAATTTATTGTATAGACATTTACAAATTTGTAATCAGAATGCCGCTACAAAATGCCTAAGTATATAAAACAAGTAAAATATTTGTGCAAAACTAAGAGATGTGAATAAAATCATGAATTAAAAATTGTAAACAAAGCACTCGAAGTTACCAATTATACATACAACAATTGTTTTATTGTGTTATCTGTTGCCCTTTAGGATTTACAAATAATATATCTCATATTTGGATCTAATTTTCTCCACACGCAATACAGGATTGCGGCAGGTTTTTAGTTGGAAATTCTTAGTCCAGAATATAGATATTTTTTTCTATCCTTGTGAATGAGGAGTTAACACTATTTTCATTCATTTATTTCAAGTGGCGGCTACAAATAAAAAAAATCTTTGAAGAGCTCCTTTCGATTATTATGAACTTTTCTTTGAATTCGGTGCATAGATATACATATTTGGATTCCTATACGATGTGCAATATGTAACTCCACAGAGTTCCCCAGTTTTTAATGTAGTTTCTTCTGCCATCATTCTTGCACTTGACCACAAAATCGATTCAATACATACATATATGAAAATATTAACTTCAACATAGTAATTAATTTCAATTATAACGTACTTTTTACAAATTGTTTTCACTAGGGACAGGTACGAGGTGCAGGCAAAATCTTTACAAGACTCAAAATTGATTTATTAGCTTGTTTTTATAGCTGCTTTTTGGTATAGATTTACTTTTAAATATTTCTTCTCTTAAATTCACCAATAAACTTGCTAAATATCAGTTTCTACTTATTAAATTTAATTTTTTTATTTTTCGAAACACAAATTTTCATACGATTTGACAGTTAATGGGGCGACTTATCCTGTGATTAGGGTTCCGCCGAAATCCGCTAGACGCGGTATGACCGAGTGTCAATTGATAAACCATAATTTTGCCACTAGGGGGCAGATGCGTCTTTGTTTCGTTCCGATCTAATACACCGTCATTGAAAAAAAAATTGAAACACCAATGACATATCAGTCAGTTGTGTTTTGAATCTCGTAGGTGAGTTTCGATTTTTGGTGTAAAAGACGTAAGTGTTCATTATGTCAGCTTTAAAATATATTTTTAGGTTTTTCATTTCGTTTTCAGTGAAACAACGACACAAGTGCTTATTTTTTTTAATAGGTACACGGAACTTTTCTTTATTTTGGTAATTTTTTCTGAAGTATTTTTTTATACCCGGTACCACACTGTGGTGAGGGTATATTCACTTTGTCATTCCATTTGTAACGCCCATAAGGAGGCGTTGTAGGTGTGACAAACTATATATATTATTGATCAGCATCACTTTCTTAGTCGATCTAGCGATGTCCGTCTGTCTGTCTGTCCGCACGATTACGGCCGTAATTTAAGAGCTATCGACTTGAAATTTGGTACGTAAGCTTTTATCCACCAAACTGAGGCTGAGTTCGAAGATGAGCAAGATCGGATGAAAACTACTACTACCTCCCATACAAAAATATCAGATTTATATAGCTTTTTATGTTAAAAATTAAATTTAAATAGCTACAGTAAAGATAGCAAGTTTAAACTTTGCACATATTGTTTTAATAATATTTTAAAATTTTTGACAAAAAATTAGCTTGGTCGAATAAAAAGTACCCACACCTCCCATACAAATATATAATTTTTTAATACTAAAATATTTTTTTTATTTTAGAATAATATAGTATCGGGTATTTGAGCTTCGGCATAGTCGAAGATAATTGTCTTACTGGTTTTTTTTTAGTTCTTAAAAGTGAATGACTACACCAGAAAGTGTGTCTTTATGTTACAACTAACTTTAATTATTTTAAGAATTGTTTCCATATTTTTTTTAATAAAAACAATTTAAACAATTTCAAATGCGGTTTTCTTAGAATTAACATTTTTGCACTTACGTCGTTGTTTTACTGAAGGTGCGATTTTTAAAAACTCAATTTTGTTCAGCATTCAAAATTATAATCTAATGAAATATTGATTTTCTTAGATTTCTATATTTTTTTCATAAATCCGCCATAAAAACGAACATTTAAAAAAAATCCTTGAAGATCGGTCTAATTTTGGATTTTTCATAGCCAAAAAACCAGGTGATCTTGAAAGTATACAATTGCCTATAAATGTAGCTACCAATTTCCAAAACGATGAAGATACACTTCAGTCCTAAAAGTAACAATTTCAACTTGTGAAAATTACAATCTGAAAAGTTCATTTCTCATCACCTACCATACGTTAGAGAGAGTTTAGGCTAGGAGGTTTTCCTTTTTTTTTTTTTTAAGTTTTTGATACTGCCGAAGAGAATTTTTTCATTTCTTCGGGGTCCAGTTGATCCCAGGAGAAAATTGTTCTTCTAATTCCACATTCAAAACATAGCCTGCACTCGGCCGAGTTGCCTATAGTTAGTATCGTAACCCATCATGTCCTCTGAGGAATTTTACTAGGTTTCTAATATCATACCTGTTACGGACATTGCGATTGAATGGCTGGGTAGCTCATTTGGCCTGTCTTAAACCTGTAATATTCTCACAATTAGAGATACATTTTGTGTGTTCCCAGCTTTTTATAGCTAAGATTAGGTATAGCCGACTTGGGGATATAGCAGAAAGTTTCCGGTCCCGTAAAAAGGGGGTTCTGAGCCTATTCTGGCCAATTCGTCGGCTTCATCGTTTCCTTCCTTTCTGGTGGCGAGGAACTCACCATGAATTTGGTTCTGTTCCCGAGGCAAAGATTTTGAAAGTTATGTTGAGACAGGATCTAAGGGCTTTTATAACTGCTTGACTGACCGGGAATATTATAGATGTGAACGCCTTTGATGATTATTTGTTGGATGTGATTGGGCGCATTCTTGAATGCAGTAGACCGTAGAGCTTTGCCTGGAATACACTCGGGGTTTCCCCGTAGTTATTGAAACTGTTTTTTTTGTTTCGTTATTTTTTTTTTTTTAAATATTTGTGGGAAAATCTAATCAAAATCTGTTTTTTTTTTGGCACTGGCATGGAAATTCTTGTGACAAAGCACTGGCAACACTGGTCTTAAGAAACATTTTAAACAAGTTTCATTAAAATGTAAATTCGTTAATGGGTCAATATTTCAAAACATTAATATTTTGGCCCTCGAAATGGACATTTACTAAAATAATCAAATTTAATATTTTGTTGGTTACTCTGTATTTAAGAAACATTATAAAATATTTTAAGCCAATGGGCCAACAAATTTTGTTAATTTTAAATTTTTTTTTTCACGGGAATGACAGAACTAAAATGGAAATGACAAAATCCTATCTTGGTAACGGCAAGACATTTTCGGTTTTTTTATTTACACTTTTGCGAGGCGCCATGATAAGCACAGATGACCTTTTATATTAATTTGAAATAAAAAGTGAAAATATTTCAACAATTTTTGCAATATGATTGAGTATGTCATTTCCGTGCCCAAATTGTCATTACCGTGTATGCCACGGGAACCATGGAAATGACGACATGGAAATGACATCGAAAGGTATTTCTCTAAAATAAAACCGAACTTTACTGAATATTTTCATAAAAACGCATATAATTAATTAAGTACATAAAAAAGGCATGCATTGGAAAAAATATTTGATTTAATTATTACATTATTACATTCAAAAACACTAACCACGGTAATGACAACTTTGGATAACGAAAACATGAAACGCCTTAACCACATGAAAGAAAAAACACTTCTGATATATATATGGGCTTATTGCGAAATGTTCCAAAAACAATCAATATGTCCCGTTGTTAATTTGAAATCCGCCGCCTAGTTTGTGGCCGTTAAATAATTTTTTTTTAAATATTTACTTTTTGTCACGGGAATGACAATTTTTTTGGGGACAATCACTAAATACCTTCCACGTAATTTTGAAATTTCCTTAAAATAAATTGACTGGGCCCCAGTCCTCATTGTCCTTTCTTCTTCAAGGCTTCATCAATAAAATTAGTACACCGGCTTACATTTTACAAATAAAATACATTTGTTGAATGAAGGTACAACTTAGGACATGCCATGGTAATGTCATTTTGGGTGTTTAAGTTAAAATTTCGGTATTACTATGCATCTTTATTTTTATTTTTTATGTGTACATGTTAAAAGAGTATCTGCAGAAGCCTATAAATGCCTGACCACAAAATATTAATATTTTGAATTATTGATCCTAAATTCATTCATTTTCTTGATCTAACTTTATCTAACCATCTTACCCTGGGTCTACCTAGAGGACGTCTAATGCGTCTTAACATGCGTTTAATGTTGCCAAACCACCGAAATATTATTAGGTTATTAGGTAAGGCTATAAGTCGAAACAAAACATTAGCTAAAATCCTAGCTAAATTTTAACATAGAGTTCATTGTTGATAAGTGTCATATCAGTGAGCTGTTACTTGAAAATAACTCCCTTCAAAAATGCATCGACATTAAGCAGTGTTTTATTATTGTTGTGCTTTCTTTTTTCCCTTGTCCACTTCAAGGACTTTTCTTTAATCTAAAATTCTTCACTTTGAAGATATTCCTTGTCGAGGTATTTTTTGAGAAAACGCAGCTGCATAACAATAAGATCTGATCTGTCAAAATTGAGCTGGAAAAAATGTGTCAAAAATGATCGCGTTAAATTTTTACAGATACATGAGTACAGTCTAAAATGAAACTTTGATTTTCTAGCGTTCGGGTAAATGGATCGAGTTAATTTTAGAGAAAATTGTGTAAGGGGGCTAAAATTTAGCTCGAGTCGCGTATTATATGTGAAGAATATTTCCGTATTATTTATTTCAATATTTTATTCATTGTCATCAAATTTTTCCTCCGCATCATTGAATTCGTTAATGTCGCCTTAACAGAGTCAGAAATGTGAAACTCTGATGTTTTCGATTCGAAAAAAAAACTACTTTTAGTGTGAGCATTTCTATCGTCGCGTCGATGGCACACTTTAAGTTGCAAAAGCAATCACATTACAACGACTGGCTAAAATTCGAAACTCAAGAGCAATCTCTACTTATCTACTATTTGTTTGCCGGATTTTTCCATCCCCGTTTCCATCACATAAAATTGCCATAATTAGATTAGAAACCCACCCGAAATCTTGCCTCAATTCAATGCAAAAAAGCCGTCCACAAAAAATATCACCCATCCTATTCCAACAATTAGCAACCCCAACTAATGCCCACCAGAAGATGCACAAAAAATATCCTTCTGATCCCCCAGATCACTCCATTACTATTTGCCGACCACTTAGGCACAAAAAGTACCTACCAAAAACCGAAAACCAATTTTCCTCGTTTACCGCGTTAAAAAAAATAAAATTCCAAAAACAATATGAAATCCTTCAAAAACAAAACACAAAAGGAAAAGGTACAGACAAAAAATCCACCTCTGACCAAGACGAGTGGCTAGAGAGGGACCACAGGGACTAACGAGCCTGAACATAAAACCACTAAAAGGCTTAGTAACTGGATATTTGATTTTTTTCCTCCTCGTCCTTTTCGCCAAACAATTTCGTTATTTTGTTCGAAAAGTATTACTCGTACCTACCGCCCCGTTATAGTGTATAATTGAACTAACTACTAAACTAGGTTGCGAGTGAGGCGCTCACTCGTGTGGGTGTTAATTGCAGCTTCCAGCTAAATTAGGAATAGCCCAGAGATTTCAATGTTTGGTATCTCTGGTTAGAGAGCAGGCTCACTGGCTGAGTGGCTGCCCTGACGCCATTCGGGGTAGTCCATTAGCGGCCTCTATATTTCAGTACAAGGGCAAATATTTGTGTTTCACTAAAGCGAATAGACAGAGATAGAGAGAGGGAGAGGACTAATCCATACCAAAAGGGGATAAACATGAAAAAAGGAATAATACCAACAGCGCGAAAGGAATTCAATTAATTACAAGAGCAAAATGGAATTGAAAAGTTTTCCCTCTATCGGGTCAGATTTTTGTTGTGGACTGTGCGGCGGGATGCCGACCCGTTTAGGTGTTCCGTATTGGAATGTGTACCTGAAAGAGTGCTTGAAGCTTAGAATTTAAAAGGTTATAGTATTATTTAATTGGATTGTGTACAGTTGAGTGCGTTTGTTACTATACAAATCGATGACGTTTTGCGAACCACCAGTTCATTTATTCAGTTTAATCCTTTTTAGTGAAATATCGATGGGATACAACTTTCCATTTCAGCTGAGAATTTGTGTTCCGGGTTTTCTTAAAACGAAAGAGATTACCTTTTATTGGAACAGCTGGAACTGGAATATGTCAATTTTCTTGCAATTGTTGACAAATTAGTCGCACAAATGTCACAATAGGAACGACTGAAAGTGGAACTAGTCTGTTTATTGGAATTGTCAAAAAATTAGCCACACAAATGTCACAATAGGAACGACTGAAAGTGGGACTAGTCTCCATATTTATTTCAACTGCCCACAAACGTCATAAATGAACGAACGTAGAACTAGTCTGTTTATTGGAATTGTCAAAAAATTAGCCACACAAATGTCACAATAGGAACGACTGAAAGTGGAACTAGTCTATTTGTTTAAAATGCCAACAAATTAGCCCATTCTTTTTGTAATGTAAAAAAAAAAATTGTGGAAACACGTAATCACTTTTCTACATCAGAAATATGTCATATCTGATGGCAACAGTAATGGAACGACCTCAAAAGTGCCCTAAAAATGTAATTTCCTTTTGCGAAAAAAAATATTAACAATAAAATAAAGTGACTCACCATGAACAGTCGCTGTCTGATAGTGTGGTGGCGGTGGCAATGTTAAAGTTGTCATTCCTGTCCCCACTGTCATGTGTCCTGGCAATTGTTGTTCAAAAATTGCCGGTCCAGCGGCCATCGTCGTCGTCGTCGCCTCCATTGGAGCTGGTCCCCCCGTTGGCGGCATTGCTTTCTTATGCTGTAATTGAATTGTGTGATATTTGACAAGCGGCTGGTGATTGTAATGAACTGCCGCTGCTGCCGCCGCCGCCGATTGCATGCTATGGTGATTCCCTGGTGTCGTCGTTTGTATTGGAAAGTAAATGGTCGCTGTGCCAGTTATTTCCGTGCAACCGTTTTGTTCAACGAGATGCTGGTGCTGGGGATGGACATTGTTTGGCACCATGACTTGCTGGTGGTAAGTGGCAGTGGTTGCTCCACGAGTGGGTGACATCTGATAACTCTGATGCTGTGGCGACATCTGCTGCTGTTGTTGTTGGAGGTGTTGCTGCTGCTGCTGGGCCATGGCCAGATGGTGGTGATATTGCTTGAGGTTGGGCGGCACCATCGGGTGTGATTTCAATTGGATGCACGGTGAACTCTGGAGCACTTTTGTTGGCGAACTATGCAGGAGTTGGTATGAATCTGCAAATAATGAAAAACGGATATGAGTTTTATTTGTTTTGATTTGTTGTTTTGGTTTTTGTTTTTTGGTTCCTCGCGTGTGTGTTTTTACACGCTTTTGTTATGCGATCGAGAACAAATAGTTCAGATGTAATGGGAGGAGGTGAAAACATTTTAATCTCTGTGTAAATGCGCTTAAAATCGAATTTAATTAATCCATAAATTGGTTGTCATCGGCAGGTAGTAGGACTAAACAACTAGAAGTCATGGTAAAACTGTGACTGAACAAAGACTACTATTTTTATGAATTGTCTAAAAGACCCATGACATTGACATCTCCGTCGTGTATGTTGCATCGACGGATATGTCAACGCTAGGTAATGTATTCAACGGAAGGTCCATAAAATCCGGCGCATATCCGTTGTACAATACATTTTTTTACCTAATAATTCCACAGACAGATTCCTGTAATAGGGATTTCCACATTTCCGTACCAATCTGGCTGTTTATTCGTCACTTTTCATCTGTCAGTTGAGACGATGGATTCTATGGATCGGGCCTTCAATTTAATAACAGAGTAGGTACAGACATTCCAAAGTACAAACAGCGAGAGAGATCTATTTTGTTGCAAAACCTTTTAGTAAGGCAATAGGCGAACTGCAAGCAAAATATGTACCTAATGCAGCTTAAGTCAATAAGTCAATAGTGCATTGTTTGCAAACAAAAATAGTTCTTCAATCTGAAAATGACAAAGCTGTCTCAAAGTGCTGCTCCATGAGAGAACGGTTCAGTAACAAATACAATTCGATGAAACATTCCGAAGAGGCGACACATCCTGCACTACAATGGAAGATGGAACCAGTGCTGCCAGATTGTGGGAAATTTCCCTTTTTGAGGGAATTTTTGCACTCGAAATGAGCTAAAAGGGAAAAAGGGAAACTTTCTGTTTTCCAGAACAAACAAAAGGGAATTTTTGTTCTTTGAAACTTTACTTTAATTTTATTGTTCAACTTCAGGAAGACAATTTATTTTATACACCTGACTGATTTCATGAACATTGAACAAGCGCTTGCATTGACACAAAAAGACAGAAGACCTGGGACCAAATAACGTAAAATGAAAATGACTAATCGATATCGTCTCTGTCTATTACCACAGATATGATAGAGCCATGTTTACTGTTTAGTGAGAACGAAAGCGGTTTTCGTTTCGTATTTTACAGAATCCCACCCCTGTTTTTTGCAATAACTAATGGAGACTGACTATTCTATCCTCGCCTTTTATCCTAGCCAATAAAAGCGGCACGTCGACCTGATTAAGATCTACATATTGTACCATACATTAGAAAGAGGGTTTAGGCTAGGAGGTTCTCCACTTTTTTTGTAAAGTTTATGATACTGCTGCAGAGGATTTTTTCAAATCTTTTGGGTCAAGTTGGTCCCTGGAGAAGATCTTCCTTCGAAATTAGCATATAATGTTGTTTCGTCTTCTTCTATACATAACCTGCTCTCCGATGAGTTGGCTGGGTTTATTTAGCTTAGGTAGTATTGTTACACATGATACCCTATAAGGAATCCTATACAAGGTTTCTGATATCATGTCTGCTATGGGCAGGGCATTGTTAAACCTGTTAAGTTTTTAGCCAATTTGGGGATATATCAGAAAGGTTCCGGGCACGTGAAAGGGGTTTCGGAGCCTATTCTGGCCAATTCGTCTGCTTTTCGTTTCTTTCGAAGCCTTCATGGGGGAGCGTATCGGAATCCCGCTTTTCAAAAATCCCGAAAAAAAAGTTTTTTATCTCGTTTTTTTTATCCCGTCTGCTAAAATACTGCTTTTTTAAAATCCCGTCTTCTAAAATCCCGCTTGTTCAAAATCCCGATCTATTATAATCCCGCTTTTTAAAATCCCGCCAATCCCGTATTTTTACAAAACATTGTTATCAAAAAAATAGATGTTGGTTATATGCGCTTTTTTATTATACATATTATTATATATTTAAAAATATTAAAAATACTCGACCAAAAAGAAAATGCATCCGAATGTTTTTAGTTTTTATTGTAAGCACACATTTGTTTTTGCTTACATATTCTACATTGAAAATAATGAGAAATAGAAAAAATATGAGTAAAACAGGGCTCTAATCGCGTAATTTTTCAAACAATCATCGTTGAGACGATTGAATAGAGCGACGTCGTTTTTAGTTTGCTTCGTATAACATCTCCATCACGTCGTTCAATCGAATCGTTCATCGTTTTCGTTTTGGACAGTTTGAGCAGGACTGTAAACAAACTCTGACAGCAAAAAAATTAAAATAAATTGGATATATGAAATTCGTGTTTTATTTTTCTTGTTTTTGGAGCTGTTGTTTCATTGAATAGGCGTTAAATACCAAAATGTAAGTAGATATTTGATTTAAACATTTAATATGTTAATAAATTATTAACATTTTTTTGCAAAGGTGTCCATATTACAAGGAATTATGTATGCACTGCGTACAAGTTGACAAGCAAGAAGACGGCCGTCCGATGAGAAAATCTTCCACATTTATAAAAACAAAATAAAGATTGTGTTTGTACAAAAAGTTGGTTTTGTTTATTTGAAAAAATAAAAATTACAAGTCGTCAAACGGCAACTATTTATTTAACATTCTTGATGTCGGACTTCGACTCAATCCAAGTTCACAGCCAGTTATTTTTCGTCTTTGTTTTGTGGGAATATTTAGTGTTCTTCTTGACGAATCAGTATCTGCAAGCTGCAACATATTCCATAATGCAGCCTATGCTTTGATTACTTAAAATAAACTTTAATGAAACTCAAAAAATACACAAAAAACGATGAATCGATTGCAAAACAGCCATCGTTCAATCGAATCGTTTTGACGACGCCATTTGACAGTTAAATTGTTTACGTGAGGCAATAAAAAACGATGATCGTCCAATAGTTTCAACGATCATCGTGTTTTGATTGTTACTCGAAGTAGAAGCATCGTCGAGACGATGTCGTTCGATCGTTTTAGCCTTACGCGATTAGACCCCTGGTTTTTTGCGTCGCATTGCTTATAATATACACTTTAACTAATAAAATAAAAAATGTTGTTAATAGTTTGAAGTTTTTTTTGTTCCCTTTTGCAGAATATCATATAACATTACTTAATATTTTTTTTTTTAAATTATAGAAGATTGTCATATTTATTACTTAAAAATTTATTTTGATATTATTTATTTCTTATTTTGTTTCTTCCTCTAAAAATGATAAATGTTAAAATAAACTGCATTAAAAAAAAAACTCATTGCTTAATTTATTTTAATTTTCTTATTATCCCGCTTTTACAATCAAAAGTAGTTGCTTTTACAATCAAAAGTAAAAAATCGCGCGATTTTTTAAAATAAAGCAACTACTTTTGATTGTAAAAGCGGGATAATAAGAAACGGGATTATAAAAAACGGGATTATAAGAGGCGGGATTTTAAAAAGCGGGATTTTAAAAAGCGGGATTATAAAAAGCGGGATATCGAACCCAACCCCCTTCATGGACAGGAACCCACCAAATTTGGTTCTGTTCCCGAGGCTAAGGCCAATTTCAAGAAAAATCTTTTATGCCATTTAAAATCTCGAATAGCCTATCACGAACTTATCTGCCAAATGAACATCAGCTTTTGGTTTACAGTTAAAGTCTATAGGATAGCCTATCACAGTTTCAGAGCATTTTTTCGTTGACGAGCAGCCACAACATGATTGCAGCCACATCATAAATTTGAATTTTTAGAAAACAAATTTCTACATCAGTCTCTATGTGAAAAGTAATTGGAACAATTTTATCATGAACAATAATAAATATTCATAATGCATAAACACTATGACAAACAAGTTGTATATAAATAATTGGCAGACAAGAATCTTAGAAACTAGTATCACCAGGGATTTTATTACCACACTCCTTTATCTGTTGGTTAGGGTTATGTGGCGGATAATATTATCCGAAACGTTTCCCGGAACCTTTGAAGCTGGCCCTAAGTCTTTGAAGGGTGTAGAAATAGTCATAGTGTAATACTAATTTGGATCCAATGTTAGGTGAGCTAAGGGCTTTTATAGCTGCTTTATTGTCCGGGAATATATAGATGTGAACGGTTTTGGATCTAATTTTTTGATGTGCCTGGCCTGGCTCATTCTTGAGTATAGCGTGGGGCTTTGCCTTTAATACACTAAAGTTTTTCCCCATAGTTATTGAGACTGTTTTTTTGTTTCGTTAATTATTTGTTTTCCTTTCGTAAATTATGTGTGGGAAAATCTGAGGTACTTTTTCGAGTCAGGCGAGGGAAAAAAGGGATTTTTTTGGCACTTGCGTGGGAATTCTTATGACAAAACACTGGCAGCACTGGATGGAACCCGTTGATCCGAGAAAAATGGAACATCCCTCGACTTTAAAATTGGATGAGTAGCTATACACTGAGTTCATTATTAGGTATTGGTACAATCGATGTTAATCTCAAATATATAGCGTCTTTTCTTTGGAGGTTTGGTTTTTAAACTGGCAAAACAGTTTCTACAGATTGTCAATTTGACAGTTGAAAGTTGATTTGTATTTAGTACATTTTGCCATTTTACGATGAAGAGAATAACGCCAGGACAACGCGTGCAAATTGTGCAAACGAATTTTGAAAAGCATAGTTTGGTTCGCCAAACTTATCGTGCGCTACGTCCATTTTACGGTCAATATAATCGTCCATCTGAGCAAGTTATTCGGAACGCGATGAATCGTTTTCGCACCACGTACACTCAAGTGGATAATACGCATCCTTAAAGACGACAAACCGTGCGAACAGAAGAAGTTATTGCCGTTGTGGAGCGCAGTGTTGAGGAGAATCCAAATGAGTCGATTCGCCATCGTGCACAGCAATTGGAGCATAATGGATGGGCATAATCCACTTTGTGGAAGATTGTACGAAAAGATCTTGGCTTTAAGGGTTGAGCTTCTTGGTTCCTCAGTTGAGGCATTGACGTGGTTTCAACAAGATGGCGCAACATGTCACACGGCGCACGACACCATCAATTTATTGCGGAAAACATTTGCTGAGTGCAAAATTGCGCGTAATGGACCTGTAAACTGGACTCCACGATCCTGTGATCTCACACCTTTATAGATAACTTACAGACAATCTTAGGTATTGGCCCAGGAGTATTGCTGTGAAGATTGGTCAAAATTGGACAAAAGGGCTCGGCACCGCCAATACAACAAAAACATTAAATATCCATTAGTTCGACCACCACCTAATCGATTGAGTTACAATTTTTGGACAATCTTAGGTGTTGGCCTGGGAGTCTTTTCTTCGACAGTCATGGCCATGGGAGCCAAAGTTTTTAAAATTTGTAACATTGATATGCATTGTCCTGATAGACAAGAATACTATCTAGGCAATACGATTCCTGGAAATTTTGACTTTTTTCTAAAAATTATGGCAACTTTTTTACGTACGATCAACAGAAGTTACCTATAGAAAAAAGCCATATTTTGTCAGACAAAACTGGTCAAAAATGAGTTTTGTTAAAATCGTATACATAAGTATATTATGTGGGTATCTACTACTGTTTTCGAGAAAGAGCCAATTTTCAAAAGTACCGTTGTTGGACATTTTAGCGAGAAACATAGTATGCAGTCATTTTGAGCATGCTTACATTAACTCAACTATCAATTTTCGTTCAAATCGTTAAAAGCATTTTCCAAAAAATCTAAATTCTAAAATTAATTTGTTTCGTAAAATTTGTATATATGGTATTTTGGTTATGCTTTTTACAAAAAAAAAACCTCCTAGCGGAGAGCCCAACAACTCTGAATACGAAGTTTGAAACAAATCCGATCAAGCATTTAGGCTGCAGGCCTATGGGACAGACAGACATACGGACAGACAGATTTGCGAGACCAACTTTTTTGAGTTCCCCCATCATCGTAATATCAGAATTGATTAAAATCGCGAGTTCGAAATTTTGTACGAAAAGAATACATAGGTACATGTAGGTATCTATCTTTCTCTTAATACGTAAGTATACGAGAAAGTTCAAAAGTTATAGAATTTACGAGCATAGCCCGTGCACACTTCGTGGTGCAAAATTATGGGCACGCCCGGCTCCTTTGTCCAATTTGGATCAAACCATCATTACAACCATCTCGAGCCAATATCAAAGATTCTCTGAAAATTTGAGCTAAATCGGTGCAAAACTTTTCGAGTTTTTGATGCATACACAAACCAACATAACAATTTTATATAAGTAACTATGCAATAATCATATTTGTTTTAAATTTAAGTACATATGCACGCAAATTTGAACCAACATACGCAATTGCGGGACACACTTTTTTAGACTTCTGACTGCGGTATACGAAAATCCTAAAAATACGTACGAAAATGTTATTTGTAAACGTGCTTGGAGATAAAAAAAAACTATGCGGGTACCCGAAAAAACGTGGGTACCCGAAAAGGAGCGGGTACCCGGGAAATACCCGCAAATCTCGGGTACCCGGGTACCTGGGTAGAACCCGGGTATACGGGTATCAAGAGCTCTAGTCACTAGTCTATGCCGATAAATCAGAGATGTTGGACGATTTGGAAGTCAACATTGGATTGCTCATATACGACCACAGTTGCTAGATAAAGTTGTCGAAAATTGGACTGCACGATTGGGCTTCATTCGAATTAGCCGTGCCTCGCATATGCCCGAAATCATTTTTAAACAGTAATGGCATTAAAACTAATATCATAGACATTAACATTAGCTTCAAAGCGTTTTATTTCATACTAGCTTTTGCCCGCGGCTTCGTTCGCGCAGTCCTTAGGATTTGGCACACAGTCACAGAGATTCCTTCACAGTCAGTTAGTTCTCTCTTTTATATTTATAAAAAATATATCGCGCAGGAAACCTACCTAAGAAAGTACCTAAGGAGCTGGTAGTATCTCTGAAAAATATTCTGAACTTCCTATTTTTCATAACAGTTCAAAAATTATATGATCAATTTGTTAGTGAAGCGCTGGCATCTCAACACAGATCATACTATAGCAGATCTACGGGACAAAACATATTTCTTAGCTGGCAAATACACCGATATGATTAGCAATATCTTTAGACTAAGGTGGAACTCTTACCTTTTAATTATATCCACACCGCCCAGATCTTCCTATACTGAGGTGAGGATGTGTACCACTTTCGACGAACGGCTCGAGAGTTAAGAAAAGGGCCCCTTTAAAAGGGCTCATCACCAATAACTCGGGCCCCAAGTTGAATTTCCAAAATAGGAAAGATTTATTATCTTTATTTCTTATAATAGACTACACAAAACAAGTTTGAAGTCAATCGAATGAAAAATAAAAATTTGCCCATACAAACTTTGACCCCCCCCCCCCCCTTTAACACATTAAGGGCTTAATTTCTAAAATCGGAGAAATTAGTTTTCTTTATTTCTCATAGAGAGTTCACAAACCGAGTTTGAAGTCAATCGGATGAAAAATAAAAAAATTGCCCATACAAATTTTGAAAATTTATCCTTTAGGGGTAAAAGGGGGGTCAAAATATCCTAATATATTTCCTTTGCTTTCTAGAGCAAAGGGTTTGGGCTGTGCTTTAGTGATCAGTGAGTGGTAAACTTCATTTTTATTTACACAGATTTAATTTGTATAAGTACCTCTAAAATAAATACCCTTTAGCATTTGACAGAGGTTTGCATCTGTTATAAATTTGTAATCAATGGCTAGAAATAATAAGTTCCTAGATTGAGAATAACTTCAGAGCGAATCACTTTGTCGAGAAAAATCGTACAGAAATTAAAATCGAATAGCCAACTTCCAAAATCGTATGCCGGAAACAGATTGATGCAGTAGCTTTGACAGCCACAGCACACTTTTTAGAATCACATTCCACATGTTTTCAATGGCGATAAACAGTAATTTCATAAGTAAAGCGACATCAACATGGACGTTGAACCTAGGTTCTAAGACCGTGTGTCAATTGCACTAAATTATTAATTGCCTTTGACTAATTTTTTGACACTATCGTGGTCGAAAACGAATTTTCAGATTTAAAAAAGATAAAGATAATAATTTATTCTAAATGCAAATTTTTTGACGTTTTCTTTTGCTTGGGATTGGATAACAATGAGAAATAAAACACAGAATTTCAAAAGATTTAAAGCCTTAAATTAGAAAAATCTTTGTTCTCAGATTGAATTGGCACACGGTCTAAATTCGATATTGTTCTAACAGTAAGTTGTCAAAACCTTTAAGTGCTGACGCACAATTTGCTTTGCATACCCTGAAGAAGTTGCTATCAATGTTTTCAGTCTGTTTCATACGACGACGCCTTGTGTAGAAAGTGCTCCTAAGCAGGGGCTACATAAATTTGGTTAAATTTTCTCAACCGAATTAGACGACATTATGACGTCAAAAATAACTACCTACCCGTTGACGCTTTTTTGTAAATGATCCATAGTTTAATTTTTAAGTCCGTTTTTTTATTAACTCTTTTACGACCAACGTCCAACTGTTCTGGCAATCGCGGAAGCGGCCCGTAAGGTGTCATTGTTGGCAATACCAAGAAATGATATTACCATTTTCATTGACAGCCAGGCGGCTATTAAAGCAGTTTCTGCTACTGAAATAAAATCAAAGTTAGTACATCGCTGCCGCGAAGAGCTAAAGGTTCTCTGCTCGCAGCACTCCACGGTCCTCTGCTGGGTCCCTGGGCACAGTGACAAAGACGGCAATGAGAGGGCCGACGAACTAGCAAGAAATGGGTCTGCAATGGATCATGATCTAGCACTGCAGTCGGTGAAGCCACCACTCGGTAATCTTAGAGAGCGAGTGGAAAATAAAATTCGCATGAAAACCAACAACAGGTGGAAGGGGCTAACTACCTGTGAAGTATCACGGAAGCTTTGGCCAAAATACGACAGCGGCCGAACCATCAAACTTCTACAGTTCGACGGGTCATCGGTGTCCAAATTGGTAGGGGCCCTAACGGGTCATAACTTCCTAAGAAACCATACAATGAAACTAAATCTCAAAGATGACGATATATGTAGAGGCTGCGGAGACGAAGAGGTACATGAGGACACACCGCACTTCCTCTGTCACTGCCCGAGCCTCTGTCACTTGAGGAACAGAACACTTGGAAGTCATTACTTCCATGACCTACAAGAACTTTCTGATGTCTCGCTTTCTAATCTTTACAGGTTTTTGAGGAAATCAGGATGGCTGGACAGCGTCGAGTAATCACCAGAAGAAGGGACATGAGGCTAACCACTCCAACATCACCGGTTAACCCCCACATAAAAGGGCATCACAATGGGTCCACAAGGACCTAAGTGTGGCACAGCAGAACATACCCTGCTCTGTCAACCCGTTAACCTAACCTAACGACCAACGACTTTTAATGGCGTCGAACAGATAGAGATAGAAACATAATCTGAATATATCGACCTGACACATGAGTCGTTGGTATAGACGTCAAACGACAACTGAAATAGGGGTGATTATTGTGAATACCCACCATAATAGTGGGCTGTGGTCCTCAACATTATTCTATTCTTTCTTACCTTCCCGCTCAGCTGATGAACCATATTTGTAGCTATTGTGTAGACTTGTCTCTCCGATAACTGGGTCGTATTTACATGATTTACAGTCCACCTAGAAAAAGAAACAAAAATGTTAAATGACACTGACATCCATTGAATAAAGCGCCGCAGATTGTATCTACTATATCTGCAACTTTAGCGACTCCTAACTTGACTTTAATTGAAATGTTATGCATGATTTTCTCCATCCCTATAGAATTTCTTGTTGCGATGAAAAACACGCTTGTTGTTTACCACAACAAGAAGAAATGTGAAATTTAATGTTATAATGATATGCAAACAGCCTGTCGACTGCAGATTACGTGAATTATCCTTGTGGGAGTGAAAAGTTTATTTTTTTTCAAACTTTTCTTGTTCTCTTAGAATAGAAGAAGTGACTGCCGCCCCTAAAAAAATGGAACTGAATTTGTCCATTGAACAAGAAGAAGTTTAATTGAATCAAAAGTTCAGCGAAAATTAAATAACAACACATTAAAACCCTTGTCAGTACGTATATCCGTGTTGGCAAAAAGGAATTTCTGTGTAAGAATGTGTGTGAAAGTTGATCGTTGTCTGTTCTTTTTTTTTTTTTTTGGCAAGTGACAGGGTTGTATTGTTAAGAACTCTTTTTTTTTTTGATAAGTGTAATCAACTTTTGTTTGTCCCCATTGTTTCGAGAAGGATCGTATTTTAAGGTTTTCTTGAGAGCTTCGCTCGAAAGTTCTTCTTAATTTGCTTAAAAGTGGACACAAGAAAGTTTTCGTCTTCTGTGTGTGTGTGTGTGTGTGTGTGTAGAAACCTTATAATACTTATTAAGTTTTTCATGGAGCAAAAACTATTTAACTCGGAGAAAGGACAATAGGATAGTGTAGTTTAAAATTATATATTGTATATCCAAGTGAAAGTAATTAGAGAAGAGAATTTATAAGGAAAGGTATAAGTTCAAAGAAATACAGAAAGTTTTGCTTTGAGGTTAATGGGCTTAAGGTGGCCGGGAAATGATTTGCATATAGCTCGTCCTATAGAATTGAGGTTTAAGCTGCAGGAGACAAAATGAGACGAAGACCTGGCATTGGCCATTCACTCTGGAAGATGATTGGTACATGTTCGTGCCATACGGATTTGTTGAAACTTCTTAGACCATGTTGCGATGTTGACCCCTTTTTTTGGAACACGTGCAACTTGCAAACGGAAATAGCTCGAGGTTTTTGTAATGCTAAATCTAGAAATCGCTTTAATATCTTTTAAGGCGAGTATTGGAGTTGAACTCTCGCAGAGTCGGAATGTAGCTGGAGATTTCGTATAAATGAGGACACGAATAAGTACATGCTATCAGCTATACAAAACGTCACTATTAATAGCAACAATTTCGAAGTAGTTAAGGAGTCCATCTAAGTATAGCTCGGAGTAAACATGAATTCCATGAATGACACCCTTGTGGACATCCGTCAAAGAAAATGATCCTAGGAAACCGTTGCTACTTCAGTTTCGCAAAACAATTGGGTTCAAAACTCCTAACTCGAAGGACGGAATGTGTGCTCTACAAATTTCTTATCCTGCCAGTTCTGGTTAATGGCGCCGAGTGCTGGACCATAAGCAAGAATAGAGAGCTGATACTGCGCTCCGTCGAAGGAAAAATAATTCGATGGATTTTTGGTCCTATGTGCGTGGAGCGCGAATGCAGGAGAAGATTTTTTTATGTCGGCTTAGGAAACACTTCACTGGAGCACTGAGACGCCATTGGTCCATTGGACCTACTACCAGAAAGCATAATCCAGTATTACCCATTTTACTCGAATTTCTTCGGAGATTTCACTTCAGCGATTAGGAGCTTACAGTATCAGCACTCACAACATCAGTGTCAAAAATCTGCCACCTGATCCAACCAAAGGCAGGACAATAACAAAGGAAATTATCCGCAGTATCGGCCCTCTCTACAAGCCACACAGACAGTGGTATCACTTAAGCCTAGCATAGTTAGATTCTTAGGAAAAGTGAAGTGTCCCGTAAGAACGCCAATAATTTTGTGCAGCCTTTTCTGCTGAGAGACAGCAGGAATACCGCAGACTTCTTACTGACTTTCGGGAGAATGCGTTTAGTCTACCTACATCCTGGAAAAGTGGAAAGCCTTGCCATAAACAATTGTGTTCGTTAGAAACGCAATCATCAGTGGGGTCAGGGCCACCGGACGCAGGAAGACCCAGCACAGGTTCTGGTCCCGAGGAATTATTTTCTGAGCCTTGTTTAGCAATTTCATCGAATATCTTATTTCCAGCAATTCCAATTGCTGGGATCCAGACAAAAGTCGATGAGGCCAGCCTTGCGACCGAGTTCAAAGAGTTTTTGCATTCCGAACTATTTTGGAACGGGTTACAGGGTTGAGCAAGGCCTCAAGCGAAGCCTGACTCTCGCTACAGACGCAGATACTCGCCACCTACTCCCTACAATATATTCGGCAGCCGTTAGGATCGGTGGCGCAGTAGCGCAGTGGTTAGCATGCTGGACTACTGTGCGAGGGATCCCAGGTTCGATCCCCGGAAAAACACAAATTACATCTTAAGGTTTTTTCTACTGCGCCACCTCTTGCGAACGCCTGACAAACATCCGAGAGTATGACTGTCCTGAAAAAGCTTCTCAAATCAGCCGTTCGGACTCGGCATAAAATTGTAGGTCCCTTCCATTTGCCCAAAAAATATAAACTCACACAAACAAATGGTTGCGAGAAGCTAGGCCTAGGGTGTCTACCGCCTGTTGCGCCACCTATTTATTTATTTATTTATTTAGCCGTTAGGATAGCATATATCTCCGCTTGAAAAACAGAGGCATGCTTATCTAACTTCGGATGAAGATCTCCTTGGTCGCTTCGAACGCAAAATTCTTCGAGTGATTTTCGGTTCCGTTTGCATTTACTGGCTTTGGAGGAGCAGATTTAACAGCGAACTCTACGAGCTGTACAGTCACATCGACCTATTCAGAAAAGTACTTATCAGTCGACTAAGATGGCTGGGACATGTAGAGCAAATGGCAACCAATGCTCCGGCCCGAAGAGTCCTCGATTCCAACCCGGAGGGACAACGCAGTAGAGGAAGACCTCGCTTTAGGTGGCGCGCACAAGTGGAAGGAGACCTAAGTAAGTAAGTAAGCTTACCTAACGAGTATAGTGAAGGCTAATGTTGTCGAACAGCACTAGTTTTGACGCTATACGTTAAAATTGGACTACATCCAAAACCAAGCTCAGGCTTTGGCTGAAGCCAGTCCTGAACGCACGGAAAGTTGACTTTAAATTTGCACAACAGCAACAGAATTTCCGGAGTCATTGCATCAGACGGCATATCTATGGAACTAGGGTCATAGGATAAGTGGATAAGTGGATAATACCAAAAACTACTCCGCCTGAGGCGGTAGATTGCTTTCATAGTAGATGTAGAACCCATGACAATGGTATCAAGGGGAGGTACATCAGGCAGAGCATCTAGAGAAGAGCCCAGAGTACTCGGGAAAGCAACCGTGCAGCTAAGACAAAGCCCCACGTCTTACCGAAACTGAGAGCCCCTTGGATGTCTTCGACTTGACATGCTTTGCCCAAAGAAGTTTCTTATCCAGGATCACTCCCAGCTATTTCGCTTCATCGAAGATCTGGATAGTGACGCCTTTTAGTATTGGGTGAGCCAGACCGTTTAAAATCCTCCGTCTCGTGAAGAGAACAACCTTAGTTTTTAAAGAATTGACCGAAAACCCATTCCTAATGCACCATTCATCGACCATATCTAGAGTTGTCTGCATCACGCTAGCACAGACATTATATTGAATATCTCGTAGGCCTTCCCTTGAAACATTACATTTTGTGGCTTCTCGACTTTTGCATAGCACCACGAGGAATACACCTCCATTTGGACAACTAATTGATGTTATCACAACAACAATAGCTGCATGCCTTGAGGTCTTAAAATATTTCAATCAAATTTACCTAAGTCATTGTTAATACTTATCCAAAAAGAAGCCAACAAACTTTGTCTGCCACCCTTCCATTAGCGAGAAACAAAAACTGAAATATTTCAATTTTAGTTCAAAAAAGAAAAACACACTCAACTTTCACTCGAATAACTTTTAAGCGAAAAAGATCAACATGAAGTTCATTGCAGGATGCAACATTCCACTATGCGATTGTCCGAACTCAGAACTCCCCCAACCCCCTCTCCAGCTCCAGTACAACTACTTTAATACAAGTTTCTCTTAAACACTGTAAAACTTTCCCGCACTATTCATAATAATAAACGCGCAGGAAGTGTACTACTGCCGTCGTCGTTGTCGTCATTCTGCTACATCCTTTGTACGATATAACTATTCAACGATTTTGCAATTTTGTACTCGAGTAAACTTTGAAAAAAAGTCCAGAAAAGGAATAAGGACAACGGAGAAAAACGAGTAAACTTTCATCCACCACTTAGAGTACTTGAAGGCTGAGTTAGAAGTCCGTAAAATCCGTGAAAAGTATATTATTGTTTACAATCGTGAAATGCGATTAATAATAGTTTTTTTTATTTGCAATTTCGCACAACACACACACATATTATACACATTTATGGGTTATAACAACACTGGCGCCCAACGTTGGGCTGCATAGATTTAGTGCCTATCTCCGAGGAAATTTATACGAAATTGCATTCCGCTGATCTCATAACATGGGTAGAAACATGCCGAAAACCCTGCCCTCCATAAAGTTTCTGATATAATCCCAGACCCTGGGGATACCGGAGCCATTATGAGTAGGCGTACAAACTGTAACAACTTTCTTAAAAGAAAAATAACTTTCATCGGTTGGAAAAGTCCACTTGTTTCCGTATACTTTCACTTTGCTGGGAATGTGAATCGCTTAACCCCACATAAATAGGGAAATATCAATTAAAGTCGAGTCAGAAGAAGAAGAAAATTAATTTAACAATCAATTGTAATTTACCATTTGGCTTACCTCGTGCGATTGTCCATGACAGGAACTGGAGCCAGTTGACTCTGAACTTTTTCTCCTTGCTCCAGAAGCATTTTTGCGTTGCTCCTGTTGTACTCTGTGTAGGCGGCAACATATCCTCGTGTATGTACATTGCAAACCATCGGCCAACAGTCCACCGAGACTCGATAAACACATCAGCATCAAAGGAACTCCAATTAAGGCATACAGTATGGTGGCGATTTTTCCGGCGGAAGATTTCGGTGTAAGGTTGCCATGGCCTGGAATAATGTGCGAAAGAAAAAAGGAAAAGGGAAATCATTTGAATTATTTGTTCTGTTATGTGTATGAGTATGTGATGTTGCTTTAAGGAAGGCGTTTTTGTATTTTTTTTTCTCGTGGGGTTTTTATGGCCTTCCTTTACATAACTTTCGTTTGTCCTTTTTATCGGGGGTATGCATAGTAGGCGGATGGTTGAAACAAACAGAAGAATGCCTTTCTGTGCGAAGGTGGTAGGTGGAGGAAAGAGTTTTCAGTTTAATGAACGGAGCTATTGGCACTTTCGACAAAACGAGATTACGTCCCTCCATGGCAATCAGTTATTTGTAGTTTTAAATGCATTACCAATGGTCATTAACCATGGCCCAAAGAGGCTTGATAAGGCTAGACTTTATAGAAGTACCATTGAACTCGTCAGTACATTTCTTGAAATAGATCCCATGCCCGATGTAATATGCGGAAGTAAATTGACGTTTTATCTTTTATAAAGTTGACTTCTTAAATTGTAGGACCAATGTGAATATATTATTAAACCATTTCGGAGATTCAAATGTTTTTTAGTTCTTTATTTTGCTTCTGCCAGAAAAGATTTTGGCGACTTTTCCTTGGGATTTTATTGCCAATGCCCAGAAATTCCCGCCTTGAATAAGTAGGTACATTTATAAGTATGAAATGCTAAAAACAAATCCGAGAATAGTAGCTATTTTCTAAAAAAAATTTACAT
This sequence comes from Cheilosia scutellata, assembly GCA_955612985.1. Taxonomy (NCBI): domain Eukaryota; kingdom Metazoa; phylum Arthropoda; class Insecta; order Diptera; family Syrphidae; genus Cheilosia; species Cheilosia scutellata. The sequence goes on from OY015311.1 coordinate 81,294,897, forward strand.
AAGAATAATTTTTAAACTCCGAAAACATAGTGGAAGTGGAGTACTTAATTTTAGATATCTGGTAACGCTGCTGCATCTTTATCATGTGAGCATTATTTGAAAGTTGAGAAAACTCTGACAAAAGTCACCGCAACGTTGGTAGCATTTGCGCAGCAAAATTGAGGGCGTTCAAGAATCTATAGTTTAGTAAGTCTGGCAGCTCCCTAACTTCATGTTGCTGAGTTTTTATTGGGCTGAACTGAACTGGTCACGTGAACAGTTCTCTCAGTTGTCCGCAACACCGACAAAGACCAAGACAAGAATTTCTCGACTTATGTACTACTAGGTTAGCATCTAGTCCGGGGAACTCAGTTTTGACATTTCCCATGGGTCATCGGAAAGCATGGGAGAACCAAGTTTTACATTTCGACGTAGAGCACCAGTCAGAAACTCAGAACTCCTTGAGAAAATAGAATTGTGAAGAAGTGACATTCCGACAATTATTCGAGTTGGTTCATGTAAATTTGAGTCCATACAATTCAAGTAGACTTACGATGACTAGATTCTTGAATGCGGCCATTGGATTTTAACTCTAACGTCGATAGCGATGCCGATATTGCTAGGGAGAAGTGTCTTAAGCCACTTAAAATCAGTGGCTCTAAGAAGTATGCAGTGGCTGTCAAAGTTCCTGCAGATGTTGCTGAGCCAATTTGTTTCCCGCATAAACCAAAAACTATAGATATGTAATTAGACCGCAAACTTCCGCGCAGCTACTTGATTCTCCCTGGGAAATCCACTCTTAATTATTGACCTGTATGTCACAATACATGTTAAATGTTAAAATTAATGACCGCTGCAGCGGTACTATTGTGTTGATATTGCGGTATAACAAAGTGCAACTAAAAGAGAGGAAGCCAGCAGAACACAGCAGTTTTTGGCATAAACGATTGGCAGGTGGCGAGAAAATGACATTTGTTGTTTGTGTTGTGTTTTTTGCATTTTGAACAATTCATGTTGCTATCATAGCCCTTGTGTTACAAGAATTTCTTAAAATTATATTTTTTACATCTAGCATTCGCATCGCTTAAGTGACACCTCGTCTCCACGGATCTGAATTATGTCATACTTTTCTGTCAGCCATCTTGTCGGCCATATTTTTATGTCTTTGGCTGGGCAAATTGTGTTATGACATTTTATTTCACAACATGTCGTCAACGAAGAAACAAGTGAAGGCGATTCTCGTTTTGAAAGCATTAAAATAATTTAGAGAAGCAGATTTTAGGAGTCGGTCGGTCGGTTATCAGTAAAATACAACCGAAAAAAATGCTTTGCTTTTTTGGGGCACTAAAACTTAATCGTTGAACTCAATCTTAATCTTAAGATATTGCTTTTGAATTATAAAGTTAGTCCATTGAAAAAATTACGCAATTGATCTCTAAATTTTCTAGAAAACGAATTTATTAGTTTTTCCGTACTTCAAACTTTTTCTATTTAAAATCAATCTGGGAATGACGAAAATCAGACGCACTTTTCAATTCTTGCGTTGTTTTTAAACTATAGCATATTTTGTTCAATTCCTCCGCATACAATTTAGCATATTTATTTCTTAATTTGACATATTCCCTTATAAAATTTCTGGCAACACTGGTTCGAAGTCTCGTTTATCTCTATCTGAAGCAAATAAGCAGTTCTTAAGGTACCGAACCATTCACCTTGGAGTCCTTTTCCGCTTGTCTCTCAATTTTTGTTGAACAACTAGCGCTCCCCAGTGCTCACCTCGAACACTGATTTCCATTGCCAGTGGAAACTCAGTGGTATATCGAACACGTTAGGCTTTTTGCTAAGTCTACTGTCAAATAGCCAAAGTCACCGGCATGCCTCGGCAACACTTCACAGATGCAGAGTCCATAAAAGGAAGGAACGAGATAACTCGCGGCCCTCTTCCACATTGGCAATCGAACTATACGGACGTTTCATCGTCATTATGGTAAAATTAGTATTAAGTTATAATCCCCAATAAATAAATGAATTACCACATTGGGTTAAAATCGAATTACTTTTATTTTGGATCTAACACTTTTAAGGCAGTGCACATACTGATGTGCCCTACGGTTCGCGTCAAACAAACAAACCTAATAATTCTATGTCATAGTTAGATTCACCTATGTACGAGTTCGTTACCTATTCGTTGCTTTGTGTGCGAGCCAGAAGTGAACACTAGTTCCTGACTGCAATTACCAAATATTTCGATTATCTACTAGATAATGAATAGCTTCGTGTGCGGAAGTCCTAACAGAAAGATGCCAACGTGAACTAAATTACCCTAAGTTATTTCTACTTGGTAAATATCTAAATAGTGTGTAGGATGTTGGTATCTCAACAGTGTCAAGTAGAGTGTGTTTGTTGTAATTGTGTGTTGAAGATTATGCTTGACTTCGCATTACTACCTACAAAAAAATGCCTTTACAATTACTGGCCTATTGTCTTCGCGAGCTGCCAAATTGTATTCACAACGCACCACAAGGCGTTCCAGAAACTCGCACACGAAAATCGCTGACAAAATACAAATTGACAGCCGAAATTCGCGTTATCGATAAAAAAAAATTAATTCATGGAAGTATCAGATTTTGGGTTTTTTTGCTAGGTCACTGGAGTTCGACAATCCACTCCAGTATATTTGCATTTCATTCCAACCATTTTTTATGCCTTCGCACATATTTCTTCTTGACGTTCGCATTTTGTTCCTCTGCGTGGGTTTTAGGGAATCGCCGTCGCTTCTTCTATACGGTAAATGAAAACTTTTTTAGCAGATTTCTAAGTTATTGCAAAACGTGGGCGCAGTGGTTCAGTGATTAATGCCCTGTTTTACGGATCAAATAAACTGGGCATATTTTAAAAACCATAAAATGAAATTTTGGGCATCAAATAAAATCGCCCACATTTCCAAAAGGGTCAATTTATGTATCAAAACCATTGCCCTACTCAACTTTCGCTCACAATACCTTTAAAAATCCAGTAAAAATTATTTAAATTCAACCCCTGTACATTTAACCCACAATTTAACCTGCCTTCATTATAAAATTGTGTGCAAAAAAAAAAAAAAAAAATGAATACCAGAATCAACTCCTTCTGCCACTTACCTATTGTTGTGATCACAGTCACCGAATAGAGAAGCGCTTCACTAAAAGACCATCTTCCTTTGTCCGACTCAAATCCGGTCGTAGTAGCAGCTCCAGTAAATCCGCCAACACCACCGCCGCCGCCACCATTGCGTGTAGCTGCCACAATTGATCCCTCGAAACGTCGTAACTGTTCGTGCACCAACATTGTCCAATTCCGCTCATACAAAACGTTCAACTTTTCTATAAAAGAAAATTAGATTTAAAAAAATAAGTTTCGAAAATAGAAATTAAGGAAGGTTAACAAAACAACAAACGTAAACGGTAAAAAGGATATGGAAAGGATCCGTACCGTATAGACGTGACCTGAAATGGAAAATACTTTTGTTCATGTATTTTTTGTTTATGCATTCGAGAACCCTTGAGGACAATGAATCAAGAGGCGAGCCTTTTTTTTGACGAACTTTTCATAATTTCAAAAGCAAGGACATTTTGAAATGGCAATTAAAAGTATGTCCCATGTGATGGCGGTTTGGTTGGTGTGTGTGTGTGTTTTTTTTTCTCTGTTCGAATCAAGTGACCATAGAAACTGATAGGACACACTTTGTTCTCAGAGTGTAGTGACAAAGGAAAGCTCTCTCCTTTCCAATGGTATGACATTGGCATTGTATGCAGTGCGTTAGAGAATGCTAAAAATATTCTTTTGTAGATGGGGAAATATACCGACAAAAGGATTATAAACTTTTCCATTCATTATTTTTCACAGTTGTGCTAGGAGATTAAAGAGTGTGGCTAGTTTTTTTTGTTGCCGTAGCAATAGTTTAGAGGCAGGGAGGCTATGAATTGAATGGGAAATTTTAAGCTCCTTCTGTGGGGGACTTAAGGGCGATGTTTGGCTTTCGTGTGCAGTCATAATTACTTTTCAAAACTGAACACAATGCGTGCTATGAAGATGCCTTTGAGATGAAAAGCTGTATTTGCTGGTTGGCTAACCTAATATGGTTATTGTATGTGGGCCGATAATGGAATTGACTAACCAGTAAGAGGATTGTGGAACGAGAACTGTCGGACCGTGATGTTTAATGCCAAATGGAAGAATTTAAATACCCGACGGATGGTCGTAATATGTTAATTCGAAGTATTTGTAAGTGCAATCGGAGTGGCAATTCATGGGCATCCTTTTAAGGGATGAAAGTAGTTTTTCTTTTGTAATGACATTCATTGATAGTTTCAACAGTTTGAGGATGGATACCCCTCGATGTGCCGTCAAAGCAAATTCATGAAATTATAAACTGGAAACCATAGCAAGCCATCTATTGGCACGCAACTGCCCCTTAATTTGTTTCCATTTAATTGCCTACATCATCAAACTTCAATTTTAAAGTTGAGCGCTCCCTCAGGATGGTACTTTACTAAAAAAGAGAACATCTCTCAGCTCAACAGCTCTTCCATAGGCTTCTTGCATCAGCACTAATAGCTCCTACAATAGCTCAAGATCCAATAAAAAAAAAACACGCACACACACAAACTCGTATATTGCCAGCAGGACTACCCCCATTTTTTTTTGACACTTATGCACGGCTAAAAGGTGCAGCAATATACACTAACCCATCTAGGTACCTGCAATTAAAATCCACTTAACAATCTTTTATACAAGAGAGGATCTGCTGAGTCTGCTGTATACAAGGATACTTTTGGTTCTTTTAACGCTGAGGCAGTTGTAATGAAAGGAAATTTGAGTACATATAGGCGTACAGCCACTAAAAGTAGCATATATCCACATAGTGCCACTAAAGGGGGCGGTAAACGTGCAAGAGCACATCAACCCGGTGAATTGAATTTTAAAACAGAACGGGTTACCTTCACCTATTTAAAAAAAAACAACGTTGTCGCCTTGTTCAATTTAAATTAAATTGAATCGGAAATTGGTGTACAAATTGCATGCATAAAGGTGGTATGGGGGGGAGTCAATGAAGGCTGGATGAGGAGGTTGGTTAAAGAGGTCGATAATTTCCCATGGGATCGTTTGTCTTTCTTTTTGCCTTCTTGAGAGAAAAGGGATTAAAATGCGGTGAAGTGTGATGGGGTGGAAAATGTTTCGACACGAAAATGATTTGTTTTATATTTGTGGATTTTTTTCTTCCCGTTGTCAAAAAACGTTTGGGGGAGGATTCAACAGAGATCAGATTCATGAAGAGGAAAATTCCTTGGAGTATTTATATCGCAATTTTGAAGGATTTTTGAGTGAGTTTTTGATACATAGGCGGGCTTGTGGATTTATACTTTAACGGAGCTCTGCGTAAGGTAATGCGATTTTCAACGGGATAATATAGGTTATGGGGACAAGGGTGTATTCCAATTGTGTTAAATTTACATTTGCAGTAGAAGACTTGCAGAGGATTTAAAGTTATACTTAATATTGAACGTATAGAAAGAGAGAAGCCAGAGTGGATTTAACTGACGCTATTGTGACGTCCTTATAGGCAAATTGTGTACTTTGGTTACTTTACTTCAAGAATACCATCTAGATCTAGACTAACATAGGTACACGTGCGACACACGATCAATTAAACTTCGAATAATTTTGACCTTTTCCCGCACTAATCTCTCCAACTTCGCAAACCACTGTAGAAACGTGTTCGTCTATAAAAATTATTCGCAAAGCGTGCGTCGTACATTTTATTTGAGAACTAGCTGTACCCGCTAGGGTTTTTTTTTCGATATCATTCCGACATAGAAAAATCAGTTGTGATATTTGACAGGTTATAAAACTGTACTTGATCTTGTGGTGAAGAAGAGTGATTCAAAACGTAAAAACAACCCGAAGCGAAATCCAACTGTGGGAACTCGCCTAATGGACCCCCATAATGTTTCCAAGTAGTTTTGTGTAATCTTCTTCTTCTGGACTGTGCTTAGATGTAAAATACACTTGTCGTCATTTGCAGTAGGCCGCCAGCCCTAAGGATATTCGCCTTTTGGTCTACCGCATAAAAATCGTCCGCGATTTTGATATGAATTTGCCGGCAAACGTAAATTGCATTCGCTGGAACTCGAAGCGAATGAGATACGACTATTTTTTTTTTGTGCCAGCCATTGCCATTATATGGGTTGAAATTACGTGCACGAATTTGACATGAAAAACAAATAAAAAATAGTGAGCTGTTAAATAGGAGCCTGCGAGCTCTGCAGATCTAAAGAATACCTTCAAAAAGTAGGTATTTCTTGTAGGCTAGCTGTCAGTTTGACAAACGTCACTGCTCAAGATGCAATGCATGCTATTCGACTATCAAAAAAAAATCACATATGCTTTTACAGGGTGTCCCAGATAGGAAGGTCAATCCTTTAAGGGAAGATTCCTGAAGTTATGCCGAACAAAAAATTGTATGACAGGGGGGTCTATTTTCATCGTATTTCCCGTTATAGCCCATCAAAGTAGGTGAGCTAAAAAAATTATTTTGGGCATTTTGAAAAGACAATTAAGTAGCGCATAAAAGTCTAAAGAACTTCGGTTACCCAAAAAAGGTGTGGCTCCTTAAACTCAAAATTTTGTTGTATTTTTCTACTTAAAATGCCTTTTTCTCAAAATTTTGACTTTATAAATTTTCATTTTTTTATGAAATTTTTATCCTTGATTTTTTATGAAAAATTATGTTAAGCAACGTTTTTACGTACGATCAACAAAAGTTATAGTAAAAGCCATTTTTTGTCAGACAAAAATGGTCAAAAAAAAATAGGTAGATTTTTCTGTAAAATAAACTTTTTCTTTGATAGCAAGTACAAAAAATGGCTTTTACTATTACTTCTGTTGATCGTACGTAAAAAAATTGCAGAAAAGTTGGGACACCCTGTATGTATGTTCTATCAGTTCGGATTGCAATATAATCCCATTTAGATGATGAATTATCATTTCAGTTGTCATTTAAGTTATCACTCAGTTAATTTTTGGCTCGGCATTGACCTTCGTCGCTTTCTAGCGCAGACATTGACATGGCCGATAAATTTCAAACAATTATCATAGAGATAGTTCCGACATTTTTGTGAACAAACCAAAACACGGACTCAAAGACTTTGGGGAGGTTCTAATTTCTACTCTGACGGAATTTCTCTTTCTTTTTATAGTCTAAAACTGGAGTGATCACATGAGTACATTTTCAATTGACGTTGACGGAGGGACTACCAACCTGTTAAGAAAATCCTGCCTAAAAAGTGAGTATTCAGGATTGCATTTCAAATTTTTAATATAATCCGTTCGCTCCGTACGCTCCGTTCTAAGTCCCCGTTGTTAACTAAATTATTAAAAACAACTATTGGTGTTTTACTCATTTTTAAAAAAATGTCATCAAATATTATTTTCTTGTAACTAACCAGACCAGGCACGTAGCCAGGGGGGGGGGGGGCTTGAGGGGCTGAAGCCCTCCCGAAACGCTAAGCAAAAAATTAAAAACTAAAACTTTCTAATATAAATTAAAATCTATAAAAATGAGGAAACTATACAGGTAGGTATATAGTATCCAAACGCTAGGTATGTACAGTACACTGTACAAGCCATCGCTTGAACCTTGTTCTGTCTATTGTCATGTCAACTCCTGCAATTCGGAATTAGTTAGTGAAATAGCTAATTTCTCCCGCAACCATTCAAATGCAAATATAACTTTAAAAAATGTCATTAAAAAACACGCACCAGAGAACCGAAAAACTCGACTTCTAAGCCTTTGTGAAACAAGATTCATTGAAAGGCATGACAGTATTATTTCCTTTGTAGAGCTCTTCAAATGCATCTCAATAAGTCTTGAAGAAATAACCAGCAGAACGTGGGCGAAGTCTTCGAAAGCATCAACACTTTTGGCAGCGATCAAAAAAAGTGATTTCCTAATAAGCCTCATTGTATGCGAAAAACTATTCAGTTTAACGCTACCCTTATCAGTTTTCCTACGGACCAAAAGACTTCGTTTCTGTTATCGTTACCGCACAAAAGAAGTTCTGAATTCTCTTAAGAACATCAGAGAAAATGCCGAAGACTTTTTCAGAGAGGCTTTTCAATCCGAATCCCAACCAGCCGAGGACTTATTTGAAGTTGAATTAAGAGCCCCAAGAACTTCATTGAAGCAAACAACGCGTTCCAATCCAGAAACCTCTTCTACTGAAGCCTATTTTAGGGTGTCTATACTGATTCCTTGCATAGATTCGTTAATTCAAAATCTTACGTCTATTTTCACCATATTTCCCGTTTTATTTTTTTTAATCCTTGAGAATTTTTTTTAAAAATTATGTTAAGCAACTCTTTTACATACGATAAACAGAATTTGTAGTAAAAGCCGTTTTTTTGTCAGGCAAAAATGGTCAAAAAGAGACTCGATATTTCTCTAAAATCTACTTTTTCTTTCACAGCACCCCAGAAGAAAAAACCATGGGTGTTAGGTAAGGAGATCTGGGTGGCCAAGGATTGGGCCAAATCGACCAGTTCACCGTACTTTAAAAGTATGGTTAAGGAATGGATTTACCCCGCTGCTACTGTCACATGGTGCTCCATCTTGTTGAACGAACATCGCTCTTCTCTGAAAAAGGAGAACATCTTCAAGGAGCTTCGGCAATCGTTCTCTAGAAATTCAAGGGAATTAACTGTTTGTGGAAGAACGTGTGGGCTACTAAAGTGTTTTCAAACATTTGCGCTAAACCTCTTTTGAAATAAGCACACATTTTGAAGAAGTTGTTCAAAATAATTAAATTCTTATCTTTGAAAGGATGTTGTGTGTATTAAATGGGGATTGGGGACTGACCAATGGTGCAAATTGTGGAGGTTTGTAGCTTTATAACTTTGTTGTGAGGATGTGTCCGTGCCGGTGCTAAATGGGAAGGGTGTAACCTATTACTCTGGAGAGTTCTGGGAAGTTCCAAATGCACAGCTTGTCCTCGGACCTGACTAAAGACTTAACTTCCACAGCACGCAAAATCCCACCCTCAATTTCTGCCGCCGCTTCGTCTGAACGTCGTTTGTTTTTATTTCGAGGAGCTCACCCGGTATCAACAAGGCGCTGATACGCATCAGTACCCGGCTACATGGTGTACTACGATTTGGGTATCGGCGTTGGACTCCTATCTTGCCAACGAAGCGTTTCCATGGCAGAACCCGTTTACAAACGCTATGTCCGCGTAATCACGTTTTTCAACTTATCAATGTTAAGCTTGTTTTTAATATTCAACAATTAACTGTTAACCGCTCATAATTACGTTAGTTTATTATTCTGACTTAATTTTGTTTGACCATATTTTTTTTTTTGACAAAAAAAAACGGCTTTTACAACAACTTCTGTTGATCGTACGTAAAAAAGTTGCTTAACATAAATTTTAGAAAATTTCTCAAGGATAAAAATTTCATTAAAAAAATACAAATTTATTAAGTAAACATTTTGAGAAAAAAAGCATTTTAAGTAAAAAAATGTAACAACAAATTTTCAAAATGTTGACTTTAAGGAGCCATAACTTTTTTATAGCTGCACAGATGTACCCGTAGTGCTTGTCTAAATTGTAAATTGTCTTTTCAAAATGCACAAAACAATTTTTGTATCTTTAATAGTTTAGAAGTTATAGCGTTTTAAGTGGTAAAACCTCCAAATTAGAGGACACATGCTTTGAAGGCCATAACGGGAAATATGGTGAAAATAGAACCCCCTGCCATACAATTTTTTGTTCGCCGGAACTTCACGAATCTTCCCTAAAAGGATTATACTGCTTAACTGGGACATCCTGGATATAGTTTTTTGTTTAAAGAATTCATTAAGTTTTTCTTTTATGCAATGGTTTCCACAATCACAAAACATGAACCGTTATAGAAATTGTAGTCGCGAAAGAATGACGTAACTTTATATTTGGCAGCTGCATATGGTCGGATGAAATACATCATCAACTGCACATTTAAATGCATTCCATTCTGTCTCTACTTTTTAAACATTTACACCACAATAATTCAAAATAAATACAGAAAATACAATCAAACCATACCACAGTAATACATATATAGGTAGCTGTATTAATTAGCAAAGGACTTCATTCTGAATGATAATTATAATCACCTTTTCATTAAAAGTAATCCACGTGCATATTATAATTATTTCAAACTCAATTCACATTTTATTCGATAAACTGCTGTGTATGCCATCTTGTGTCTGCCGCCTAACCATGTTCCACACGATCCACTTGATAGTTATCAAAGTGCGGGAGTAGTTTATTTCGGTTTCGCGATCGGCTCCATCAAAATAAATTGTTTTTAAATATTGTTGAAATGTTTTCCACTCATAATTTGCAACATTATTAATATTTATAGCTTATAGTTTCTTTTAAAATGAGTTTTGTGGTAATTTTTCCAGTAATCGAGTGCGTTTTTGTAAATTAAAATGTTTGCTATATTCGTGTGATTGTGATTCTTCCTAATAGATAGAACAACCGGTGGAATGCCATTCTGTGCTGTGTTTAGATTCAAATTCAAATTTAAATTCAGCGAAATGATATTGATTATGGGTAAGTCGTTATTTTCAATAATATTTATGTAGGTACATATAAGTTTATTGGATATACCTAGTCCAACTAGCGGGCCCTACGGCCCATCCCATAGAAAACCGATCGTACAGGTTCAAACGTGGTCAAGAGCGTATTTCCCTGAGGTGATCTCGGTTACAGATGGACTACCTAACTGTACCTAACCTATATTTAAATGTCGAAAAAACTTGTAGGAAACAAGGCATCACAACATTTTAGTTATTGTATTGACTTTCTTCCTGTATTTGCACTTTATTTGGGGGACATCAGATCCGTTTTTGTGGAGGTAATGCTAATAAAGGAGTTAGAATGAAATACCAAATAAATACCTTAAAGTGTCATCGACGAAGAGCCCATAATTGTAGTTGTAGATAGATAAAAATGCTAGCAAACACAAGTTCCAGTGACCAACATTTCTGCGATCAATTGAAAATATTTCCATTACTTATTTAAAATAAGTCACATGAAAATAGTAATTACTAGTTTAAGTGTAATTTACTAAGAAATTCAATAAAATAAAAAAAAAATCTTTTCACTACTTCCGGAAGCAATTTTTTTTCATAAGAAAGCAAAACTCCGATGAATGCAATCGCTATAAAAATGCGAACATCCTGTCATGTGACCTATTTCACCAACTTGTATTTGAATTTGTATTTAAAAGTATTTTTTCACAAAATCTGTAGGAAACAAATTTTCTTTTAAAATAATAAATAATTGTGGTGAAACCGAACTTGTCTCATTTTCTATTGGCTAATATTATGACATTTGCTAAAGTATTAAGGAGGGAATAAAACACTCAATTTTAATTTAGAAATGGGATGCAACTGGATAAATCTCTGTTTAAGACGAGTGTTGATCCAATTTTTCAACACATATCTGTGACCTTTTTAAACAAAAATATGCTTCAGCATCTGTAATTTTTTGCAACTTCTAATTTATGACACTGACGTTATCGGGAACTACTCTATTGGTTTAGGCTTGTGGCAAATGCGCGAACAACTTGAATTCAGAAGTAAAAGTTCTGTCTTCCTCTTTCTTTTTATTCGAATTATTGCTAGTTTGCATGTTTATCCACCGATGACAGCAGCAAAATTAACAAAATTGTGTCAATCAGGGGTGTCATCGCGTAAGGCTAAAACGATCGAACGACGTTGTCTCAACGATGCTGCTACTTCGTGTAACAACCAAAAAACGATGATGGTCGAAACGATTGAACGATCATCGTTTCTTGTTGCTTCGCGTAAACAATTCAACTGTCAAGTGTCAAAAACCGTGGTCGAAAAGATTCGATTGAACGATGGCTCTTTGGGAATGATCGTTTCATCGTTTTTGGTATATTTTGTTTCCATTTAGGGTTTTTAAAATCAAAACAAATGTTAAAATAAAATTATTTCAATCAAATCTTTTATAATACATATCAACAAATAGTACACTCAATTCTGCATTAGTGTGGTTTTGTTCAATCGTCGAGACGATGATCGTCTCAAAAGTTCGCGATGAGGCCCCAGGCACATCTCTCATTGATTGGGACGTTTAAGACTTAAGTCGCTTAGTCGACTCGATTTGTGTGTGGACTAGATTTTTCTTGAACGTAAGAACTAGATTGATGGGCTTGGGGGATAGGTTTCTTTAGGTTCCTTTACTTTTTTGACGAATTTTTACGAATTTCTACTCAATGTCGTTCCTTAACTCGAAAAATTCGTAAAAGAGAGCGGCTTCGAGAGAACAAGATATTACCCCTTGTAATAAGAATTAAAAAAGCGGTCAGTCATTTGACAACTGACAGATGATTTGAAATTTGTTGCCATATTTATTACCATATATGTAGGTATGTACATATGTGCAATTACTAATCGTATTTGAGTTTTGATTTCATTAAAAAGAAGTCGATCAATTTCTAATAACTTTCGTTGCTATATGAATTATGAATAACGAAAATAACATTTTCAAGGTCTTTTTTTGCCACTGCCATACAATATGCATTGTTGGGTTATGGTGGTCTTTAGTTCATTTAGGCCTTAAGGCAATTTATGGAAAATCAAAATTCATTTGTCATTTTTCATAGATTACTTACTACAAAAGTGTTCCCTAACTTTTTCGTAAGTTTCTCTCTCTGAGAGATTATTCATTCCCACCAGGCCACCACTGCCATTTCGACAGTCTTTTCCAATTTTCCAAAGGTAAAGACTCAAAGCAAACTACTTGCCAATTCGCATCGCTGATTAGTTTTTTTCCAGTTGCTCCGTGCGCATTGGGCCTTAGTATAAACTAGAGTTTTGAACGACCCCATTGTGATTTGATGAAAAACGTCAGACTCACTTTAATTTTCGCAATGTAACACATCAAATCATGTATTTCCTAACACAAATAAGTGTAAGATTGACCGCGGAAAGGCCATATTTTTTTATTTAAGCCTTCTTGATTTTTTGAAGCCTTCTACTTTAAAAGTAGAACAATTTAATGTACCATATTGAAAACTGTCACATTTAAAGAGTTTAAAGATTAAATTCAAATTAGCGGCAGCAATTTTCCCCAATGGCTAATTTATTTATCTATTATAATATTAAAAGCCGACCCGATTTCTTGTGATAGTCATTTACCCTACTTAAAGAATACAAAATCCATTTTTCTTTTTACCAAATTGAAGCTTACCACTCATAGATGTGTTATGAAGAATAATTATTTGAAAAAAACATTTGTAAAATAGGTAAATTAATATTTTTAAATTGCATTGGCTAAAACAACAACAAACAAAGAAAATTAATATATTCGAAAAGGGTTGATTTGTTTTCTCAGTGAGTGCTATGGTCAGCAGGAGCAGCTGTATGTACATAGTGATCGTATGTCCAATGCAGGATGGGGTGCGTGCTGCAGTATAGCATCGGGTAGGTATATTAATAATCTTCATAAGAGAAGAGACGTACAAACCAGGTAACAGGGTAAGGTTGGGATGGGGTAGTTGTTTGGATATCATATGAAGAGGGAAACAAATGAAATGAGAAGCAGTATTGTATGAACAAGTACCCCATGGTCATGGAAAGGGAGGGCGGTGCAGAGGGTGCACAGCACATTATATTTGTTGTCTTCCATTCTCCATTGGCGTAGGCGTAGGTATATGGCGATCCGATACTTTTTAAGAAGCTTCACTTCTTTCACGCGTACGGACTTGCACGGTCCCTGGATGGTTTAACTTTAGATTCACAATTGGACCCGGTAGGTGGCGCTGCAATCGGGTTCCAGGAATTTTATTTATTTCTTTCTAAACGCCTGGACCGATTTTGATGAAATTTGGTGTGTGTGTTTGAGGGAATCCCTGGATGGTTAAGGACCCGGTAGGTGGCGCTGCAATCGAGTTCCAGGAATTTTATTTATTTCCTTCTAAACGCCTGGACCGATTTTGCTGAAATGTGGTGTGTGTGTTTGAGGGGATCCCTGGATGGTTAAGGACCCGGTAGATGGCGCTGCAATCGAGTTCCAGGAATTTTATTTATTTCCTCTTTAAATGGATGGTTTATAGTGGGTCAAAACAATACAAACCAAAAGTAAAGCAAAACAAAACACAGTTTTTGTGAAGTTTCACCTCAGTAGAGTGCTTATGTACATAATGAAGGTGAAGCACATACTCATTTTTTTTGTCGTTCTGCATGCATGTTGCGTTGCTTTGTGTTTAAATGTATGGTGGTCGAATTTCGACCACTGGGTGAGCCTAGTAGTTATTACTACGCATCCCCATTTAACAAACAATAACACTCCCACACTTTTAAAGCGAACATAAATCCATAGCCGATAATAATTTTTCTCAAAACAAATTATCCTTAAACTGTTAACACGAGCCATGCCACCCTCAACCACATAGAAAATAATACGATCTAATTACTTACAAACAAACTAAAATAAACTATTAAAATAATAAATAAACAAATGAACAACAAAAATTTCAGACATGTAGTTAGATGAAAGCCTCTAGCCAAACGCAAACATAACTCCCCTGCGTGCCGCGTGCTTCAATAGCCCAGCATGATATTAAAGCTGCTATGGCCAGGGCAGGCCTGTGAACTCTAATTCATATTTATTACGTGTTTTCGCGTGGAAACTCTACTCCTCCTCTTCTCGATTTTGCACATAAAACCGTTAAAACAAAAGCAAATATTAATTAATATCTCAATCAGGAGGCTATGTCGTCCTCTACTATTTATAGGGGCTGGGTAAAAAAACTGCAAGCTTTTAAAATTGCTACCAACCATAGCCGCTAGCCTTGGGCTATGGGGTTTGTTCACAAACCCAGTTATCCCATGTTTGTTTTGCCATTATTTACCATTGTAAAAATCACCCTCTCCTGCTCATTTGCACTTATGATAGTAACGTGTATGTGTGCAGAGTTTAACCCCGGCAATATAACATGGGGAATAACATTGTTGTGCGGCTACCACCGCACCGCTTAACAGGAAATAGCGCTCGCTCGCGGAAAACAAAAAAATTTAAAAACCTACGTGGTGGTTCAATTAACTGTGATTAACATCAACGCTCATTGTTATAAGCCATATGAACTCAGCACAAAAAAAAACGAGGCTTTAGTGTGCCAGTGCATACATAAATGACTCACTTGTAGTACAGAATAATATTTTGTAACAATTCGTGTGCATTTGCATAGTTTATAGGGTTTTGAGTTTTGATGGTTATAGGCATTTCAATATTTGGCCAGTAAACAGTTGAAGAACAAGCTCTTTTGTTGGCATTCAAATTAAATTTTTTTGAGTGATGGTATCAATAGCATCGAATTTTTGGAAACGATAGACGACAGTATGGGGTCGTATCTCAGAGCAGGTCCTTTAAAGTGGTAGCAGTCAGTATTTACAACTCAATATTCATGAGAGAATGACAAAGTTTACTTAAATTAAAGACCCCCCCTTTGAACTTGACTCACCGAAGATAAACCATCATTTTCAAGCACTCAATTAAGTCCGGGGGCGGTATGTGAATACCCTTGTGGTTGCAGTCTATTTAGTTTTCAAATTTGCACTAAAGATGGATTTAGGTTAGTTGCAAGACATGCAACTAAATAAACCAGTCGGATATGTTCTTGAATTTTCTTAAATCTGGTAGAGGTTTTCGTTGATGGATTTTCCAAGCCGTCAGAGATCCGTACTCCTATACAGGAGTATTGGCGTTCTTCTTCATCCCTGCAACTTCTGCAAAAGTCTTTTGTAAAGATACCCAGATTCATTCTGGGTCATTTTTCCAATAATGCAGTGTCCGGTTATTACCCCGACCAGCACTCGGATTAGGTTTCTATCAAAGTATGTTAAGACTTGTGACCTTATAGTGTCAATTGCAATTACAAGCTGAAGTATTGTTCCGACGTTCTTTAGAAAAGTTTGACATGACAATGACGCGCTCTTAGCTGCGTTGAAAGCTTTTAGTACATGTGTGTTATCTAATAGTATGTCAATTTCATCGCATCTGGCCAGTTTATCTACTAAAGATGGGCTTCCTTCTACGGATTATATTTTCAATTTTTTCGGCTACATACAGTGAGCGTCAAAAGTGAGTAAACACATAGGCTCTTTTGAGTTTCCTTTAGTGTCTGGAAACAGGTCTAAAAAACCAACAATCTGTAAAAAGTTTGATAAGGAAATAACAATAACAAAACGTATTTAATCTTGACAGGATAAAATACTTTATAGATATTAAAAACAAAATAGTTTCCATCTCCAAAGAAAAATTAAAACATTATTGGTGTTTACTCACTTTTGAGGCTCACTGTATATGGTTGGTTTAGATAGAAGATAAATAAAGAGTGAGGTTGGTGCAGTGGCTATTTTATGTATCCATGGGTTGCATTTTGCTTCCAATTAAAAATAGTGAGCGCTTATTTTTTCGTAGAGTCAATGCTACAGTGAACTTTCTTTATTTTGTTCCCGGCTTTAGTTCATGGAAACAGTTCGAATCGAAGAAATCGTTGCTAGAATATCTAAGGTAAAGCACCCATCAATGTCAAAAATGAGGCATTCCCTAAGGCTATTTTTAAGCTGAAAGTTGACAAATGCCTGTGTGTACGATTGCAGCCGAACTGGGAAGTTACCCATCTGGGAACTGGGAAGTTGAACAGATTTGGTCACAGAAGGCCCCCATTGCGATCCACAGGAGTAAACCTTTCTGCTCACAGTATCATGACGGTGACCATATTTTTAGAAACCAAACTCGGGACAAAAAGAAATATGAAAATTATATCAATAAACAGAACAAAAAACAAAATTCTTGTATTGGATTACTCCATAAATTATTACTTATTGAAGGGAAGACATAATCTACAAACTTAATTCCTTCAGAGTCATGACGTAAAAACAACAGAAGAGGGACAAAGCATGTTGCACTCATTTTTCGTACACATATTGTCTAAGGCTACGTCCTAATTGGACTGACATCGCACGACCGAACGATGAACTTTGGTCGGTCGCATCGCTTGCTGGTAGTGCTACCAAAATGCGTGTCCTATTACCGGTCGCTCATAAGCGCTTTGTAAACACTATCTCGCGACTATCATATTTCTTTAAGGTAACTCTTTGTCACACTACACACGTTTTAAATCGGTTTTTATAACATTTCACGTTTATTCCATAAAATAGGGTTAAACTAATTAAATTTCTTAAATGTTCAAACTTGTTTGATTTGAAGCGACCTAACTACTTTTCATAGCGTTGATATGAAAAGCTATTGTGATGTAGCTTCAGCGATCTTGAAACAAACATGTGCGCCCGTGCTACCACATCGCGCAACCGCGTTTGTGTTTTAATAAGGACACATAATAGAATTATTGCAGTTTGATATTTTTATCTACCGATGCAGCGACGATCGCTCGTTGCTCGGTCGCACGATGGCTGCCAATTAGGACGTAGGGTAAAACAAATGCTCCGCAGCCTTAGACACCCAACTTGAAAACTGTCTTTCAGTTACTTCCCGATTGTTTTTAATGAGACGTGTCCTTCAAAAATATTTCTCCTGAATCAAACTATGATGATTCCATTTTAAATTGTAAATATGTACAGAAAAAAATAAGACACCAAATACCCTTTCAGTATAGAGTATGCGATCCGCGACCCCTATATATACTTATGTGCTGCGCATTTGGTAAGTATATAAGGCCTAAAAATCGATTTTCTTTTGAGTAGGGTAGGTACGCTGTCCGCACTAAAATTAAGCCCCCATCCAAATGTAGATATACCTTCATTTTCCTTAGCTTAATTTTTACATCTCAGGGGAAAGCATCGTTATTCACGTTGTAGCTTTAAACCAAAACAGGATACAATCAGATGCTTCATAATTATTAAACTTTACTAACTGACTCGTTAGTTGCCCTGTCTAAATTGTTTATGATCGTTTTATCAACGCAAATCTAATTTAAAGTCGCGATTTTATACAAAAATTCAGAAAAATAAAAACGCTTTCCGCTTTTCTCGAATTTTCGAATTGTCCGGGAAATTTTTCCAATATTTCTTTCGTAAGAATGTTATTTGGACTATTGCGGGAACATGTCGTAGACATGTTGCATTTATGTTTATTGTGTCGTGTGAAAACTGCATTTGATGTTGAAGACTGAGCAGTAGGTCTTAGTTATATGGAAATGCATGTTAATGTTAATAAAATGTTTATAATAATAATTTAAAAATGTTATAATGGAACGGGACTAATATGGGACTAAAAAATAAATCGGGACAGTCTGGGGGAATACAGGACGGATTGTCACCGTAAATATAATCAGTCGCTTCTCGGTTTATGTAGTACTATCTGTATACGTCCAGCTTTGGTCGTGCACAGGAATTGTAGGTATTGCCTACGATGGCAAATTTTACCAAATGCGACAACTTTAGCTCCCAAAAGTGTCAGGAAATAGCGTTTGCAATGTTTTTTTTTATTATTTGAGAGTGCTATGCCCCTTTAAAAATAATCTCAAATTTGTAATATGCTTCTTATACGCTTACCACCTTTTAAGACTAAAACTTCCATAAAATGTCAAGATATAGTGTTTTAAATAACTTCATTGTACAGTAGTTACTACGCCCCTTTCCTAATTCCGCATACATTTTCCAAAGTTCCGAATTCAAAAAATGTGCATTAATGTTCCAAATATAAAATTTTTAGCTCCCATAATTGTCAAGAAACAAAATTGTTGACTTAATTGTCAAACATTTGTTCCTCTCTCTTTTCTCGTAAATATTAAGTAAGAAAATACATTCTATGTCCGCCCTAAAAGTCTGTTATAAATATTGGTAAACTCTTTTTTGAAGTCGGATGAATAGCGTCGAAGATTGCCTCCGACATACAAACTTACAAACTTAACCTCTTTATAATATTAGCGTAGACATGACCCCTTAAGTCCACTCTCAAAGCTGCCTTAGACACAATGGGCCTTACTAATAATAATTATTTTTAACATTAAGTTTAAGTTAAAAATAAGTTTAAGTTTTTTGTAGGTCACAATAGATAATTTTATAAGGAAAACATTATGTGCCCGTCTGGCAGCGCTTAATGGCAGCTAAAGCATGCAACTGCATCTTAAAAATGCGCTATGATTCACAAAAGGTATAAATTGGTGCAACCGCTCGAATCTACTACCAAATAATAGAGAATGGTCCCCTCAGTACAAATACATGTATCCAAGACGTTTTAGGTGTCGCCAAAGCAGTGGAAATGCATTAAAAATTCCAATTTTGAATAATTAATGCAACCACTTAATTTTTATTTTAGAATTTAGAGAAAAACTCCTTGATAACGAATATATAAGTCCAAGACGTTTCACGTGTCGCCACGTCCTTGCCAGACGCATCCAAAGGTTAGAAATTCGCTAAAAATGTCCTATTTATATACAAAAACTCGCAACTGAACATTAAGTAAATGACGCAACCGCACAAAATGTCTCCTAAGCATAGACTGAAACACCAGAAACATAACTGCATAAGGCTTCAAAATATCTACCTAATGGGTCATTCCGGCTGAACGTATAATAGCAGCCGCTGCGCTGCAATTACTTCTGTACTACTTGTAGGGGCGAAGAGGAAGAAGATATCATCGTCCATTAATGTTGTAACTCTCCATTTCAGAATAACTTAGAGGATTACTTCGTTGAAGAACTGAGTGAATTGTCAGGAACTGACGCAAAATTTGTGACTTATAGTCCAACAGGCTTCATTGATATCATTCCTCATCATTTAACAGAAAAAACGTTTTTACCCCTTCTACAGATTTGGTAATAGATTGGTCGAATCATCTTTCTATACAATTTCGTCGTTATCCTCATCTGTTCAATGTATCTAACAGCAGCATACAAACCAGAGCACACCCACTGACACACTGTCATGGCTGCTGTAAACAGGCGAAAGGCTGCCACAGCCATGTTCCGTCTTATTCTAAATGAAGAGATACCTACTCAGGCGTATCATTGTTCCCCTTTATTCTAGTACAAATTTATTTGCCTTGATTTTATTTTAGTCACGTTTCTAGCCTCTCATTAAGGAATTATTCACTCACGTCTCAAACAGCATGCTATTGTAGCCATTCCCTCTCATAAGTGGTATCAGAATGATTGAACCTAAATCGTGGTCTAAGTGTGTCTTGACTTAGCCAAGACACTCACCTCACTATACCTAAATTAAACACACACATTTTATTAGGTAAGGTTATTGGACAATTTTATGAATTTTGATTCGTCAACTAACAGCGCAATTTCACCAACAAATTTGGGTCAGCGGCGCCGATGCCCTTTTCCATTTTATATGCGGACAACTCATCTAATGTACATCTCATCCATTGCCTAATGTCATGTCATGACTCGTTGGTGTCTTTTTGAAGCCACACAAGTGCATTGGCTCTTTTTTGCCTTTAAAATACTAAGTAGGACGTAGTCTATCCCCAAAATGTTTTCATTACATGTTCCACTTGAAATCTTCATATCATGACCGTGAGTATAACACAAAGTCTTGATGAAATTCCAGCAGCACTCAGACAAGAGTGCTCTCGATTTCTAATTACGTCGCATGTATTACACCACTTAGACGCACAGAATCCTGTTCAAAAATTTCATTCTAGTCAAAAGGATTGCCTAAAATTTATATTTAATTCTCCTGACAAAACCAAAAATAAAAATAAAATAAAAACCCACTTCACAAAGCCAATAAGCCTCCTATTGCCATTATTTAATTTCCTCCTTAGATCAAGTTCACTTCTGACAGCATCCATTCTCAAAGGAAGCCAAGTTCACTTTATCCGCACTCGCTCCACCAACTTACCTGTTATTATCCACAGCTCTTTCAAACAGTCCTCTCGACTTTTCGCAATTGCCACGTTCTTTCTAATATCCTGTGGCGCTTCGAGCATTGGGAAAATTAACGCACCCATCACTGAGTACACAACGACGAGCACCACTAGACCAGGTGTCGAGAACAACACCTTCAACACCTTGCTGAGACAACCGACTCCTGATGATGGTGGGTGTCGTGTTTCGATGAGGTCCGCTCGATCCACAGCAGCACCTCCTTCTTCTATCGTCAAAGTTGACGAGAGTTGCTGTTGATTTTGTTGACGATATTGCTGTTGCTGTTTCTGATGGTGGTGCTGGTGCTGATGGTGTTGCTGATGGTGATGGTGGTGGTGTAACTGATGTTTATGTTGCTTCACAGGTGTGATACAGGTCTTACTGACGCCGCCGGTCGCGATTTTGATTTCGTTTTCGCCGGAAACCTGTTCAACGTCCGACATTTTAAATTCGAGTGTCGTTCACTCATTTAGATTTCGTTTGCTGGGCCAGCAAAATGGGACACACACACACACTGATTGAGAGTAAAAAAAAAGACACACTCACGTAAAGTACACACAATAGCAACACACTGAAACTGAACACTGATTGACTGATGGTGGCGGCCAGTTAAACAATCCCAACTGCAGTATAGTCCTCGGCGTATTGTATTGAAATTCAATTTCGTTTGTTTAATGTTATCGCCCACATCCTTGGCGCACAATGGATGTGTGACTATCAGTTCTGCACTCAGCTTGATTGGATGGAACTCCAGTATGTAGAGTGGATACTTTAGGCAGATTACGTGTGATCTCAGTATTCATTTAGCCTGCAAAGAGAGGAAAAAGGACGAACAATTAGATCAATCTAACAAAGAACATGCATTTTGATAACGCAACAAACAAATTTCATTATTGTCAGGCACAAACGTTGTCACACATAACCTACGTGACACATCAATGCGCACAGCACCGATGTCATAATTATGTCGGTATCCCCGATGTGAACCTTCTCCTGCATCCAATTAGCAGTTGCCGTAGTTAAATAAAATGGAAATGTGATTATCTCTATGCGAGTGTTTTTTTTGTTGTTGACGTATCCTTTTGTCTATATGCATATAGTAGTATAGTGCCAAAGCAAAGGGAAAGCTTTCTTTTGTTTTCCTTTTTGCTGGCAAAAAAGATTCATGAAGAGATTCGGAGAATTAAGGATTCACAACTCTGTGACTTCTCCTGCGAATGAATGGACGCGCAAGTTGTCAATAAAAACAAATCTAATTAACTGATGCTTAAGTAGAGGGGGACGAGGGGACACGCGTATCCTTGCTCCAACTACTCGAAGAAAAATAACATAATTAGAGGGATGGAGTTTTATTATTTCCTCGAAAGGTCAAATGCGAGTATCTTGCTGGCTAAGTCTTGTGGAAATAATCGACCAAAAGTCAAAGAGCTATTACATTACAGGATTATAGTGAGCGTGCTCGGTCGTCGTGCTGTTTATTTGTGCTTTATGTTGAGTGAATACCTCACCGATGTGTAGGAGAGTAGGAGAGGGTGGCGGACGGGTAGTAAACGGAGGCGAGAACAATTCAATAAGGCACACACAAAACTAGGCCCAGGGCGTTCCAACTCAAATGTTTATTTTAATTACTGTTTGTTCTTTGGTCAGTAGGTATACGAGTCGACTCTTGGCTCTGGGCGGCAATTTGAATTCGTAAAGGGGATGCTGGGACGTGCTATTTCATTGGTATCATACTTTTCGAGATTAGATGAGGAATAACGTCTTGGGTGATTTACACATTTGATTCAAGTCGATGGATAGCCTGCTTAAAGACTTAGTGAGTTGGGCGGTGAAATATAGTAAAATAAATACTTAGTAGCGGAGGTCTTCAGGATGCCAGATTGTTGTTGTTAGCATTTTAATTTGTAGTTCTCCTGTGGAGTGGACTGTGACTGTGGTCCCTATCATGCAGAGTGGAAGAAAGTTGTTAGAAATGAGTACTTAAATGTGAGACTCTTTAGAACGCTCTGAAATAAAACCGACAGACTGTTTGATGATTCAGTTGTAGAGCTGAGTGTGTTACAACTTTTAATCCATCTGATGGGGGAACATACGACTGTCGGACTCAACAATGAAAGAATGTCAAGTCAATTAAGTTCAGACAACAGAAGGACGTCGGATAATGTTGGAAAATATTTCGCATCAGGATTGATCGCATATACTGGAGGAGACAATCGAACTTCTTAACCAACAACAAGGCGGAAGCAAGAAACGAAGCACCACACATGCGGATAGATGACACCTCCGTCGTTATCTACCACCGGTGTCGAGAATTACTTCAATTTAGACGGTTTGAGCATTCAGTCAGATATATGCGAGTGCCAAGCTACTAAGATACGGCAGAGAAGATGTAAAATAACACGACGAGCCACACAGGGGCAGTCCTTAGCCCAGTTCTGTGAAATATTATGGGTGATGGTGACGAAATCTCCTTTTCCAAAATCATTTTTCCGAAATCCCCTTTCCAAAATCCCCTGTGATGAAATCCCTTACTCCAAAAGACCATAAGAGAAAATCCCCAGGGACAAAAACCCCAATTCTTAGATTAGGTGTTATTCTGTCTTTTAAAAAAGGTGTTAAAAAGTGAGATACGTATGGGGGTTCATGCTGCCCCCCTGCAACCCCCTGCTTGGGTGTACTGTCAGATTTCCAGTATGTGCGATATTTTGTGTATTGAAAGGGAAATAAAACCACTCAGAGTTTTTGTAATATTTCCCATCTTACATGGGAACTAAGCCCACTTCACGAAAGGGGTTTTATTTCCCACTAGGTGGGAACGAAGTCCCTCAGTGGACTTAGTTCCCGGGGACTTATTTCCCTGCACCGGTACAAGGTTGGGCATATGCAAAGTTTAGTTTGCTTGTGGGAGATTTTGGCATAGGGGATTTCGTCTCGGGAGATTTTGGAAAAACAAGAAAAAAAAAGAGAGATTATGTCCAATAAAGGATTTCCGAAAAGGGGATAACGTAGGGATCCCAATATTATGTACAATAGAGTGATTCGATTTTGGAATCCATGGATAGTGATAGTAGTTTTGGCGCAACACTGATGGAACAACATTTTCAAGTGTGTATAGTTTCGCTCTAGCAGTTCACAAGATTGAAATTATCCTTATTACCATCCGCAATAAATTTTACCGCCTGACTGTACAATATACAGACAGGCCAACACACCGTCGACCCATGGCCCTACATCAGGTATTTTGACATATAGTCCAAACATTTAAGAAGCACCTAATCCAGACAAGTAGCAAATTTTTGGGGTCAAAAGAGACATCTCTCTAGATACCGTTCCTCACCTTAATGTTCATAAAGAAACATGGCTGTCAGCAGATTAGCCATAACGATCGACGTAAGACTATCTTGCAGTAATCTAAATGCCCGAAAGTTTCGAGTTGCCAACATAGAATCGGACCATTGCCTTGTTGTAGACAAGGTACGAATGCAGATATTTCAGACTCAAAAACAACGAAGAAATACCGTGAGGAGATTTAACTTTGAATGGCTAAAATCGCACCACACCGTCAGAAATTTTGTCGATTACGTCAAAAAGCCTTAACCTATCTAGCAGTTGACAAGATGCAAATTATCCTTATTACCATCCGCAATAAATTGTACCGCCTGACTGTACAATATACAGACAGGCCAACACACCGTCGATCCATGGCCCTACATCAGGTATTTTGACATATAGTCCAAACATTTAAGAAGCACCTAATCCAGACAAGTAGCAAATTTTTGGGGTCAAAAGAGACATCTCTCTAGATACCGTTCCTCATCTTAATGTTCATAAAGAAACATGGCTGTCAGCAGATTAGCCATAACGATCGACGTAAGACTATCTTGCAGTAATCTAAATGCCCGAAAGTTTCGAGTTGCCAACATAGAATCGGACCATTGCCTTGTTGTAGACAAGGTACGAATGCAGATATTTCAGACTCAAAAACAACGAAGAAATACCGTGAGGAGATTTAACTTTGAATGGCTAAAATCGCACCACACCGTCAGAAATTTTGTCGATTACGTCAAAAGGCCTTAACCTATCAAGAAGCCCAATGACCCGGAAAACCAATGGTATATCGATGCCAAGAGGTAATCAAAGGCCAAGCAACCGAAGTACTAGGTTTCACCCCAACCACGCCCACGAAAAGGCCTACAAGCCTATGAAGTAAAGCAACTTGCCTACAAAGCGTCGCCACACGGAATGACAAGACTCACTTGTAAGCTCTACGAGCAAAAGAGAAGAAAATAACATCACTTTCCTTATCTGCAGAAGAATGAACAGCACGGGAAGTGCGCAATCGAGGAACTAGAAAGGTGCTAGTCCAAAAGCATTGTGCGGAAGTTTTACCACAAAGCAAAAGAAAGTGTCAAATCAACAAGACACGAACGGAGACCTGTGGATATGAGCAAATAAACCTTGTACATGTAGTAGTGTCAAAGTCGGTGTTGAGGATATGGAAAGACCACTTCTGGAGATTGTTAAATGGCGAAGGCGACTGAAATCTGAACGAAAATGTCCGTCCACCCGACCGAAATGAAGTGAGGATAACAATAATATCTACATCAAATCCAACACGGCTGCTAAACCAGACGAGACGGCTCACCACCACCAGCCGAACTATGTAAAGAGGCGGGAGAAGACTTGGTGCATACACAACCTCATCTATAAGATATTTGGTTGGAAAACAGCATGCCTATGAATAGAAACTCAGGATCGTCCGGGTCACAATCAAAATAACGGAGCGGAGACCCTCTGATCTGTGCCAACTATAGAGGTCTCCTTCAAATCGCATGCAAAATTTTGTATGTCGTCTATGTGAATGACAGAAATCATTTGTCAATGAACTAATTGACCAATACCATTGCGATTTTGTGCCCGGTAAGTCCACAACCGTCCAAATATGTATTCACCCAACCACAGATCGTAAAAAAACCCAAGAAGTCCAGATCGATACCTACGACCTGTTCACTAATTTGAAGGATACATATTGTCAGCATTTCTAGTCTTGGCTTCCCTGAAAAACTTGTCGAATTGTGCAAAATGACGATGGAGAACTCTTGCTGCTCCATTAAGGTCGGCCTCTACGAGGCCTATGATGTCAGCAAAGAATTTAGACAAGGTGATGATGCTAGCTGTCACTGGCTTAGTCGTAAGAACGAGGGTAAAACTAAATATATCCAGTCAACAAGAAGGGACACTCAGCATCGACGAATCGAGCGAGAAGTCAAAATAGACGGCTATAACTTTGAGGTAGTTAGATCCACCTCGGTTCCGCTATAAACTCCGAAAATGACATCACATGAGAAAAGTTTTCGTCTTTAACGCTTACCCATCATAGTGGCAATTCAGTAGAGGAATACCTCATCTTAGATAGCGCGCACAAGCTTGCGTTAAGCATCTGGAATCGGTAAGCCAAAGATCGAGCTAAATGGAGAGTCAAGTTTTTTGAGGACCAGGTATAGCCGGACTGCAGCGCCACCTAGTAAGTAAGTAGGGATAAATCATATGATACGTTAAGTTCATCAAGATAAATTGAAATCTCTATCAACAGAATTTTTTTTATTTATTATTTTGACAGTAAAAAAATACGTTACAATCTGATCAGATACTGACTCGTATTTGGCCGACAGAAGGGTTTAAGACACCAAAGTTATTTCGATTTAGTTGACAGAAAAATCTAAACTGGTTGTCAAAACTTTTTTCACACTAATTACAATCACTGTACATATACAGCTCCTTGAACTAACTCTCTCTGTCAACTAACGCAGAAGTATTTTCCGCCGTATACTTATATACAAGCCTTTGAAACAGTACCCCCTAAACCTATTAAACAAGCTCACTGCAAAGCAAATTCTTCCTCAACTTGTCTCCACGTTTATATTTATATCATTAGAAATTCCATCTAATTAATCAGCTTTGCAAAGTTCATTGAAACATAACCAAATCAATTTGCTACCAATTGTCTATACCATTATCGCACAGATTGTGCTTCGCACAGTCTTCTCCTGGCAAAGAGAATCGAACATCAATACGGCCCCAGGTTGTGCACAACCTGTCAACTCATTTAAAAGGCTTCCTTGCAATTAGTCTCTGGGAAAATATTCTCCGATTTGCATGCATGAGAAATGGAATCCGATAATTCCATCCAAAGAACAGTATACGGGACACCGACAAGCACTCAAGTGACCCTAATTAGGTTTGCTTTCCAGAATCATTCCGACTTGTGTTCTATGATATCAACTATCACACTTTTGATATAGGATTTGCCTTTGATTTTGTGGGATGTGCAACGAGGCTTGTCCAGATACGAAGAGTGGATACCGGACGATGGCCATATACAGTCTATCATGGCCTGGCCAGAGGGCAAGAGCAAACTTTTCGGAAAGCAATTGCTAATAGCTTCACTTGCAGGGCACAGTTAATTAAAGTTAAACTCTTGTTTAACTTTTTAATTATGTCTAACCCTTTGCAGGCGGGTAACCCCGCCCGAACCCAGTGGATAGAGAATGACAGTTGTTCTTTGGGTGAGTTTACCTTGTGTCCGTCTTATTCAGAAGATGGTAGCATAATTAAGCATTGTTGCGCAGTGTCGCAGGATAGGGACGTGCATCATTAATGCGTGTTGTGTCCACTTTAACAACTCTTTTGCAATGTTGTTTGTCTCCTTTCTTGTGCTTTATATCACTTTATTACTAGCGGCTTCATTAACGACGCTATTATCCTTCGCGTGGTGCAGTACTGGCTTAAGGCAAGGATGGAACGAGATTTGTTTTTATCTTTTCTCAGATTTCTTCGTCTTCAGATGCACAAACTAGCCCAGGGGACGAACTGAAAAACCCACTGCTGCTGCTGCTGATGATGATGATGGTGGTGGTTGTCTTCGGTTAGATGGAGGTAGGTAGGTTGGTAACGGGTTTTCATTAATGTATTTTTTTCCACATCTCAGTTGGTGTTGTTTGTTTTTATTGTATTGTTCATCCCTGGCCAGCAGCACAGGAATAAACATTAAGCAACGAAAAGGAGGAAATTACATTTTAGATGTAATGAAAAACTGAAGGGAAATGTGACGGCGCCGGTAGAGGTGGTTATCCTTGAATGGTTTTTGGCCTTCTCGTTCCATAGTTTCTGTGAGCGACTTCTTCTTTATTCGTTTTTAATATCTTTCTGATTAAAGTTTTAGTGCTAATTAGAAGATGAAAATTAAAGAACTTGGAGCTAGGAAGGTGGTCGCAAAAAGGACCACGTGCTATGATGTGCGAGGAGTCCCTTACTAAGCTGAATTTTACTTGAGCCGTGAGCTTCGAATCATGTTTTTTTCTAAATACCGACGAGCGCTTCTTCTTTGGATAATCGGTTGGGAGGAAGAGGAAATGGTGCGAAATTCTGTTTCGAAGAAATAAGCTTGCACTTCACGATTTGTATGCATCGATGGTAGTTACAGATTTCTTACTTAGGTGGCGTTACAGTCCGCTTGGACCGGGTCGTCAAAAAAATGGCTTACCACTTCCAGTTGCGCATCGCAAGCTTCTGCGCGCCACCTAAAAAATAAATAAATAGGTGGCGCAACAGGCGGTAGACACCCTAGGCCTAGCTTCTCGCAACCATTCGTTTGTGAGTTTCTATTTTTGGGACGAATGGAAGGGACCTACAATTTTATGCCGAGTCTGAACGGATTAATTGAGAAGCTTTTTCAGGACAGTCATACTGTCGGATGTTTGTCAGACGGATGTTTGTTTGTCGCGAAAGGTGACGCAGTAGAAAAAACCTTAAGATGTAATTTGTGTTTTTCCGGTGATCGAACCTGGGATCCCTCGCACAGTAGTCCAGCACACTAACCACTGCACTACTACGCCACCTAAGACGAGGACGAGACGAAGACTTTTCGAGCCGGAGCACTGGTGTTCATTCGCCCTACCTGTCCTAGACATATTATACGATAGAACCGAACTATTCTGACCAAGTCGATGTCGTTGTATAGCTTTTATAGTATGCTGTTTTTCCAACTCCTCTCTTTCTCCAACTCCTTTCAATAAAAACTAGACCGAGAATCACTCAGAGAATTTTGCGTTCAAAACGACCAACGACCTTCATCCGCCTTGGCTAATGTCTATGCTTCTGCGCCATATAGCACTACTAGGACGATGAGGGTCTGATAAAGAGTTTCCTTTGTGATTCTTTACAAGGCCTTACTACTCAATTGCTTTCTTAGGCCAAATATTGGCAAGCATAATTCTTCACTTGGTTTCTGATGAAATATAATTTTCGGAGTTTAGAGCGCAACGGAGGTGGATTAAGTCTTTAACTACTACTACTCGCCTACAAAGCGCCGCTGCAGAGAGCAGCTCGCGAGATCTACGAGCAAAAGAGGAAGGAAGAACACCTTGTCTCCTTTTTTAACTTCAAAGGTCTCGGTGAGATTGTATCCTACCTTTATGGAGCGGTGAAAGTTTTCCATCGTCATTCTGCACAATCTGACAAGTTTGGCAGGGATGCCAAAACTAGACATGGCTCTGTAGCTCGTCTTTATAAATGCTGTAATATGCGTCCTTAAAATCAATAAATAGACAGTGAGTATCGATTTGGACTTCGTCGTAGTGTGAATATTTGGTCGGTTGTGGACTTACCGGGCCTAAAACCGAACTGACGGTTCAGCCGTTTACACCGTAGGTATGGCAGACAGCATTTTGTATGGTATGTTAAGGAAACCTCTATAGTTGGCGCAGTTCAGAGGGTCTCCTTTCTTTTGAATCGGGCAAACGATGCTGAGGTTCCATTCATCAGGCATACTTTCCTCTGACCAAATCATGGAGACAATGTGGTATATGCTCTCCACCGAGTCATCTCTCGGTGCCTTAAAAAGTTCGACAGTTCAACCTCAGGACGTTGTGACATCTCAAATGATGGATGAACGACTTCAATGTAAGCAGCATGCCTAATGTTCTTTTAACTTTTTTTTAACCTGATTACAGCCATGTCTTCTTATGAATGTTGAGATGGAGCAAACCCTAGTCTAAGTCCGTTTCCAGACGTGCTACTACCATGTAGGGTATGCTTGTCGATTGTACTACCAAAGATATCTTCCTTACCTTGTACTTAGAAGACTGCTCGTATGTTTTGTTGCGGAGCTCGCAGAGACAATATTTGGTAGGGTCATATTTTTCCTCTGTGAATGCCTGGGCGCATATTCGACTGACGTTGCCAAATTTAGCCTTGATGCAAATTGTCATAAGTCGGTAACTAGCCTATCAATAGCTCAAGATTTCCTGTCAAAGTCAGACAAATCCACACTCTGTCTTAGTGAGCGTAGTAAATGTAAAAGATTTCCATCCACTTTTTGTCCGGGCCATCCCATCGTCCTTTCTGGATGACAGTTATATCTGTTGTCAATATAGTAAATCCATCATTATGAGAGGCTCTTGGTTGCTTCGTAACTGATGTTCGTTTATATGTAGTTGGGTAGTGAACACCACGCACAAACAATCAGTAACCCACTTCGGAATGTGAGACTTGCCATTAGTCCGTACAAACTTCATCCGCCACCATCTATCTTCCAGCACCGGGACTAGCATAAACAATCCAGTCTAACCTTTTAGCTCCAAATATGTCAGACTAGCTCATCTATCAGCTTGTCTATTAATGACACGGTTGATTCGATTTAGTGAATGTATCCCCAGCACGCCCTCCTTCTGAGGGGCTCAGACTTCTGAGACTCACTCAGGCAGTCAGTTCCGACAGAGCATTTGCTATAGGCTTTGCCACTCAGACTCGACGGATGGGCTTAAAATATAACTTAGGTCTTCGGCTGCTTCAATTGGATTTTTAAAAGTCTCCATTCGAGACCGACATATTAAGCTTACTTACGTACATAAATCATGAATAGCAGTTAAATCAGTATTCTTAGTGTCTACTCTCCATCCTTTTGAATAATGACCACGTAAGTGCATCAAAGTGGGCTCATGTTCATAATAGCCCAAGATATTAAATTTAAGGCAGTTTACTCAGGCCGTAATACCATCAAATGAGGCATCCATGGTATATCCCCATTTGCATATATGTACATCCCAAAAGGGACTCGTCAATCAGGCACTGATCTAAACCCTCCGTCAGCCCTTTCCCTTTTGCTGTTGGCAACACGTCCCCTATGTGTGCTTCAAGTTGCCAAAATCCAAACACAGCAGAAATCAACCCCGACAACGAACCACTTCTGCATGTGTATACTGTATACACTCTCCATGGTTATCCACTGTAAACTGTAAGCCTTAAACAAATTAATTCCAACCAAAGTATCCATATTGACTGCTTTAAATACACACTCTCACTGGCACTGATAAACAAATAAAGCCGCACTCGAAATTTACTTTTTATCCCACGCACCGTTCATATCCTGGATTCGAAGCGTTCTTCTGAAATTACAACCAAATTTACACAAAATCAACACAAGCCACCAGGATGTGTGGCTACAGATAAATGTCAATAACATTTTGAGACTGTTAGCCATCCATCTCCTCCCTCCCTCCCCATTGTTGTTATCAGATCCTTCAATCAGATCACGTCGTCTGCATTTATTCTTTCGATGACACCCGCCGCCCGCCGCCGCCATCATCTACTAACTAAATGCGATTTTTGAATCCTGCGGCGACGACAGAATAAACGTGTTTTTCACGTATGACATCGCCAAGTTCTCGAGACCACAACGTCTCATGTAGTCATGTCCCTCGGTGAGCTTCCGTTTACTATATTATACCTCTTGATAAGTGTGAGCTCTGTGCGGGAATTGCGCAGCATATCCTTTGTGTTTTGCGTCCTCTGTGCATGAACACGAGCTTATGCGAGCTGGGAGGGAAATAAAATTAAATTGAAAAACCGCGTCGCCTGGTGTTGAAAAATCAATTTCACTTGAAAGAGAGAGAGAGAGAGAGATAAATAGAAATATAGGTGAAAAGTCCTGCAGCGAAGCACAGCGGAAATGAGCGGGTGATTTTCGTTTTTTGCTTCCGCTTCATTCTTTTCCATGAAATTACCTTAAGTGAGTGCACCGCACACGTACCAATATACACATATGCTTATGCTTGTGCATTATGTTATCCTTTTAATGGATGGATAGAGTGGATGTAGGTAGTGGGAAACCGTCCATGACACAAATTCAAGTTGACTCTTAATGCATTTCTCATTTGCATAACAGCGTGTGGGATGTGGGCTGAATAGAGAGGATGATGTCCATCAGGATGAAGTTTTCTTCCTATTTTTTTTTTTAATATTTTTTCGTTATAAATTGTCGTAGGAACATTTTTGAGAACGGGTTTCTCTCGAGGGAATGCATGGAATTTCCTAACCGGAAAGTGGTTATGCTTCTTCATATATTACTACTTTGAGTACCGACTGCGGTTTCTCACACATGCTATCTGGGGGTTTGTCCTTTTGCAATCTTTCTTTTTTTATTAATTTTTGTTGGGTTTCTTCTTTGTTATTTCCTTTCTCGCATTACTCTAAAATTACTGTCTGTCGTGTTTGCTTTCAGCTTCACCATGATGACTACGATGATGAAGTAGCCTGGTGGTTAATGGTGGTGATGTCTCATATAAGTTAAGAGGAGTGCATTTTCTTAAAGGAGATTAGACGAATTTGGGCCAAAAATAGAGGTCAACATCATAATGTGGTTTTTTTATGAGAAAGTTGTTTTTAACAAAAAGTATTTTTTTTTTTTTTTTTTTTTTGTAAAAGTGAAACCTTTTTCGTCTACCTAAATCAATCTTTGACATTATTTTTGTGTCATTTTCATCACTTTTGATGCAGTTTCCGTGAAGCTTTTTTACGAAGATCTTGCACGTTCTTAAATTCGTTTTCTGAATAATTTGGGGCATTTTCGAAGAATTTTCTAAGAAGTTTTGGTGCACTTTTCTTGTCCTGTTTTTTTTTTTGGAACGAGGACCTTTGAGTGATGCTTTAGAAGAGTGTTTTTCAGTATCTGTTGCTGTTTTTCCCTGTTTTTGTCGTGTGTTCTGAATGTGTTTTCGGAGGGTTTTTCATGGAGCTTTTGTTCGTTTTCTTGTGCACAAGAAGGAGTTCCTGCACGTTTTTGGTGGCGTTTTGTGATGAGTTTGTTTTTACATGTTTTTTTGTATGATTCTTTATTTTTTTTTATTCCAAGTAAACAATCCGGCCATTGACTTTTGGTGAAGCAGCAAAGATCTGCTCAAACCAACGCGAAAACGAGAAAGCGGGACCGAATTTCGCTCGGGAAGCAGTGGGATGTACCAGCATCGCCATGTATTTATTTCCCACTCCTGCTCCAGTTTTCGTGTTTTGCGTTGGTTTGAGAAGACCTTTAATCACCCATTTCTGAAACGTACCAGTCTTCCTCTTTAGTTATGGATTGTCAGAGGCAAAAGGCGTAAAAGACTGTTACGGTCACCTTTCATCCTTACACGAAGGCAAACATCCAGAAAGAAGGTGCTAACTTAATTCATTTTTAACCAATTGAGTCGACTGTTACAGTCACCATCAGGACTTAAACAGAGATAATCTCTTCCAAAAGAAATTATCAGGTAACAATAGAGTTCCAATCTGTAATTTTCGGCCCATAGTTTTCGGCTCACGTTCCCCTCTCTCATCTTGTGGTATCACAATGACAATGAACCTAAAATATGACCTAAGTGTGTCCTTTTAGTATCTACATACAGCCACCTAACTTAACCAATGCATTGGCTAATGGGTGTTTCTCAAGTTTTTGGATGCAGAGTCTGGAGAGTTTTTTTTATAGCTCTTTTTTTATCATCTGACTTAGGTTTCTAAATTTATTTATTTTTTTTTTTAAGTTGTTTCTGGCATATCTTGGGGACGTTTTCTAAAGAGTTTTTTTCAGTTTTTTAAATCGTTTTATAAGCGATTGCGGTTGCTTTTTTCAAGCGTTCTTTTGGAAAAAGAAGAAGAAGGACTCGAAGAGTCCTTAGCGCGTTCGTAAATTGTAGTTCTTGTTTGCATACATTTTTTTTTTTGGCATATTTTTCGTCGTTTTTTGACTCGATTTTTAAACAATTTTCCAAGCAGCTGTTTTCGCTATTTTGTTATTATATTTTTTTGTGAATCGTTTGTTATTCCAATAGTTTTCTGTAGCTCGATCTTTATCGCACCTGGTTTACGTATCCGATGCAGTTTTAATCGTCTGTTTTTAAAAAATTTTCGCGTAGTTTTTTTTCAGTTATTTTTACACGTTTTGTGCACTTTCTAAGGAGATTCTTTTCGCTCGATTTTGATAATTTTTTTACACATTTCTCTTCTGGTTATTGCATGCATTTTTTGGATTTTCAAGCAGTTCTTACGCGTTTTTTAAAGCCTTTGGCCTTTTGCATCATAGCTGATGATATGTTCATGGGACACTGTGCAATTGAAGTCATAATGCTCCGTAAATGGAAAATAGAGACCAGCGAACTATGTCGGAGCTGCGGATATGAGGGAGCGGTGAAGTCAATCCAATATCCGCTTTTTCAAATGGTATACGCATACGTACGCTAGGATCCAGATTATTCCTAAGCACCGTAAGAGTAAGCAGGATTTCAGATATCGAATCTTCTGCATACCAAGCCGACTAATAATTTGATGGGTTTTGCCATCGTTAATTCCATCTTTTTCAGTCTCATAACCTAACCTAACTTTCATTGGTCTATAACTTTGTTGCAAAGTTCTCTGAAGCGTTCCACATCCAACTTTGTCCATCTGTCACTATTTACACAGGTTGAGGTGCCTTTTACCAGGAAGAGAGTGGTTAATCTTGACACCATAATCGTAAACGGCACTACCTTGAGTTACTCCAATGAAGTCAAATATCTTGGAATTGTCCTTGATAAGAAGCTCAATAGGAACTCACAAATCAAGACCGCCACAGAACGTGCCATGTGGACCAGTAGGCGACTGTATGGCAGAACCTGGGGTCTTAATCCCAGAATGATACACTGGCTGTATATCATGATGGTAAAGGCCCATTATCACATACGCGACAATTGTCTGGTGGCCGAAAGTTCTTGAACGGACAACGGCAAATAGGCTACAAAAACTACATCGTTGACTGTCTGGTGCGATGTGCACCTGCCCTACTACAGCATTAGAAGCTATTATAGGGTTTTCACCCTTACATATATTTATTAGGAAAGTGGCAGCTAGATGTGCTATAATGCTGCATATAGAATACAAGTTTAAACCAGCTGACCATGCGGGACACCTGGAAATACTAAACTCAATCCCAAACATGGACATGTTCTGCTCTATCCCCGACATTATGGTTAGGGAATATAGTTTTGGGAAATTATTTGAGATAGAAGAAATACTGGACCGCACGAAATGAGCCAATGGTGTTCCAACACTGGACCCTAAAAGTTTGGTCTGGTACACTGACGGATCGAAAATGGAATCTGGAGTTGATGCTGGTGTCTTTGGATCCAATACCTAAGTCTCGATACCAATGGGAATGTGTGTCCCTGTTTTTCAAGCTGAAGTCCATGCCATTGAGATCTGCGCCGTTCTAAACTCCAATAAGGGAATTAAAGACGCCAAAATACAAATCTTTTCAGATAGTCAAGCGGCCTTACAAGCCCTATCATCCAACACGATGGATTCAAAAACAGTAAAGTGCTGCTACGATACCTTGCAAGTCCTATCCAAACACAACAAAGTCAAACTTGGTTGGGTACCTGGCCATCATGGTTTTGCAGGCAACGAATCGGCGGGTCAACTAGCTAGGGCCGGATCTGAATCCGCGTTCTGTGGACCAGAACCTTATTGCAAAATCAATTGGACTACTGCCTTAGGTCTAATTAACAATTGGGAACATCAACTTCGTCTGTACCACTGGGAAAATGTTCCAGGCTTAAGACAATCCAAAAGTTTAATTAAACCTTACGCCTTCAAGGAAATCCTCAATCTAAATAAGGATAGTATCCGAAGGCTGGTGGGCTTTCTCACAGGCCATTGTGGCTTGAGATATCATCTTAACAAAATGAATTTCTACCCGGAGATAGAATGTAGATTCTGTCTTAAGGATGAGGAATCCTCCGAACACATTCTCTGTGATTGCCCGGTACTTCATTGGTTAAAAAAACCTGTCTTCAACTTGGCGATGACTTGGTTAGGAGCATGCACCAACTCATCTGTAAAATATGGTCGGAAGAAAGTATGCCCTATGAATGGAACCTCAGCATTGTTTGACCGATCCTCAAGAATGGAGACCCTCTGAACTGCGCCAACTACAGAGGTATTAGTCTTCTTAACATCGCCTACAAGATCTTCTCTGCCGTGTTGTGTGAACAACCACACCCTTCGCTACTAAGGATATAGTTTTATATTTCCACTCTTGACGACAGGCAATATTGTCAATTACTAAGCGTTGTAGTAACAGTTTAAGGTTAAAATTTTAATCTTTTATTCGTTTTTGTTAAATCGCTTCTATTATAACAAAATTATATAAACATTTTTTAGAAAGCAAAGCTTTTAGTTTTTTTTTTGTTTAGTTGAAGTAGTGTAATATACAAATGTATCTCCATTGCTACTAAGGACCAAAAGAAACTGCAGAAACTTTTTTATGTTATAAAAACAACTTCAAAAATTTCACAAACTAGCTATTTATCTAAGTAGTCAAACAAGAATTAAATGCGAAGTTGTAAATATTTCCCAAATAATAATATGTAGAAACAAAACTACACTTTAGACAACTTTCCGAGTTACATGAAACAAAATGTTGTTTCTCTGGAAAACTAAAAAATAATAAATTAAATTAAAGTTCACTGTTTATCTTAGTTGCAACGCCAATTAAAAGTTGCCCAACAATAAATCAGAAACCCATTGTTCATCGCAGATTAAATCAGCGACTGGCATCCCTTCAAAAACTATGCAAATAAAGTCTCTTATCACTGTTCGTGTACAGGAGTGGTTGGTGGCGAAAATTCCCTCTTAAACAAGGATTCTCGAACGAATTTCCTCCACCAACTCTACGATACAATTGTAATAAACTTACGATTGCGCTTGGGTGCCTCGACTTCCCCGAGGAAGCCATTTGTTTCGGTTATTAGGAAGAGTATCATAAAAGAATGAACAAAAAAAAAAAAAAAAAAACACAACAGAACCCTCCGGCATCTCGTCATCATGTGGGTGCATTCCGTCAAAGTTTATCGCATTAAAACCGCGCGTTGGAGGTATACATGGTTTTAAGGAACTTTATTGCTGCTTATCCTGTTGTTGCCCTCATTCCTCGTTTGTGATTTCTCAAGTTTTTCTTAATTTCTTTCATTTGTGGGGATAATTCGTTAAGAACTTTTATCCGCCTCCCTCTCTCTCTCACTGATGGATGCTTGTCGGAGAAGGTACGACAAGATTAACTCGCTAGCGCTCCTTTGCACAAGAGTGCAATAAAGGATAGCATAAGTTTCACATGAGAACTTGTCATTCTTCCACCATTCGAAGGGGTAGAAGATGGCAAAAAATGTGAAACTTTAAATTTTCCTCTTCATGGAACAAAGTGCTCCACATAGATGGGAAACATACATTTGCGGTCTGACGGGCGCTCCTTGGGTTGGGTAAGACAACAACCTGAAGCAAACAAAAAAAAAATTAAATCTTGAAGACGGTAAGGCTCTAGGGAATTCCAAGAAATTATGAAATGTCAGGAAGGATACATATAATATTGAAACAGAGCATCCCATCGGACATCTTGTGGGATATTTTAATTTAAGTTATATGTCATGTGTGACCTCTCCCTCACACTCTCGAGTGGGCTGTGATTTGTGTATGTATTTTCAGTCGGAGTATAGTACATTTTGTCACTCAGTTCCGGATGAGATAGACGAACGAATGATGGGTGTTGAGGTATTTAAAGATATTAAAATTAAATTTGTGAACGGAAAAGTGAGTGGAGAATGGTAGGTAGGTAGCTTGGAAATGTGTGGGGAACAGCAGGCAGATGACCTAAATAATCAGTTTGTGTGTGTGGTGTTTTTGAAACCATATTTATACCGGAATATAATTTTCAAATAGAGTTAGGTTTTATGTGTTCAGCTTAAAGGAGTTGATGGAAAATCGATAGGCAAGACTTTTAAAGACGATGGATTTATCTACTCGATTCATATTTAGCTGCCTTCAGTATGCCTTGGTGGCTGAGGTGTGAGGTCTGTCTATCTGGAGTAAAGTCGAAAATTTATTAGATGTCCGTTTACTCTAGTTATCTTAGCCGATTAATTCGCCCATCGCACTCCTTATAGGCAAACTTAACAGACGAATTTACGAACATACTTGGCAAAAAGTGGACTTCTGGGTCTGAGCACAATTTCTCTCGAGTTAGCGTATTCATCTAAGTGCTACCACTTATGCACCCAATGTTGGTTAAGATCCCCTTCCCTCTGTTCGCGACACTTAAGACAGGGTCTTCCTCTACTGTATTGGCCCTTTTTACTGGAGTCTTAAACTCCGTTTGCTTTCCATTGTCCTCTCACTTCTCCATCTCAGATGACAGATTTGCACTTTTATGACCATGTCGATGTGAAAACTCTCTGTCAAATTTTGACTACAGCAAAGTAATTGTCCGGGTGTACGTTGGTAGCCTTGATTGTCCGGACATTAGAATACTTGAGGAGTGCTTTACGTTAATTGCAACCTTATTAATGGTATTAACTGCTTCATGATCATATGACAGCATTATGGAGGAATCCATGTAGTATACTGGCTATAGTGAGGTTACGTCTGTAGCAAATTCAATTAGCCATATCCATCCAGTCATGTTGTCGTATATTCTATGCTTTTTTGTTTGTACTTTCAAAGATGTCGTCCTTGCCTTCAGGTAATATTTAAGCATGTCACGCCACATGACACTATTGACACAATTTCCACAACCAAATGAATGATTTAAATGATTGTGTGATCGCCTTGTCAATGCTGTTGAGTCTGAAGGACCGATATTTTCTGACATCATGTCATAGATTGACAAATTCTACGCGTGACACTGTACGATTTACTACTGTGTCATGCATGTCGCGATTGATACGGTTTTTTGCCTGTTTTGGTTGTAGTTCGTACGATAGGAGGTTCTTTAGATTTTACAAGAGTACGAAGCAGGCCTGTGTACTGAAAACAGGTACTAATTTTTTTTTATTTTTTTTTTGTCGAGGGTCGATGGAAATCTGAGAAAGCTCCCCTATTACAACTGATTTTAAACTCATTGCGAAAACACCAGTAAAAAATATCTGCGCATAACTATAAGCAGCCGATGTCATAAAATCATTCCATTCTCTTTATAAGTACTGCCAACTGAGGTCCAGATGTGGGAACAACCCACACGGAACGGGTGATAGAGCTAAGCGTACCTGTGACCAACTTCCTTGATTTGTACCTACCTATGTCACTTAGCAGTACCTACATATAATGTACAATCGTGTCATCGGGACAAGCCTTATAATCGCCTGTTATGTGTCCTCAAAGCGGTATAATAAAGCGAGCATATCGTGGATTTTTTAACAAGCACATGACCTCACGATTGACACAGTGTGTTCGAGTGTCACGCTGTAGACACTTGCTCACTAAAGACACAATAGTGACGAAATGGTACTAATCGTGACATGTGTAATCATAGCTTTCATGCATTCATTAATTTTCAATGACCCGCTTATCCATTAAGCTTTCTTGCTTTCTCTATAAAGAGAACTAGTACAAATTATAATACTCCCGAAATGCTTGTTACGAAACAGTTTGACGGTTCAAAAGTGGACTATGGGGTAGGTGCAGGTGTATTTTCGGAGTCTCTGAACAATCCTTTAGGCTTCCAAATACGGCCAGTGTGTTTCAGGCGGAAATACTTGCTATCAAACTATACACACAAACGAGGCAAGAGATAGACATATGCATTGACAGTCAATCTGTCATCAAGGCTAATACCTCAGTCCAAATAATCTCTAAATTAGTATTACAATGTCGAGACGAGCTGGCCTCGATTGATCGGTTCAAGGTTACCCTGATATGGGTTCCAGGTCACGTTTATGGAAACGAACAAGCCGACGAGCTCGCCAGGAAGGTTCAGTCCGGAATCGGTTCACATTTCGATCGAAGCAGTTAAAGCAAAAATCTCTCACAGAATTCCTATCAAAGGCTAACCTCAAATGGAGGAGGCTGACGAACTATACCATATTCAGAAGAATGCGGCCAAAATACAGCACAAAAATAAAACAATCCACCTTTTAAACAAAACTCGAAAAGATATCGGTAAGCAAGTATATTATACTGTCATTGAAAAAGGACTCTCAATATCGCGACTCGGACAAAACGTCACACTGGACAGATATAACTTCGAAGTTGTTAAAGACTTTGTGGCTCTACAATTACCTCGCACCAAACGACATCGGCGTAGAAATCGAACAAAGAATCACTTTCACCAATCGCTGTTCCTTCGGGCTAAAGTAAAGATCTATCTCACGGAACCAAAAATGTACAAGATCTTAATCATTTCGGTCCTACTGTATGATGCAGAAGCATGGACCTTATCGAAAGCTGATGAAAACCTCTTGGCAAGTTTTGAGATAAAGACTCTTCGAGTGATTTTCGGTTCAGTTTGTATCGACGGAGTGTAGAGGAAAAGATTTAACGACAAACTTTACGCGCTATATAGCGACTTTAATTTAGTCAAAAAGCTCAAAATACATATGCATATGGACAACAACGCACCAGCCCGACGAGTCTTTGGGTCCACCCCTTAGGGACAACGAAGCAGAGGAAGACCCACCTCAGGTGACAATTGGAGAGTGACTTCCACCAACTTGGTGTGCATAACTGGAGGCAGATAGCTGTCTGGAGGGGTTTGTTAGTTGAAGCCGTGGTCCACCCGGACTGTGAGCGCCATCTAAAGTAAACTAAATTAAGTAGAATAACAGCAATCACCACTGGATACTGCACTATAGGGGCACATGCGGTCAGATTAGGCCTTCCACATAATACACACTGCCGCAGTTGTAATGACGCAGCCAAAATAGAAACCCTCACTTATCTACTATATACGCGACTGTCTGGAACTATCTAGGACCGGACGGCGATATCAAGGAAAACTCTTCTTCGACTCCCTCCTTCGTCACGAATTAAGAATTAAAGTAGAATTAAAGAACTGATAACTTTTTTCACAGGCTGGATCTAAACTTTCCACTTCGACAACCACCAGGTAAAATGAGTTGTGGTAAAAAATTGGCAAATATTGCTATTTGGGGTTTTCAAACCGGCACATCTATTCCTACCTACCTAACTAATCGTTTCCTTCATTCATGCCTATAGTTTCTAGGTTCAACAAGTCTTTGACTTTTTGTCACTTGCCATGTATAATATTTGAATTCCATTATTATGTACTTTCACTTCCAATAGACTTTCTTGCTTAAAAATTGTGCTTAAAAAGTCCAGCAATTTCTAATGGCAATGCAGTGTTCCATTTGCCAAGCCCCGACGACGATGCAATCGCAATAAACGTCAATAAATTTCTTTGAGGAGTCGCGAGTTATCGAATACCAATAAACGACAAACGAATGATTGAAGTTATTCCGTCTAGGTCTACTAAGCTCAAAACATATTTACAACCAACAAAAAGAATCTACCCTCGTAAAAGTATAAAAAACTTTAAGTTTTCTCTTACCTGATGCTGCAGGTCACCTTTTTTCAAACTACAAACTGGAGCATGATTCCAAACTACGTAAAAGTCCCTCATTACAATAATTACAAAATATTTCCATTGCGAAAAACGTCCATCATACTTTTTCAATTCAATGGACGATGGACCCCATTTCAAAGTAGTTGTTTAAAATTGATCAACGTGAAAGCATCCCAGTTACCTAAGAGCAGTCGACATTCCTCCAGCTGAATCCACGTCCACATCAATATTTTCATGAACCTGAATACCTTACCTACCCTTTTTGTTGACAAAACCAAACTTTCCTTTTGTTGTTGTTGTTGTTGCTGGTACTGTTGCTGATGTCTTCAACACAGAAATTGAAAAACATACGACAACAAACATAGGTATGAGTATGAGTACGAGTATCTCTATGCGGCTTTCATCGACCACGATGTCCTGAATTGAAAACACAGATGGCCACCGACACACACACGCACCCCACCGAGAGAGAATATTATTTGAACTTTCTTTTCCAATGAAATATGAAAACTCAATTAAATATAGATACTATACGAATACGAAGGTAGGTATAGTGAAAGTTTACATTTCAGGATGCAAAGGTAAACAACAAAAAATGTGCCTTTTTTCTGAAATTCAATAGCCGAATGAAATGCGATAGAGGATAGGGTATCCTTAAAAGGATTTTTCAACTTTTACAACAAACAGACCCAACAGCAACACAATACATCAATTTTCATCTTACATTCGGTCTCTTTATTAAACTGGACGGCGGCGGCGGCCAGGATTCGGGTGGTCGTGGTTAGTGGTTGCGACAAATGCCCCCTGTAAACAGTTGGCGGAGCCGAGCCGGTGTAACAGGACGATTTCAGCAAAATTTATAGCTACGCAACACATGATTAATGAGGGATCATTACAAAAGACCGTCTGTTTGTCTGTACAGAATAAAGCGGATCCTGTATTGTGCGGTGATGGTTATCCCTGGCAAATTTAAACCGGAGACGATGCCTTTCCTTAAAGGCGACGAGCGACGACACCTTCTGCTTTGATGGATTTACACATTCCACCATCTGGTCGATGTGATTTATTGAGCCTGAAAACTTCTACATAGCCGGGATGTGACTGGGCGGGGGGGGGGGCATAGCATCAGGTTACGCACTGTGGAACGTATCGTCAAATAAAATCTTAATGAATCACCAAGAGAGATACCAATCACTCGTCGTATACACGCGTACAGTTTGAAAGTTTTATGACAATCGCAGGACGGACACGGATGGTATCGGCTGGAATAAGGATTTGCATAGATTTCATTTTGCCTCGACGTTGAATTATGCTCGTCAGGTAAATCCAAGCATCTCACCTTTCCACATACTGTGCGAGAAGGATATTTTATCTAGATGTGGTACTCGTACTCTTACTCGTAGTATGTATGGCAGCCATTTGTTGGTGGTGCCATTTGTTATGCGTGCGAAGGTACTGCTGCTGTTTTCGAAATGAGAATCGCCTAAGGATGTACAACAAGAATAATGTTATACACCATCAAGGGGGCGGGAAACAAGAGCGAGTGGATTGGTTTTTGTTGCCCTTATTGTTGTGTGTATATGTTTGCATTTGAGGAAGCCATTTCATGAATTCACCATGGAGCTGGGTAGTACGAAGAGTCCTTGCATGTAGGTGAACATTAATTTAAGATAAATGTAAAATATTTGCTTTTTGGCAACGTTAAGGGCAAGTTTGATGTGTGTACATATAAGTGGATATGCTAACAGAGGAAATTGATTTACATTAGGGAATAGCAAATGCAACTGAGTGAAAGATAATACGTTCTACCGTTCAACTAAAGGACAGAGGATACCGGATAAGAGTGCAGGATTTAAAATATTTTAGAATGCTGATTTGGAAGTGGAATTTATAAATCAATCTGATAAACAATTGTGGACGGCCGGCCCTTCGAAGTGGTCTTAGATAGAGTGATTCCTCAATATGGTACTTGGTGGATGAAAGGACCTATACTCTCAGAGAGTTGTTTAAGATTTTAGGAAGCTGGTTGTGGTCCTTTCTTTGCACTTAACTATTATGTTAATGGTGGTAGTGTTTGCCGGATGTTGGCTTCAACCTTGCACTAAAAAATGTATCTAGTTGAGAAGCACTTTAATTATGTATTGACATA
The DNA here is from genome assembly GCA_955612985.1 of Cheilosia scutellata. Classification (NCBI taxonomy): domain Eukaryota; kingdom Metazoa; phylum Arthropoda; class Insecta; order Diptera; family Syrphidae; genus Cheilosia; species Cheilosia scutellata. The sequence continues at coordinate 81,338,684 of OY015311.1, forward strand.
CCACTCATCAGTATCATCATCATCACGTAGAGCTGTATTCGCCGATGATCACTTTCTCAGACCCATATGGTCGACTAATTTTTCTGCAGTCACAGCAAATATTTCGACTATTTTATTTTTGTTTATTAATAAAAAAGGGAAATAATTTGTTTTATTTATGTGCAAATAAGCGTATTTATTTCAATAAAAAAAAACTAAAGTTTTCAATCAAATTTCTCTTCAGCTACATACGTATTTACATTTACATATTATGTTATAGTCAAACATTGAAGTTAAGTCGCTCCTAAGGGTCTAAAATATATAAGTCAAAGGCCGAAATAAAACCCTCCAGTTTCGACCTTCGACTGAAGTATTTTTAGTCAAACCTAGGAGCGCCTGAGCTTCGGTCTTTGACTACAATAAATTACAAGCGTGATTATAGATGATTATTGCCACATTATATTTAGTGTTTGCTTTTACCGAATTTACAAGTTTAGTGCCTTCAGGCGTATTTAAAAATGACTTAAAACTTAGACAGCTTTTGTCAAAATTCAACCGAATTAATAACTCGGCCTTTATTCAGTCAAATGTCATTCCGTTTCTTTCTTTAGTATATGGGTCGTTCAATAAACTGAAAACTCTTTCGCTAAACGCATTAATATTACTAACGGGTATTGCAAGTATGAATGATATCAGGTTCTTCAAGTATTTCAATTCAATACATACATATTGCATACAATTATTTTAATAAATGATGGAATTTGAAAAATAAGCTTTGCACAACGGATATGTGAAAGGAAGATCTGTGGAAACAGCACTACATGAGGTCACTAGAACCATCGAGAAGTCCTTAAACCTAAAAGGATTTACATTGGCAGCCTTTCTAGTCATAGAAGTTGCTTTCAATAACCAAAACACAGGAACCATTACATCCTCACTTGAGGAGCTTGGTTTGGCTTACTATACGTGACTAACTGGGTTAAAACAATGCTTAACAGCATTCTTGGAGACTGCACGATTGAGAGATCGGTAAACGCCACAAGGTGGAGTTTTATCTCCTCCCCTATAACATCTCAATAAACAAACTTCTTAAATCACTCTTCAATACGGACACCAAGGTGGTGGCCTACGCAGATGACATAGTTGTCCTGATTTCAGGAAAATAGCTTCCCACAATTAGTGAAGTCATGGAATCTGCATTATCAGAGCCTTCAAAGTGGACGGAGAACAGCGGTTTATCGATTAACCCCAACAAGACTGAACTCATCCTGTTCACCAGAAGATATAACATACCATAATTGAAAGGCATTCGGCTTAATCTTTCACCCGAAGCCAAATACATGGGTATAGTGTTCAACTCCAAATTAAACTGTAAACGGAATACGGAGGAAAGAATGAAGAAAGGACTAAATGCTTTCTACGCCTGCACGAAGGCTTTCCGGAAGAAGTGGGGCTTACAACCGAACATACTCCACATAACCTATGGCTCAGTTGTGTGGTAGAAGGCTGTTATCCACTAAATCTACAGAATCTGAACAAGGTACAAAGAATTGCTTGCATAGGTATAACGGGTTCACTAAAATCTGCGCCACAACTAAGCCTAGAAACGTTGCTGAACCTACAACCCATCAAGGTATACAATAAGAACGACAGAACAAAATTTGGAAGCCCGAATCGTTCGGGCACTAACGCATACTTCACATCTTTGATTAGAGCGGGATAATGCCATTACAAGACTACAGACTACAAGAAACTGAGGTATGACTTTGACAAGAAATTTACACTCTGTATACCGGACAGGAAGGACTGGCTCTCCCCGAGTACTGTCATAAAAGATATACCCATCTTCACAGTTGGCTCAAAGACGGAAAATGGAACGGGAGCAGGAGTCTTCTCAGAAGAAAAGTTTCAGCCATTCATACCGACTAGCAGATCAGTGCAGCGTTTTCCAGGCAGAGATCTATGCTGTTAGGAAAGCTGTGTTAGCGAGGGAACTAGTTACCCAAATTGCCTTAAGGATCAGCCAAACTAACACTTGGAAGACTCATGCAATTTTAGCCGTGCACAGATTTTAGGAAATTAAATAGGCAACATTTTCACCTCTGACTATATGTTTCACCATCTGGACTTTGATCGACAATTCTCTTCCTCTTTTCCGAGTAGAACTGAATGGAACCCAAATGAAAAACGAAGAGGAAATCAATATCCATCTATCTATACAGATGGATCAAAGATGAATTGTGCCGGTATATTCTCGGATGAATTAAAAATATGCACTGCCCAATCAGGCGTCAGATGTTCTTGAATTAGCTTAAGCGATCCTTAAGGTGTCAATGTTGAATGTTGTTAAGTGGTTATTGTCTGTATAATTCATTGTGTTGTTTGGTTAAGTCGCAAGCTCAGACACCCTCAAAATAAAACTCCTTCAAATTTTGTATAGCGACGTTTCGTTTATTATTTATAAACTTTATCAAGCCTGAGAATAACATGAACATAATAATATTTTTGGAAAAAACAAATGAACAATTAAATTTACCTCAATTTACAGAGTTCTTAACATAACAGGGTAAATAAATAAATTAAAGAACAAATATCTGGACATTTTTCTTACACCGCCAAACAGTGCTGCCAGTGTTTTGTCATTAGAATTCCCACGCAAGTTCCAAAAAAATCCCTTTTTTCCCTCGCCTGGTTCGAAAAAGTACCTCAGATTTTCCCACACATATTTTACGAAAGGAAAAAAAAAATTAACGAAACAAAAAAACAGTCTCAATAACTATGGGGAAAAACTTTAGTGTATTACAGGCAAAGCTCCTCCACGCTATACTCAAGAATGAGCCAGGCCAGGCACATCAAAAAATTAGCTCCGAAGCCGTTCACATCTATATATTCCCGGACAGTGAAGCAGCAATAAAGGCCCTTAGCTCACCTCTCATTGGATCCAAATCAGTAAAACACTATGACTATTTAAACACCCTTCAAAGGCTTAGGGCCACTTCAAATAAATATTTGCTTAAGGGCTTTAACAGGCACTTGAACCGCCTAATAGACTCACTGTACTATAGACTTTATCTGTTAGATATCACAACTCGAGACCTTTGAAATTTATGGTGGGTTCCTGGCCATGAAGGCTTCGAAGGAAACGAAAAGCAGACGAATTGGCCAGAATAGGCTCCGAAACACCTTTCACGGGACTGGAACCTTTCTGATATACGGATATACCCCAAATTGGCTAAAAACTTAGCCATAAAAAGCTGGAAACATACAAAATGTATCTCATATTGGGAGAATATCCCAGGTTTAACAAGGCCCATATAGCAAACTTGATATTAGAAACCTTGTATAGGATTCCCTATAGGGCATCATGTGTTACAATTACAATATTACCTAAGCTAAATAAATCCAGCCAAGTCAGCGGATACCAGGCTATGTATGGAAGAAGACGAAACAATATTATATGCGAATTTGGAAGGAAGATCTTCTCCACTGGACCCGAAAGAGATGAAAAAATCCTCTGCAGCAGTATCATAAACTATAATGTATGGTACAATATGTAGATCTTAATCAGGTCGACGTGCTGCTTTTATCGGCTAGGATAAAAGGCTAGGATAGCCGATACGATAGTCAGTCTTCATTAGTTATTGCAAGAAACAGGGGTGGGATTCTGTAAAACACGAAACGGAAACCGCTTTCGTTTTCACTAACCAGTAAACATGGCTCTATCATATCTGTGGCAATAGACTTAGACGATATCGTTCGGACGTTTTCATTTTACGTTATTTGGCCCCAGGTCTTCTTTCTACAAGCGCTTGTTCATGAAAGCAGTCAGGTGTATAAAATAAATTGTCTTCCTGAAGTTGAACAAGAAAATTAAAGTATAGTTGCAAAGAACAAAAATTCCCTTTTGTTTGTTCTGGAAAACAGAAAGTTTCCCTTTTTCCCTTTTAGCTCATTTCGAGTACAAAAATTCCCACAAAAAGGGAAATTTCCCACAATCTGGCAGCACTGCCGCCAAACAATACTGGTGAACATATAAGGGGCAACACTGAGATTCGAAAACAAACACAAACAAAAACAACAATAATTAGATTTTTCCAATAAGATGCGTGTAAACACAACTCAAATTGTCGCTTTCAGTCTTATAATTCATGCTCTTCTCTCGTCTCTTGATTATGTGCACACATTCCAATATCTTTCGTTTTTTGTCATTCCCTTCTACACCCAACACAGAGAAATTATCGAAATCCATAATATGCGTTTTGTTATTGTTCTTATGATGCTCTGATAATGCTGTCTCTTTCCCTCCATAGGTAGCTCGGCACGAGTAACTGTGTTGGTAAATTCTAGCTGAGATCTTTTGTTTTGTCTCTCCCACATATACTTGGTCACATCAGTGATGCCAGACTTTTCGCACTGACTTTCCCACGGCGAATATCAAAAATACCCTTTTCGCCCATGCCGTTGTTAGAAAAAACCCCACGATATTCCCCACGAAAATATACATATATAAAACTACATACCTACATAGTAGTACAAAAATTACCAAAACCAAACACAGTCTTCTCTTTTTATTGAATGCGCGCGATGGTTTTTCTTTATATTTATATTTTTTTAAAGCATAAATAATATATGTTTTTGAGTTGACAAAATGTAAAAATAAATTATGTTACCGTTTACAGTAGATGGCATTGGGAAACGGAGCCAAAGCGACAATCATTTTTGATTTTTCCATAGAATGCCAGAGACAACTATTTAGTTTAGTTAGTGAATTTGGCAAGTAAAACGGTCAAATTGTCGCCCCATTGTTAACAATAGATAACTTAAAAAAAGTGTGGATTTTCCAATTATTCCGCTCCGAACCAAGAGAGCTGGTGGTTATGTTGGAACCAACACGAAGACGTTGACGTTGACAACGCAATGACAGACAGATGTTTATTTTGCATTTGCAATGAGTGAAATGAGTGCATTCATTGAATTTAATGATTGCATTCAGATATATAAATAATTTAATAAAATTAATATTGCTAAGAGATTAGATGAAGTATTTCAAATACCCTTTTTTTGTTCCGAGAGATATAAAAATGCCCTTTCGCCCTTTAAGCTAATTTTGAAATGCAAAATGCCCACTAAATGGGTAATTACCCATGATCTGGCATCACTGGGTCACATTGTTTGCACTTTGTCTGAGCTTGCCACATAACCAAACAACACAATGTTGAATCTTGGCAATGCCCCAGAACGAGAACGATATAACCAATTTCATTGACAGCTAGGCGGTTATAAAAGCCGTCTCTGCTACTGAAATAAAATCCAAGCTAGTTCATTGCTGCAGCGAATAGCTCAAGTTTCTTTTTTTGGTGCACACCACGAATATCTGCTGGGTTCCTGAATAAGGAGACAAAGCCGGCAATGAGAAGGCTGACAAAGTGGTTATAGAAATGGATCTGCAATGGATCGTGCTCGAAGACTTGAGTCGATCAAGACCCACGTACAGGGTGGTGTCACTCAGCGAACGAGTGAAGAACAAGTTTCGTATGTGAAGTATATTGGAAGCTTTGGTCAGAGTATAATAGAGGACGGATTAACAAACTTCTGCAATTTGACAGGTCATCGCTGTTTAAGTTGGCAGAGGCTCATAATTTCCTAAAAAAACATACAATGAAACTAAATCTCAAAGATGACTCTATATGAAGAGGTTGCAAAGACGATTATGTCCACGAGGTCATACCTCACTTTCTCTGTCATTGTCCGAATCTCTGTCACTTGAAGAACAGATCACTTGGAAGTCATTGCTTCCCTGACTTACAAGAAACTATCCTATGTTTCATTTTCTGATCTGTACAGGTTGTAATGGATATTGAACCATCTTTAACACCACTAACCCCCATAAAAGGACATCACTATGGATCTAAGTGTGGTATAGTAACAGTAAGTGTGGTATAGTAAATCTAACGTAACTAAAATATACCGCTTTTGGTTTTATCTTGTGTCTACTGTCATACCGAAAGGTATCGCACTTACAATATAGAACATCATATCGATTTTCAAACTTTCCCAACCAACAAACTCTTTTGCATTTATTCGTAAACTATTTCTGACAAGAGGTAAATATTCTGCGACACTATAAGCCTAAATAGGAATTAAAGAAAAAAAAAACTGTTCATAGCCATAAATTCTGTCTTTGGCTATAATGCTATAACTTAAAATTTGCCACTCCAAAAAATTCATCGGTTTCGAGAAAAAACGGTCGAAAGTGCACAAAATTTGTCCGCCCCTTGTACCAATCCAAAACGAAGATCTAAAGATAGCTATAATCTTGAAGAGCAAATCGATTTTAGTCTAAGCGAGAAGCTCAAGTATGTTTCCAAAAACCGATGGATTTCACAGGTATGCTTAGGGCGGCGACAAATGCCTTCTATCTACATGGCGAGTATTGCCTTGCGATATTGTCATTTGATCTTACCAGTATATGGCCAATCCAGGCCAGAACCGCTGCCAAATTTCGTTTTCCAACAGCTTTTGATTACATGCTCTTGGTTTGATATGGTTTGTGGCCACACCATTCCACCGGATATCAGGGATCTATCGCAAACAAATGCCTGAATGATTACATGTAGACAGTAAGTTCATCTAGTATTCTAGTGGAAACATACTCTTATACGACCCAAGCGCAAAATAGTTGGTCTATTTTTGAATAAACAGATTGATCTTTTTTCATACTTAAATTTATTGTGGTTGTAAATAGTTATTTATTTAAAAATATGTGTCATGTAATACAGTAATTATTCTTAGTAAATTAGGCTAAATGAAACAAAATTTAAAAAAGCTACCGTAACGATTTTCTCTATTATCTCAAACAATGATAGGTGCATAAGAGTTGGTCTACTCTCTTTTGAATGCAAAATTCTTGGTCTATTACTATTTAAATAGTGTTTTGGTGAACCGTTATGAAAAAAATGGCATAAACCCTATTTGTTGTTGAATGATCTCTGTTTTTATGCAAGTATGCATCAGTTTCATGTTCACCATGGCGAGTGGCGTTGCATTATTACGAGTCCTAAAGAATCGATAATTAAGGCATTTAAAACGGGATTGTCGAGTTTTAAAATTGCTCAAAACGCTCATCAGTGCAGAACATTATTACAAAATTCAAAAAATTGGAAAATGTTGAGACAAGTAAGAAATCTGCGCGTCCACCGATAGCAATACCTCGTTATTGGCGGGTTTTAAAGAAAATAATAAAAGAAAATCGGCGCAAAACTGCTGCAGCAATAACTGTCCAATGGAGAGAACAAATTCAAAAAAGAATTTCGATCGACCCTCGTAAGCGGACGATGAAAAAAATGGGATATACATTTTATAAGGTTTCTTGAATTTTACAAAACATAAAGCTTCTCAATTCATTAAAAACACAGGCAAAAGAAAAACTACTTTTGATACCTAAGCAGAAGAAAAAACGACTTGAGTGGGCCAAACAATGCAAAAACTGGACTTTAAGTCAATGGCGGTCTGTTATTTGGAGTGATTAGTCCAGATTCGAAGTCTGCGTTGGTGACGAACGCATACGTGTGGTAAGAAATTCAAAATAAGCCTTTCACAAAAACTGCCTGAAGCAACAGTCAAGTTCCCAGCACCTCTAATGGTATGGGGATGCACGTCTGGGCGTGGCATGGACAATTTACATTTTGTCAATGGACTGATCAATGCTGCCAAGTACCAAGACATTTTAGAAGAAGAGCTTCTTTCATCAATAACTCGTCTACAACCAAGTGAGGGGGACTATATTTCCCAACAGGACGGTGCTTCTTGCCATACTGCTAGATCGACAATGGCGTGGTTAACTGCTGAAGGAATTCCTTTAGTGTAATAGCCTTCCAGCAGCCCTAACCTTTCACCAATCGAAACCGTTTGGCATAAAATGAAGCAAAAACTGCGACAAGAACCAGCTCGGACACTTCCAAAATTAAGGGCCAAGATAACAAATATCTGGGAAACTTTCGGCTCCGAAGAGTGTCAAAAATTAGTTGACACTATGCCACGGCGCTTAGAAGCTGTTATCAATGCCAGAGGTGCAGTAATACAGTGGTAAAATGAAAATAAAGACTGGTAGACTAACTATTTTGCGTCGTAAAAAGTCTTCAATAAGTTATTCAGTTTTATAAGCTCACTCCATAACATTATTTCAATGAAGTCGCCTTCTTTTTATCACCTTTATCTATTAAGAATAAATAAATCTTTATATAATCAACAAAAAATTGTGGTCTAGTTGGAAATAATTCAAGAATCAGCACATGTTTTTACTTTATCTCCGGTAGACCAACTATTTTTCGTTTGGGGTCGTATGTAGAGCCTAGCGCGCAATATAATTATTATTTAGGAATGTTGTACTTGGTCTATTGGACCCCCCACTCGGAATAATTGTTGAGGGTATTGTATACATACAACATTCGGGCGGATGATGTCGGTCTTAAGTATCTAAGGAAAAAAGCTGGCGCCAGTGACGGTATTTCCTCTATTTAGTATTTACCCATTTTCAGTGTATTGTAAATCTCGGCACATTTTCTGGGATTTTATTGGACTATTTGTACCGCGGACTTCAAATATAACTTGTTTCCTAAATGTTTTCTTAAGTGTGCCGTTGGAAGGCCGTGGTTAATTTTGCTCATACCAATGCATGCATATACTTGAAATCAAATATGTAATTATCTTCAGCTTTTTCTATCGCTTGGAGTCTTCAAATTTTCTATCTATTGGAGAAGGAACGATGTTAGGCCCAGATATCTGCATTGCTTTAGTAGACTTATGGGTGCCTCTTTCCCATTTTCGGAATGAGCACTACCTTTGCCCCTATACTTTCTGTCTACCTGTCACTTCTTTCTTTTAAACTAGTAGTAGTAGTAGTAGTAGTAAATTGTTTTATTTATTTTCATAAAAAATTACAAAACATTACAACTTGACAAATACTGTCGTCTGTTGGAAAGAGTGGCTAATTAATTTAATATGTATTACTAAAATATAATTAAATTTACATTCTTATTTTATGAGTTGTACTCATATACCAAGCTTTTTCGGTAGAAAAATGCACCCACAATGTATTTATGAAGTGCGTTCCAGCTACCTTCAGTTTCTCCGTTGAGTATATTGGTGATCTCGTCCTCCTCCAAAAACGGTTTTCCAAAAACACTTTGTCGAAAGGGTCTCAGAATTGGGCATTTTCCAACGAAGTGAAGAACAGTTTCTTCCTCATGTAAATTACACAAAGTGCAGTTTCTTTGTTCTCCTTCCCGAAATTGGTTTGCATTAAGACCTAAGATACCGGCACGCGTTTTAAATGTCCACATTATCAATTGTCTACCATTAGCATCATCGAAGTACGTGGGACCAATTGAATGCTTCAGTCTGCTATAAATTCCATGAGAACTTATTTGTGCATCCCGCAGATTTTTTTGGATTTGGTTCTTTCTTAATGTCTCTATTGTTTGGACAATGTTGGATTTCCAAGCGTCTTCGTGAAATTGCAAATTGGTCCAATTTATTCCATCACGTTCCCCCTTATTTTTCCATTCTTCAAACCAGTATACATTTTTCTCTATTATCTGCTTTGAGAGTATGTGTGGCAACCGAGTGACTTCATATCTAAAAAGTGTTTTTTGTACATATTCCATGTGTAATCTTAATGTGTACAAATGCATGTCTGGAACTCCTGTTTCTAGGCTAAGTATGTAATTTGGGGTGAAATCAGGCAAACCAAATATTCTTTTAATAAAGTATCGCTGCATTTTATCAACGGCGTCGAAATTTGAAAATCCCCAAACTTGAGACGCATAGCAAAATATAGCTCTCAACACAGCGTTGAATAATTTGAATTTCGCTGAAAGCTTTACCTCCTTCTTTCCGATGAAATTTTTCCAGGTGCTATTTAAGCAATTTTTTGCCTTTGCTTCTCTTTCTTTAAGCTGCCCCACTAACGAAAGCCCCGGTGTTATAATCATTCCTAGATATTTGTACTCCTTTACTATTTCTATTTCCGTCCCGTTGAAATACCATTTCTCGTTTCTTGCTCTTCTACCTTTGCTGAAGATCATAATTTTGGATTTTTCTAGGTTGATTGTGAAATTCCAGATTTTACAGTACTCTTCCAACTTTTTTATCATGCCTTGTAGCACGAATATGTCTTCAGCTAATATAACGATATCATCCGCATACATCAAAAGTCGAACAAGAAAACCATTCAAGTGAAGTCCACCGCCCAAGTAATCGTGCAGATCGTTCAACATCAGTGCAAACAGTAGCGGGCTAAGTAAACATCCTTGCTTTACTCCCATTGTGGTTTCGAAATAGCCTGACGCTTGTTCACCATCCCATACAGCAGATATTGTGTTTGTGTACAGACTTTTAATTAGAGCCAAAAACTTCGATGACACTCCCATGTTACTCAATTTGTAGAATAGAGATCTTCTGTCGATACCATCAAAAGCTGCCTTAAAATCTACAAAAAATCCGTAAACTTTCTTTTTTTCACTATTTTTTATTTTAATTATGCTGCATAGGCTATAAATGTTGTCCACCGTCGAATAATTTTCCCTAAACCCAGCTTGGAATTCATTCAGAATTTTGTGTTTCTTTTCCCATGTAGATAGTCTGCTGTGCATAACTCCCACCAATATCTTGGTCACACAGTTCATGAAAGAAATTCCTCTATAGTTTCCCACTTCATTCGGATTTCCTTTCTTGAATATGGGAAAAATAATAGTTTTAAGAAAACTTTGGTCCACTTTTCCTGTGTTCAGCATATGAGTAAATCCTTTAGCCAGCAGCTTAATATAATTATTTGGTGCATTTATAAACAATTCATATGGCAAACGATCTTCTCCAGGTGCTTTATTTTTTTTTACCTTTTTTAGCATTTTTTGAATCTCATTAGTTGTTATCTCCATGTCTAGATCAACATCCAATAAAAGGGGTTCAGCCCATTGCACAGGTTCAGCTAGCAATTCCGGATTTAGTAGATTTTCAAAATAATGCTTGAATTCTTCTACGCGTATTTCTGATCCCATTCTAAAACTGTTTTGGCGTAGTTCATTAGCGAATCTCCACCACGTTTTTGAGTCTTTAACGTTGTTTAATTTCATTTCCAAATTTAAATAATATTCTCTTCGTTTCTTCTCACATATTTGTTTATATTTCAAATTCGATATTTGATATTCCTGTTTTGACTCCTCATTGTTAGTTCGTCTCCACAGTTTTAATGCTCGAAATGATTTTATTCTGGCGTTGTAGCAAGAAAAGTCGTACCATTTTTGCAGGAATTGAATTTTGGTTCCACTTTTTTGTTTGTTGCCTACAGCCTCCTTTATCATGTTTATTAAATGATTTACCTCGACAACCTCAATAATTTCCGAATACTGCTCTGCCATGCTTTGTAACTTGTTTCGGTATACATTTTCATCTTGTTTATTATACATGATTTTTGGTAGAATATTTAGGCTTTTAACTTCCTCATCAATTGTGTTTAAGCTCAGATTCAGTTTTATTGGCATGTGATCTGAATGGATTTGCGTCTCTATTGTAAAACTATATACTCGGTTCGCTAGTTCTCCAGAAATTGCACAGATATCATTCACGGACTCTCCTACCGTTGACACAAATGTTATCTCTCCTTTTTCGTCTCCATACGTTCTTCCGTTTAAAATCACCAGCCCGTAGTCATTGCAGAGATCAATAAAATCCTTCCCCTTGCGATTAGTGGTTTTATCTTTTGATGACTTTTCCATAAGAATTTTATGATTTTTAAGTATATAGTTGTCCAGAGTTTGAGTTTCTTCTCCAATTCGTATGTTCATATCACCTATTAGAACAATATTTTTGTTTTCGTTTCGTGCTATCTCAATTTTCAGCTCGCTGAATTGCTCGCTCCATGTTTCCTGTCTTAAGTATATTGGGAATATTTCGAACTTTTCTTCACCACAGTCTACTTCAAGTATGCTCCATCGATTTCTTGTCCCGTATTCTATCTTCACATTTCTTTCTTTTAAGCACCTTTTAAAGCCAAAAAGTCCACCTCCAATAGCTCGTCCACGAACGTTATTACGGTATGCTGGTTGCCAATGCAATTTAAATCCTCCGAAAAATTTTTCGTATCGGCTAATGTATTTTTCCTCTACGTGTGTTTCTTGTAGCAAAAATATATCGTGATCCTTTATGAAGTTATAAAATTCAGGAAAGAGATTTTTAGCTGCAAGTCCATGCACATTATATGAAATTATACTAATAAAATTACTTTTTTCATTTCGTTCATTGCCCATAGTACTAGAATAATTTTTTATATTTTGTCTATTCTGAAATATTACTGTTTCTAAATTTTCTTTATTGTTATCTAGATTCAAGTTTCTTACAATATCTTCATTTTGGTTCTTAATGCCTAATCTACTCTCACCACAGACGACAATTTCCTATTGTTTTTTAGTTTTATCTACATTTAATTTGTTACAAATTTCAAGAAGTTTTTTATAGCTAAAATTCACATTAACAAATGAATTCTGATATATTTTACATAACTCCGTTTTACCATCGGAATTATTATAGACAAGTTGATCGAACTTCCAATAAAAGCGTTTCTTTTCGATAATCAGTTGATCGCCTCGCAGAACTATAAGTTTCGTCTTGTTCACGTTGAGGATCTCCGATCGCAGTTGGGCCATAGCTCTTCTTCGAAGTCTTGCTTCAGTCGAAAGATCCCTGTTGATCGAAATATTTGTGTTTTTAAGATGCTTAGTAGCACTAAGTACCTTATGCATCTCATTCGAATCATTAAGCTCCACTACAACGGACATTTTGCCTTTTTTTTCACCTATTTTCTTCATGCTCTTAACTGCAACATCATCATTTATCTGTAGGTTCTTTTTCCACAAATCTTTGATACTGGCATTTAAGTCTTCATTTGATGGCAAGCCACTTATGACGAGATTGAGTTTCTTGGCATTAATTTCCAGGTTGTCCACGCGTTTCTTTTCTTCCCTTTGTTGAGTTTTTAGCTCTTCTATTTCGGCCTTCAGCTCAGCATTCTCCTTTCGAAGCTCCATTACTTCTGACTTCATGTCATCAAGTTTAGCACCGACACTTTCCAAGGACTTATTAACGATAATTCCAATAGCCTCCAATAGTTCATCTTTTGACATGCCTCCAACAGTATTTTTCGACATTTTGATTTTTTTGTTTTCTTCCTTAGTTGTTTCTGGGGATGAAAGATCCTGCCGCGTTCTTTTTGTGCTATTATCACTTAAATCCATCCACCTTAATGGACGCTACTGTTAAATATAAGCGTTTTTCTTGCCCCCAAAAGTATGCAATCAGTTTTCCGATTAGAAATTAGCACTTTTTAGCGTGTACACAATCTCGGTGCGCATATTAAGTACAAAGCTTATTTAAAGTTAGCAGAGGTACATACCAAGTTTCATACAGCTGCTTTCTGCCGGCGAATATGGCTCATGCTGTCAAATCAGAGGTCAAATCTTTAACAAAGCCGCACAATGCACACTAAAAGATCACTGATTTTAGCCAAAAAACTGAAATCTGCTTCTGCACTCGAACTGCTGGGGAACCTTTCTAGATGCACTTTGGATTTAATACACTTTTAATTCAATACAAGTTGCTTGAAATATGAAATTTCTTGATCACTCTACTACAGTTGACAGTCGCACTTTTCTTTTAAACTATAACTCATAAGAAATTAGGACAAAGCCTTTTATTTTGTCGGAAAGCATCAGTATATTAACATGGGAGAAGAGGTCGTACAAGGACTAAGCACCGAATTATGAGGCAAGTATACATGGAAAAAACTTGCACGATGACTGAACTATCCCCGTGCTGTATCAGTATCACTCATCCGCAAAAATCACATGTCTTGTTAGAAATAGTATTATTCCCAATCCAAATATTGCATAGCACTTCAAAACATGCCTCTCTAAAGACGCAAATTTTAAAACATTTTCCAAGCGAACGGAACCTTCTAAACTATATTTGGCATTAGTGTGTCTAACATTCAGAATTATCTGGACAAAGATAAAGTCCACCTTTACCACCAGCAGATATCAATGACTTCCCTCAACTAATGAAATTCGCTGCCATTTTGAGGATACTTTTAGTTTAAATCTGTTTATCGCGAGGGACAAATATAGTGCTACTTTTTGTTATATTCAGACTTCAAGCCCGAAAACCCCTAAAGTAAATAAATATTAAATACAAAATAAAATCTCAACTGAAGTGTTTCTCTCTTCTATTTCTTGGCAAAAACTCGTGCGCTCCGTCAAAGTCCCTTGTCGTTTGTGCGACTCAACTCGACTTGGCACAAAGTACCTACCTATCGCACATAATCTTCTATTCTAATTCCTCTGCATATTAAACAATGAGTTCACATCAATTACCTTCCATTGAATTAATTAAATCCCTAGTACACCATCTACAAGCCGCAAAGTACACGCCGTGTTGGTGGCATCTAGCGGCAGTGGCATCCCCATCCCTATAACAGGTGATAACATTCCAATTTGCAATTTGTGGATCTCTCACCAACCAACTTAATGGCCACTTAAAACACTAAAATAAACATAAACGATTTGTCTGCCTCTTCTACCAGGCTACAAGAGCTATACTCTCCATAATATTGTCATGCAAATTAGTGCGAAAGACTCCGGCAGGGGGGGTTGAACTTACCTCGATAGTGCAAGGAGTTCCTACACAATGTTTTCACGAATTATGCACGACATGGCAGGCAGGGGCCCTCTCTGATGATGATGACGACAACGAGAACGACGTCGACGACGACTAGGAGGATGTCGACGACAATGCGGGTAGAGAACGAATCTACTAAATGGAAAATCACGACTTACCATATGGCAGACAATGAAAAACGAATCATGGATAAAACACAGGCACCCCCATTGGGGTGATCCATTAATTTTTGAACACATGCAACTGCAGCTGCATACTTTTTCTGTGCCCTGCAAACTTTGTTCCATTCTAAGGATAACACTACCGCTCCACGCCGGCAAATTGTTTCACAAATATTTGCTCAGCGGATAAATTTGTTGGAGGTAAAATCTACAAACGGGAAGTATCTCTGGCTAATAAATCCGTGGGAAAATATTTTCCTTCCAGTAGGGTTGCACCTAATTAACAATATCCTTGCTGTCTGTTTCTGTGTAAGATTTCATGTGAGTGTGAGCACCAGCAGGATATCTCGTATGCGGGATGAATATCTAATTCCTGTCTAAGAGATTATAAATCTTATCACGTGATAAATCGCGCGTACTCCGCCATCGTACATAATGAAGAAGAAGAAGGTAAGTTAATGTGATTCCAAGACGCCTGACAGTGGCATCTGCTCACACTCGAGCGGAATAATTTGGTAGATCCCAAGATTCGTTTAAGAAAGTAAATAGATTTCGGCAACAGAGATGATTCTGCTGTACTACGATGGAACTTTAACTTGACGTTGAAACGTTACGCTGAGTGCTTCCACTTGTGGGCGGTAGTGTGTTGGGTTAGACGGAATGAATGAGTGTCTTAAGAATGTCTGCAGGATTTAACGCTGTATGTGAAGTTAATACACACGACATTGAAATACTTAGTGGGGCATGGGCATATGATTATACGGTGTGACAAAATTTGTCGCAGCGAGGCTTGGAAAGGTATAGCTAATGTGGCGCTTTGTGCTGTATGAAGTAACTGTTTATATTAGAAGATGTGTATCGCGCGACAGAACACTCACATATGCACAGTATCCAGTTGAGTTCAGTTAGAATACTCACAAACTTATTGCGCTGTTCTAATTATAATTTTTAGGGTCCAGGGTAATTTTTACGAACTGACAAAATCTGTAAAACTGAATGGCAAAATTGTATGTCCGCAAAAATCTTGCGAACTATTGCACCGATTTACAAATTTCTTTTTATAAATTGAGTGAAATAAATATGTCAAGGTTATAAGATACTTTTGTTTTAAAAATACAGCATTTTTTAATTAAAAAAAAAATATGTTTTCGCGCATATTCCTTGTTATTGAATGACAACAAAGAAGAAAAGAACAAAATATGCCATTTTAGAAAGTTGATAGAATGATTGATGACATGGTTGTATTTGCTACACACAATATCTATATCCTTGCAATCGTGGGTTAAACACCGCCTGACAATTGATTTAATATATTTCGGAGAAGCACTCTTCATGGCGTTTATAAAAATAAAATAAATAGTGGGCTTAACAGTTCCTAGGCCTGTCTCCTTCATACGCTTTGCATTGTGGAAGTATTTACTATTTTGGGGCGAATCTTAGTGACCTACAATTGTATCCGTATCCGAATTGCTGGACAGTTGAACTAGGTATAGGACGTTTGTTAGACATTCGCATAATGTAGGGCAGTAGAATAAAAGCTTTGTCTTGCTCAGTAGACTATCAGATAAACACCACTTATGATACTGAAAATAATTTCTGACATACGTCCACCTCCATATTGCCCGGGCATCCCTCTTTCTGTTAGTAAAATTTCCGGCTATTCTCTAGTAGACGGATAAATCATTCGTTGCTGCGTGGTATGTCGCGCTCTCCTGTTGAAACTACATGTCGATTAAACCCAGCTTTTCCATTTTGGGAAAAAAAGTCCGAAATCATCGAACGATAGCGAGCACCATTGACCGTAACGTTGTTACCATCATCACCAGAAATATGGCCAAATGATGACACCGGCCCATAAACCAGATGAAACGGTACTTTTTTGTGGATGTATTGGCAGTTCTTTTGATCTTTAATAGCCTGCTACGTACTATTACGACGACCATAAAATGGACGCAGTGCTCTAAACGCATTTTTTACTGAGCAAGATTTTTTTTAATAAAATTCAATCATTTGCAAACGTTGCATTGTTCGGACTTAGTCTGTCCATGGTGAAATGGCAATTCTAGCTAAGCATTTTTTACTTTGACGAATCACTCGTGAACGTCAAAAAAATCAGGCTGAAAAACCAAACAGCAAAAAAATCACTAATTATTTTATAAATCCGCCTAAAGCATTCTGTGCTTCGGTGCTATTTTTTTAAATAAATCTCAAATTTGAAATTGCTGCATAAGTGTAAAATGTTCAATGAAAACCTTGCCAAAGCACACTTAGGACAAATGTTAAATTTGACAGCTGTTATATCAACTGGTAGCTAAATTTTTTTTTCAAAGTTCGGTAACTGTGAAAGAACATCTTTTATAAATCAATTAAGGTTTTTACTAACCCAGTTTAAGACTCACTAATGCCAAATCAACAGATACAAAAAAGTTGCGTTTCGGTGGCGTATACGTACTTTTTTTTATTTTTTATGTATTTCATCGATCAACTGGATTAATACGAATAATTTGCATACCGATCGACCGATTGACTTTGGTTTTGAAAACATATTCAAGCAGACTCTGATATACCTTATGCGGATGCAGAGGAATGGAATAAGGGAGAACTGAAGCTGAAGGGTAGAGTGGAACTTAAACTATTTAAATCGTCACAACTGCGGGACATATTCTCGGAGTTCATTGAATATATTTCAACTCATATTTCATCAAGGTTAAATTAGTCGCAGTTTTGTGAGGATAACCGTCACAAGACACTAAGCACCTTAGTGGGCCCATCGCGCAATCCCTGGGGGAACCATCATTTTAATATAGATGGAAAAACATACGCACTTTCCTTAAACGTTTTATTTTCCTACAGAATTTAGATATCGTCGCTTGTTCCATCTTTTCTATGATATGGAAGAAGTAGTGTGTTTTGCGTCACTGCTATGTCATGTCCTTCGCACAGTACAGTTTGTGTGTTGTGTCTTCCTCGACACCTATATGTCATTACAGAATGTACATAGAACCGTGTCCGAAATTCTTAGTCGTTTGGCATTAGTGGTCAGATAGGATTTCTATTGCTATTATCAAGTTTGTTCCACTTAGTCCAAGCATTTTTTTGTATTCCATTTTTCGACATAAAGCTTTGAATGATGTTGATGGCCAGTTGTATTTGCGCATCTTGGTTTTGTATGTTTCTTTTGATGATTTGAATGTGACTTGTTTCTGTACTTAAACATTGCGCGACAATCTCTGACCATTTTCGATTTGATGTACATAGTTTGATTTAGATCTTGACTGTCGATGCCCTTATCGGGTGTCAATTCCATCTCTAGTAGTTCTGCTAGAATTTCAAACTGAAAGACACCACGAACAACTATGTATACGACAGTTGCCTGTTTCGATTTTCTGTCGGAGCTGTTCCCTCAGTGGCTTTTCATCAATCGGTATAGATTGCCATCAGCTCATTTGGTTTTATTACTAATGTGCCAGAAATGGTTTTTCGGTTATCCTCCATTTTTACCGAAGATAAACTGTCACCCTTTTCGCCGTCAACATTTTCTTCTGCGATCAGTACCAGACAACCTCCTTATAAGGGTGAAGTGCTTCAATCAAGCTCTTCTGCTCAGCACAAGTCTTGGTCTCGTGGACAGGTTGACAATGAAAATAAACGAAGAGAAAATTGCTGGTATGATTACCATCCGTCTTTTTCCTGAAGACAATTCGTCCATTGATTTTCGGTCAATCAGCAAAGTGAATTGATCCAACCAGCAAATTCTGCCACGCACCAGTCTCCCTCCTTAGTGATGGAAAGATGCAATAGGCATCAGGCTACAGACTGCTTCGTTCACCCTCCGTTTTTACCCGAATTAAAAACCGCCACCAGGAGGTGATAAATTCATTATTTTACCAATTGAGTTTATTGTTTCAGTCACTATCAGGACCCTTCAACGAGGTAAGATACCTACACAGAGATATCTCTTTCAAAAGAAATTCGTAGGTAGCAATAGAGTCTTGTTTCTAACCTAACCTTGCTGTTAAATTCCTCACTTTCTGGATGCGATATATTCTATGGTATATTGAAGTCCAGCGAAGTGCTGATTTTATTCGCAGTTATTGGATTCCAATTAAAAAATTCGCCCATCAGTGTTCTATTTATTAATTATATGAAAGGAGTGTGAGTTATTTCCACATGTTAGTTTAACCTATGTAAATCCAGCGGCAGTAAGTTCGGAAAGGTGTCCATACTACATAGCCGCCGTGGATGTAGATCGAAGTGCACCTGTTCCGGCAATTTCGGGTATTCTTTGAGCTGCTGCTAATTTTTCCAAGTACTCCATCTAACTAATAGTCTAGTTCAGAAATGTCATTTTCACTTAACCCACAATTAAGGAATGTACCTTCTTTAAGGACGGCGCTACAGTAAAGCAAGTGCGCATGAACACTTCCTTCATATATTGCAAACATTATGAACAAAAATCATTATTACCTTTGTGAATTATTTCCATCTCCGTATAATATTCTCCTCACTTATACTATCCCTAACAAATGACTATTCAGCAAAATGTTCCTCATATTACATCCACCTACCATATCTAGCACTGCCCTCACATAGCCCCTGGTATAGCAATTATGAATCATTTCTAAATGATTAATCACTAATAGCACCCTGCAATTGGCACATATACCCTGATTCGATATAAACCTCAAATATCAATCATCTCGTACAAAACCAGAACTTGACACGTTCAGCTTTCTGTAGATTTGTAAAATTATTCCAACACTCACTTGTCAGCCGGAGGAGAAAACATGTGTCAATTAGAGTGCAAATCTAAGCATTTGACATATGTCACGTTATTTGATTTCTAGAAAACAAGAGAATGGCACTAACATTATTGCAAAATGTGCTGATCAGGAAATATAGGACATCACTGAGTTGATGTCGAGGAAAATGTTGAAGCAAACACCACAAACTGATGTGAAGTAATTAAAATGATTGTGGATTGTGACAAGAATTTTTAGAATATGGAATATTATTTGATTGCAAATCAATGTACTGGTTGACTGTCCTTCAGTCAACATAGTCTGAGTTTTGAGGCATTTTAAAATCCTTATATCTGTTCAACATTTAATGATATTCCGGGAGAATGTACATTTTAACTTTGGTCTACTTAGACGGTGTTAATAAAATGCATAGAATACCAAAATGTTGATGAAGAATTTTGGTATTAAAATTAACTAAAAAGTTGACAATCACGACTACGAACTGACAGCAAAAAATGCAATCAAAATGTTATTTAAACAATTCAGCGCATAATACCCAAATTGAGAATTAGAAGAACTGAAAAAGATTCATTTGACAAAAGGTTTTGAATGTTGCCCTCAAGGTCTCGTACCTAGTTAAACGAAGGTATCTCTTATTTTCTTGGAAAATGGGTCGATTCATATAATTGGATAAAAAACTATTGACCAAGTAGTTGGAATTATGTTCTCAGACAGAATATACTGACATCTCTCCTTCCGTCTTTCGAAACGAAACTATGTAGAATACTTCAGGAGGAAAAATAACAATATAGAAGAAGTCTGAAAGTGTTAAGAGTGAATATTATCTGCATCTTGTCGGACTCGGGTAGCCAAGCGGATACCATATTCTTCTCTATAAAACAGACCTAGACTGCCGAACAGTCAGATGGCGAAGCAGATAAACATTCAAGTCTGTTGGTTGCCGGATATTGGAACTTGTAAGGCTGATGAACTTGTCAAACTACAATGCCTCTTCTACCAGGCAAAATTCCCTGGATCTGAGTTGAACCACGGGGTTGAAATCTCTATGGGCTGGGCTGCATATTGGCACTACAGTACGTGGCATCAGCACTTCTGACATATTCTAAAAGCTTCATTTAGAGCATCAATTGGGTCTATTGTGCTCATTGAAGAATACCTATTGGAAGACACAAATAAGCCGCTTTTCCTAATTGAATCACCTAGATTTGCATGAATCTTTGGAGTTCCTTTCGTTTGTTGGTCCCGTTTGCGTTGTCGATTTTGGAGGAGAATGAAATTTAGCCACATTTATGCAAAATTGTCCTAGAAAATTCAATACAAAGAGTGAAGAGTAAATCCGTGGCGGCCATTTATCCGATATTCTATTCCATACATAACTCCAATCTATCTATGAATCAATAAAAAATTCAAGCTTTCTATTTAAAAATCTGTATTTTCTATCAAAATTACATTTTGCGTGAATTATGGGACACCCTTTATATACAGACTAGATGTACCCGCCCAGCTTTGCCCGTGCACAGGAATTGTATTGCTTAGGTCTTAGATAATAATGTTCTTCTGTAAAATGCGAAAAATTAGAATAAATCTATTTTCTGGAATTTTCTTTCTGCCTAAACCTGAAATATACAGCAATTCGAAAAAAAAAACAAAAAAAGAATCATGAAAATCATATAAGATGTTTTTTGTATGGGAAGCGTCACCCCCGTTTGTACAATTTTGGCGATATCGATAATGGATGTAATGTATTGGATCGTAATGTGCACCCTCTTCATCGCCTTCCCTCTCCTTGATCATGCTACTTGTTTATAATGCTGTATTTCCTTTCCTTTGTTTCCCTCTTCCTATGGAATCCGAACAACTACCTACCCCAACCCCACACTGTTACCCTACACCATATCGAATGAAATTCTAAAATGAAACCTGTTTTGTATTATATGTACGTCTCTTCGCTTATAGGGCCCATACACGACACAGACACGTCGCTGCAGACCAATATATTTTGTTGTTGTGCACATGTCTGCGCAGACCGTCTGTGTCGTGTATATCCATGTCGACTGTTTGCAGCGACGGTCTGCGTGAATTCAAAAATTTTTGAATTTTTCTTGGTCTGCAACGACATGTCTGTGTCGTGTATGGTGAATTTTGCACAGACGAGCGAGAAAACTCAGGGTGTAAACATAATCGAAAGCCTCTCGCTTGAAGAAATCGGTTTCCTCATTAAAGTTTCTTGTTTAGTTATTAATGGAATTATTTTTAGTAGCACATTCATTAAATTTCTTTCATTGATTCGGAAAATATGAAGAAAGTCGACAGTTAGTATCTGCCATTTTTCCGATCCGATGACCACGACGAATCGATACAAACTAATGTCTGTGCAGATTGTCTGCACCGTGTGTGGCGAAGGCATGTTTGCACAGACTTAAGGTCTGCAGCGACGTGTCTGTGTCGTGTATGGGCCCTATTATGAAGATTATTATTAATACTATACCCCATGCCATACTGCCGCACGCACCCCATCACATACATCCCATCCCATACATACATACATATACAACTGACCACTGCGAAAACAAATAGTGTTGTTTTGTTTGTCCTGTCGCATCGCACGATCGTAAAAGTACAAACATCCATTTGTAGCAAGGTATATGTGTATGTATATATTTTCACTTCAAAAAATACATACGTCATATCAGAACTAAATTCCTACTGCGTTGTGTGGCGATATGCGATAATGGATGTAATGTATTGGATACATAATGTGCACTCTCTGCATCGCCCTCCCTCTCCATGATCTTGCTACTTGTTTATAACACGGCATTTCCTTTCCTTTGTTTCCCTCTTCCTATGGAATACAAACAACTACCTACCCCAACCCTACACTGTTACCATACATATCGAATGAAATTCTGATATGTTTTGTATTATATGTCCTCTTATGAAGATTATTAATATACCCCATGGCATACTGCAGCACGCACGACGCACCCCATCCCCATCCTGCATGCATCGGACATACGATCATAATATACATACCTACATATATAACTGACCATAGCACTCACTGCGAAAACAAATCAACCCTTTTCGAATGTGTAGTATACGTATTGTTTTTGTTTGACGATCGCAAAAGTATAAACATCCATTTGTAGCAAGGTATAATGTGTATGTATATATTTTTACTTCAGAAAATACATTTTGGCTAAAAACTGTTCCTAAAGACGTGGCTATGAACGACGTAGCCTATAGCAGTCTTACAGTCTTAAGGAACATTTTAAAAAAAATTTCATCGAAATCTGTCCAGTAGTTTTTGAGTTTTTAGTTGACAAAGAAAAGTCCTACAGTTTTATTATATGTATAGAAGATAAGGATAAGGCAAATTTATTCGCCTCTACTTTTTGAAAAATCATTCTGTGTCCCAACACAGAAGACGCCGTTACCAACCAATTTGTTAGTGAGGCTACTCAACAGAGCGTTGAAAACTTTTCATGTTGCTTACCAGCAAAAAATGCTGATGGTATGGATGGTATAAAAAATATGTGTCTAATGTCGATTTCCATCTGGGCTTTTAGATTTTTCCTGCCCCAATTGAACATGAAATGAGACTACTTTTTGTTTGCTTTTGTGTTGGTAGATATGTTATTTGACAGTCAGATATTTTTTTATTGTAATTTGTGTTTACAAATGTCTCTTGTTTTGGTATTGGTGAAAGTATGTGTGAATCTCGCTCTCGAATCGAGATTCGCAAAAGTGATCTGAATCTTAAAAAAATTTTTTTTCCGCCCAATGAAAAACGAATTTGACAGACAGTTGATTTCAAGAGCAAAAAAAACTGGTCTGAATCTGAAAAAAAGTGCTTTTTCTTGTCCAACTGAAATCGACATAAAACAACTTCCCAAATCGACCATTGGATATTTAATATTTATTTTAAACTAGCTGACCCGTGCTTGCCTTGCGCCGCTTTAACAAACAAACAAAATTATTGTTGGATCACACAAACACACCATACTCACCAAGAACAACAAACATCGCATTCATCGAAATAATCAACCTAAAACCTAAACAACTTACCTATGTACATAAATACTTACATTACTTTAATTTGCTAACTTACAATGTTACACATTCACTGAATTCAAACGAAACATTTGAAAATTAGCGCCCAAAAACCAATGTTCGCCATATTTTTCTAGTACTACACTGAACCAAAAAGGTACGTCATATTAACAATAAAGTTCATCATATTGAAGAAAAAGTTGTTATTTTTGAGCCAACAACCGTAGTTGTCAATATGATGAACTTGGGTTGTCAATTAAAATTGAATCAATAAAATGTTCATATTGACAATCGCCGTTGTTGATTTGATGAACGCAGTAGTCAAATTGAAGGAATTGATTTTCATAATGAAAATCGCAATTGTTAAAATGAAGAACTCGATATTCATAATGAAAATCTGAACATCGCAGAAGTTAAATTGAAGAACTCGATTTTCATATTGACAATCATAGTTGTTAAACTGAAGAACTCGATTTTCATAATGAATATCGCAATTTTCAATCTAATGAACGAAGTAATTGAATTAAAGAATTCGATTTTCAAAATAAAAACGTAATGATTTAAAACACCTGCTAGCTAGATTAAGGAATTTATACTTACAGTGGAGTGTCAACATATAACATATATTGATAATACACATATACATACTCCAGAATGCGTTTCGCCCCAATGACCCACCACATCGAGCTCATCAGTAGACAAATCACCTCATCTGCCTAGACGCAAAGTTTACTCGACGTCTACCGAGACTATCATGTGTTTCACAGACAAAAGTGACTGTGAACTATAAACCTAAACGTGTTTTCTTGAGTATTCATATTGACAACTGCGATTGTCTATATTACAACAAAGTTCATCAATATACAAATTTTTAAATACTGCACTTATGTGGTAGTCATATTGACAACCCCGATTTTCAATTCAACAAACGCATTCTGCAATGTGATTACAATGAAAGTGCGTACGTCATATTGACAACTGCGATTGTTAACCTTACAACTTTTTTCATAATGTTTGGTACTAAAAATTGACAACCGCCCGTTCTTCATATTGACTATCCGGTTGTTAAATGTATTTGATATTTTCAAAAAATGTTCATCATATCGACAATTTTGTTCGTCAATTTGACAATTTCCAGTTAACAACCACCGATTGTCAATATGACAACCAATATTTTTTTCAGTGTATAAATAAATAGGTGGCGCAACAGGCGGTATTTTTCTAGTACTCTTTGTACTAAAAACTTAAAAACTGAATTTGCTAAATAAATAATAACTGAATTTGTACTAAATAACTCTCTTTACTAATCCAATGTGAAATAAAAATCATTATGATTGGTGGTCTTGTCGTTGGCACCAGCAGTGGAAAAAGCTTTTATTTCGTCTCGCTATACATAGTCGTTTTCGCTGTTCTTCGCTCGAATTACTATTTGGTAAAAGATTAAATTTTGATTTCGACTTCGATTGAATGAAAGTCTTGTTTCGCGTAATTCTTGCAAAAGACAATAGCTATTTTGCATATTCGAACTTCGCAAATAACATATCAATCCCAGGGAATTTTATTGCAACAATTTTCGAAGCAAATTTTTCCCAAGGAGCAATCGAAAAAATATTCGTTTGTACAATTATATTTGATCGATTTAAGATTACACTTTGAATGTTTCAACAGTTCCTAAGGACGTGACTATAAACGACATAGCCTATAGCAGTTTCACAGTCTTAAGGAACATTTTAAAAAAAGTTTCATCGAAATCTGTCCAGTAGTTTTCGAGTTTTTAAGTGACAAAGAAAATGTCTACAGTTTTATTATATGTATAGATGTCTGTATTAAAATCCGATACTTTCCAAAAGCTGGGAAAATAGCTAAGGTGATACCTATTCTAAAATCAGGAAAGCCACCTGATAAACCAAACGCAAACAGCTACAGACCGGTTAGTCTGGTGAGTAGTGTTAGCAAAGTGTTTCGAGAAGATTCACTTCTTTTTGACCATTTTTGTCTGACAAAAAATGGCTACAACTTCTGTTGATAGTACGTAAAAAATTGCTAAACATAATTTTTCAGAAATTTTTCAAGGATAAAAATAAAAATTTTGAGAAAAAAAGCATTTTAAGTAAAACAAGTAAAAATGTTATCATCGGCCTGGCCGATGCTTTAATACCCTCCACTGCATAAAAATCAAGCAAAATGTTCGCCATGCGAGCTAGTACGTACTGTACACGCATGGGTCTAATAGTGGTTTTGTATGGGAGGTACCAGAACTACTTTACCGACATACACAATTTACAATACCAACCTGACGACGGTAAAAAGAAGTCTTCTCACAAAATCTCATTCACCTAAGTTGATTCGTTTGGACGCTATCGTGATTTCAACAGACAGAGAGACACATGGGTCTAATAGTGGTTTTGTATGGGAGGTACCAGAACTACTTGACCGACATAGCCCATTTTCAATACCAACCTGACGACGGTAAAAAGAAGTCCTCTTACAAAATTTCATTCGCCTAGGTCGGTTCGTTTGGACGCTATCGTGTTTTCAACAGACGGACAGACGGACAGACGGACAGACGAACAGACGGACAGACAGACGGACATGGCTCAATCGATTCAGAATGCGATCCTGATTCAGAATATATATACTTTATAGGGTCTCCGGTGACTCCTTCTTGGCGTTACAAATGTAATGACAAAGTGAATATACCTTCCTGTGGAGGGTATAAAAATTAAACAGCAAATTTTTATAATTTTTATTATAAGGAGCCATAACTTCTTTCTAGCTGCACAGATGTACCCAAAGTGCTTAAGACTTGTATGCGCTACTAAATTTGCCTTTTTTAAAATGTACAAAACAATTTTTTAGAAGCGTTTTAAGTAGTAGCAGCTTCAAATTATCTAGAGCGAAGAGTCTCCAACTCAAATCCAGAGGGACGACGCAGTAGATGAAGACTTCACCTTAGGTGGTGCCCACAAGTGGATGGGGACATCAACCAACTTTGAGTGGACAACTGGAGGCAGCTAACTAAAGAGGCGTTTTTAAATCAAAGTTCAATGAAAAATTATTTTATAATTATGACAAACCGACTCAATAAATAGATTTCAAAATTAACCTCAGTCAGAAGGGTAGCTGTAAAAATAGTTTTTATATTTGTAAATGATCTCCGAACTAAATACAGAAAATTAACAGAGTCATTTCGGGGATGTCACTGTAACACACGAACCAAGTGGCCTATTTTAATTTTAAGCCACAAAGATTGACAATACAATTCAAAGAGTTTGTTTCGAGGTGCAGAATCAACTAGAATACCTACAATACTAGCAATATTGAGGTCCAGTATCTTTATATAATAGGCTAACTTTTTTTTGTCGAATTGATTACAGTGCTATTTCAAAACTGATTTTATTTTTAAATATATATTCTAAATGAAGATGAACTACCGTTGATTCCTTTCCGTATGTATTTTTTGTCACAACATAATTAAAATTAAAAAAACACAGAATTGTTGATTTGCCATAATATATATAGGTACCTACACAATAGAAAAAAGAAAATTAAAAAATCATTGCATATTAACAGGCTACACGTTCAAGTGGAATAATTGAATGAAACCAAATAAAGGGTTGCATATTTATAGGATAAGTTAAAAAGTATTATTTGGTAGTAATAGTGAGTTCTAGTTCACAAGATGAGCAGAAGATCCAACAGCTCTGACGATGTAAGCACTGGCCAGAGAACCCTTCCACCGATGACAACCTTGAGCATAGAATACAAAAAATGCTAAGAAATTGTGACATGCCTTCAGAGAAACTGTCGCTAAAAAGCTATCAACCTTATGACAAGTTAATCGAGTTAGCTCCTCATTAAATTCCGAAACAAAAGCCATTTAAACACGAATATTTGTCTATACCAGAGGGAACTCATAATAAACACTAACGGTCCCCTCTTAGGCTCTAATCGTACTCTGACAAACAGATATATGAAACCGCAGACTCATAATTCTGAATTCGTTTTTCTCCTCCCGAGGACAGTTCTAATTTCTCGAATACTAAAATACTGCCCTCATGGCATCGTTGTTATGTGAATGAAATTCTCCAAAATTAGCCTAACCTCTATTTGTCGACGGCGCGATGGAGAGAGAGACAGCCCAAGGGTTGTCACAACCGCAGGCATTTTCATTGTCAGAAACAGTTGTCTGCGGAATGTTTTTTTGAATTATTAAGTGATCCCCCAGTGACCAATGTCCTTGTGGAGTAATATTTCGAGAAATTTTAATATTTCATTACGCAAAGGATGCTTCCAAATAAAAAAAACCTACCTACCCCAATGGCTACCCACACGAAATAAAGAACGTTAACTCATCATGGTGACAGATGCTCCAAAGAACAAACAAATCAACCGACATTAGGGGGAACAAAAAAAAAAAAAAATGAAAATATTAAAAACGACCAAAAGTGATGGAAAAGCGAAAAATAATATTTTCTTTGTGAATAACAAGCTAAAGCAAGCGACATCTGACAAACAGGAGGATATTTCATTATCTTGTTGACTTTTCTTTTTGCTTCTCTATGGTTTCCTTTAGCTTTTTTCCACCAGTGTTCCGTCATCCTAACTACATTAGCTTATGTTCGTATCGTCTCCAAAAAAAAAAAAAGAAAGAAAGAAGAAAAGCGAAAACAATTGAGTTCAGTTGTATGGGGCGCGCACCTGAAAAGGATATCCTCATAAAAACGATGAAACCGTTTCCTTTGTTTTTGCTTCTTTCAAAAAAAATATACAGACATACCATACAGAATTGAAATGGCCTTTGGGCTACGAAAAAGGGATATAACTGAATCAGAGGACTTTATTAAATGAAGATGGCTGTACATGGTACATTTTCATTCGATTAGTTAGTGAGAGGGAATTTTTGAAAGGATACTCAACTCGTATGTGTCATGAATTGACAATTATTCCTGCAGCTCTTGGGTAGTAATAATTAAAATTATACAAATGGAACTCATTCACATTCATGATTACTGCCTGAAGGGATAATACCTTGCAAAATGATTAAATTTATTAGTCCTTTTTATGTATAATTATAAAGTACGCGTAATCGAATGGGAAGGCGTCGCGTCGATCTCGACCGCAGTTGGAAGGATTTTGCGGTGCCATTTTTAATGATACTCGTAAATTAAAAATTATAATAAATGGAATGAGTTATAAGAATATTATAATATGGGCTGATCCTTGTCATGTTTATGTTCGTTTTATGTAGATATTTCTTTTTAGACGGAATTAATATTAAAATTTGTTAATTTTCAACATCATCTTAAAAACCCTTTCACACTAAAGCAGTTTAAACGGCTGCAATAAAACGCACGTGACATTTACAGTTCCCACTATGGGAAATAAACTCTTTGATTTTTTAGCTTTCAAGTCGATGTTTAGCTCACAGGTCTGTTTTGATTTTTGGTATAAAAATAAGTTTTTGATTTGCAGAATACTTTTGTTTTACCCGATTTCGTCATAATAGGATGTTTGGTCTTAGTGCAAGAGCAATTTAAAAAAAACTCCCAAATTAACGTCAAAACAACAAGACTAAAATTCCGTTCTAGCTTTTGCCCGCGGCTTCGCTTGCGCAGGCCTCAGAATTTAGTACACAGAGATTCCCTCACAGTCTGTTACATTTATATAGCTGTACTCGCCTGGCTTTGCCAGCTCAGGAAGTACAATGCACATCAATGTTCCAAGCTTTATGACTTTAGCTCCCATAAGTCTTTAGAGAAGCCTTTGCAAATTGTGTGCCTATCGGTTTCGTAGTTTTCGAGATATATAACATACTAGCTGTACCCGCACGGCTTTGCCCGTGCACAGAAATTGTATTGCTTATAGATCTTAGATAATAATGTTCTTTCGTAAAATACAAAAAATGAGAATAAATCGATTTTCTGGAATTTTCTTTCTGCGTAAACCTGAAATACATCAATACGAATAAAACAAAAAAAGAATCATGAAAATCGGCCCAGCGGTTATCGAGTTATAAAGTCATCGAATTTCACCTCATAGATGATGTTTTTTGTACCTATGGGCAATGCCACGCCCTTTTGTCCAATTTTTACCAATCTTACAGCAACACTCCTAAGCCAATACCTAAGATTGTCTGTAAGTTTCAACTCAATCGATTCGGCGGTTTTCGAGATATTTTTTGTATGGGCGGTGCCACGCCCATTTGTCCAATTTTTACCAATCTTCATAGCAACACTCCTAGGCCAATACCGAGGATTGTCTGTAAGTTTCACCTCAATCGATTCGGCGGTTTTCTAGATATAAGTGTTTGAATGTTTTTTTTTGTATGGGCGGTGCCACGCCCTTTTGTCCAATTTTGACCAAACTTCACAGAAACCGTATATGGACCAATACCAAAGATGTATGTGAGTTTGGTTAAAAACGGTAAATGCGTTAAGGCGTGAATCGACGACAAACATTTTAGGGCTCAATTTTTATATATATAGATAAGATTTTGAACTTTTTTGTATGGGAGTTGCTAGGTCCTTTTGTCCAATTTTGACCAAACTTCATAGAAAGCCTCTCGGATTGTCTGAAAATTAGAGCTCAATCGGTGCAGAACTTTTTTGGGTTTTTGAAGCATGCACAAACCAACTTAACATTTTTTAGCCTTTCTCATTAAAAAGAAAAATATGATATAAAGCACGGGAAACAAAGTCTTCTTTGCGTATGGAAGTCCCACGCTCCTTTGTCACCAACGCTGAAAGAAGTTTTTTATTAAATCGGCCGAGTAGTTCCAGTTCCACCCCAATACACACAGAGGGGACTGACATTTCCTATACAAAAAACTGCAAGCATTTCTGGACACTCATGGGAACTTAAGTTGGTCAAGGTACATCTAGTGATTGTGCAAATAAAGGGTGTCCCACAATTCACGCAAAATGTAATTTTGATGGAAAATATAGATTTTTAATTAGAAAGCTTACATTTTTTTATTGATTCATAGAGGATACGTGTGCGCAGTAGCGCAGTGGTTAGTGTGCTGGACTACTGTGCGGGGGATCCCACTATCCAAGGTTCGATCCCCGGAAAAACCCAAATTACATCTTAAGGTTTTTTTCTACTGCGCCACCTCTCGCGAACGTCTGACAAACATCCGAGAGTATAACTGTCATGAAAAAGCTTCTCAATTCAGCCGTTCGGACTCGGCATAAAATTGTAGGTCCCTTCCATTCGTCCCAAAAATAGAAACTCACACAAACGAATGGTTGCGAGAAGCTAGGCCTAGGGTGTCTACCGCCTGTTGCGCCACCTATTTATTTATTTTTATAGAGGATACAGATTGGGGTTATGTACGTCGGACAAATGGCCGCCACGGCTTTGCTCTTTACTCTTCACTCTTTTTATTGAAATTTTCTAGGACAATTTCGCATAAATGTGGCTAAATTGCCCATCGCTATAGACAACATAAAAGAAATTATTGCCTTTGCAGTAATAGCCGTTTTTTATTATCAGCTATGATCCATATAGATCATCGATTTACATGCACTTACAACAACAACATGTGATTCTGCTTTTCATCGAGATCACGAAATATGATCTGAAAATTAATTCAACTATTTCTCGTTGTTGTTTTGTGGCGTTGTTTATTTAATTCACTAAAGGTTGGTGTCCCTGTAAATTATAGCCACACAGTAATGTTGCCAGACCAAAATGTGAACCACAATTAACAACACAAAAAATCAATTAGCATTTTTTCAAATTCGAATAAGTTACTACTCCGACTTTCGAGATGTTTTGTTTCGCTATGTAGCACAGAAATATAAATGGAAATATTAGCAGTACAATACGGTTAATTATGATGCATAGATATTTGAACATAACATTTGAACATAGTTTCCCCAAAAAAAAATATTCAATGCTAAATGTATGCAGATTTGTATCCATATGGTAACACCCCGACACAACAAGCGAAATGTCAAACTCAAATATGAGCAAGTGCAATGGAAAAATCATCGCATTGTGACGTCACATTGTACCGTGTGGCTGCAAGATGGCTGGTAGCAATACGAAATTTGTCATAATTGGTATTGGATTTTATATGTGTGTTGCCACAACTCAATGAATGATCCAGTTTGTTTTATTTTCATGATCTGATCCGGATCAGATCACGCTGATAATAAACCAGTAAGACAATTATCTTCGACTATGCCGAAGCTCAAATACCCGGTACTATATTATTCTAAAATAAAAAAAATATTTTAGTATTAAAAAATTATATATTTGTATGGGAGGTATGGGTACTTTTTATTCGACCAAGCTCATTTTTTGTAAAAAATTTTAAAATATTATTAAAACAATATGTGCAAAGTTTAAACTTGCTATCTTTACTGTAGCTATTTAAATTTAATTTTTAACATAAAAAGCTATATAAATCTGATATCTTTGTATGGGAGGTAGTAGTAGTTTTCATCCGATCTTGCTCATCTTCGAACTTAGCCTCAGTATGGTGGATAAAAGCTTACGTACCAAATTTCAAGTCGATAGCTCTTAAATTACGGCCGTAATCGTGCGGACAGACGGACAGACAGACGGACAGACAGACGGACATCGCTAGATCGACTAAGAAAGTGATGCTGATCAATAATATATATAGTTTGTCATACCTACAACGCCACCTTATGGGCGTTACAAATGGAATGACAAAGTGAATATACCCTCACCACAGTGTGGTACCGGGTATAAAAATATTTTAGTATTAACAAATTATATATTTGTATGGGAGGTATGGGTACTTTTTATTCGACCAAGCTCATTTTTTGTCAAAAATTTTTAAATATTATTAAAACAATATGTGCAAAGTTTAAACTTGCTATCTTTACTGTAGCTATTTAAATTTAATTTTTAACATAAAAAGCTATATAAATCTGATATTTTTGTATGGGAGGTAGTAGTAGTTTTCATCCGATCTTGCTCATCTTCGAACTTAGCCTCAGTTTGGTGGATAAAAGCTTACATACCAAATTTCAAGTCGATAGCTCTTAAATTACGGCCGTAATCGTGCGGACAGACGGACAGACGGACAGACGGACAGACAGACGGACATCGCTAGATCGACTAAGAAAGTGATGCTGATCAATAATATATATAGTTTGTCATACCTACAACGCCTCCTTATGGGCGTTACAAATGGAATGACAAAGTGAATATACCCTCACCACAGTGTGGTACCGGGTATAAAAACGGCTAATGTACACACTTTTAACATCTAACTCCTCAAAATGGGGGTTGAGGAGTCATTCTCAAAATCGGCTTGATACTAATTTATTCATTTTTACATCTATATAAACGTGCAAATTTTCAAGTTAATACAACTAACGGGTTGTGAGTTATGAAAAAGAGGGCAGGGGGTTATATCCAGAAATCCTTTCATAGAACAGCTAGTGGAATATACTCTCAAAGTTTCAATATACTACTGTGATTAGGAGTATACCTTCTGTCAGTTCTAATAGACATTCAGAAACAGTAAAACCATTTTCATGATATAATTTATCAAAAGTCAAACATCTCATTTAGCCACATGTTCCCAAAATGCATAGTGCAAATGCATTTTGCAACCATTTAAAAAGAAATTTCTCTGTAGCCTTTTGTAATTGCACATCGTCTGTCAAAAGTCAGCATTTCCACTGATCTTTTTCTATAATTGAATTACAAATTTCAAGGACTCATAACATCAGCATCCCGTGTGTACGCTCCAATTAATCCAATATCACTCATAGAATAATTATCTGTTTACACATCAACCGACATAACCTCAAAGTTTACCACAATTTCATACAAAAACACATCACGGAACCTTCCAAATTAATCCTGCACCAGAATTGCTTACTATACGCACATTCCACTCTCATTACTGATGGAAAATTGTATTTGACAACAACTCTGCGCGAATCTCAGCATTACAGAAGCAATCCATTCATCCAACCATCATCCAGTAATAAATGAAGTTCAACTGACATCTCTGCATCACCGCATGAGTGCTCCTCAAAAGACCGCATCCAAACAATTGCGCTGTTGTTCGCGGTGGTGCAGCATTTGCAATTTTAATTGAACGCGTAGCGTTGAATTAAATAATTGCCTCGCGTGCACTATTTTCGGGATAAAAGATATTTGGTTTCAACACAATTCCATTCATCGTGATTCTAATAGTAATTATCCAGAGATACGCACAAAATAATTAACGCCAAAATGTGCTAAAGGGTTATACTTATACGCCTATTGTTAGACGCATATATGGTCACAGGACACGAAGGATGTATTGTATACTTAATGAGTAAATAATGGTGACGAAACCCCAGGACGTGACACTGCAACAAATCGCCAAAATAAACTATAAAATGTTCCACTTATTCATGAAATCCACCCGTCAATTTATTCAAAAGGATTTCACTTTCAACGGCATCAATATCCAGAAAAAAAAATCGAACATATATATATATCAAATGGATAACTACTTTCTGTCAACGGTTTGCCGATAACTCTCGAACATTCAACGTGATTCACGGCATGGCACAGAAGTGTGGAAGCCATAGTCATGGCATAGTGAATAGCAATAGGTTTACGCGCGCACTCCTCTGGAATGTCCTTAAGTGTATCCCTTTTTTTTATGTCCAATTTTATCGGAGAAAACAACTCCATTTGGAGAATATGTGGGGGCTAAGAATTTAGGGCGTTTTTCTTCAACTTTGAATTCGAAAGCATCTTGCTTTTATGACTTCGATGCCAATATCCTTTTTGAGCTCTCATAAATCTGACAAAGGGTGGTGCCTATGTGTGTGTGTGTTTATCATATTTGTTTGGGAAACATACTTTGTTGTTATAAATGGAGAGGATGATTAGAAATGATATAACGAATGGCGTGTCCAGTATTGTTACCTACCCTCGAGAAATCGCAAACATAAACAAAAAATAAAAATACATACCTACATATATCGAAGGGACATTAATAAAAAATGAAAGAAAAAAAAAAGTTTACTGCCATACAGGAGTGGGTGCACTACCTACCCATACGTCAACATTTGTTGTATCTGTTTACATTTACGAGGATAATAGCCAGCAAATAAGGATGAAATATGAAAATAATGGGATCAGGAGTAAAAAGGGTCGCATAGCCTTTCAAATGGGGTACCAATTTGTAGCAAGGTACGTTCGAATTACATTTTGGGTCGACTTTGGGTTACACATTGGGTGACAGCTAACAAATGTTACAACAACTGTCTGGATTGGATGAACCCGTTGTCAGGGCACCTATATGGGTTGGCAAAAGCCCCAACAGATGGGTATCTTTAAGTGTCTTTAATTGAAAGACTTATATAGTAGAACTGAGGATCAAAATGGTACTATAGGATCCCCATCCCATTAGGGTATATAAACAATTTGTAGGGCAAACTATTTATTTAAGTGACGCCAATCGAAATGGATTGAATGCTTACTTTGTGGGCGCATAAGTCATGCATCGGTTTATATTTTCTTTTCCTTTTTTGAGGACTCTTTAAGGGGGGACAAATTCAGTACCACAAAATCTTTGAATTTTTTGTCGAAGTCGTCCTTCATCGGCTTTTAAATATTTGACAATTTCTTAGTCAGGCGTATAGTCGAACACGATCAACCGTCTTGGATAGGTACCTATAAAGTCCAGTATAGTAGGCTTTCACAAGTTGGGGGGACATTTTTTTTACAAAGGTAGCAGGTTTAACACCTGTATACAGAAAAAAAAATGTCTAACCAAAAATATGATGCTGGAACTCATGTTTGATATCCACACTTAAGTAGTGTCAAATATTCTACTGCCTTTTCTCTTACCCTCTATTGATCCACAGAATATTATAGCAAAAAGTCGTAATGTAGCAGGAGGTCCACTGGGACGAAAAGAGTCCCTGAAAGCGGAAGCAAATATCTGCTGAATTGAGTGGGACAATGGTATCTGTTTTTTCAGGCAGATGTATATGCATATGCAATCACAGATGAAATACTTACTTACTTAGGTGTCGCTACAGTCCGGCATGGGCTTGGGCTTCCAATTAGAACCTCCCGTCGCACACTCCAAATTGTTCCACTCAAAGCAAGGCGCGCACCGAAGTGGTGTTGGCACTGGGGTGTTGACCAAGTCGCAGTTGGAATCGCTAAAGTCTATGTACGCGCGCATCAAAGCGGAGTGGGGGGCAACGTGGCACTTTACTGCTGGCGTGATGCCAGTCTGGTGCCACTTATCTTGAACAAGTTTAATTTTCGAGTGGATTTGTAGAGGCATATCCCTTGTATAGAGGCATATTCTAGAGGCTGATGACGTCGTGGATTTTGACATTACAACTGCGTATTTTTGCTTACCCGGAAACTAAAAACATGCGAGACGAGTCAAATTTAACGTGGACATTTTATGAACTTATTAATCGATGGCAACATACGTTGTTTGCCACTTTAGAGCGCTTTAAGTAAGTTTCATAACACTTCGTAGGCATTCCATCGCCACACCAAATGTTCACCAATCACAACTCCTATGTCACCTGCCACTTGGTCAGGTCTAACTTTACACTACTTTGTCTCTCTGGGTTGAAGTCAAAGACCCTTCGTCATATTAGACGACTGATTCCTACTTTTCTGACGAGGTCGATGTCGCTGTACATACCTTAAATATATAAAAAAGTGAGTCATTAAAAGGATGGTCAGAGCTTCCCGACTATCCAAGTGTAGAGGAGGTTGCTATAAAACTGAACAGGCCGATAGCAGAAGAGTTTTTCACTAGCCAGTATACCTATGTATAGATGCATCTGCTACTGAAAAGATTCTAATCAAATATGAATCAGTAGTCAAATTTGAATTGACTTCTCCATATCATTATAGCACATTCAATTTCAACCTATACAACATGCCCCAAATCCATAGTGACATTCAATAGCAGCTCTCTTCCTTCCTTTCCTTTGTTCAAGAGGCTCATGTAAGATTTAACAAACACTCGACTGAATTAGTCAGACAGAATTATTGGTAGAGATACCAACCTTTTACATACTCTAGCTCGGTTCTTCGAAGATAATACTAAGCTTATGAAATCAGCCAATTCCAATGATGAGCTAATTATCACCGTTAATAAATGCAGCCAGCACTTGTAAGCCTTGTCGACGTTTTCTTTTGTGTTATAGTAGGGTTGCCAGAAATTATTTGAAGAAAGTATTTATCGAGCACGAAAATCCCGGACTTTCCCGGACAAAATAGGATCTAAAAAAGAGTACAAAACTAGGACTAAAATCCGCGTGCGTAGGTACTATTTGTTAAAACAAGATTTGAACTTACTTCATGTTTTAAGGCCGTGTCGAGGGCCGTGTGCCAATTGTACTGAATAATTAATCTCGGCTGATTTTCTCACACATTTGAAAGTGTTTAAAAAAGAAGTTCTCTAAGCTAAAATCTTAATATGGATATATTTCCTTAGTCAGATACTCCATATTTTTCCAACTTCCAATTGGGGGAAAGGGGCAAGAGATAAAGAAAATCATCATATTTTCTTTCTTTCGTATTTTACAAACAAAAAGATTGTGCTATAAATTACGTGAATTTTCAAGATTTTCAAAATATTGGAAAAAGTTTTTCTTATTGATAGAAGCCCTGTCGCATAAACAACCCAAAAAAAATTATTCTTTCGATGGATTTTTGACGTCATCGAAATTCTATTTTAGGGTTTTCAAACATAAGCAAAAGTCGATCCACTGCCGGGTGAGAAGCCCTTCTCCTTTTTGAATGATATAAAAGTGACTGGTATTCTATATTCATTGCCTAGCAATTCAGCAAAATCTATACATAGGTATGTATGATAAAACTGTAAGAATTTTCTTTGTCCTTTAAAAACGCGAAAATTACTGGACAGATTTCGATGAAACTTTTTTTTAAATTTTTCTTAAGACTATGAGATTGCTATAGGCTATGTCGTTTATAGCCACGTGTACCTCATTCGAAATGGGTTGATTTGTTTTCTCAGTGATTGTATTATGTTACCCGATGCCGGATGGGATGGTGGGCGTAAATCGCAAGCATGATGTGATGTGGCCTATGAGCGTGATTTATTTTTCCGGTAAGTCGTTACATTATGTCCATCATCGAAATTCTGTCTTCGCGTTTCATTTCTTGCAAACTTTTTTAAAGTTCGTCTTGTCATTTAAAGTGTAATCTTAAATGGACCAAATATTAGTTTGTTGTTTTTTTGCTAAAGGCGAGCGACGTAAGGCGAGTACGGGTCAGCTAGTATTTAATATTTCTAAAGTGATTACATCGACTTCAATCGGTAAGATCGCATTAGATATTGAGCCCTGTGGTGGACATACAGCACTAGTCATTTTTTCATTCAGTGTTTTCGACCCATTCTTTTGTCGATTACCAAAGTTGGTATTACAATAACATGTTGCAGAATTCAGAAGCAACAAAGTAACGATTCAAAATCACTACCAAAAAGTGGGAATAAAATTAACACTTTCAACTTCAAGCTCTGTTAATTTCGAATTTCCTTTTCTCATGACGATGAAAAAATGAAAAAACCGGACAATCTAGAAAAACTATCCGTTAGAGTACATGTCCCGGAAAACCCGGACGGATATAGGCGTCATGTAGGTTTCCAATTCGATTTTCTTAGTTCTGGCCTCTACTTCGACGAAGATAGCTAAAAAGTATTATTTTCTGTCAGCCGTATTCTATTACTAAACAGTCTTCGAAAGGCAGTATTTTATGATTTACCGTGCATATTGTATCTCATAAAAGGCGGCTGTCTGGAGAGTAAACCTGCAGCTCCACTAGTCTATCCATCCTGTTAATCAGGAGGTGGGTGAGACAGATCCTTGACCAAAGTTCCTTTACGAGGGAGTTGTCATCTTCGTCAATATTTGGTATGAAAACCACTTTAACCAATCGGCAGGAGGCCGTTATCCTTAACTAGTTCTAAGCCAGCTGAGAAGGTTATTTTTAGAGTTGGTAACATTTTGTCAATACCTTGGTTTGCTGTCATATTTGATGGTTTCATCAGTTGGTACGCAGTAATTGTCGCCATTCAATTTATTCATTCATTAATTTTCAATGGCCCGCTTTTCCATAAAGCGGTTTGCGGGTGCAGGTTGCTCAAGTGGACCCTCCATAGCTCTCAATTCTTCGCTCTAAGTCATCAAGGGCAATCCCCATACGGGTAGAGGAGAGATTGTGGACTTAATCTAACCATCTCATCCTGGGTCTACCTAGAGGAAGCCTGCCTGATGGTATACGGATTACATAGCCATTAAATTTTGGACAAAAAATTCGTTTCATAAAGTAAACGGTTGGCTATATGAGATCTGGAAAAAAGTGTCTCCAGTAATAGATCAGAAGTTTCTGCCTTAGATTTCAAGTCGATATTTTCGGATTTTTTTGAGCGAAGTTATATTTTAATGGTTCGTATTTTTCAAGATGCCTCAGACTACTTGTTGCGCATTCTATGAGATTTGGCAAAGGTCCGAATTCGGCACACTTTTGAGTTTCATCTTAGAACCTCAGACGTAGTTTCATTGCTTCGAAGGCTTAAGCCTCATTCAAAGTTAGTCTTCATTACGACGAGGCATTTTATTATTGAGAGGCATGCTCTTAGAATGGTTCTCCCTGCCATCGATTTCTGTATACCAATGCTACATGGACAAGGAGGAGGAAAAGACTATATTCTTCACCTCCTAAGCAGGTGCTCAGCCGTCTCATCACATAGAAAACTATATCGCGGAGAATAAAAAAAAAAAATAGGCGGTACAGTAGTCCGTCAAACTAACCACTGCGCTAATGCGCTCACAATCGCGGAGAATACTTCTTCGATAATCTCGAAATCAGCTGCCTTCAACGCTTTATTCTTAGATCTTAGCTCCTCTGTTGGTTCAATGGGTAGTTTCGAGGTCATTAGATCCCGTGGTATCACAATGAGCCTACTCTAGCCTAAGTGTAGCTTCACTCGCAGTGGACTGCCACCTGAACACTAACCTAGTCTTCAGAGACATATTTAAAAACTTTCTTGGGTTTGTAACCCAGAAGAACATGTATTGTAGTAAAAAAGGATTTTGCAAATTTGTCGTTTTGTGTTACAGCTTCTAATGGCTACAAAGTTTGCATAGAGCATGTTGTCTCAGAAAACAGTTTTTGTATAGGAGGAATTGCGTATTTGAAGAGTTGTCAGTTCAAAATTGTTGGTCTTTTCCAAAAATTGGTGCTTTTTAGTAATCAGTTTGTCATCTTCAAAACTGTTACCCAGACTATATTTGCCTAAATTTATCTATGGCCTACATTAAGCTTCTGTCTACTCCATACTTGGTCTTCAAATTGCGGCATTCTTAAAGTAAAGGAAGACTTCAAAATCCAAAACCACAATCTCTAAGTCTATATAAATTTACAATCTGACTTCAAACACCAACCCCACGCTATATAAACCCACCTTTAAGGAAGCTATCAAAAAGTATGACACAAAATTCTCGCAATAATTTAAACAAATACCCAAACGACGACCACTAACGATGAATTAAACATCACTTTGTCATTTGGCACCAAATAATGACACTTCGCCAAAGGTTTCGCAATTTCTCACCAACGTCCTTTGCAATTTATTGTGATTTTACGAATCGTAAAGTCTAGGATTACTCCTACTTGTGTTATCTTTCTTGAAAAGACAAAAGAATTGCACATTATCCTTGATTAAATGTCTCTGTGTGTTGTGTGTGAATGTATAGCGGGGGGCATTGTTGTTGGCTGTCATCTCATTCAAGCGTATCTTTTATATAAAGATAGACTTTATGCGAGAAACCAATAGCATTGTAGTGTTCTTTGGTATCACCAGGACATAAAGAAATTGAATGGACCCACGACTATGGCAGTACAAGATTGATATCTCGAATGAATGAAGGCAAACGACGGTAATCATTTGCGACACGAATCGTATGAACAATATCGATTATCGGAATTGTGTATCCTGTCAAAGGGAAGGACTTTTTGTACTTGAATTGGATGCTTTCTTATTGGAAATGAAATGGATTAAGCCGATTTAAAGATAGATATTTTAGCGAACGCTCTTTGTGGTTGATTGGATATAATAAAGGCTGAGGAAATGAGTAATTTCATTACTTTATCTATATCACAGTTACACATCACAGCCGTAAGGCATTCAAAGTTTGAATGAGCATCTTTTCTAACCTTGATCCAGTCTATAAATATACCAACTATCACACAAGCTTGAGGCTAGCATTTTTCATTATTATTCCAGAATGAGTGTGGGTTTTTAACTCTGAACTTGCTGTCTTAAGATGGTCTAGGTAACACAACAAAGGCTAGCAGCAATGAGATGTTTCTTTTCCATAGTTTGCCACCACAGCTCTAGGCTCTGATAATTGCTTCCTTTATATTTTTATATGCCAAAAGACAAGAGAATACAAATTACTCGCCGCACAGTCGGCAGAAAAATTATTTTCCCGACCGACGGCCGGCCGGGACACAAGTGTAAGAAAAGAAAAGTTTGACAGCCTTCGAAAATCATCCTTAATATCCCAACTTTCGGAATAGCCAAACAACTAATGTCAGCTTGTTTTAATGGACATGTACAACAATGTGTCGGATTTGTTGCACAGATACAAATTAATGGCCCAAAAGTTGAATTTGTTTCGGGGTCAGTGATGTTGATGGTCGGATGATTTGATATGCGTTTGTTTGGCAACAGTAAAGTGATTTGTGTCAAAAGTTATTACAAGTCACAAGTTTGATGTGACTTCTGGCAT
The DNA here is from genome assembly GCA_955612985.1 of Cheilosia scutellata. Taxonomy (NCBI): domain Eukaryota; kingdom Metazoa; phylum Arthropoda; class Insecta; order Diptera; family Syrphidae; genus Cheilosia; species Cheilosia scutellata. Next base: position 81,380,159 of record OY015311.1, read on the forward strand.
TGACACTTCCTTTTGGATTGAATTTGTCTATACTGATATTACGAATGCTATGTTCAGACGGTTGTTAGTTCTTGCAATATTGTCAGGTCCACCAATGAAAAATGTTTTACAAAAAACATTCAGTTGTGTGAACTTGCAAATTTTGTCTAAGGAAAAGGTTTGTTAGACCAAATTGTCAAGGACCTATACCAATTGTCTGAACACCCTTTTTTACCATTGACAGACATATTGGACTTTGTTAGACTTATTGATTGAACGCCCATTGAAACCAACGCACGTCGATCTGCAACAGTTTAACGGCCATTGCCCATCATTAAGCTACGATTATACATGGCATGACGCATGTTCAGGCCAACATTCACATGTCATTATTGAACGTATATCCACGCCGATTGACACAGTATCAATTGTGCAGTATGTGACTAAAAATCCATGACATGCTCGCTTTGCCATGCTGTAAGAGAGACGAGTGACAGGCACAGTTCACAGGGTCCTAGGTGCCTTTATCCTAATCGCATTCATCATTTCCGTTTCATTGCGTTAACGGTGGAGGAGAAAATTTAGCAGCGAACTCTTCGAAAAAGTACGGTATTAGTCGACTAAGATGGCTAGGACATGTAGAGCGAATGGACACCAACGCTCCGTCCCGAAGCGAAGAGTCTTCGCTTCCAAGCCAAAACGACAACGCAGTAGAGAAATACCTCGCCTTAGGTGGCGCGCACAAATGAAAGGGGACTTCAACAAACTTGGAGTGCGCAACTGATGGATGCAGTTAGCCAAAGATTGGGTAATTCGAGTGGCTTGTAGGTCCATCCCGGACTGTAGCGCCATTGAAGTAAGCAAGTAAGCTGATCCTTTGGGGTCAATGTTTAAGCGATCGACCGACACTCAACAAACAAAAACAACATTTTCTATGCAAAATCGAGAGCGGTCATTTGCACGAACAACAACAAGAAAAAAGTGTCATTCGCAACAGTGTCACGCGCGGAATGTTGTCAATGTAAGACATGCTCTCAAAAATAGTCGCTCATTTAATTCCAACAACAGTCGGTTGGTCGTGACATTTCAGTGTCAACGGCGAATTGCATGTCGAATGATATCCAATCACACACAACGACGACTTTCGGACGAAATTAGGATCAATAGTGACGTCGTCATGTCACGGAATGACACGAATTAGGACATGTGCGATCGTAGCTTGACGATCATTGTAATTTTTGAAGATGCTGCCATCAGCATAGTGAGGGTCGTTCATCACCATATCCTTTTGATTGACTGCTCCCTTGCAGTTTAGAATTTACCACGAATTTCCTTACAAATGCTTCTCTGGGTCTAGAATAAAATTAAATTCGAATACATTCTGGCGGACAATGAATGAATGAAGATACATATTCGCCCCCAAGAACTTGGATGGCATCCTGAACTCCTGGAATGATGGATGAGATCATAGACACTGGAATGCGGAAGAGGTATTTTATTGGTTGAAATTTTTGTCAGTAGCCAGGTCCAATGTAGCGTAGTGTCAACACAAGACACAGTTCATTCGTTTCTTTCTTTTGGACATGCGGAGTCACCAAAGCTGGGAGATTATCGAATTGTTTAAGACCCATACGCAAGAAATTGCGATACGATTCCTAGTTCTGAGTTTGCAATTTGACGAGCAATTTTGCGAAAAATCCCTCCTGCTGGCGGCAATCCGCAATCTATCGTCCAAATATCCTTCATCTTCGCTACTTTCCAATATGTAGGTACGCATCCAACATTGTCCCTCTTTTGTTCCAAGAAAAGAGTTCTATGAAATGATATATGCCTGACAACATCTGTCAATGGATCTACCAATTTTTCATCTACCAACCATGTGAACTGACAATTATTCATCAGACAACGCTGTCCGAGAAAGCATTGTCAAACCAGTCGTCTCGTCTTACAATCATGTGAACTGACAAATTAACGTTGCAAGGTAGCTTGTCATTCATCGGTAGCTAATTGGTATAGGCTTGACAAAATTGTAAGATCTGACAACCGTCCAAACTCCAATTTCAATACCACACGTTGTCGCAATAAAAATTTCCCTAAAAAAACCGCCCAAATTGATTCCATCAGTCAAAAATTACTTTAAACAAAAAACACATCCTTCGTCAAAAAAAATGAATAAATGTGCCCACAAACTGGTACTCAGCGATTACCATTTCAGAATGTAACCCATCAACCGCCCATTTATCTATCTGCGATTATTTGCATCCCATCCACAGATTTATTGCTAACAGAATGAGTGCGGCGGCGGCTGACTGCAAAAGCAGCGTTCACCATCACTGGGCGAATCAATGATTTATGACTTTGACGTAATGATGAAAATTGAAGGATCTCGCCCTCGGGCAGATGGTGCTGATTTCAGTTTTGTACTGTTCTGCAAAAGATTGAGATGTTTTCATTCGAAAAGAACCTCTTTTATTCATTTTTATGTTCAAGGACGATTGGGAGAGAAATGTGGTTTTCGTGTTCTTTTCCTTTTATGCCTTCTAAAAAGTCGCAATCAATCATCTCGAGTTGGGTAGGGGTAACAAAATCGCTGATCTCAAGCACTAAAGTGGAATTTTAATCAATTATATAATTTCTTTTCGTGGATGAATGGCGGAAAGGATTTTCGAATATAGGTTCCAGAGAATGTCCAAAAGCTGTACTCTTTCCACTCTTGATGGTGGTATACACTTTTATGCATCTGATATTATTTTTTTTTTTCTGTTTTGGTGGGGGAAAAGTTTTCCATTTTATTTACTCGCACATCCGAGAGGATTTGGCTTCAAATAAATTGGTTTTAATTACGGGAGCGCTAGAGTGGATATGTGTGGGGGCGACCGGGCGTCGGAACCAGACTTTTATTTTTGGTTGGTTGAAACGGGGGAATAAACTCCTGTAATTGCTGGAAGCTAGACACTCGAGGGGTTTTTAATCCGTACTCTCGGTTCTGCGCCTGTCGCTGTGATATTGAGAAATGAAAGCAATTTTTGAAATGGAATTTTGATGCTCTTTCTTTTGTTTGTTTTTTTTACTTGCCATGGAAATAAGCCTTTGTGAAATTGAGTACCACAGTGAGGTGAGTGTCATTACGATGATAATGATGAGGAGCTGTGAATGTGTTGAAAGTTTCTACATTTTAAGATAACTTTATCGGACGTCAATTAGGGAATATTTTAGGTTCAAAAGAAATACTCCTTTGCGATGTTTTACAGCTATTTTGTGTAAAATTGCTTCAATCTTGTCATCATTTCATCCCTCGTGTGCCTAATGCGAGTCATTCTTTTGGCTACCTTAATGACCATTGTCTAAACTCTAAATAATCTACAAGCATGGCAGTGTCACATATTGTGTCTCTCTCTGACATGTAAAAAAATTCAAGAGATATGAACTGATTTTAAAATTGTTAATCTACATGAGATCGTGTATAAAGATGCAGAGATCTTTTGGCAGAAACGATATCCGGAATTTTCCGGATTTGTACAGAGGGAAACCTTAGTTTTCACCAGAGCCAGCGCTATTAAATTGAATACCAGGGGCCAGTACCACGAAACAAGCAGCAATTTATCTGAGCAATATGTTAAAATGCACCCATTCCACAATACGTGTTGTTTCATGGTACAGGCCCCAGATGTAGACATGCAGTTGGTTAAACATATGGAAAGACTTGAGGGCTGTTAAACGAGTAGAGTAGGTATGAAGCAAGAGTGATCAATACAACTACCTGATCGGAACGAAGTTGAAATAGTAATAAGTACGAGTAGTCTTAAATAATACATGCGACCTAAGCTAACCCGTAATACAGACAGGCCGAAAAGATGATTGAAACGACTGTTGAATTTTTTCTCTACTACGTTGTCCCTCAGAAGTCTAATCTGATGAGCTGATGAGGTTTTACCCATACTTTCCACATTCTGAGGCATATGTGGCAACTGTCATCTTTGTATTCACTACTATACTAGCTGCACCCGCCCAGCATGGCTCATGCCAATGAATTGAATTGCTTATGTTTCTTTTCTATCAGGACAATGCATATTTATATTATAAATTTAAGATTTCGGAAAATTTACATTTGAAGTTTTTTTTGATTTCTTTTTTAAATTGCAAAGTACCACGCCCCGTTGCCCGATGTCGCCCATACTTTTTAATAAATGTTTTCTAAAGACAATAAACGTCTACCTAGCTACCAAATTTCCAGGCTAAAGCTGCAAAAAAGTAAAGATATAGTGTAATTTTGAGATTTGGGTGTTCAGCGCCATCTATTAGAAAACTTGAAAACTTATCAGATGTGATTTGTAAGTTTCAGCCGACTACATTTGAAGTGTTTAAAAAATGCGCTTGCAATGTTGCCACGTTCCTTTATCCCATTTTGACTAAACTTCACAGAAACATCTTCGAGTCAATCACAAAGCTTTCCTAAGAATTTGAGCTCAATTCTTAGGAAAGCTGGTTTCCAGTCAAGTGGTTTTCCTCACTTCAGTCGTCGGGAGTTCGGAGCTTTCTTCAAAAAATTGTTCCTCAAAAATTATTTCCTCAGACGTGTGCCCACGAATAAGTGTATTGTCTAGCTAGATATATTTTTTCCCATGACTGTCGAAGAATAGCGTTTGAAATGTTTTTTTTTTTTTGTTAAGAGAGGTGTGTTACATATTCAAGTATTCGTTTAAGGCTGACTTTATTCAATGTAATTCACGCCCTAAAGTCCAACCCCGCCAGGTTTTGTAAAATGCTTCAATCAGGCAATTTTCAGATAGTGATATAAATAACTTTGTTGTTAAGGGTGGTGCCATGGCCCGTTTTCTAATTCCACCCACAATTCGCGCGGTTGTTTGTTCAAATATTTTCTTTAAATTTGAGTTCAATCAGTTCGGTAGTTTTCTAGATATACGATTTTTTTTTTTCCGTATAGGAGGTGCCACGACCTTCTGTCCAATTTTCACCAAATGTGAATCTAAACCATCCTTAGACCCACTCAAACACACACACAAAATTTCATCAAAATCGGTCCAGCCGTTAAGAAGGAGTTCGATTACAACACACGTACAGAAGAATTATATATAAAGATAGAAGATAAGTCTCCTAAACATTGGATATACCATTTTATCTGCTGTAATGTTAATTCAGCTAGAAACATACGTCGGCATCGGTGAACTAGTGAGTTAGGTTTAAGGTTTAGGTTTATGTGAGTTAGGTGATTTTAGGCCTGAAATACAGAAATTCGGCAACATTTTAACCTTCTGGCGGTTGAACCTGAAACTCAGAAGTCCAGAATACTACCCACTGCTAATGTCCTACAGAAGCATGGACTTTGTCAACGTCAGATGAATGTGAATGAATTTTGTACTCTAGAGAAGCAAGATCAAAGTACATAGCTATTGTGATACAGATACAACAATTAAGATGGTCTAATTATATTGAGCCGATGAACGGGTTTACCACGATATCTCGAAAGCAAAAATCTCGAATGTAAAAATCTCGAATTTAAAAAATCTCGAAAAAAAAATCTAGAAAGCCTAAATCTCGATTCACGAATAACAAAAATCTCGAATTAATATTAAAAATGGTGTTCGATTTTTGGACATTCGAGATTTTTGTACATTCGAGATTTTTGCTATCGAGATTCAAAAAAAAAAAACTTTTCGAGATGTTTGTCATTCGAGATTACGTCATGATCCCCCGATGAACACTAAATATGGCAAAGAAGCACACAACAACCCTTGGTTGTTTCGAGAGGAAAATGCTTCGAGTCATTTTCGGTCCCATCTGCGTAGGCGGTTAATGGAGGAAGAGATACAACGACGAACTTTACGGGTTGTACAAAGACTTCGACTTAGCCAGAAGAGTGAAGGTCCAACGACTGAGCTGGCTGGGTTATGTAGTGCGAATGGACGGGAATGCCCTCTCGTGGATGTTTTTCAAATCCACATCCGAGGGAGGGCGCTGTAGAGGTGACGCACGCAAGTGGAAGGGGACCAACTTTACGTGCGAAACTGAAGACAACTGGCTAAAGATCATGCTGGCTGGAGCGTGTTGCTGACACCAATAATCCAGCTCGAAGAATCTTTGACTTCACCCCTGTGGGACCTAAATATACGCAAATGTAACCTTATCCCACTCGAAGTATACACATAGCTTACTTGTTGTTGGTTGAGGCGCTGCGCTGGCGCTGGTTCGCTCCGGACTGTAGTTCTCATCAGTTTTATATAACTCAAAAAGGCACAATTTTCGACTAATATGACGATTCCCTTCCGATTGACATCGAGCCATGTATCAAATTTATGCTTAACCGTCAATAGTGCAGTTTTGACAGAAGATTTTCTGTGTTGGAACTGGAACTCATCGAGACGATTGTAAGGTTAATATTCTAAAGGCTTAGAAATACTTTTGCACACTGAAAGATATGACAAGGAATTTCCTGCTCGTTAATCTGCCCCATCCAAAATGGTTCATATAACCATTTTATAAACTGTTCCAGAAGAGGAAATTTTCAGGACAACAGAAAATTAATCTATATTAATTAAGTACATTTAATTTTTTTACCATTTTTACCGAACAAAAAATTACTTTTACTACAACTTTTGTTAATCGTACATGAAATAGTTAAAGTAAGAGTTATTAAAAAATGCATTTTAAATAGGTAAACAATTTTTTATAATTTAGAATTGAAGGAGCCATAGCTTTTTTGTGGTTGCGCTACTAAAGTGTCTCTCAAAAATGTATAGAAGACCTTTTCAACCCCCTCAAAACTCCTAACTGCCTTCGCGCCCCTGAGCTTAATTAATAGACTACATCAACGACTACTATTGACATGCGCACAGTTTGGTTATAATTACAGTCAATAGTAGTTGTTGCTGTTGTCCTCCTTAAAAATAACTCCTAATCTTTACAAATTGAGATTATTTTTTAAGTTGCAACTATGTTTAAATTGCAGCTATGAAACTTAATGCCTTTTTGTGGAATATATATATCAACGCGTCAAAATAAACGATAGATTGTATAAATAGCAACGCTTTTTCTAATTGCAATCAATAGGCCTGCATTAAAATTCGCATCATTGCGCTTAATCTACTGAAGCGTGTGCTATTTAAATTAATTGATATTTTACCATTTAAATAAAACCTGCATTGGAATATTTAATAACCCAAATAAACGACAGAAATATTGAATTAAATCACAAATTTAACACTTTATTCACGCTATTCAAAAATAAATAATAATAATAAAGAAAAAAAAAATTTGAAAATAATTAGCACCAAACAATAAATAGGTAGGTAATTAATTTCGTGGAGTAACAACTCTTAATTGGGTCGGCCCTCTGATAAAATTCATTGTAATTATTTTCACTCTTCGTTAACATTTGCAAAGTTTTACCAAAAATTACATCCCGACCCAGCAACAAACATTGTACACGCTATACATGCAAAAGTAGGGATTTATCTTTTTTTTTTTAATTAATACTCAAACATTTGTTCGTGTAATTAAATATACGCATGCAGTCCACATACTAAAAATTAAAATCGAATTTTCATTTTCGATTGCGACAAGCATTCGACGTGTGATGTGGCGTGCGGAGTTGTTGTTTTCGTCGTGCTGCTGTTGCAAGGATATCACCACCGAACTGACCGACGACGCGACGACTACTTTTACGATTTTCAATAAATCAGTTGTTGCACAATGTAGTAGTACGGAGTAATGTTGTATTGAATACAGAATCAACCTGCACTGCAACCAGAAATTGCATTATTGTGCAACGAAGTGGATTCTTGATATTATTAAAGTTTGCAGGTGGTTCGAATTTTGAATGATTTTGTGTGTGGTTGAAATCAATAATAATTTAAATTTTCCACTAAATTGTGAGTTGTGCAAATCTTTTTAAAGAACTTTAGGTGCAGCAGTTCCTATTTTGCTATTCCATATGTAATTATGAAAAATACTAATGCCCAGTTGCACAGTCAGAGTTTAAACTCTCGTTTTGGTTTAAACCTTCGATCATTCGGTTTCACTGTGTTCGTTTAAAGCCAAAGTGGAGTTCAACTCTCGGTTTAAGTTAAACGCCTGCATTCTGCCGTTTAAACTTTCGTTTTACAGCTGCTATTTCATACGAAGTGATGAGAGAGAGAGAGAATAAAAGAGATAAATTGTCTGGGTGCTACACTTCTTGAATTTATATGAGTGAAAACTAGAGTTATGATTAGTTTCAGCATTACTGCGGTAAACCCACTGTTAAAAAATGTCATCAGAAAATTTCAATAGATTTCCAACCAATATACTTTTCAAGGAAAAACCTTATTTTTCATGTGAACATCAGGTAGATTTTAGCCCAAACATAATGTAGACAAGCGTAAATAGTACTATTGAGGTTTTTTCAATACAAATTAATTATTTTAGTGTGTGAAAATGACGATTATTTTTTTGTAATGCTACTAGTGATTTCTTTAGATTCTTGGCGAACAAAATATATCTATACAATACATACTCAAATCTTTCACCTTTTGTTTTGGCTGAAACAGGACACTACCTACTCTATGATTTATACAATGCAATTTTTTTGTCCGATTTTGAACACACTTCTCGGAGTTAATACCATTTTTGTATACAGATCTAGATTACATTTTTGTATAACAGAAACAAGATAGCGCAGATTTTCGCAGAAACACCAGCAAAAAACTTTGCGCGTACCTATTAACAGACAATGACCCTAATTAGAGGCTCATAAAATCATTTCAATTTTCATTATCATTAGTGGCGCCGTGTGATCGGATGTGGTAAAAACCCAGCGAGTGACAAGAAGCAGTACCTGTAATCGCATCCGTCCGAATGCCCACTACATTTCAACAAGTAGCTACATATTATTATTATTGAAAAAAACAAAATTTAATTACATACTGCAATAATTAAATGGTGAAAGTAGATGACAGCTCAAACATGTGTCAAAAATAAATCAATTCACTTCGTTAATAATAAAATACATAATGTAATAATATTGCACACATTTTCTTTTATTTACAAATGGTAAAATAGATAAAGTTGAGAAAAGCAATAACCATTTATTTGATCAAAAGTGCGCTGGTAGAAAAATATCCCCTTAAGGGAAATTGTTCTGCGCTTCCACAACTGCGTTTAGTTAACTGGCAGATTATTTTGAACTGTGAAACTGAACGAGTTAAACCAAAAGTTTAAACTCTCGGTCAGGTTTAGTTAAACTTCAGTTTAAACTCTGACTGTGCAACTGGCCATAAGTTAATAAATTCTCTATATGGGGGATTTTAAAATATGAATAAACCACAATAATTCGCCTATTTCAACATAACATTGTCAAAAAAGATGAAAATGGATTCTGTAAGATGTAAACTTTCAATCGTTTTCGTTTACACGAACGGAACTAATTTTCGTTTGCGCGAAAGCAATAAAAAAAACAACCAAAAGCTATTATACTACATTTAGTGTGATTCATACAAAACTAGCAAATGCCCGCTGCTCCGCCCGCCGGTTTCTTTGCCTTTTTGTAGACTATACACGTTATTATTTTAGTGGGCGGAAGTATAAACAACTGCAGCTCAAACGCGAACATGCAACATATAGCTGTCCAAAAATATGGCTGTCGGAGTCCAACTCCAGCAATGGCCGAGTAGTTCCGAAGATAGCCCCTATACCCCCGTTTTCCCTTCCTCCATCCTCTCCTAAGTAACCTATACTGATCCGGAGGATGTAGCCAGTACAATGTTGGAAAAATGTTTAAAAAAGGCCAAATAGTTCCAGAGTTAGTCCCTACGACTCCTTTATCCCTCCCCAGTCACCAACTTAGTCCTTACGCAACCTGTACCGAAGTCCTAAGTTAATGGACATAATAGCTATTTCACATAAATGAACTCGTCACAGGTATGATTTGATTATTTATACTACGCATCACAAATTTCTTATAATATATGTACGTATGTAAATAGTTATGTAGTTTGTTTTATGCATATCCATTCCCTACATCAAATTCAACTTCGTCATACATACGCATATACAATGTGCAGTCCTGAATGCTTGTCGTGCAAGGTCCGAGTAATCGTTCTATTTTTAGAACGCAATATAAAACTAACCCTGAGCACAACTGCAATCGATAAAGCAAATTTTTCGCACTTGGCCAAATAAGTTCTATTTTCAATTTTTTGTATCTCACCCTCTGGGTGGACCAGAAAGATGAATGTTAGCTCAAAATACTCGCTGAAGTATTGCCTAACAATTAAAAGAATATCTTGAATTGACATAAATAAATTTATGAGTATAATGGCAAGTTAAGCGTAGTAAGGTTGAAATAGAAAAGTTGGTTTGAAAAGTTTTTCAACCCTTATAGGACGAATTTTGAAAAACGATGCTTTTTTGCTTATCTATCAACATACGAACTTTCAAGTTCATACGGGTAACGGTTCTTGAGACCCCCCTTACTCCCCGCGACTCCTTTACTCCTGAGCAGTTCTAACCGACCCTACGGACCAAGTTGGCTACACATCTATAAATCAGAAAAAAAATCATGAAAATCGGACGAATGGTTCTCAAGTTATGGAGAAACGAACAGACGGACGTTGCATTTTATAAGTAGTATCATTGAGTTTATATACATAGAGGAACCACGAGAGCTTAGAACAACCAAAGTAGATGTCACCACGTACACTACATCGAGATCGAAAATGTGTGTGGAACATGGTGGAACCCATTGACAACATCACGAAAGAAATTGCAGTGCGAAAGCATGCAAAGGGAGGGGGAGGGCATGTGCAAATGATTGTGTATTCATAGGAATATCTAATGCAATACGCACCATTACCGTGTGTGGACGTGGAGTCTGGCGTGTAAAAAAGTAAAGTAAAAAAGGGAATTGTATTTGTATAGATATGTATGTGTTTACTTGTCGATCTTTAGTGGCTCTTCTTCTTATTTGTTTGTCATTTCATTAGTCATTCATTACCACTATTTCGGTCTTAGCTTGAGAAGACACCTACTTTTATTTTCAATTTCAGAGATGCAGGCTGTGTGTGCATACACGAATTGTTATAATGCTTATAGAAGTGGGGGCATATCTTTTTTCAGTTTGCCTAATGATTACAGGCAAGTGCTTTGGGTTAAGCATTCAGGAAATACACAATTAAGTAATTTGGCAAAATATGGAAAAAATTATAAGGTTTTGCTAAAAACATTTTTATCTTTCAAATTTGGTTGTGGGTGGGACAAAAATTTTGCGTACCAATTTTGTCGCCTAATATATGATCTTGATCTGAAAACTATAGGGATCAGTGTGTGAAGAACTTATGAAAGTATCTTTTTTGGCAGAGCAGACATTAGATTAGAAGGAGAATGTTAGGAGAGAATAAAAAACAAATTTAAACGAAAACATCCACCTGCAACAATTACGCCTATAGACTGCCCTTTACCGTTAGATGAAGATAATTTCTTATCTTTGGAAGAAAATAGATAGGTCCTAGTTTAAGAGTTTTCTATAATAGAAAGCTAGTACACCAGATATTCTTGTGATTTAGAAACAGAGCTTCCGTCTTCATCGAAAAAAAAGCGTAGATTTAGCAAAAATCGTCGTCATCTCGCATTCCACGATTTCTTTTCATGTCTCCAAAGAAAATAGTCGAAAGTGATGTTGAAAATAGAAAACAAAATAATAAAATGCTCAGCACCTTTTTTGATCTCAATTAGTAGGTACATAGAAAAAATTGTGAGTGGAAAAGTGAAGGAAACCATTTATATAATATTTTTATAAATATTCAGTAATGTAGGTAGGTACAATAGTTATTTAATTGAGATTGGATTTTTGTTACCCTCAATTTCAACAATTCGAAAGTGGCATTCAAATATAAAGTTTTCTCCAGGAATATCTCAAGGCGTTCTTGATTTGTTAAAAATAAAAAGCACTTTCCTCTCAACAATAGACAAAAAATGTGTGTTGTTGCTAGATGAAATGGCTATAAAGCCTGAATTCGAATATAATTCGTCAGAAGATATAAAAGGTATATGGCTGTATAGATCATGGCAGTTTTGGTCGGAAAAATGTCATCGCTATACATGCACGTCTTGTTATGTTGAGAGGGTTAAATTGCAATTGGAAACAAACTATAGGCATTTTTATAGGAAACGTTAATGGAGTGCTCTTAAGCAATATTATTAAGGACTGCATAGCTAAGGTAACATCTTTAGGTGTTCAAGTTAATGCAGTAAACAACAGAAGTGCGTACAGAATTTTAGGAGTGACAATTGAACAGCCTTATTTTAATCTTAATGGGAAACAAATTTTCTTACTCCATGATGTACCACACCTTATTAAGAGCGTAAGACGGACTCCGGATCGAGTTTCTTGGAAAATACTCGAAAAATTGTTTGATCCTAATTCAGCAATGTAAAACTCCAAAAAATGTTCTATATAACTGATGTCTTACAACTATTGATTGATGAAAAGAAAATTTTTAAAGTATGGACCTACAGAATAACACGTTTAATTTGGACCAAATTTTGGCGCTCGTTGATGGTGAAGGCATCAGTAACGTCGTTTTCAAAAAAGTGCGGATTAATGACGCCGCCGCGCCATATTTGTCAATTTTGTTTGATTTATGAAAAAGAAAAAAAACCATAGCCTCATCCAAAAATGCGCCTCGTCGATAAAGATGATTTTTTGGCCAAAATTAGGGACCACTCGGATCCGTGTCACCGCGGCCGGCGGACATTTGAACGATGTTATATTCCATACATAATGGCATACCTACCTTCATGTATGTGCCCTTCACATTAAAAAAAATTACGTTAATAAATTAAAACACACTTCTTGTTTTATTCCATTTCAAAATTGGCCCATCATTATTGAAAAACCCTTTAAAATTTCAATAGGAAATATAAATTTCTTTCCCCAATCGAATTAAGTAATCATTTATCTTCGATCGCGTACCTACATCAGAAAATATTTTTCCAGCGATACATATCCTCATCCTCATCCAAACTGGTTTTTTTAACTCTACGTCTTGCTCTGCTGCTCATGCCCACAAACAACCTATACCTATATTATTTATGTAGTTTGTGGTTGTGTTAAGTCACATTCCAAATTATCCACAATCCAGAATCCACATGGTTGGATATGAAAATTAGCATATCGTTAGGGGTAAATGAGCATACCTTCAGCGGCAAATAGAGACGCTATCTGGCGAGGCGTTGACCAACTATTTTCATTTCGTCGAGGTGGTTCCTCTATGTATATAAACTCAATGGTAGTATGGATGGATATGGATGGATGGATTACCCTAAAAGTATGCAGTTTAAACTTCACTGTGAAAAAAACCAAAGGAGTTAACAGCGAAAGTGGTTTTCGTTTCGTTTTTTTTACAGAATCCCATCCGTGGTTCAAAAAGACCCGTGCCAACGCGGCCACAAATGGTCCTATTGCGATGTTCAACACACAAAGATTTTTGACTACTTAATTCATGTGTTCCCTGTAGGGAAATTAAATGTTTCGAGGAATTGGTTTAGATTTCTGACAATGAAGATCATCGTTGGTCCACTATGGTGTCTGGGACATTAATATAAACTCAAGACTCAACCTAGCCTAAGCTACACTCTCTCAATAAAAGCTGTATTTTCTTAATCTTCTGCTTTTATCTTGGCCAGTTTTAAGCAGCAACAAAATTCCATAAATCAACATTTTACGTGGATCGATTGGCAAGATCCAGCTAGAGGTTCTTACTTACAATAAAAGATGTCGCTGATTGCTGGCAAGTCATTGGAAATTCGTCGGAGTTTCGATGGTAAAAAGAAAGGAAAGAGAAACAAAAACAGTGATTCAATGTTTACTTAAATTTCAGTCTCAGATTCTCAGAACACAATACTTCTTCCTGGGAATGTTGGGTCTCTTTTTCACCAATAACGCCCTGAATATTGGCCGTAAAGTCTTTTGCGATTTACCGGTAAGACTTTACAAAGCTCCAAAAAAACACAATTCGAGTCGCATGAAATTCATAGGACCATTTCGCGATATAATGTTGTCATTGAATTTTCAGCAAATCAACGGCTTCATGGGGACGGGCGTAATAAACCAGAAAGTAGCTTCATTTTAAGAACGGAATCGGAAAAATCGTTTTCAGTAACGAAACTCACTTGGCTCAATGAGTTAGTCAGCAAGCAAAGTTGCAGTCTACAAGAAACTCGTGAGACTTAATTTTACACACAAATTAGGAACTATTTGGTGTGGTCCTCACGCTGGTATAGCATAATCGGACGAGCTCGAAAGCCTCTGCTGCTAATTGCTCTTATCTATATTAATAACTATTTATAATTGTATATTGATATCTATTAAATAAATAAATAAATAATTTTTTTTTTAGAGTGAGTATAGATTAAAGAGCTCCAAAACAAAAAGAATAAAAATGTTTTTGGACTCATCTTTGAAAATAGTGTGTACAAAACTTGGCTATACTAAAAATATGTTTTTTTGTTAAAAAAAACTCAGTATGAAAATAAAGGGAATTCTAACATTATGCGGAGGGAAAAAGCGAAAAAATATAACTGTCTGAGAAAAAATCGATCCCATTCACAAACCAACACTGCGCCAGAGTCTTCGAAAATTGGGCCTGTAGAAAGCGAGCCACCCAGCGAAGCCGTGAGGTTGTTTTAAAATGCTCGCATATAAGAGTTCCATAGTCTGACAGCGTGAATGAAGAATAAACGTGAGAAATTAAGATGTAGTTAGTTTAGTTAGTTTAATTAAGATGTACGTATCGGAAAAATACAATTAGAAAGAGAAAAGTAAGGCTGAAGAAATAAGCATCTTCTGGCATTGTTGCAATCTTGCGGAACATTCATTCAAGTAACTCTCGAGAGTGAACTAAGATGTGGTCGCTTCTACAAAGGCCATTGAAATGAAAGTAACTTGTAGTCTACGTTGCGATGTCGAGAGTCGAGTGTGCTGTAGACAACTAGATAGGCCACGGTTTATAACAAGCCTAGACTAGTGACAAATTCGACTACTCTGATTTTATTATCTCTAAGTCATAAATATCTTGTAAAAGATGAAGGTTGAATTTCTGAAGTGAAACTTCTTAGGCGGCACCCGACTCGATATTGAATTGGGCGAGAATGGGGAGTTAAATTTCAATAAAAAGTAACGTGTAACGTTACACGATGGAAAAAAAAGATATAACGTTTCTAGAGAAGGAAAAAGAAAGCTATACATTATATATCCATTACAGTACATTCATTATGGATATCGCCATGGCACGCAATATGAATTTCATTCTGGTATAAGGTAGGGTTAGAGTAGCTGTTTGGTTTTCATAGCAAGATGGGAACAAAGGAAAGGAGATGCATTATTATAAAAAAAACCGGCCAAAAGCGAGTATAATAATAATATTAAAGGACAGCTGTCCTTTTTTCCGGCTTTTTTGGTCAATTGTGTGTGGAAATGAAACAAATTAGTTCATTTGTTTTCCCATCCGACGTTTCGACAGAGGTTTCTGTCTTCCTCAGGGATCTTTATTGGAGAACATATACATATAGCTTACAAATGTGTTTGAACGTGAATTTTGAACTATTTACTTACATTGAAAAGTACTACAGTATTACAATAGTAGGTATAACAAATGAAAAACAATGCGAAACATTGGGAGCAAGTTAAGTTAAACTGAAATGACAAAAGTTAAAAACAAAATATAAAACTAAAGAACAAACAAAAACCAAAGAAAACACGAACCACTTCGATAGAAGCTTAGTCAGTTGCGGATATTATATTATTTTAGTTTAGAGTTTGAAACGTCTTTGTGGAGGCGAGAGAGCTATAGGCCGATGATATGTTGTGTGTGTCTTGCTTTCTGTTCATGTTGTTGCTATTGTTAAGTATATGTAGGGTCTCTAGGGTGTATCGTTTGTATTTGTGTTTTTCGGTTTGCAGCACTTTTACATTGTCAAAGTCTGGTTTGTGACCACTTTCGATGACATGAAGGGCGAGTGCTGTTTTTCCAGAATTTTTTGATTTTATATCGGAGAGATGGTTTGAAATTCGGTTGGCTAGAAACTGGCCTGTTGTTCCTATATAGCAAAGATTGCAAGCTACGTCATTGTTTCCTTGACAGTCAATTTTGTAGACCACATCTGTCTGTTTGTTTTTCTCCGGTTTTGTTTTTAATTTGGAGAACATGGATCCTACAGTTTTGTTGGACTTATATGCCAAGTTTACATCCTTGGTGTTTTCGGTGATGATGTACTTGAAGTTTTCGGCTAGCTTTGGAATATAAACCATGCTCTTGTACACACCCTTTGCTTTTTCCGTCTCTTCTAGTCGTGGCGCTCTGTTTTTTTGGCATAAAATAATACTTCGTATGACCTCGCCAGGGTAGTTGTTGTCCATTAGTATCTTGGTGACCTTTTTCTCATTGGCGGAGTGGAATTCGACGTCACTCAACGCAAAAACTTTGTATACCAAGTTGGAAGCGGTGTTAATGATGACATGTCTGGGTTGGTTTGATCGAAAGTTAATCAGTCTTCCAGAAGCTGTTTCTTTCTGGTGCCAGTCAATAGAAAGTTTGTCCATTTTTCTGTGGATTTTTACATCCAGAAAGGCAATCGCCCTATTGGTTTCTTTTTCCACAGTAAATTGTATTTTGGGGTTGTATCCATTCAGGCATCGCAGCATATCATCAATGTTCCTGTGGTCAATAATGAAAAATAAGTCATCGAAATATTTGGCTGCAAATTTGGGTCTTTCTATTGATTTGAAGCACTCATCAAGCAGGTCGTCTAGAACCATGTCCGCAATGGTAGGGGACATCGGATTGCCCATTGGCATTCCGTCTAGCTGTTTGTAGATTTGGTCTTTGAACTGGAGGAAGTTATTTTCATTGAGGCAGAAGTGAAAAATCTCAAGAAATTTGCTTTGGTTTAGTGTTGTATGTTCACTTATAATGTTCCTATTCTTTTTTATCACTTGTGTGGCAAGTTGTAATGGAACGTTCGTAAACAGTGAGACTACGTCATACGAAACCAAAACATCATTCTCTCCAAGTCGCACACTTTTTACCTTTTCTTTAAATTCGAACGAATTTTTAACAGAGTAGACTGAATTCGACGTCGCGCAGTGTAGCAATTTCCCTATCCATTTGCTGAGTTCAAAACAACGCATCTTCATAGCGGCGCTTATCGGTCGAAGAGGTGTATTCAGTTTGTGGACTTTCGGTAAGCCATAAATGCAGGGGAGCTGTGCGGTGTAGGTTGTCATTTTGCTTTTCTCCCAATCTGTGAGTATTTTGTTTTTGTTTAGCCAACTCACAAGCTGATTGTTTTTGGTTTGAAGTGTTGTTGTTGGGTTCGTTCGTATACGTCTGTACGTCGATCGGTCTGACAGAAGCTGTTGCATTTTTTCGTCGTACTCTTGTCGATTCATCACAACTGTGAGGTTCCCTTTATCGGCATCAACCACAATTATGTCTCTGTTTCGTTTGAGAAATTGTGTGGTTTGTTTATGTATTTTTAAGCGAGTATGTACACTCGCGCACCATTTTTTCGGTTCGTGGGATGCTCTTATAGCTGTTTTTAATTGACAATGCAGGCGTTCAACGCGTCCGTTGCTTTGCGGATGGTAGGACGTAGTACGAACCAGATCGAGTTCGATAACTCCTTAAAAAGTCCCGATTCAAATTGAGGACCTTGGTCGGTTGTCAAGGTTGCCGGTTCGCCATACCGAGAGACCCAATTTGTTATGAAATGTTTGCTGATAGTTGTCGCTTGAATGTTTCTTACTGGAAAGACTTCGGGCTAGTGTGAAAATCGATATTTAATAGTTCAAAGGTATGAAAATCCTTGAAACGGCGGCAAAGTCCCAACTATATCCAAGTGCACGTGTTGGAAACGTGCTGCGGATATCTCAAAACTACCGAGAGTCGAGACAGTATGTCTTGTAACTTTAGCTTTCTGACAACGGATGCAGCTTTAGGTCCAACAATTGATATCGCGGCTTTTCTAGCTTCCAAGTTGAGTACTGTCTGGAAATATCTGATTTTACGAGTCGTTCTAACTCTTATGATTATCATTATTGGTAAAATGAGTTTGACGAAACTATGAAGTCAGACCATACAGACAATCTACAACTTTATTTTCCGTAATATTTCGAAATCTCCTAGTCTCCCATGTTAAGACATGTTCAATATTTTGAACGCCCCTTTGCTCAATTTTGACCAATTTTCACAGGAACTATCCCGGGCCAATACCTAAGACCAACTGTAAATTTGAGCTCAATCGAGTCTGTTGTCTTCGAGATACCGAAATATTCGCCGCCTGTTGAGAATTTTCCGACTCGTATTTTTTCCTTAACCTTCACGTAGCAATTACAAAAAAAAAACCCAGAAGGAAGTATCCAAATTTTAAGGTCGGTATCGATGAATTTGCCGACTGAACGCAAATTCATCGATGCCGACCGTCCTTCTTAAAATCGAATCGAAACTCGCAAAATTTTAAGGATCGACAAATTTACCGACGCCGACCGTCTTTTTTAAAATCGAAACTCGTAGAATGTACATAAAGCTAATAAAATATAAATTGGCATTTCCGAAAGGTGGAACCTGTGAAAATGCCGACTTGTATAAAACATTTGAAAACCTATAACTAATGAAAATCCGAACTCACTTCTTATTTTTTATCATTTTGTTCAGAGCTAATTTTTGAAAATTCCTCGTTTTTGCCAATTTTTGATTTTTGAGCTGTGGTCGTGCATTTTTTTGCACCACACTCTCAATTAGACTTAGAGACTCTTACTGCAAGAGTTGACTCTAGGTGGTCCAAGTTCTTTTTCAATCAATTTATGAATCCTGTTTCCAAATTTAGGAATTTTCCATAAACAATAATAAAACACGTAAAAGTCATTCGACGTGTCTCACTCCCGTTCCAAGAAATTTATCTAGTACATCGTCCTTGTCGAGGCAACAAATTTCACTTCACTTAGTAAATGAACCATTACTCCTTGTACTTTTTCAACTTGCTCTACCTAAGACTACATCCGTAACTAGTTAATTATGGGCATCCTTTACGGAGCACATAATTGTCAGCCATTAGTTTAAGTGCAAGAATTAGACGCACTACATCCTCAATCTCGTCCGTCGTACGTCACCAAAGAATACCGTGTGCCGCATAAAGTTGTTCAGGATAACAAATGGAAACATGACGCCAAACATTTCAGCGCTTATTTTTCCTCCTTTTTTCGCTTTTTTTTCTGTGCGAGTGAGTCTTTTGTTTCGCTTCTTCCGTTTCAGTTTTTTTTTTGGGGTCGTCATCGTCATGAATTATTAAGGTGTCACGAAACATTTGACTTTTCCACCTACTTCTCTCGCTTTAATGCTATGATGATGATGATGATGATGATGATTTTGATGATGATGGAGATGACGATGACGATGCAGGCAGCACGAGTACAAGACATGATAAATTAATAATTGCGCCATTATTGCTTTACTTTTTTTTTTGTGTGTGGTGTATTCCAGCAGGCAAGACAAGACAAAAGACAATTTGTTAAGTACCTGTCATTTGCAGCGACATAACGTGGACAGGACATATTTTATGAATAAATGGAAATCAAATGACGGGCGTATCCCTACTTGTAGTGGCTCTCGTAAAAAGAACACCGGTACACATATTTTGAATAATTGCGCCCAACCGTGAGATTCATCAATTAGGCTAGTTTAATGGGTTCACAGAAGTCCCTTAGGACACCTTCTATACGGTACTATGTGTATATGGATTTTGTATTGTTTTATATTGACATCTAGTTCACATCCTAGAGGGTCAGAAAGTAATCAATTTTCTTTTGCAAAACTTGAAATCTTGGCAAAGATATAAAAGCAAGAAATTGAACAGAACTTTTGGGAATTGAATGGACCCAGAATGAAAGTTTCTTCTTAAGTGCTTGTCCTGTGATGTAGAGTTGCGTGTTTCTTCTTGTATGGGGAATCAATGGGCTTGTATGATAATCGAATGGACATGGTGTCCATGGGGGATGGAAAATGTGTGAGAAAATATTTGCTGAACTTGTGTGAACTTTCGAAACTTTACTTTAAGAAAGGTACAGTGAAACTGACAACTACTGAAATGCATGATTTTAAAGTTTAGGGGTTTGATACTCGTACCTTTGATTTAACATTTTTAAGTAGACATCTCTATTGAAATTTGACACTCTGTCAATAGCTGTCAATATAAGAAGCTAGGCATACAGTCCTATACAGACCTCTTGCGTCAAATATCTATTTATTTTTTTGCTATGTCAATAATCTAGTCACCTTTATTTTTGCCTAAAAGCAGGCTACACAATATATTAAACCATCATTATAAAAGATGTTGCATATTTCTACCGTAAAGGAAGCTTGTCCTTGTATAGAGGTAATTTTTCAAAAAATGTTTACAATGGACGTTCAGGGTGGCCATAGGCCTTTTGCACTGAATATTTACGAGGAAAAAATGTGGAGAAAGTTATATTGTCAATAAAGTCAAAAATACAAAAAATACAAGAAAATTTTGAATGCTATTTATTGACGATTATAGAAGCTAAAGTTATAAAACTTGAAACATGCGAAAAGGGGCGTGGCACAGGCCATACGTCAAAATTATTTAAAATACTACATCCTGACATTTTATTGAAGCATTAGCCTTACAATTTGCTCTATGGACTTCTATTGTCTGTTGGAAGCATTTCACAAAATATGGGCGGGATTGAGCAAAGAGGCGTGGTACACTCATAAACAAAAACACACTAGAAACGCTATTTCTCGACGCTTGTGGGAGCTAAAGTTGTAAAATTTGGAACATGTATGGACATCATGTAGCTAATAAAATTGTTGAGCAATTGTTGGGAGAATTCCATAGAACCAGTTTTGAAATGAATAGCGCCGCCTCTTTTTCTATCTGTGAATACGTGTTGTACCACAGAAATAACTGTAAATGTTATTAGGTGCCAGTGTATGCGTGACCAATTCGCCCTCCATTTACTTTAGAATGGCACACATACTTAACCACCTAATAACTTTTTGAAACTGGCTCTATGGCTCTCATTTTTGGGCGGAGCTGGTGGTCTATTCTCTCTGGTTTGTGATAAAAACGTAAGAACCTATGAAATATATATAGCGAGAGTTGTCTGTGATCATCATACCATCATTATATTAATAGGATTCACCTTTTTTTCTCGTAAAGATTACAGCGTTATTTCAAAACCGAATTTTATGAAATATGGACCAAATGAAAGGTGCATTTTCGTAGACGATTCTCTGCATGTATTTTTTTTTGGCACAAACAACAAGAACTAACAAAATACAGAATTGTTGATTTACAGATAGAATGAAAAAAAAAAAAAAAAACTAAAAAATAAATGAATGCATTGCATGTTAATAGGCTACGCGTACACGTTGAATATAATGCATCAAAAGAAGGCTTTGCATATTTATAGGCTAATTTTAAGGGATAGATAGATAGATAGATAGATTTTATTTCATATAATATTATAAAGTATAATTCAAGTACAATAATATTCATTAAAATGATAAAATTATATGAAAAGTTGAGACATTCTATATTTTACTAACAAAAGTAGTGAAAATAGTTTTGAATGCCACTTCAAACAATTAATGAAATTTAAATTTAAGTTTATGATGGGGTGGCCATAAACATCAAAGTTGTGAAATTCAATAAAAAAAAGAAAACAGGATGAAGAAAAAAAAAACTAAATTAAATTCATAAATAATGATCAAAGAAAACAAAGAAATTTAAGTAAGAGTTAAATCGGAATGTCGAAAGTAAGAGAGTCTAAGCTAGCGTAGTTGAGATTTAAAAGCCAATTTTTCACACATTTTAAAAACATTCCAGGTGTTGTTATTGCTTTGATAGACTGTGGAAGTTTATTAAATAGCCGAAAAGACAAAACGGAATAAAAATTACGGTATGCAGTAGTACGAGCAAATGGAACAGATACCAAACACGAAAAGTTTCCACGTAAATTGTAATTAGAAATTAATCGAAAATTTCGATTACCAGATTTCATGAAGAATGACTTCAATACTTTAAAACAATATAGATGGCGAACAGGAAGGATTTTTAGGTCACTGAACAAAGGAAAACTAGGATATCTAACAGGTTTCTGACATAATTTTCTTAATATATGCTTCTGTAAAACTAATAGAGGTTGTATTTTGTTACGATAAGCACCTCCCCAACAAGAAATTCCATATTGCAGCTTGGAGTGAAAAATACCATAGTAGATTTTCTTTAGAAGAATTGTAGAGCAGACATTTCGCAAATAATAAAAGTATCTCAGAGTGGAACGTAAATAGTTCCTCAAAGATTCCGTGTGGTTCGTAAAACTCATATGGGAATCGATAATAAGCCCTAGATACTTATATTCATCTACTGCCTCGATAAGAAAACAGTTATCGCTACAACTAAGAGTACTACAAAATGTGGGAGTAGTAGGTTTATGCGTACAGTTGAAATTGGTAAATCTGAATTTTTGACACTCAGGTGCATGGAAGTGGAAATTGGCCCCTAAACTTTTTACCGATGACAGAGTGAAATACATTATTTTAGTTTTGGAGCTTATTAACAACTTATGATTCTCAAACCAGATTCTCAACAAATTCAAGTCCCAATTGATGTCAGCAACGAGTTCCAAAGGACAATTCTGACCATATGAAAAACCTATGTCATCCGCGAAAGCAGTTGGTGAGCCTTTGAAGTCAAGTGCAAAGAGTGAGTTGATGTAGATGAGAAATAAAATTGGACCCAAGACAGAGCCTTGAGGTACACCCATGTTAAACATTTTTATTTCGCTCCTTATCTCATCAATTTTCACACTTTGTGACCTATTTTTTAGATAAGACTTAAACCAATCAAGCATAAAACCTCGAAATCCAGCCTTTTCCAGTTTTCCAACCAAAATATTGTGATCGACCATGTCAAAGGCTTTAGTAATATCAATGAACAAGCCAGCTGTACACTTTTTACCATCAAGATTAGACATTGTTTGGGCACAGAACTGCAGTAGAGCATCTTCTGTAGATTTGCCCTTCCGAAAGCCAAACTGTATAGGACTAAAGTACTTGTTGCTGTCTAAAAAATGTACTATTCTGTCTTTCAGTAGTTTTTCAAAAATCTTACTGAGCACAGGGAGGAGAGAAATAGGCCTGTAGTTACACAGTTCTACAGCAGAACCTTTTTTGAACAAAGGTATAACATCAGCACACTTAAGTTCTTCGGGAAAGACCCCTGCAAAAACACACCCATTGAAGATGTCCGTTAATACATCCACTATGAACCATGCAATTTTTTTTAAAATCAGACTTGAGATACCATCTGCGGCACTAGAATTTGTATTTTTTAAGCTGCGAATAGCTTTAAACAATTCAAGAGATGTTATAGGTTTGTAAACAAAGCTATTTCTTTGAAATGGTTCAGGACACATACAGAGATCACAAGAGGAATTCATTGGACTGGGTTGAAGACTACTGGCAATATTTGTGTAGTAGTCATTAAATGCTTCAGCGATTTCGTATTTGTCAGAAACTAAACAGTTACCGATACGCAAAGAATAAGGTTTTTTAGAGGAAGAAGATTTATTAAGTAAGCTGTTCACTATTTTCCATTCGTGTCTAAGGTTTCCTCTGGCAAAATCAAAACAATTACGGTAATAGGTATCACGACAAATTGGAATCTTCTTTTTTAGTTCAGCGCATAATTTAGTGTATTTACTTTTTAATTTCATATTCCTAGGGTATCTATAGCATTTCAATCTAAGTTTATTTTTGGCATTGACTTTATTCACTAAGTCCCTAGTGATCCAGGGCTTGAGTCTTTTGCTCAATTTTTTCGGAGGTAAGAAAGAGTAGCAATTATAAATATGTTTCTTAAGGCAATCAATAAATATTGCGTATGAAGTCGAAACATCGCTACACGAATAGACGTCATCCCAAAACTCAAGAAGCAGATTGTTACTGAGTCTACTAAAATTAATTTTCTTAATTTTGTTTAGTGGTTTTGCATAAGTGCTAATCTTTCTCTGAGACATTTCTAAAAGCAGTCCTGTCATACAATGGTCAGTGATCATCAAATCGAATACACATTTCTCACATTTATTCGTAGACGCACATTTGAAACGCCCATAAATGTGATCCAAACATCTACCTGACACAATCCTAGTAGGCTCATTAATAAAGGAATAAAGTCCATGCGCTGCTAGTAAGGCTAAGTATGCTGAAACAGTTTCGCTACTCTCTAAATTGTTAATGTTGAAATCCCCAACAACAATTAAATTTTTTAGCTTTTACTTTAATTAAAAGATCAGAAAATTCTTTCATAAACATCGAAACATTAAACATATGCAGCCTATAGACACACAAGAAAACGAACACTTCATTTTTAACTACAATAGAAACCTTTAAGACATCCGCACTTACAAAATCGACACACAAAACTTCTTGAATCTGGTAACCCTCTTTTATGAAACACCCAGCACCACCCGCAGCGTAATTTTCATTCGTATTAGCAAAGAAATTAAAGCCGGGAATAACGTAATCAGTCTTTTCAAAATTGTAAATCCATATTTCAGACACAAAAACAATATCTGGAATGCACGCGAACGAATCAAGGTGCGTGGTAAGAGACGCAAAGTTTTCTCTCAGACTTCTGACATTCTGATGTACAATAAAAAATTTGTTATCGCAGTATGAACTAGATCTAAAGATAATATCACAATTGGAACTACTGGGTTCAAGGGCAGAAAAGTCTTCGATTAAATCACTTACATCGTTTGAGTTATTCATATTCAATTTTAAATAAGTGTAAGATCATTAAACGATTTAATCGAAGTTACTTTTCCACCCTCAACCTTTCTCACGAGAATTTGATTATTATTATACCATACATATTTAACGCCTTTTATATCAAATTCAGACCTCTATGATTTTTGGTTTGACCGTTATAAGATGTTGCCTATAGGCAACATCGGGCCATTGAGATACATTTTCAAAACAATATGCAGATATATATTTCAAGTTAAATTTATTCATTTTTATTACAAATTAGGTGTGGTATGACACGAAACAATTTTTTTGTGGATTAGAGCATAAATATACATTACATTTAGTGCACTTTGACCGCGGAAATCCAGTGTGGCATAACCTACACCTTCCTTTTGCTCCCCATTCAATCCAGTAGCTGGTTTGGTCATGACGTGTGGCTTTTGGAGGTTCCGCAATGTAGGATCGTTTATTCCTAACTGTTGATGAACAGGGTGATGATAGAGCTGATGAAACTTCTGGTGATGATGGATGTTGGGATGAAGACACTGGTGATGATGCACCTGATTGCATGTTTGAAAGAATTGACGATGGACGACCTCTTTTGCGTGGATTTGTCGGTGTTTGCACATTTTTAGATGCATTTAGTAGCTCGTTTGCTATTTCCATTTGAAAATTTAGCAATGGCATATGCTTCGTTTCTCCGCTTGCGCTTTTGATGTCCCTTCGGTATAGCAGCCAGCTATTAACTACCGCTGTGTTGATGCACCAATAGACTATGCGCATATACCATTTCTTAGAACGGTGGTTGATTTTGTACAACTCCATCAACATGTCAGCAAGATCAACCCCTCCCATATGTTTATTGTAACATTCAACAATAGCTGGCCGAGGTATGCTTATGTACTTCTTCTCCTTACGACACCACCGCTTGCATTCAGATATTGGATTCTCAGCAATATAATTTGAAACCAATTGAACGCTTTTGTTGTCGTACCAGCGACAAGCAATTATATTATGTGTAGTTTCATATTTGAAATCGCACGATCCTCGTCCTTTTTTTAGAAGGTCTTTTTCATTAGTTAGGTGGCAGTTTTTTAATCGATTGCTTCTAATTGTTCCTACGGCTAAAATACCTTTTTCTTTCAAGGCAATCATTAGGCTTATGGAAGAGAACCAATTATCGAAAAATAATTTGAAGTTTTTGTTTACCGGTATATTGGAAGCTAAATGCAACACGATATCTGACGATATCCCTAATCCGAGGGATGGGCAAGTTCCTTCTCCAACGTATAGACTAAAGTCATAAATAATACCTGACACGCCTGCTCTTGTAAACATTTTAAAACCCCACTTGTGAGGCTTTTTGGGCAGGTATTGTTTCAAACTGTGACGTCCTATTAAAAATACAAAATAAATATTTTATGTTATTTGATATTTGATTACACCAGAATACAAGTACCTTTATAAGTAATCATTTGTTCATCAATGCTTTGATGTTCCTCCTGGTCTATTTCGTTGCACTTTTGTTTTATTTTCTCCAACAATGGACGTATTTTATGCAGCTTATCGTAATTAGGTTCTCCTCTTTGGGCTTGTTAGGAGTTATCGTTGATGTGGAAGAATTCTTTTAGTTTCTCAAAGCGGTTGCGGGATAAGGATTGTGCTACAGCTGATAACTTAAAATTGGACGCCCAAGCCATCCGCATATGAGGAATATTTATTACTCCTAGATAAAGCAATATCCCCAAGAATCGTCTTATCTCGGTCGTTTCACATTTCAATTCTACTCCTTTGGTTTGCAACGCATATGCATTTGTTTCATCACAAATTTTTTGTATAATTGCATCATCGATGAAGTGATTGAAATAGTTGATGGGATCTTTGACTTCTCTGCAAACCATTTCATTTTTCCATGTAGTATCGCACACATTCATGCCAGTGCTCCTCCACCTCAAATTGTCCAAATTAATTTTTTCAAAAACCTCCTGCGCAGTTTGTTCTGCTACGCTCTCATCTTCAGACTCCTCTTCTTCGACAATTTTTTCAAGTAAATTTATATCAATTTCGTCGCCATTCTCGACTGCATTTTGAATGGTTTCTTCAATGACATTTTCTAAATTTACACCGTCGTACTCTTCCTCATCTTCAATATCTTCGTCCGCGGAATCATTCCACTCAAATTCCATTATTTTTTTAATTTCCAATTGGGTCAAACCTTTCGGACGCATTTCTAATAAAAAAAAATATATACATAAAATATGAACACTATGGACCAATGTTGCCTATAGGCAACATTGAGTTTGGTAAATTACTGAGTTCAAACTAAAAGCTTTTATATCACTTTTATTTTTTCATCTCACTTTCTTACCTGTTTCAGAAATAAAATTCACTTTTGAAGACAAAATTATTTTGTGTAACACTTTTTATTTTTAATTTATAAACAATCACTTTTTGCAAATTTTGTCACACTCAAGTAGCCAGAACGAAAAACAGCTAGCAACTGATCACTTGCAATGCTAATGTTGTAAAATGCACGTGTATGCACTCACAAAATACCAATCTGTCATATGAAAAAAGCCGTTGGGAAAAAAAATTAGATTTACGGGATTTAGAAGCTGAAATGTAGAATGTTGCCTATAGGCAACAATGGGCATGAAAGGGTTAGTGTGAACTCTTTTGATATAACACTTCTCGATTTTGTTGTCGGGGACATCAATTGACAAAGCATTGTTGAAAATTTGTTTTGCTTTGTCAAATGCATTTTTGCTATTGACATCTGAAACTCCCACAATATCGATGCAATTTTCAAGATGTTGCTGCTGTTGCCAATTTAATCTGCTTTCCAGACTAGTAACTTTTGTTTTGAGGTCTTCGTTCTGAGTACGTAGCTCATTAAGTTGTAGCAGGAACTGTTTATTTGTTTCTTCCAAATTTGTGAGCTTAGTGTAAATCATCTGAAGAGTATATTCACATTCGTTGTTGCTGATGTGAGTAGATGAAGATGAGGAGGTTGCCGTTGGTTGTTGCTTGTTGCTTTTTGGTTGATTTTTTGCAATTTTAGCAGTAGTTGGTGCCTGTGCAATGTTGTTGTTTTGCATGGGTAGTGTCGTTGCAGGCAAATGGAGAGAACGGCGTCTAAGCACTCCACACTTATCACAGCGGAATGGATTACCACTTGAATTTATGTATTCCACGTCTTGTTCTGTGATATTTACACACGCATAATGAAAGAAATTTTTACAGTCAATACAGTTTATTTTAGATGTATTATTTCGATCAATTTTTAGAGAACACGCGGAACAATTCATTTTGAATGATTTTTTTTAAGTTTCTTTGAGATGCGCACCCCACGACAACACAAATGAAAACTGAATGAATGGAGTAATGTAGTGCGACGAATTGTGTGATTAAAGGAAAACATTTGTAATTTATTAATTATGTTCCTCATTTAAGTGCGATTGGTTTCTAATTCAATAAGGAGAGAAGGCGTGATTTTAGAACTATTTTTTTTAGATTAATCAAAAACGCTGTAATCGCAATAATAACAAACGACTTTTCGAGTTGAGCATATTTTTTGGTCGATTGATATAAAATTGCATTGAATTTAGTTCAATATGAATTTTCAGACATTTCAAACATAATACAAATGCATTTACGTTATGATGACATAAGGACAAACTAAGAGTATTCCTCCATTTACTCAGTTTTAGCCATAATACCTTAGTGAAAATAACGATCTAACTTTTCCCTGATATGCGGTAAAATTGTTGCCGCTAGTAAACATAAATTTCATGAGAATTTACTACGAAATGTAAAAATCTGTGCTGCATACTTCTAGGTGCAAATTTTATATTAATTTAGCGACATTTATTGTTTACTACCTACGAACGGTAGTTCGGGACTTTGTCTACCTCAGCTCCGCTATTAACTCTGAAAATGGCCACCACATCAGAAATCAAGCGAAGAATTACATTTGCAAACCGCTGTTACTTCTGCCTAAGGAACTAACTAACTAACTAGCCTTGTCGAGAAACACCAATGCGACTCTATATAAAACCCTCATCATCCCGGTCCAGCCTTATGGCGCAGAATCATGAACGTTATCAAAGGCGAATGAAGATCTCCTTGGTCGCTTCGAACGCAAAATTCTTCGAGTGATTTTCAGTCCCATTTTCGTTGACGGGCTTTGGAGGAGGAGATTTAACGACGAGCTGTACGGCGACATCGACCTGGTTAGAAAAATACGCATCAGTCGTTTAACATGGATGGGACATGAAGAACGAATGGATACCAACGCTCCAGCCCGTAAAGTCTTCGATTCCAACCCGGAGGGACAACACAATAGCGCACAAGTGGAAGGGAACCTCAACCAACTTGGAGTGGAGACGGTTAGCCAAAGATCCTGCTAACTGGACTGTAGCGCCACCTAAGTAAGTAAGCAAGTAAGTACCAATGCGCCCGTCCGTCACTAGCTAGGAGCAGACATCGATCTGTGGGAAAATCATTCTGCGACTCCCTTAATGAGGTCTCAAAGAGGTCTCAAAGAGGTTAAAAAACTGAATACCTTTCTGAATTCCACAGGCTTACAATAGCCAAGTCAAATGAGTTTGTGAGCGGCAAATAGTGCAACTTGGGTTTTTCTCAACCGCCACTCTATCTACCTGCTATTGTGCAATAATTTATGCGCATAACTATACAACATAACAGTTATGCAGCTAAATTCTGAGAGCTATGGAAAATGAATAGTTCATGTTGACGCCTTGCTGGGAGGATATGTTTATGGTAGGTACTGCTGGTAAACGACTTTCAGCGGCATTCACTATCAGCAAACACTTTGAGAAACCCAAAAGTGGAGACATACTACACCAAAATAAAGAGTTTATAGCAATTTATCACAAATAGCTGTATATCTGCAGGCTAAGTCTATGCAATTCACCATAAAAGATAAGATTCTGAAAACATTTTCTTTCTGATCTACCCAAATCAAACCGTGCAAATTTGAACTAAAAAGTGGATTGAATGTATCGGTCAGAAATGCTTATTTAGTGGTCCCGGCAAACGTTATTTTGCCAGCTCTTACATTTTCATTGTCCGTCAATTGTTCTACGGCCGTTTTATTTAACCGATGTATCCGTAACTGCTTCGACCGTTATTTGCTCAGACGTGTGCCCAGGAATCCCACCCACACTTTTGCGCGGTTGTTTGTTTGGACAATGCACATCAATGTCTACAATTTTACAACTTTAGCTTCCATGGGTGTCGAAAAATGTACGAGCTTCTTGCTTTTTAATTTTTTTTTTTAATTTTTTTTTTATTATTTGAAATTTTATTCATGATTTTTTTTTTTTTGTTGAGTGTTTATTATTTGAAATTTTATTCATGAAATGTTTGCTTTTTAATTTTGCTTATTATTTGAAATTTTGTGAAATCGGATCGCAGCGCCATCTACCGGGTATAATTGTGAATCTAAACCATCTTTAGACCCACTCAAACACACACACAAAATTTCATTAAAATCGGTTCAGCCGTTTAGGAGAGGTTCGGTTACAAACACATACAAAAGAATTATAAGGGTGCTTAAATCTATAGCAGGTGCCAAAGAAATTGCACCATTAAGGTACAGTGGCTAAGAGATTATTGAGCTGTACTGCTAAGTGAAGGGTATCATCGTGGAAAAAGTTGAGGTCTTCCAACCAACACGCATTCGAGTCAGATACCGGAAATAGAGAGATCGGAAATATTTCCCTCTAGTCTCTATACAATGTCTAACACAACCAACGATATAAAAAAATCCCATTATAACTTTTAATTCACTTAAAATCTACCACGCCACAATGAATAAAAGTTTTAAAAATTTGCTATTTTCCCTCTCCTACCGCGAGGGGTCGAATTAAAACAAAAATCCTTAAAATTGCAGCCCAGAACTTTGCAAAGTACAAATCAACTCCAGATACAGAAAAAAATAAAAAACAAACTTGCAGGAGCTCTAATTAAATTCGCACACACAAAAAATCCACAGGTAACAAAATACCAACTTCACCTTCCACGCGCGTCAAAAAAAACCTCTCTTCATGCACCATCGTTCGTGACATCAACATTCCCGGTCATTTGGAGAAATATCCATGTGCCCTTTCTGACTGACTGACACTCAGATTCACAATCCCGACATACATTTAGTTGTTGTTGCTATTTGCAATGGAAAAGTGATGGCAAAGTTAGTCAACAAATAATTTTGGGGGTGTGGTGGTACAAATTCCTCTGAGTCAGTTAATTACTCGTGCCACAGAGATTACATGAACATTGCTTCTGCACAGGAAACTTTTCACCAGTTGCAGCAGCAGCAGCAATTTATGATGGTCCTGAGTCCTGACATACTCAGTACAAGTGCTTGAGTCGTCATCACTAACAACTGGTGCCATGTTTGAACTACGTTGGTAATCCCACCCAATCAACACCCTATATTCGCCCGAACATAGTCGAACGTGCTTTGTCTTAAGTTTGTGGACTTGTGGCAAAACCACAACTACTGGAATATAACCATACGAAATGACAAAATATTTGTTGCTGCAGGAATGACGTGCGCTGCTCCACAGATGGAACATGGAAGTAGAAGTAGGGCTGCTAAGGATGGAAAAGTAAATATAAATAAGTTTTGCGGTTCGCCTGAGAGGGTAATTAACTTGTAGTTGATCAAATAAATCTCAGGGCCGAGGTTGATATTTGAACGTAACCTCAATGCAGGGTGGACTGGATGATGCGAGTTAGAGAATGACGTGATTGCAATGGAATTAGACAATTGTGAATAGTTGGAACTCCGAGTTTATCTAAATTATACTTGGTTGCACTTCAAAATGAAATTCTTGTCAGCAAAGAATGGCATGTTTGCGGAGCTCTAGTGGGCAGGAGCGCACCGCAAAAGTTTGGCAATTTTATACGAATAACCAGAAGTTTTATATTCCCATCCATTTCAAGGAGGAAATTGTATGGAAAGTATTCACCTTTGGAATGTTTGCTTAGATACCTTTTCAATCAAAGTTGTGGAATTTTTGTTTTTTTCGAAGCCACGACAAGAAAAGGATTTTTTTGTTAAATATAATGCTGGAATGGTAATTAAAAAATATACGCTGTTAGGGGTTTTTCTGCAGAAATTCTCCTCAAAGGCTAAACGTAATAGGATTTTGTGAGCTTAAGGAAGTGTCAAATATGAAAGAAAATGGGGCATATTCATAGATCTTTGATAAGCTATCAATATGTAATAACTAAACTAAACCGGAGTTTATGTAATTCATAGATAATTTAAACCCATTTCTAAACGATAAACTGGAGTCTATGTTTAAGTTGTTTTAAACTCTATTAAACGTCAAAACCAAGTTTTTTTTTTTTGGTTTTGAAGATGAAAATCTCGAAAGACACAATGGGATTAGAAACCCAGAGTAGTGTGGGTCTAACCGCACTA